>OY998169.1:12575381-13200381 GCA_963921995.1 Oxystoma pomonae
GCGGTGCATGCTGGTAGGTACACAGAAAATAAAAAAAAAGTTTATGAAATATACTTAAATTAGTAGATCCTTAGATTAAAATATCAACCAACACGTTTTTTTTTTTAATTTTTAAAATTTAAAATACTTTTGATAAAGTATTTTTTTTATAAAGACGATAAAATAAAGGTAGGTAAAGTCATTAAACAAACTTGAAAATAACAATAAAAGTTAATTGACATGTGTTAAGGTTGATTTATACCGCCATCGTTGCCATTTGCGCTCGCCGTTCGAATTGATATTTGAATCCTTTTGACTTTCCTAGATGTGTCTATATATACCCTAAGCATTATTGACTTTTTATTGTGTGCCGAAGAAGTCAGTTTAAGTAAGTTTCTGCTAATGACCAGAAGAAATAACAAAATTTAAGTCATTTCTAATGGCGAACTTAGACGACGACAGCATAAGTCTTTGTGATACAAAAATGAGTGTGAAGAATGGTATGTTTGCCTCTGTTGTGTTTGACGTGCAAAATATGAAAACATTGGGTAATTTTTAGCATAAATTTGAAAATTGAAATATAGCGCTACCCAATGAGCATTTTTGTCTATATAAAAGTTACAGCAAATAATATAAAACCTTCATAAAAATAACCAAAAGTTATATTATTTTGTTGGTGATAATTTTATAACTCTAATATATCTCTTAAATGAGTAAAAAAGACTTGAATAACAACTGACCAACACCAGCTTATAAAAATTTATATTAAAAAATTATTATAATAATGGATAGAAAAACAACATATAGATTTTATAAAACTTCCTGAGCCCTCAAGTCTAGAGATTTTATAAAAAGGTTTTACAACTGTTCTAACAACACTACATAACAAATTAAAGGTTTTTATGGATTTAGAAATATAAATTTTCCATCTTTCTTCCCTTTGCTTGTTATGTATTGTTCTTTTTCTTTTTACAATAAAAAAAATTATAAAATGATGTTTAACAATCTTCTAAAATAAATAAAAATGGAAGTGAGATAAGTTGAATCAGGAATATGAATATTTATCAATAGTGAAATAAAGCTGTTTTTCAAGTCATCCTACTCTGAAAATCAGCTGCGGTCCCATGTGTACTGTATAGTTTTTCGAATACACTCACATAAATTTCATGGGCCCCAAAAATACTTGAGAAAACGGGAAAAAAATATTCATTTAAATATCACTTTTTTTTCATACCCGTTTTTTGCTTTCTGGGACAAATATTGAATTTTGTATGTTGGTCTTAACCCTAACAAGCAATATTTCGATTGAAACACATGTTGAAACTCCATAAATCACGTTTTTATTTAGGCCAAAAACCTATTTTTGGGATCCAAAATGGCGAAAATTTCCGACAATTCTATAAAAAAAAAACAATACAACTATACCACTGTTTACCTCCTCAACACTATTTTATGACCCTTTTAAAAAATGATGCTAGTTGGAACAAAGGGCTGCAGATGGAGCAGTGTTGAACATTGATGGTCTGTTTCTGCGAGCTTAACATAGTTACCATTGTTCTCTTTTCCTAATTGCATTCCTCGAGAGATCCAGCATACTACACATACCATAAAAAAATAGCTGCCTGTCAGACGTAACTATCTCAAGAATATAGTTAGATTGCGGGGACGAAGGGTGTACAGGCGGTTATTTTCCGGGGTATTCACATTTGCCGCCGACCAGCAGTATCAGCGTATGCGCTCGACGTTTCACGGTGCGTTTTTGCGAACTTAACACGGTTACTATATTGTTTTTTTTTTCTAAAACACGGTTCCCATCTATGCGTTTCTCACTCGTGGGTCCCCCGAATCAAAACACATATCACACATAGGCGAGATTTGCCTATACAAGTTCATGTCGGACCACGTGATGTGTTTTTTGAGTCAGGGTGACTGCGCATGGGAAACGCTGGTGGGAATCGGGTGTAAAATGCATTCGATCCCCATATCTGTCATCGGGAACTATCTCAAGAAGATTTGGATCTCTTATCTCTCTCAGATTGATGTAAATAAAACAAAATAATAATGGTATGGTATCTCGAAAAAACGCCCCTTTTAATGTCGCAAAAACGCGCCTTTTGATGTCACACCTTAAAAAATATAGTTTGTTTTGTTATTATAATTGCCAAAATAAATTAAAATTGTTTTTTTGTTCTAAAAACAGTTGTATTATAACCACTATATAAAAAAATTTATAACAACATTATAGAAAAAACCTTATGGGCAAAAAAGGTTTATGAATGAGTTCATAAGAATATTGCAGACACCAATTTATATAACTATTGTGTGTAAGTTCCACAGTTTTTATAAGTGTCTCTCGAAATATTTTCAATCTTATCTTATATAAATTTGTTGTTGGTTACTTAAGTTTTTATAAGTGGGTTGATAGCAGCATTTTAAAAACCAATCTATATATCTTTAATTGATAGTTACTTACGGTTTTATAGATAGGTTGAAAGAAAGATTTCAAACACCAATTTATATAACTTTTGTCACCGATGACTTATATTTTTATAAATATGTTGGTGGAAACATTGTTAACACCAATTTATATAACATCTGTTACAGATGACTTTAATTTTTATAAAGATGTCTGTGGAAATATTGTTAACGCCAGTTTTATGTTACTTTAGGGTACTAGTAACTCAATTCTTGTAGGAAACTTTTAAATACCCTAGGGTATCAATGAAAACCTCTTTATAATAATTATATAAATTTCTGTCACCAGAAGTTTCTGAAAATGCTCGTTGGGTATGCATAATCGAGATGGATAAGGATTCAAAATGGAGCAACACTTACCGTTGTCGTTCTTTCTTAGTCCCAACTTGTACACAGGATACTTCTTAAGGGAGTTACTCAATTCACTCCTGCCGACGATAGCTTCTTGTAGAAAACAGAAAATGTCCCCAAAATTGAAAATAAAAGAGTTTTTCCACGAGAAAATTAATAATAAAAATCACAACACACATGTTAAGCGTTTAAGCGGGCGCTTGGACATCAAGTGGTTGTTTTGTGCATAGGATTGTTTGCTGCTCGTCAGTTTTTCTAAGCTGCAGTGTTACTCCGTCCTTTTCCCAATTGTGCATAGTAAAAGAGACAGAATATGTCGCGTCGTCTTGCTCAAATATTAGAGATGCGCAGCGCGCTGTGATTTAAATTTTAAAAAGAAAAATAGTAACTTACTGGGTAAACGTAAATTTAATATAAAAAAAATAAGTCAATCCTTAGCAGTGTTGTTCAATGAATATCAAACCATATAGTAAGCGACATAATAAGTACATGTATTTTGGTTAAGTTGTTCTTTATTTTGTTATATTTTAAGTTTTAGTATGGAATTGTTGGGAACATTGCACTACGTCTGGAATAATAACAATCTGATTCAACTGAAATTTAGCACACGTTTTTATAGCCATTCATAATATAGTATATTAATTATTATACTATAAAACAAAAATCATTTGTATATTTTTTAAAATTTTTCTTTATTTTCAGTAATTCTAAGACTTTAAAATAATTTTAATGATAGTAAAAATTTTGAACTAAAATCACAGTTAGCGCCTCGCTTTTCTCAGGTTACAGATGTTTTGCCTCGTGACAGTAAGTATATAATATAGATACATTATATAGCTTATTTTAATTCGTAAACTTCTTGATATGTGTTTGGTTTGTTTTGTCAATAGCAGTAAACTTTAGTTAAAACTTGGCTCTTTAGAACACGGTGTTAGTGGTTTTTAGATGTATTACTTATATTATTGTAAGTTATTAAAGTCATGGATCACGAGAGCAAAAATTATAATTATACCTACTTAACTTTTCTATTTCAAATAAAATATTGCTTTTGTCGAATTAAAGAAACATAAAATCATATAGTTTTACCTATATGTTTCCCATGTAAAAAAGCCCCTATAACCACAGATTACCTAGGTCCTCTGTGCTATATAGGAGATTTCAAATCAAATCAAACTATTCTTTATTATCTGAAGACATAATCTTATTGACCAAGCAAAAAATTAGTAATTAACTTGCCTAAATCCTAAATTACTAATCCTTAATAGAAGTACATATAAAAGTCAATAAAATAATTCATTATGCGTAACTACCTACTTATTATAAGTCTAAATTAAAAGGATACCTACCTACATTCTATATTATTATGGTCTTTCGGTCAAAGTCACATAATGTCAGAACTTTTTAAAACAAGCATTTTAACAATTATATTTTCTACATATTTATACAATATAGTAATAATAACTAATATTAAAAGATTCGTTGTTGGTATTAAAAAGAGTTAACAAATTTTAAATAAAAATTGACAAGAAGACACGGCTGAGGCAAACTTACAAATAACAAATACAAGTGTATAGTGGTTTACAAAACAACACTAAAATGTCTCCCTGTAATACTCATCAAAACTGCCTTGTTTTCACGACAGAATCTAACAGCACCTCTAAATTGCTGCATCCCATCAATTCTCCTGATTTAATGTTTGGCACAATTTTATTGTGTTAAAAATTGAAATTTCAATAAATTATATACAAACTTTATTATACATTTATTTTGTATAAAACCACTATAAACATTTATTATTAGGGAGCTGCCCAATTGCCAGAATTATTTTTTGCATGTTATTTAAATTATTTTGCAGATTTCATATTATAGTAATATTTTTAATAAAATAATTCGTGTGTAAATTTATATTTATTAAGGTACGCCACTGGTGTGTTTACTGTAAACAACAAAAAGGTAAACATTGTTCCATATGATAATATAACCAAAGTCTCCGTAAGTGTCAGGTATCTTGTCTCCTTTTAATCTAAGGTAGGACCTCCTAGTTTTTGGCCATATACTCCGACATATAAGCGCGAGCAAGATTGTGTTGTATACCTAGCTGATGAGTCTAATGAGGGAAGGTGTAACGGCTGGTTCACCCTCTATGCTGAGTAGTCGAAAATCAGGTTGCTCTGCACTGATATCTAAAAGACTCGTATCATTTAAAAAGTTTTTATGATTGATTATTTTTTTGATAAATATACGAAATCAAGAAATAAAAAGAATTTTGCGGTCATTTTCAGCGTCTAGTCCACATTCCAACTTCTTGCCGATTACTTCTATTTCTCTTACGTTTTTCTCTTTTTAACAAAGATAGAAATAGAAGTAAGCGTGATTTATTTTAGGTGGGGTTTACTCAACTTTTCATATTGATAATTCATAACTTTAATTCATTGTGTATAAGCAAAATTTTAGTGGTAATAGATAATTTAAAAGTACCTATTTATCCAAGGGTTCATAAGCATAGTGCATTATGAAATAAATTTTGACAATTGACATACCAAATGGACATTTGTCAAAAAATGAAGATTAGAAAAAATGTTTTTCTTTAACTAACCTCAATATTTTTTTGCTGATTTCGGGAAGAACTATGAAAGCGGCAAAAATATCTGTTTTCTAATATCAGCTGATATCAATCAATCCTATGAGATTAACCAACCTAAATTTTTTCTTTGCAACAATAATGTATTTAGCATTATGATTGTGAATAAAATTTTGGTTAGTTTATAAATGAATTATCAGTATGAAAGTTGGGTAAACTCGTCATTGTGCAAAAAGTAGTTTTTTATTTCTCATCATCGAATTATAGGAAATTGACTAATAATCTTGTTGTAAAAAAAAAGAAAAGATCAAGAGGCCTTGGGTCGAAATAATGAAAATTGAAAGTTGGATGAGCATCCCACAAGGAACACACAAAAGACCAAAGCGAAAAGAGAAATGATTAAACGATTTTTCGCCCTGGGTTACCAGCGTGGGCTCATCAGTGATTTCACTGGTCACCCTCTACCATACATCATTAAACACCATCATACACTTTGATTTACAACTTTGAATCACTCACAAATAGGCATCGCTCCGCACTGGCACTTATCCAAGTTACCTGGGGGGCTATTCCAGTGGCTCATACCGATATCGTTACGTAGCGAATTCGTTATCGCGGCAACACCGCGGTTTGTTTTGTTGTTTCACAATGGCCGCGGCCGTGTCAATTCAACTTTGACAACTAAACTCGTACAAAAATATAAGTTTTGATTTGATTGAGAAAAATTAACATGATTTCTTCTGCGATGGTTGCAGACATCGGGAAACAAAATACTTTTTATAATTCCTGCTGTATAGTTTCTTCTGTGATCTTGTGTTCTCCAACCACCCGAATGGAAGACGAAAATAAGTTTACACCATATTTGGAGCCCACAAAGAACGGCACAGTAAGTAAAACTCGCTTTTGTTATGGGGAAATATTTGTTTTACTTATCCCAAACTTGTACATCACTGCTATTTTAAGCTGGGTTTATATTTTATACTCTTCTGTAAAGGGAATCGCAAGCCCTTATGATAGAATATAGATACGCATGGCCCAACTAGTTGAGTTTATCACCCACTTAAATTAAAGTCAGGCTTGGCAAGAATGTGATACATTGAGATAGTTTATTTAAAATGAAAACTACTGACTTAGATTCTTGCAGTTCACCAAAGAAAAAATAACTACTTAAAGCTGAGATCAGATTTTGGATAAGTACTATTTTGATAAAACTTAAAGTGTATACTTCTTTTTAGGTATAACATGCTAGGGTATGTGAATGGAGCTACATGTAAGAATCATTCTAGTAGGATAGTACCACACAAGACCACAACTCGGGCCACAAATTAACTATGGAGAGATTCAAGTAAGACACAGACCAACCTTCCAAGGCACTAAATGAAACTAGACAAAGATTCGATGTTCAATAGACATAGTGAAACTAACTTTCAGAAGAAACTGATGCAATATACATGTATGCTAAATGTTATTTGTTCTCCCATTAAAAAATAATAAGATAACTTTTAATGAATTAAAAAGTTGTGTAAAATATAGTACAGAAATAAAATTTTATTATTTAATTCTATTAGGCCACATTTGTTTAAATCAAAAAATTTAAATGTCACTTAAGTGATAGTTATAGAACATTGGACCTATTGTAACTACGATTTTAGAACTTTTTCAAAAAAAATCGCAGATTTTTTGGGGGAGTCATCGAAAAAGTGTGGGCCACTATATATTATTTTAAGTTATTGCAAACTTTTTAAAATAAGGCAGAGTTTTTTTTCAAGAGCCTTTAGATTGGTTTGGTGGGGTAAGTTAAGTACAGTATTAAGTTATTTCAAGCTCTGATTGCTATAAAAAAGAATTGATGAAGATGTTTTAAAAAATTGCACTGATGTGATTTAATATTTACCTAAATGATATTTCTTCATTATTTTACATCCATTTTTAAATTACCTAAATGATATTTATTCCCACACACACATAGCATAGCTTGATATTTATATAGCAGTTGTCTAATTAAGCAAATTATTTTAATTTTTAATACCTGAGTAATATAATTTAAGAAACCTACTTAGTACCTACTTCAAATAAAGGGCCTTAAATGTATGCTGCATTTTTAAATTAACTCTAAAGTTTTACTGACTGACATGGCAAGTTTTTTACAATGCATTTAGATAAATTTGTTTTTTTGGCTAGATTAATACTTTATACTAGTTTTTAATTTAATATTACCAATTTATTATATTACAAAGAAAAAATTGATTTGAGTTGATTTTGTCACTCTTAACATTGCTATTAAAAAATAATAAAATTTGGGATAAAAAAACTGATTTATTTTACTTATTGGTTTAAATGTTGCTTAGAATTACAAATTGTTTTCTAATATTTCAATAATTGGTGGATTGCCTCTTTTCTTTCATCAGCTTGGGCACTGATAACCTGAAACAAAAAATAAGAGGTATTTCAAAATGTAAGCCAGTGAAATGGCTACTTAAGATTGAAAGCTTTCAGGTTTGGTTTATAAAATCAATCAATTACACCAATAGTAACTTTTAATCACCTCACCCTTTGAATAAGAGTATAATCCGACTTATTAGACTTACATCAACTATTGCTATGTTTTCATGGGTATTGAGTTCGTTTTCAAAACTCATTGTATCTTTTTCTTTTATATAGCGTGTTCTTTATCAAGACCAAGAACACGCTATATAAAAGAAAAAGATAGAATGAGTTTTGAAAACGAACTCAATACCCATGAAAACATAGCATATATCTCACCAATTTTTTGGCCACCAGTTTTATAGCTGTCTGCCAATTTAGATTCTTTTAGAAAAGTACCGACCAAGTTTTACATTACATTCTACTTTGAAAATTTTATTATTGACTATCTTTTGTTTACCCCACAACTTAATATTTAAGGTAAAGTAGAAACTTAAGTGATGGTCAATGCTTGTGTGAATTTGGTCCAACGCACTTTGATTTAGAAACTAAGGGACAGGATAAAACAACTTTCTGGCTAAGGTCGTAAAAAAACTTGCCTGTTAAAAAAAACGATATGAATTTGGCCCTTGTATATATTATTTAGAAAAAGTAATGTAAACTGTCGATCAAAAAAACTATCAAGATAGTGAATAATAATAAAAAACTTTGGGAAAACAAAGGGAACAAGTTCAAAAAATCTAACAAGTTGGGATCCAAGTGGAAAAAGACTTGAGTTTTTCTTGTAAATTAACGAAATAAGTGTGGCTTATCCCCTAGTTACCTCAAGATCTTTAATTGTTATTTAATGTTTTTTTTAAAATATCCTGTGGACATAAAAAGTTACCTTAAAACTTTATTCCTCCTTGAATTTTACTAATGAAATTTGAAATATTTAGGTTTTGGTGGCTAATAAAAATAGTAGAAAACAAAAACTTAAATTACAGCAATAAAGAAGTGGAAATTTATGTGTGGTTGAAACGAAAGTAGCCAATTTTTTTAATTTTACTGATGAATTTTTGGATTTTAAAATGTTTTCTTTTTAATATGAAGGTAGCTTACCATATGTGTTTTGTCCTGCTAAAATGTTTAGTTGCGTAGGTGGGGTGGGGTGCTGCCTGCTTAAATGTATTCATCATACATCTTAATAATTACGAGAAATCATTGATCTGAAATTAAATTTAAAGTAATTTATTATAGGTGTGATGTATGCAAATCTATAGTCTAATCAGCTAACCAGTTAGTTCACTTGAATTAATACTTCAGACAATAGCAATACCATGTGCTATTTTTTTTTGTTTTTTTTTCCCAATATTTTTCCAATTTTGTGCCAAATTTAAAGTTAATCTTCTCATCTAGGCCTGAATCAAAATGAATGAATGACCTTTCAATACGAGGAAAAAAATGAGCTAACTTTTTCATGTAAAAAGTTTAGATTTTTATAACATATTTTAGGTACTGTATTATCAATTTTACTTATTCTTTTTATTAGTGACATCCATAAAATCTGCATAAAATATGTAACGTCAATTAAATAATCCAATTTTTTAAACGTTATCTAACAAAAATGCATAAGATTTGTTATATAGGTGTATATGGTTACCCAGTGGCGTCCCAAAGGAAGGGGGAGTCGAGGTAAAAACCCTCAGATACCGGTTAAAAAAACGAAATTATCTGAAATTATCCCAATAAAATGATTTCTGAGTAAAATTACAATTTAATATTATTAAATTTTTTAAACTTTACTAATTTTGTGTGATGATGGGTTAAATAATTTACTGATAAGAACTAGTAAACTTTGTAAAACAGTAGATAAAAACTAAAAGAGTTTTTAAGACAGGAATTTGATCAACAGTAGAGAGTTTGAAAAGTTAAAAGTTTTATGCATTTTGATTTTGACAAAGGTGAGAAACTTGGTCTTAAAATTATGTAGAAACGCAAAGGTTAAATATTTAAAAATGACTATTTATTACTGACATAATTGCGAAACTTAAAATGATGTTTCGTCAAAAACCACAATACTCTACTTTTACACAAAAATATTATATTTACACAAATTTTTTTGTTTACTAGATTTAAGTAAACATTTTTAAAACTCAGAATCTAAAACCGAGAGGCCAACACCTCCAATAGGTGTACGAAAACTCGATAATACCTGACAATACTTGACTGTATGGGACAAAATCTTAGGATAGTTTGCATTACTCGACAATAGGTGTACCTACAAATTTAAAATCAGGTGTTGGAATTGAAAACTTACCAAAACTGATTTCTATGGATAATTTATCAATATACATTGAGCAGCTACGGTAAGTGTTTATTCCCAAACTTCATAATTTATTTTCTCTCTTATTAGCACTACAGCATGGGCCCTGCTCTTGGAGATTTTCAACAGTTGACCTAAAAAAAGAACAGTAAATTACATTACATTAAAACATTAAAACTTTGAAAACCTTAAAAAAAGAAAATGTGTACATCAAAATTTGTTTTAGCAAAATCAATTTGAATATATGAAAGTTAGGTACATGACTCTTATCTGTCTGTCAGAGGGAGGGAGTTCAAAAGATCTACTATCCTGTGCAAATAAAATAATTGAAGAAGGGGGGACAGTATGAGAAGGGATGCTAAATTTTTACTTGATCGTGCATAGCAGTTCTCAATGCGGTCTGTTGTAAGTACTATTATTTATACTAGGCATAATATTTAGTAATTTGGCTATAACCTCAAAAAATATAAACATAAACTGTCCAAATAAATAATATTTGATTTTTTCTCGATATATAGGTAGATATTAGTTGATGTCAGATTTTTTTTAATAAAAAGTCAGTGTAATAACCTTGGATCAAACAAATCCTGCATTCTTGAATTTCCAACTTTTTTTTCTTATAATGTATGAATATTTTGTAAAATTATTTTTCGGTTTTCTGGCCACTGGCTCACGTCTTTTCAAAATGTATAAACTGAACTTAAAACGGACCTACTATATCTTTTTGTTTACATTATGTAAGTGGTGTTCTTTAAGCACCAAAAAGAACAGAATAGAATATAAGATAAAGTAAATATAAGTACTTACCCAAACAAAAAATCTGGAGGCACTTCCACACAAGGCCCATGTGAATTTTTCTTCACAGGGAACGTGGCTTTTCCAAACAAAATTCAATAACGGTTGACCCCCATCACATTGTGATCAGATTTTTAGTCCATATTGCGTGCAAAAAGCTCATGAAAATTATTATTTTCCCGAAATTTCGCCGCAACAAAAATCTAAAAATCTAAACAAACTTGACTGACTGTCGGCATTTGACAGTTGTTTTGGGAAAGTATTGCTGGTTGCGTGCCATTTAAGCCTTCTTTTTAATTAATAATAAGCGATGTTGCCGTAACAGTGAAAATAATGGCGATAGCGATCGTTATCTCATAACGATAGCCCACTGGAATTGCCCCCCAGATACGGATTCGTCCGGGCGTGTTAGTAGGATTATGCTCCTAAGGCAATTAAAACAAAAAAGAAATTAAAAAACCTGCAAATCAGTTACTTCAACCGAAAAGAAACTAAAAAAAAAGTTTAATTTTCGTTATTTCCATCTAATATCTCTTGATCTTTTGTTTTTTAGTTTCTTTTCGGTTGATTGTAACTGATTTGGAGGTTTTTTAACTTCTTTTTTGTTTTAATTGCCTTAGGAGCATAATCCTACTGGAAATATTAACACGTCAGGACGAATCCGTATCAGATAACTTGGATGTGCCAGTGCGGAACGATGCCTATTTGTGAGTGATTCAAAGTTGGAAATCAAAGTGTATGATGGTGTTTAATGATGTATTGTAAAGGGTGACCAGTGAAACCACTGATGAACCCACGCTGGTTACCGAGGGCGAAACATCGTTTAATCATTTCGCTTTGGTCTTTTTTGTGTTCCTTGTGGGATGCTCATCCAAGTTTGAATTTTCGTTATTTCCACTCAAAATCTCTTGATCTTTTGTTTTTTAGTTTCTTTTCGGTTGAAGTAACTGATTTGGAGGTTTTTTTAATTTCGTTTTTGTTTTTAATCTTGTTATGGTTTCGAAAACCCGAATAATTAGCTGAAAATCCTTCCCTCCCCCCGGTTAGTTTAAGTAAACTCTACTTGGATACCTTTGTAGGGAGTGGAAACGTCCTGGCATATATTTTGGATTAACTATTGAAATGTTGAAAAATTATGCAAATGACTTAGAAGAATATTTAAAAATTAATCGCCATGATAGAAGATTACAAGATTACATACATTTTCTAAATAAAAAAATTGACTATTTAAGGGTGAGTAAGAAACTTTTTTCATCGTATGATTGCAAATTGCTATTTTTTTTTAATGAATTCCTTTTAGATGTGCCTAAGAACTGAATTTGGTCCTCCTGAAGTGGACATAGGCAATATAAATCCTTGGAATTTACCTTCAAAAGATAGATGGAAGCTGTACAACCATTGGGTTCAAAACATTAAAGAGTATAGGAAGCAAGAGCTAGAGCAGGATCTAGAAAGTTATCAAGAATATTATAATGCTTATAATATCTTACGAGAAGAAGATAACATTAAGCTTCTGAGGAAAATGGACATCATCGGCATGACAACTACCTGTGCTGCAAAGATGCGATCGACATTGGAAGCTCTTAAGAATCCAATTGTGGTGGTGGAAGAAGCTGCAGAGGTATATGTAAAATATATACAATATACAATACGACTCTTTACTTTAAAATTGTTTTTATAATAATACATTTTCAAATGATTGCACGTAGCCTCATAACTGTAGAGTATTTTACATAGGTTTTTAAACTATACAGGGTGTTCCTAAATATCATGTACAAACGGAAGGGGGTGATTCTTTGGGGGTTTTTATGACTGAAATTTTAGATAAACATAGGTCCGCAAACGCTTCGTTATCGATCTACAGGGTGTTTAAATTTCAATATTTTTTCAGTTTTTTCGTAATAGCTCCTGCAATTTCTGAGATAGTAAGCTCAAATTTGGAACATAGGTTACGTAATAGGAGTTGCATGATTGCACATGTCAAACGGTTGCCAGAATCTACAGGGTCATATTTTTTCCGGGGTCATGCCCCCTTTGCTCCCCCTGAACTTTTTTGCGGTGCGCCGCTGGTAGATACTGAAAAGCAAAATAACTTCTCTCTTATTTAGAAACTTTTTGTCCTCTTGTAGTTTTTTTGTAACTCCGACCGTTATCGAGAAAAAAATAAAAAACGATTCTGTGTAATAAGCTAGCTGAAAGTAATTTCTTTGAAATGGTTAAGTAGGCTATGGCTTTATTTGCATAATCTGTATTATTGATTTTGACATCTAGCATTTCAAATCGTAAGTTGTGTCAGAATTAGAATTGTAAAGTGTAAAAGTGTTGTAAATACTCGTTACAATCTCGTTACAGTCGTTACAATGTCAATTTATACAAATTCTGTTCTGAGAATGCATTTTATCTATGGCCTTGCGAATGGAAATGCAAGAGAAGCAAGACGTCTGTACATGGAGCGCTATCCAAATAGAATAATACCTGATCACCGAATATTTTCGAATATACATAGGCGTTTTGTGGAAACTGGAACTCTTAATAAGAACAGCAGTGATGCAGGTAGACCACGTACTGTTCGAACACCACAGATCGAAGAAGCTGTTCTAAATGAAATAGAAGAACAGTACCAGAAAAATTTCTATAACATTAAATATTAGCCATCAAGTTGTTTGGCGTATCTTGCACGATTCTCTGCTCTACCCTTATCACATTGAAAGGGTGCAGGCGCTCCTTCCCCAAGATTTTCCTTTAAGGATTAATTTTTGTAGGTGGTACCTTAATAGGCTAGCAGAAAACCCAAACTTTGATTGTGTCATCCTGTTTACTGACGAAGCCAATTTTTCAAGGACTTCCATTATGAATTTCCATGACAACCATTTATGGGCAGACGAAAATCCTCATGGAATTGTCGAAACTCATTTTCAGGAGCAGTTTTCATTAAATGTATGGGGTGGTATAATCGGGGATCATTTGATTGGTCCTTTCTTTTTACTTGGTCGACTTACTGGTGACTCATATAGGCACCTTTTGCAATACGAATTGCCTTTATTACTTGAAGACTTACCTCTTTTGCTAAGGAATCAAATGTGGTATATGCATGATGGCGCCCCAGCTCATTTTTCTATTTTGGCTCGGGAATATTTAAATGAAGTATATCAAAATCACTGGATAGGGCGAGGTGGACCTTAGCCATGGCCCCCTAGGTCTCCTGACTTAAACAGCCTAGATTTTTTCTTATGGGGGCATCTCAAGTCGCTAGTGTATACAACACCAGTGAATACAGTCGATGGCCTACGACATCGAATAATGGATGGATTTCAAACCATAAGAAATACTCCGGGTGTGTTTGAACGAGTGCGAGAATCAATGAGAAGAAGATCGGAGGCCTGTATAAGGGTTGGAGGAGGTCACTTTCAACAATTTTTGTGAATTGTTTTTGTCTTATTATTGTTAATTGTTGAGATTATTGTTGTTAAAAATTAAATTATTAATAAACCTTTATTGCTACAAAAACCGGGTCATCCCAGCTTTAATTTTTAACTAGATTGCGAATAATAAAATGTCAAAATCAACAAAGCAAAAGATTACCAAAATAAAGCTGTAGCGTATTAGAGCATTTCAAAGAAATTAGTTTTATCTAGCTAGTTACAGGTAACGCTTTTTTATTTTTTTTCTCGATAACGGTCGGAGTTACCAAAAAACTACAAGAGGACAAAAAGTTTTCAAATAAGACAGAAAAGTTATTTTGCGTTTCAGAATCTACCAGCGGCGCACCGCAAAAAAGTTCAGGGGGAGCAAAGGGGGCATGACCCCGGCAAAAATATCACCCTGTAGATTCTGGCAACCGTTTGACATGTGCAATCATGCAACTCCTATTGCGTAACCTATATTCCAAATTTGAGCTTAAAATCTCAGAAATTGCGGGAGCTATTACGAAAAAATTGAAAAAATATTGAAATTTAAACACCCTGTAGATCGGTAACGAAGCGTTTGCGGACCTATGTTTATCTGAAATTTCAGTCATAAAAACCCCCAAAAAATCACCCCCTTCCGTTTGTACATGATATTTAGGAACACCCTGTATATTAAGAGTTTGAGGTTTATTTATATATTAGAGTATATGGGGTTGAAAAAGACCCTTAAGAAAAAAATACTGAATCTGGATATAAGCCGTTTTTGTGCATCAATAAAAATATAAACAAATTTAAAGAGCTCTTATACTTATGTGCAGAGCCGCGTTCGAGCTTAGGTGAATTTTGATAAGGCTTTAGTGACTTGCCATATAAAAAAGAGATATCAACATGAGCGGCAGGACATTGAGTGTGACGGGGGTCTGAGCTTTATAAAAAAAGCCGCACGGAAGGGACAGAATATTCGCGATCTTTAAACCATCTGATTGGAAACCGGTATTATAAAGCTCCAACAATTAGGTAGGGGCAGTTGCGCATGTTGTATGACATGTTTTCGCGCGCGCATCAAAGACTGATGAAAGAGGTACGTCTACTACAAGTCTCAGACATACGGCATTTATGACCGCCACCAAAAAAAGTTTTTTCTTGTTATTTGTCGTAAATTCTGTTAATATAGTTAAAAAAAAGGTTATTGATGCAATGAAGATGAAGAAAATGTAAGGAATTATTTATTTTTTATTTAAATTATAATATTTTATTTGTAAAAGACCTACTTCATTTAAGGGGGTTGTGTTCTTGATATTTTTTTCTTAATGGGGTTTTTCTCCACCTTATAAACTCTGGTTTGTAAAAAAAAATATTTTTGGGTTTTAAAGAGCTTTTTAAAAGAAATTTTGCGTATAGTCTTATTGATTATATCCAGATTCGGAATTTTTTTAAGGGTCTTTTGTCCACCCCATAAACGCTAATATATAAATAAATTAATTTCGTTTTTATAAAAAATTTCTTGTTTTTGTTTTAAAGAGCTCTTTAAGATACACATTTTGCGAACAGTTTAAATAATAATAATAATCTTTGATATATAATCTTTGATATATAATTTTTTTTTTGGTAATTTGAAAGGTCTTAACAACAGAAGTATGTTTCTGTACTGTCGGAGTGGGAATTTTATCTGTTTTTATTATTTTAAAGCGGACCGAAGTGGATGGCAGCTTCCTGCACGAATCCTGCGAAAAGCGTTTCTGCGCACAAGTCTGCGATCTATTTCGGCCGGCTTTGCGCCTCTTTTCCGTAGGTATATTACTAAATAATATACGATTCCCAAGTAGCATTAATCCGTCTTCCAACCTAATCTGTCATAAAGTGACGCCGTATTAGGTACAAAATAAAGTTGTCTACTAGTAAGTCACACGACAAACGTCTTTTGTAATAAAATCCGACGTTTACGTAGTCAGGTACGCATATGGGAACCTTAATCGACGTCAAAATAGGCTTGGATACCTACCAAAAAACGAACAAAGAAAAAGAAGGATTGCCAACCAAAAATCTGATCGATCTTTTGCTCGCATTTATATTTCTTACAGTCCACTTTATCTGAAGCATTAGTGGGGTCACACTGATATTGTTTAATGTCGCTTTTTTTGATGGGGAACCAACAATTGTTATCCTTCTCCCACATCTGCGAGACAGGTTCGAGCTCATTCAGTGCTTTAATGAATACAATTTTAAAATAATCCATGTTTTTAAGGAAAAACGGAAAATATTTTTCTAGGTTTTGTTCAGCTGAACTGTCACTCTTCTTTTAAGTCAGTTTTGGTTACATGACCAACAAAGAATGGGGGCGGATTCCGAACGTTTGCACATATTACGTAGTTTAACGTTGGCTAGGTAGATTTGAATAAGATTAGGGCTGCAAATCGGTGTCCTTGTTCAAATAGGTGATAAATTGGTAAAAGTACTATACCAGCCCAAATTCGGTCATTTTGGAGTTGCAAGCTTGGGCAGCCATTATTGACGACAATTTTTTTCTTGTTTTTCTTGGAAAAAAAAATAAAAGAGACTTAATAATGCCTTCAAGATGCGTTTAGTATTATTCTTGAGTGATTTTAGTATTAATTGCAACCGAAATAGTGCTTTCAAAAAATATATTTTTTTCTTTTTGCTATTTTGTGCTAATTTGGAAGGGGGGGGGGGGATATTTTTCGCTCCATCTTGACCAACTTTGTCAGTAAAGTGGCCCTTGCAGAAATATTTCGCTCTTAGATTACTCAGTAAAGTGCTCTTTTTAATAACATAACTTTTATTTTTAATGAAATAAAAAGGTGGCCATTTATTTTTTGTAAGTTATGACTCGTTAATATATATTTCACCTAAAATTTACCAAACAAGTAACACATTAGGTAATTCATTAAATATTATAAAAAATTACGTAAGCTGGCGGACGTATTATCACGTCGTCATATTTGTATTCCCCATTTAGGTCGTATTGGAGTCGTATGGACTGAGATTTGTAGTCCGCTTGACAACCTCGGGGTTTTTAAGCCAATGTCCAAATGCTACTTGGGTAGAGTTGTCTTAGGCCTCTTTATGGATAATAAGTATAATAAAATCACCTTATTTTTATCAAAAACTCTCGCACCTATTTATCTGACCAACTGTGATTTCGCGCGACTTCGAATCCAAATCTGCATCTGCACTCAACCACATAACTATGAAATTTATAGAGTGTTTTTCAGAATTTCGAAATATTTAATATTTTTAACCCATACATGTTGCACATCTACATCTACCCTATAAGAAAAATGATGTACCGTTAAAATTTGAAAAGTTGGTTGATGCGAAATACCAAAGGTAAAAAATACTATCAAAGTTTTAGTTTTAATAATTAAGTCGTGTTTGAACACGATTTCTTCTAATAATATTAAAAGCTGGTTTATTAATATTACTGTTTGCACCTCGGTTTACACAGGCTATTTTCATATGAAAAAACTTAATTCTACATCAGGCACTAAAAAATCGATCTTTTTAAAAGTATATATGTATTTTGCTTCTTCATCGCCGAAATATTTCTCTCTATTGCCACCCTTTATTTAGTAAAATCTTCCCGAACTGTAATTTTTACACCCCTTGACAGCTTCTTTTTATCAGAAACATATATTTGATGAAATATATAATTGACAAATACAATTTTATGCACTTCAGGGAATAAAAGTCCATTTTTAATCCCTATTTTCCGGAAATAAAGTGGGTCTTTTATTCCCTTGGGATTAAATTTTTACTTCTTTCCGTATGGATTAAATTTTTACTTTTTTCCCTTAGGGATTAAATTTTAACTTTTTTTCCCTAGAATTTTGGCCTTATTTTGCCCTGGAAATTGAATGCCACTAGTAAAAGAGATAAACAGTCGGTTTGAACTATTCCTTTGTTTTACTAAAAACATTACAAAATTTTCAAAAAAGTTACTAGAAACTAATTATGTTTATCATTAAAATGAATTATTCCAGTTAAAAAATGGAGGCTGAACCTTTATACTGTTCTGATCTATTACTAGATACAGTCCTTGCAACTTCACATGAAGAGAAAACATTTTCTTGTAATGATTTGCTTGTAATCGCTTGGTTTCTATGCTCGACAATATGATTCTCGTCAAAATCAAAATCGTTTGGTTCAGAAGAACTTGATGTATTCGTGATTAGATGGTCGGCTGTCTTTGAAGAAGAAGGATTGGCAGATAAGGCATTTCTTGGAGAAGAGGTTGTATTTTTGAATATCTGGTCAGAAACTGTTTTTTTTCTGGAAGAGCGAGTTTTCTACATACGGTGGTACTCTTCCACCCACCACGTCGCTTCAATTGATCAATGGTCGCACGAGAATCCGCTAACATGGTGGCTGACATTCTACGGAAGCAGTGCACTGTATACAATTGTGGTTCTGGAAGATCCAAAAATTGGGCAATTTTTGTTGGCAGATGCCCAAAAGTGTTTTTCCCAATAGGTTGGTTGGTACACCGTCGGTCTCGGTAGTAAACTAAAAATCTAGAGTGCTTTTCAGTATATGGTCTCAGCCCAATGTATTTTCTTACCAATCCTACGATATCGCATGAAGAGGAAGATGCTTTGATTACAAACGAGCGATCTTTGTGGTTTTTTGTGTTACTGTTATTTACTAGGAAAAATTCTCCATGATCCTTAACATCTTTGCGATCTAACGGGCACAATTCTTGACCACGACAGGCCCCGGAAACCCCCATAATCAAAGCAACCTGTAACAAAAAACTGACATTTAGTACAATTGAATTTGATCAGTTTGGAATGTTATGATATATAGGTGTGGAATAATAAGTAATAAAGCCTACCTTTTGTACAAGGAACTCATTATCCGGCGCCGTTTATAAAAATTGCTTAATATGTTCCGAATCCAACACTCTTGATTTCTTGGGCTTCGTCGTTTATTCTTTTCAAAAATCCAACCAATTTGACGTACTTGCGGATGTCTCCGTTCATTTCTTGAATTATTTTAGCTTTGAGCATAGAATACTGACTCCAAACGGTTGAACGCTTCAGCTTCTTTGATTTCCCGAAAAAGTAGGCCAAAAGTGATTTTTCCTCAGACAAATTTTCAACTTTTTGCTCGGCACACCAAGAGCGGTATTCTATGAACTGTTGTACATACATCTTTCGGGATTTCGATGGCAATAATTGACTTTGTCAAGTTGAACAACGCGATTTTTCCGAATTTTCACTCTGTTAGCGTCACATGCATTGTTTATTGTCATAGCAACGCAGATGCATTGTTTATTTTCATAGCAAGGCATGTATTTTGAAGTTTATGCACACTACGATGTTATCGATTCGACATCTAGTAATGTTGGTGTTCGTTTGTTTTTGACATTCAAGATTATAAGAGTACCTACAGTTGAAGATTTTTTTAAAGATTTTTCACATTTTTTTTAGTTTTTATTCTCCTGAAGTGCATAAAATACTGTATACACCTCAGGACCAAAGTGATTTTTACTCC
The DNA here is from genome assembly GCA_963921995.1 of Oxystoma pomonae. Classification (NCBI taxonomy): domain Eukaryota; kingdom Metazoa; phylum Arthropoda; class Insecta; order Coleoptera; family Brentidae; genus Oxystoma; species Oxystoma pomonae. Next base: position 12,595,213 of record OY998169.1, read on the forward strand.
CTCGACAAATTAAAGCCCGACCGTAGGGATTAAAAGTGCTACTTTAGTCCCTAGGTGTATAATGTACTATTTGTTTTATTTTTTAGGTTTTGGAAAGCCACATTGTCACAGCTCTAACCGAAAACTGTCAACATTTAGTTTTGTTGGGTGATCATCAACAACTTAAACCCACAACCTCAGATCATAACATCGAAAAAAAGTTTAAACTGGGAATAAGCTTGTTTGAAAGGATGGTGAATAACAACGTTCAATGTCACACGTTAAATATCCAGCACCGGATGAGACCTGAAATTTCAAAACTGCTTACACCAACTTTTTACAAGGACTTAAAAGACAGCGAATCCGTAAAATCTTACCCGGCAGTTACCGGCGTTAAGAATCCTTTATTCTTTATAGACCATGAGGAACCTGAGGGACCTTATGGGGATTCTAGCAAAATGAACATCCACGAAGCTAAGTTTCTTATTCAGTTGGCGATCTATTTGCTAAATAATGGTTATAATGCCGAAGATATCACAATATTGGCAGCTTATCTCGGTCAGACTTATATCCTTAAAGAAGAAAGAAATAAATCAGCTCATCCTCTTCTAAAGGACGTACATATAACACCGATTGATAATTTTCAGGGCGAAGAGAATAAAATAATTTTGTTATCGCTAGTTAGAAGTAACATTGAGAATAATATTGGATTCTTAAAAGTTGACAATCGAGTCTGTGTTGCAATATCAAGAGCTAGAGAAGGATTCTATGTAATGGGAAACATGACACAGTTATGTGCTTCCAGTGAGGTAAATTTTGTTTCTATGAGTAGAGCGAGAAAGTTTTACAAGTGCTTGCACAAGAAAATCGTAAAACTTGAATTTTGGTAAAAAAATATATTTTCTGAATTATTTATTAAGTTTCCTGTAGGTGTGAGAACCAATTTTTACTTACAAACTCTTGCACACGCTTTCTGACTTAAATTTCCTCTTTTTCCCTTGTTATGTTGTTACAGAACAAGCAGTACTACCAGCATTTTGATGATTGAATTTTAAAAGTTGAAGTATATTGCAAATATTTCGTTATAAAAAAAACCTGTATATTTTTATGTGAACCTACTTATCTCCAGAAACACCCGGATTTTTTTAACCTTTCTTAGGTGCAGTTAGACTGTGGTAGTGTCGTCGTCGTTGCATTGTAGATGTAGTAAAGTGTTTTCCCCAGATAATGCAGAACAGAATATTTTACAGATTAATAGTTAACAATATTTTTAGGTACACACTTTTTAATATAATTTACTTTGTTTAATGTTTTAAACAAATATTGGTAATAACAGACCCTCTTGCAAAATTTTTGAATATGTTAAAAGCTCCACTTTACATATCTCTTTTGTATTAACCGAATAGGATCCATTTTTTCTTAATATAAGTTCAAAATTGCTTTAGTTTTAAAATTAGGGTTGATTGGGTACCAAAGATGGACAAAATAAAACTTGGAGACGAAAAAAAAGTGGTAATTTTGTATTTGCATACATACATACATAGTCAATAGCAAGGATCACCTACCACGGTACTCTGTGTCCATAGTGTGTTCAGTGATATTAGCAATAAATTAACAGGGTACTATAAGTAGTATTTATATCTGATCCGCTGATCAATCATCTGGTTTATTATAATTGCGAAGAAATTGGGGTCTTTTTTCTAAGTGACAAAAAGCGCTTACTTTTAGCATTACTTTGATTGCATGGACAAATTTTATCAAATAATTAACCTTTTTAATCTTACATATTGCTTTAGTATTAACCTTTAGAAAAGTTATAGTACCGTATTATCAGCCGTGGTTGTAGTCAAAAAGCCTCACACCCTCACACAGACATAGGTAGATTTTCGGGACGCATGAAAGAGATGGCATGAACACATCATCATGAGTTATTTCGAGGAATTGCAGACAGTCGATATTTTTAATAAATGAACAAGGTATTATATATTTACTTACGACCGCATCTCCTGACCAAACGAAGTTAATAATTAATAATGGTACCTACCTACAATACACAGTGGCGCTCTAATACCCCTCTCCCCTTTTTGACGTCAAACTAGTAATTTTCTAAAATTGTAAAACTTTAAAATTAACTTTTTTAAAGAACATTTTATAAATAAGGCGGTCGTATTACTTTTATTACCCACTAGATACCGCCGCTTTGCCTGCGGTTTTACCCATTTTTCTCGTTTTTATTCCTTTAAATACCTTTTAATACCATAACTTTTGTTTACTTTGATGATATAAGCGCCTATATTTTTCCCAGGGACACAAGAAATTCAATAGTGAAAGTCCCATCAAAATCGGCTGGGCGGTCTTTGCGTGATGCTGGAACAAACAGCCATACAGACAGACAAAAATTGTAAAAATTGTATTTTTGGTATCTCGTCGTTTGGACAAACCGTTAAAAAAATATTCAATGTACAGATTTGGTCCTTTTAGAGATTTATTATATGTATACATAAACAACTAATTATAGTCAGGGGGATAAGTGGCGATTTTTAATCGAACCGGGATTTTCTTACCATAGTAGATTTTATGGTCTCATAGGAAAGTCGAGAGAGATTTTTTTGTGTAGAGTCAAATTGATGGTGTTTGATATCAATTTATAGGTTTTCGAATACGAGCAGTTTGAATCTTTTATCAAAAACTACCTGAAATGAGATTTATTTTTTACAGACAATAAGTACAGAAAAATGGATATATATTATTAAAAAAATATTTAATTTTATTTCCTTTACGAAAAAATATCGTTTTATATAGGTTCTTGGATGTGAGAAACTTTTATCTACGGAAATTGCATTAAATGACATTGACAGCATGTAAAGCATAAACCAGGTATTATAAGTAATATTTATATTCATATCCGCTGATCAATCATTCTGGTTTATTATAATTGCGATGGCCCTTTTTTGTAAGTGACAAAAAGAGCTTACTTTTAGCATTATTTCGTCGCTTGCATGGAGAAATTATTATATCAAATAATTTACATTTTTAATCCCATATTATGCTAATAATAACCTTTAGAAAAGTTATAGTACCGTATCAGCTGTTGTTTTCATTAAAAAGACTCACCCATTAATATTATTAACATCGGTTGGTCAGGGGATGGGGACATACGTAAATATAATAACTTGTTCATTTTATTTTATTGCAAAGATCGACTGTGCTTTACGTTGGTGTGTTCATGCCATCTTTTCAAACGCGCTCGAAAATATCTACCTATCTGTGTGAGTCTTTTTGATCACAACAACGGCTGATACGGTACTATAACTTTTCTAAAGTTTATTACTAGCAAAATATGGGATTAAAAATGTAAATCCAAGCAAGCGACGAAAAAATGCTAAAAGTAAGTCCTTTCGTCACTTAGGAAAAAGGGCCGTAATTTCTTCGCAATTGATTAGCGGATATAGAGGAATATACCTAAATACCACTTATAATACCTTGTTAATTTATTGCTTATGTCACTGAAGACACTATCGACTGTCTATATGTATAATATTGCTACCTTTTGTCTCCTCTTTTTCACAAAGTTTAATTTTGCATTTCTTTGCTACCCTATCAACCTCAATTTTAAAACTAAAGCATTAGGCTATTTAAATATTAAGAAAAAACGGAACTTACTCGGTTAACACCAAATAAATATGTAAGGTGAAACTTTTAACATATTGTCATGAATACAGGGTGCTTCATGACATTATTCCAACATTTAGCAGGAGGGTCTATTACCACCAATATTTGGTTAAAGCATTTAGAAAGTAAATTATATTAAAAAATGTGGACAAAAAATATTGTTAACTATTAATCTATTAAAATAATCCGTTCTACATTATCTATGGAAAACAATTCACTACACCTACAACGCAACTACGACGGCACTACCACACTCTAAATGCACCTTTTGTTAGTTTTGGGAAAAGCATAAAATTGTGCGCGTGCCAAACGATGAAGAAAGCAAACAACGTTTATGTTATGAATATAGATTGGTTACTGGTTATTAAAACCCATCTTGCCACACCCGCCCCCCGCGTCGTTTCCCCCCCCCCACTCCCCTTCAAAGGGTTAAATTTTTAATTAACGGTATCTCAAGAACCGTTGGTGATGGCGCAGTGATTTTTTCACTGATGTATTTGTCATTGTGTTTAAAACAAAAAATGTAAAAACAATCATCTTGATATCTCAAAAAATAAACAAGATGAAGCACGTAACGTACGTTTTTTACAAAGTTTTTTCAACGTTTCTTTAAATATTTTGAAAACCAGGGACGTAGAAAAACGCTTCAAATATATTATTTTGTACATTTCATCAGCTTTTAAAAAAAGTATATATGACTCAGGTTTTTGTACCCCTTCCCATAAAAAAGTCTTAATTTTCCTTTACGTTGCCTTAAGAAATATTTCTTTTACATTAAAATAAATATTTTTAATAATTAACATTTAGGTATATATTATTTTATAACTGCTATCTTTTCATAGGGGTAACATTTTAAAATAGCAGTATCTCAAGAACCGTTAGCGATAGCACGGTAATTTTTTTACTGACGTTATTTTCTAACTGCTGCCTTTTCACCCATCCCCTCCCCCTCCGAGGTTAACCTTTCATCACCCCATAAAGGTAACATTTTAAATTAGAAGTATCTCAAGAACCGTTAGCGATAGCATGGTAATTTTTTTACTGGTTTTTCTATAATTTTGTAGAAAACTGAACATCTCCCAACAACTATTTTGATATCTTAAAAACTAAACCAGCTGGATCACGAAACGGATGTTTTTTTCTCCTTTAAAGGGAATTATATTTAATTAGTTGTACTTCAAGAACCGTTGGTACTTTTTTCAGTGTTGTATTTACAATTATCTAAAAAACAAAACATAATTTTATAACTATTTTGGTATCTCATTAATTTAATGAGCTGGATGTCAAAACGGATGTTTTTTACAAAGTTTTTTTTAAATATTTGGTAAAAGTATTTCGAAAAACAGAAACCTTTTTTCAAAAATATAAATGTTTTAAATCATTGGCTTGAGCCGCTTCCCATCCAATAGAGTTATAGTTTTTTAGCGATTAAAGGTAAAAAGCGCTAGTAATTTCTCTACTGTATACATAATTTAAAACGATTACAAAATAGTTTTTTTTAGGTTCACGCTGTAAATAATTGTTTTTTTTTTAAATAACTTGTGTAAGTGCTTAATGTGATTGTTCAGCTCGATAATAGTTATTTATGGTACTAGTGTGTTATTTTTAAAATAAGTCACGCGAAAAAAATTTATACGGCGAGGCCGTCAGGCCGAGTGGTATAGTATTCTTAAGCGACTTATAAAACATAACACACAAGTGGCATACAACATTTTATCCAACAACTGCAAAAGATATGAAAAATGGTATTTTTGTTCAACGTAAACAGTAAAGTGTCAGATTGACTTAAATTTTGATAATATTTTAGTCTAGGTTGTTGTTGGTTGCTATAGACAGCGTGAGTTATAAATTTAGTCGCAAAAAACATTAATAACACTATAACTATTAGATGTTGGATCAAAAGCTTTTTGTCATAACTTATAAACGGTTAAATGGAACCATGTAACCATGTACCATGTAAAAATAAATACTGCTGTACTGTTAATTTTAAGTTTTACGGACCACATTAACTGTAGGTGTGCCTAAGAACTTGTAGAATATTTTTCCAGACAACTTTTATTAAACAAAAGAATAACAAAATTTGCACTAAAAAGATAATATACAGGGTTCCTAAGCAAATCCTTAGGGGGCCAAGCAGCCATGTATAAGACGCAGACAAACGGAAAAGCACATTAGGCAAAAAAGGATGGGCATGGGGCGATGTTGTCACTACATCTTACACGTAGTAAATCCATTCCAGGTTGTTGTTTTCTAATGTTTTCCATTTTCATACCTTTGGGACTGGAATAAAAATTGTTTTTGCTCGACTTTAATACCAAACTGATGAAAGATATCGTAAAAAAAAATATTTTTCGGCTTTTCATTTTGTAACCATTGTCCTTACGCACTGTTTACAGGCTGGGGACTGAGATACATGCAAATGCCTAACCTAAAGCGTTCATACACGGCCGGAGAAATCGACTGAGATATTTCCGTAGAAACTTTATCAAGCAAATAGGACAGGTTGACGCCTTCGAACGTCCGACCCGGGTTTTGCACTTTGATTCGAAATCAAAAAGGAGGAACAGTCAGATGTGGGGCCGTGCACAAATTACGTCACGGTGATTTTACCAATTTTTAACCACCTCCCTATGTAATGTTTTGTAACGGTTTGGCACGCCACTCCCCTAATATTACGTAACCATTTCAAGACCACTACCCCCCCCCAAAAAAAAAAAACTTTTCACTTATTTTCATTCCAAATTTTCTTAGTTTCACACAAATGCAAACGCTGTCGAAAACCCCCCCTCCCCCTGCGTAACGTTTTGTAACCCCCCTCCCCCCTATGACCATTACGTAATTTGTGCACGGCTCCTGTAGTTCCAGTGGAGGAGGGCGAGAAAATTGATATTTTTTTCTTAAAAATTATACTCTTTAGACCTATTTCTTTGCGTTCCCGAAATGACGTAATTTTTGAAAAAAAATTGTAAGCGGCGCCATTTTTATTTCGTGCTTTGTTTTTCTAACATTTTTGCGTTCGGCTAATTTAATTGAAAAATTTTTGCCTGCGGCGCCCTTTATCTTCTCACTCGAAACCAAGATCCCCCGTTTTAGGAAAACTGATCCCGTCTCTGTTTCTAAATTTTTTCGTATAAAAGTAGAGTATGACCATGGGGGAAATAATTTTTTTCTACGGTATGACGAAAATTTCGAGAAAGTTGAAGAAAAAAATGGAAGGAAAAGTGGCAGAGCTCAAGTTTTTCGTAAAAAAAAACGTTTTTTTGTAAAGAAACAGAGCAAAATAAATCTTTTCACCCCTTTTTGGGTGTTACAAATATTGACAGCCCCTTATTTTTCGCTTTTACCCTCCCGCTAGTTTTGAAGAATTGGTTCGCTACATGTTTCGAGATCATGTCGTAAAACATAAATATCAAATGTAGTGTAGGGCCAGCTTCATTTAAAATCAATAATATCTCAAGCAAAAAGCTCTGCAGGAAAAACAGGGCCGTTTATTGATTTCTTTGGCTGCTAGTGCTATCTGCATGGTTTGGCCGTTTCCGAATAGATGTCACTAGTAGAACAGAATGGAAAGAAATTTAATTAAAAGCGAAGATATTTCTTTCTAATGTTAACAACCTCACGAGTTTATCGCTCAGTATCGTAAATAATGGACCCTGCCACCTCCTTTAAGCAAGAAAAAGCTGTGGTTTGAACCTGAAAAAATTTGCAGACATCTTGTCAACGGTTATTATTGCAACTATGATTTATGCTTACAATGAAAGAGTGGCGACAATTTTTTCTCATGAAAGCAGTCCGGAGATAATAACAAACTGGCACCATTGCTCAATATACCTGTTTCTTTTGTGCGCGCAGAACTTTCTATGCCATTTCGGTTTGATTTATTGAAATCCTATCTCTAAGGAAAATCTTAGGAACCCTGTCTATTAGTTCCAATGGTATGCTGTTAAATATTTACCAATGTTTATATTACAAAAACAAACAAAAAAACATTTACAAATTCTCATCTAAACTTTCGTTTTCCATATGATTTTTACTAGAGTTCGTCGACGCACAAACACTCTTCGGTACATGGCAATTTATTGAAAATGTATTTGCACTGTTTTGTAGAGCATTTATTTTTTTTACATGAACATGAAATCAGGTTTAAAATTTCGTTTGGAGCGTCACAGGGATGGAATGACACAACTGGAAAAAACACTACTTTTTTTCGTCAACCATTTATTTTATAAATGTTTGAAAGCGAGCTCTTAATGGGGCTGGTTCCAATCCAGTTGACATTGGTGGCAGCTGGTCACTTTCCATCTGCATTTTTGAGAAACACCACCAACGCAGTTCAACCAAGGTTTCTATGTTTTCTGGTTGTAAACCAAGCGTATAAACTTTTCCAGCTGGCTTGATATACCTTCCAGTCTTAAATCAATATCACTGAAAGCAATTAGTGCATTTAAAATTTGTTCATCAGCAGCTAAACGCTTTAAAAAATGTCAGTTTTCCTAAAAATTATTACTTTACTTTCACATTTGAGGTAATGAAAGTTACTTATTATTAAAATGCTGGTTTATCTTATAAATTGGTACCTAGCCATTTTACCTTTTTTAGCAAATCTTCCGGTAACATCACATCCAGATACTCTGTTAGCTGTTTTCCTACTTCTCTTATATCTATGATCCTACTTTTTAAGCCATTTCCAGTTTGGAAATATAAATTGCAATTTATCATTTCGCCGAATTATAATAAAATTACCTCAGAAACCACAGAAAAATTGATATTTTAAGAGATAGGGGGATAGGGAAGGGGGCTTAAGTCCCCCCTGCATGACTTACCACTTTTTATTTCTATTCATTATTGAGATATAAAAGCATTACTAAGATAATGAATTAAAATGAAATATTCTACACCGTACCGTTTTATTCAACACAGTGGTAAACATTTATTGCTCTCTGGGAGGGATGGGTGGCAGCAACCATAAAGATATATACCTTTTTGAAAAGCGTACAAAATTTGCAAGAACATTTATTTGTTTTTTTTTTCATAAAATGTGTTTTAAAAATATTAACAACAGAAAAAATGCCAAAAGAAAAAGAAGACATCTCCCCTTATATCTTTTTTACTTTTTGAGATATGGACTTGGCCTTTATGACCTGATGAATTAAATTTCGACACTTTTAAGGGGGTGGGGGTTGAAATACGCCGAGGTGGGGGTGGCAAGATCGCTTTTTGTAACAAAAATGCGACAGGTTTTCATAAAATATACCTTGTTTGCTTTCTTCATCGTTTGGCATGCGAATCCCTTTTTTTCGCCCTATGCGGCTCTACTAATTTCTGTTTATGAAAATTTTTACCAAGAAGTATCAAATACGTCGATTTTGGTAAATTTATTAAAATTTGCCACTTATTCACAATTCAATTTTACTCCCAAAACATTTGACTCCTCAAAATTTTATTTTAAACCCAAGGAACTAAAATCGCATTGTAGTCTCGCAAATGAGGAACTAAAATGCGTTGTTAGGCTTGAAAGTGGTTCAACACAGTTTTGTTACTGTTACCTCCCGCTGTTTCTGTTTCATGTCTTTTTTTAATGTGACAAGGCTAAAAATAAACAATTAAGGACCTAAGCAGGACCACTATAATGCAAAATTACATCAAAAAAATTGTACAAAAACTACCACAAACGGCTGCATTTAATCATTAATATAATGGATATATAAAAAAATAAAAAAAAGGAAACTCGGCCAGACGCAAACGGCAGGAGTTATTTGGAATAATCAGTTTAAATAAGACCTTTTATCTGCAAAAAAACATAAGACTTTCGCTTGAATACGGATAGAGTTGAGAAAATACATTCTGTATCCTATTTCTTTGCTTGAATAGATTTCCCTCCTCGGCGACGATGCCTCTTTCCATTCCATATGATGTTAATTTTCCCAGCAATGTTGAGGTATTTTTGATCCAGTTGTGTCCCCTTGTTGTTGTTGTTTTGCGTGTCTGTTCTGTAAGGTTTTTTGGGGCGATGTATTTTGTTTAACATTTCCATTCCCATTCATGACTGTATATGATTGGACGATGAACTTTTTTGGGATGGCGCGGATGCCTTCTTATTTTTTATTTCATACTGTATTGTAAATACTACATTACGTTATCGATTTCAGTCCAGGAAATGATTCATTACATCACTAGTCCGGTAAAGTAACTAAAGAAAATAAGAATAAAATAATGGATTTCCCACTTACAGTATAAAAAAGTTATGATTGTTTTCTACAAACCAAAACTAGACTTTTTTGCACTTGACGCGCATTTCGCTAACAACGTTAGTATCATCACGAGACGATAAACAATAAACTAAATTAACCTACACTCTATCTTATATACTATCTTTTAGTGGGCGGAGATAAGAGTAATAATTTGTGACTAATCACGCTTTATTATCCTATCTCCCCTCAACTAAAGAATAAAGTGTACTAAACGGAACGGGGCGTCTATCTTTATTTAAACTATTTCTGGATTTAATGATACCATACTTTCATATACATTCAAAAGTCTTTTGTTTGGTACACTTTAGAAGTTTTAGGTTATCTAATGTGAATCTATGATTATTTTCATAGCATGCTCGGCCACACTTGACTTTTCTGTTCTTCCGTATTTTAAGTGTGCTAAGTGTCTCGTTTGGCCAACATATTTTTTGTCACAATCCATGCAACTAATTTCGTAAATTCCACTTTTTTTCTAGAACTGTAGTTTTGTCCTTGGGATTTCCTAGTAAACTTCTTATTGTATTTCCGGATTGATATACTTCTTTAAGACCGGTGTTATTAAATACTTTTTGTAATCCTTTCGTATAATTAGGATTATAAGAAATTTATACAAATTTAGAGTCGGAGGTATCTTTTTATCTGAATTCGGAAAGGTCTTTTGAAAAGAATGTCTACCCAAGCAACAATTTTCTGGCCAATGACCACATACTTCACCTAAATGGACGTTAATTTGGGTGTATAAATTAGTGATCTTCAGACGGTCTTGCATATTACGACAAATTTCCGTTGCTTTAACGTTAGATAATACAAGAATTAGGGTCCTGAAAGAGAGATGACATTATCCTACAAATCTATGGGCGAAAAAGTAAGACTGGTGCTCTTTAAAGAGTAATGTGTGATCCACAGCTTCAGTTTTTGCCGCTCACTAAAAATACTTTTTGCTTTTGCTTCCAAGAAGTAGGATCTTTGAAGTGTCCTGCCATATTTGAAAAAACTAAATTTTATTTCACAGTTCACCGATCATTTATTTAGAAAAATCGAATAAAAAGTAAGGTTATGGGGACTGTCATCGGCGGAATTGTTGGAGCGTTTTCCAGTCGCATGTTGGGTTGATAGTAACAAACGGTCGTCGCAAGTGGTTCATTTGGGAATGTTTGACGACTGTAGTCCAGTATATTTTTAGAAATTCTCATAATATTTGCCATTTTTGATGCCGTCGTTTATGTTCGAAGTGGCCGCCATTGTTTATATTTACTAAACATGGCAAAAATGGCATTTTGGAGACGTTTTATGTTCCGGGTGAGATAGGTATTTGTACCAGGGAGTCCTAAAAAGAGAGCTTTAGTAGCATCCATTTTTTTACATTAAAAAAAGCAATATTTTTCGTTTAAACACAAACAAATCAAGGGCGCGCGTGTTTTTTCATTCCTTTTCTAAGCATATTTGTCACTAAACCGAATTACGTTTTTAAATTTTGCTCCCATAGTGGTCACATAAATACTATTTAATAACCGGTAACTATCAAATTATAATTTTTTGTTTGCCATTTTCTAAAGTGTATAAAAATAAGTTTATTTTATTAACCGAAAATCGCAAAGTTTGAGATGGGCAATATTTTGGCTAGTGAAACACCACCAAAAAAATCAATAACACAGAGGGCGCTAGTGTCACAGTCACTGCACAACGACGTAAGGACTCAAAAATCATCCACCTTTTTGGTGTAAATCCTGGTCGGCATGTTGGCTAAAACGACGTCGCATTTAACAACGTCGCTACGCCGTTAAATTGCTGCTTGGGTATTTATCAGCTTATTTATTAAGCCTTCGTCGTAACCGTTTTCGCCAGCTACATTCCTAATCCTATTCTTTTCTTCTTAAAATCTATCTTTGTTTAAGGGGAAATTTACTAATCTATATGTTAAAAAGTACAAGCATTTGGAGTTGGTGGCCGTTCCTTTTCTGTATAGGTCAAATTCTAATTTATTTTTATTTCTTATAACTAAAGTGTCTGCAAATGGCAGTGTACCGTTTTTCTCTGTGTATAAGTAAATTTAATTGTGGGAAATTTGTACTCGTCTAGAAATTCCGGACTCCGCTCCTTCGTCGCGTTGTCCGTAAAACCTCTACACTTGTACTTTAATAGAGCATTTCTCGGCGTTGTAACGTAAATTACTTATCTTCATTGATATTCCTGGCATAATTATGAGTAGGATTACTTGTTGTTTGAATGCTATTTTCCAAAATCCTGAGTTTTTGACGATTTTCCTATTCTGTTCCGTTACGGTTTGCAGTGTGTTGATTTTTTCGTTAAAACTTTCAACAGGGCTGCCATGATTGCCGTACTTGCATTGTACAGAGTGTAAGTGTAGTGTAGACCAGACAGACCATTACTCGTAAGAATTGCGTGATTTGGCTAAATTTTGTTAAAACAATTAGATCACTTTAGCATTGTTAAAAATAATGATCCATATATGTAACAACAAGATTCCTACCTAAACTTAGGGTTTCAAGAAAAAAAAATACATTCTCCAAATTTACGTTTTTTATAATCTTCACAATAGCCTTGATCAACAAAACTTGTTTTCGAAATCGTCTATGTGGAATTGAATGTCCCAATGAGCATTTTTGTCTATGTAAAAGTTACAGCAAATAATATAAAACCTTCATAAAATAACCAAAAGTTATATTATTTAGTGTTGGCGATAATTTTATAACTCTAATGTATCTCTTAAATGAGTAAAAAAGACTTCAAAAACAACTGACCAACACCAGCTTATAAAAATTTATGGTACATAGTAATAGATAGAAAAACAACATATAGATTTTATAAAACTTCCTTATGAGCCCTCAAGTCTAGAGATTATTCTAAAAAGGTTTTACAACTGTTCTAACAACACTACATAACAAATTAAAGGTTTTTATGGATTTATAAATATAAATTTTTCATCTTTCTTCCCTTTGCTTGTTATGTATTATTCTTTTTCTTTTTACAATAAAAAAATTTATAAGATGGTGTTTAGCAATCTTCTAAAATAAATAAAAATGTAAGTGAGATAAGCTGAAGCAGGAATATGAATATTTATATACTATGGTCAAATAAAAGCTGTTTTTCAAGTCATCCTACTCTGAAAATCAGCTGCGGTCCCGTGTGTACTGTATTATAATCACTATATAAAGAAATTAATAACAACATTATAGAAAAAAACCTTATGGGCAAAAAAGGTTTATGAATGAGTTCATAAGAATATTACTGACACCAATTTATATAACTATTGTGTGTGAGTTCCCAAGTTTTTATAAGTGTCCCGAAATATTTTCAATCTTATCTTATATAAATTTGTTGTTGGTTAATTATGTTTTAGAAGTAGGTTGATAGCAACATTTAATTGATAGTTACTTACGGTTTTATAGGTGGGTTGTCAGAAAGACTTCAAACACCAATTTATATAACTTTTGTCACTGATGACTTATTTTTTTATAAATATGTTGGTGGAAACATTGTTAACACCAATTTATATAACATTTGAACCGATGACTTTAATTTTTATAAAGATGTCCGTGGAAATATTGTTAACGCCAGTTTTATGTTACTTTAGGGTACCATCAATTTAGAGCCTTTAATAAAACAAATATACAAACTCAATTATTGTAGGAAACTTCTAAATACCCTAGGGTATCAATGGAACCCTCTTTATAATAATTTTATAAATATCTGTCACCAAAAGTTTCTGAAAATGCTCATTGGGGTACAGTCGATTAATAATGACTATACAAAAAATGGTACTTTCTTATTGATTTAATAATGATTTAATACAGGGAACCGTTTACATTTTTAGATTTGGAAACCCATAAAAGCTTCGCTGGAGTCCCAGAACGCAATAGGTCGTTACCTAACATTAGGCTGTTGTAACCACGCAGAAAAAGTAACTCTGGTATCAAAATCGTCTGATTTCAAAAGCGTTCCTGAAGGAGGATGTAACGTTGATTGCAACGCCTTGTTAATATGTGGCCATCAATGTAAAAGGAAATGTCATGGATACGACTTGGATCACACACGTTATGTCTGCATGGAACCGTGCCAAAAGTAAATCTATATTTTAAATGACTTAATTTTTTTTTTCAAATTAAAATTTGCTTGTTTTAATTATTACTCAAATTATTGAAGATAAAATTCTTTTTTATATCAAAAACAACTTGCAAAACTATAGAAAATAGCTCTTCCATAACTTTTGAAGAAAATTTGCGTAACTTTTAGTTGATTAGCTCTCTAAACAGAAATGATGTTAGAAATTGGTACAGGATGATTCATTATATTTGGACACCCCTGTTATCGCGGTTAATATTGATAATAAAAATGTTTTAATGTAAGATTTTAATAATTTTGTCCAAATTTTTTAAAAACTTTGACAAATGCTCTCAAATGTCATTCCATGTGTCCAATTTTGACATCAACTTTCTTATTTTAAATTGAACGCCCTGCATTTTTTTATTTTCTTAAGTTTTGTTTTCCTTTCTTATTTCAAAAATATATCAATTGTCTAGGTGCGGTAAATAGTTTTAGAGATATTGCATGCTTTTGTTGGATTTTTGCACTCCCATCAATGCTCTTAATATTAACGATAGAAAAAAAGTTAGTCAAAAGTTGTTCAGTTTTTTATGGACTATATATATTTTGCCAGAAAATGTCTAAACGCGCGTTTCGCTAACAACGTTAGCATCATCAGGAGACGATAAACAATGAACTAAATTAATCTACGCTCTATCTTATATACAATCCTTTAGTGGGCGGAGATAAGACTAATAAATTGTGATTGATCACGATTTTTAATCCTATCTCCCCTCAACCAAAGAATAAAGTGTACTAAACGGGATGGGTCCTCTATCTTTATTTAAACTATTTCTGGATTTAATGATTTCCATACTTTCATATGCATTCAAAAGTCTTTTGTTTGGTACACTTTTTAGAAGTTTTAGGTTTTCTAATGTGAATCTATGATTGTTTTCAAAAGCATGCTCGGCCACACTTGACTTTTCGGTTCTTCCGTTCTTCGTAAGTTACGACGAAGGCTTAATAAATAAGCTGATAAATAGACATTCTTTTCAAAAGACCTTTCGGAATTCTACCTTTTTCAGACAAAAAGATACCTGCGACTCAAAATTTGTATCAATTCCTTATAATCCTAATTATACGAAAGGATTACACAAAGTATTTAATAACACCGGTCTTAAATTAGTATATCAATCCGGTAACACAATAAGAAGCTTACTAGGAAATCCCAAGGATAAAACTACAGTTCTAGAAAAAAGTGGAATTTACGAAATTAGTTGCATGGATTGTGACAAAAAATATGTTGGCCAAACGAGACGCTCTATTCAAACACGTTTTAAAGAACACTTAGCACACTTAAAATACGGAAGAACCGAAAAGTCAAGTGTGGCCGAGCATGCTTTTGAAAACAATCATTGATTCACATTAGAAAACCTAAAACTTCTAAAAAGTGTACCAAACAAAAGACTTTTGAATGCATATGAAAGTATGGAAATCATTAAATCCAGAAATATTTTAAATAAAGATAGAGGACCCATCCCGTTTAGTACACTTTATTCTTTGGTTGAGGGGAGATAGGATTAAAAATCGTGATCAATCACAATTTATTAGTCTTATCTCCGCCCACTAAAGGATTGTATATAAGATAGAGCGTAGATTAATTTAGTTCATTGTTTATCGTCTCCTGATGATGCTAAAGTTGTTAGCGAAACGCGTGTCGAGTGCAAAAAAGTGTAGTTTTGGTTTGTGGAAAACAATCATAATTTTGTTTTAGTGCAACCAAAGGTTCCAAATTCCCAACATAGAAAATGTCTAATTAAATTTTTATGTCAAATGTATAAATAACTATACTAAATTAGGACTACTCTTTTTTTAAATGCGAACGACTACAAAAAATTTACTAATCTAACAAATGCTCGAACACATCACCATTTACTTCAACACAAAGTTCATAATGCCTTCTTAGGCCAGAAATCGTGTTGATTACTTTATGTCTCAGGTTTCTATTAATATTAACTGCTTCATTATTTCCTCGATTTTTAATTTCTTCTAAGGTGTTCGGGCGATTTGAGTAAATATTCTCCTTTAAATCTTCCCACAACCAAATATGCGGAGGTGATAAATCTGGCGAGTTTGGTGGTCATGATATGGTCCCATTTGGACCAAGCCATATGAGATAATTTTGATTTGGAAAATTTGTTATTGCTCGAGTATTGTAAATTGATGCCCCGTCGTGCTGCCATATTATTGGGTGCTCTTGGATATCCAATGGAATAAGATATTTAGCATTTTGGAAGGGGATATTGAAGATTCTAAATCAAAATTATCCCATATGGCTTGGTTGAAATGGGACCATACCATGGCCACCAAACTCCCCAGATTTAACACCTCCGGATACTTGGTTGTGGGACCATTTTAATGAGACTATTTACTCAAACCCCCGAACACCTTAGAAGAAATTGAAAATGGAGGAAATAATGAAGAAATTAATATTAATAGAAACCTGAGGCATAAAATGATCAACACGATTTCTGGCCTAAGAAGGCGTTATGAACTTTGTGTTGAAGTAAATGTTGATGTGTTTGAGCATTTGTTAGATTAGTAAATTTCTTGTGGTCGTTGTTGTTGTCGTTCATATTTAAAAATAGAGTAGTCCTAATTTAGTTTAGTTATTTATACATTTGACATAAAAATTACATTTGACATTTTCTGCCAAAATATATATAAAGTCCGTAAAAAACTCAACAACTTCTGTTTTTAATTTTTTTTCTATCTTTAATATTAACGGCACTAACGAGAGTGCAAAAATCCACCAAAAATATGCAATATCTCGAAAACTGTTTACCGCACCTAGACAATTATATTTTTGACAAAATAAAAAGATACATGTTGTTCAATTTAAAATAAGAAAGTTAATGTCAAAATTTGACATATGGAATGACATTTGACAGCTTTTGTCAAAGTTTAAAAAAAATTTGGACAAAATTATTAAAATATTACATTAAAACATTTTTTCTATCTCTAATATTAACGGCTAAAACCGGGGTGTCCAAATATAATTGATCACCCTGTACACACGTTAGTTATTATATTATAAACAGTACCACAAGCAACAAAATCATTCGCGACGTGGTGGCCGTCTCCACGCCCGATCCCTAATAGAGTTGTGGCGTCATATCTCGGCGACGGTTTTACTACTACTATACCTCGAGGTATTCACCGTTTTTGGGAATGCATTGGTAAGGTTATAAAACTACATCGCGACGGTAATGATTACTCTTGATATAGGAACTATGTCGTCGCGGGTAGTAAACGAGCACGTTATCCCGACGTCCTGTTTACCACATAAAGTAGTATTTCTGACTATAGGGTTTTTATAGGTTTTCTCTTTCCCTCAAGATGTTGATCTTTTTCTAAACTATATCAGGACACAAAAGTATTATCCATATCATAACCCATATCCAGTGGCGCACCCAGGAATTGCCTTTCGGGGGGTGGGGGTGTTAACCAAATTTAAAATTGTTCAATGCGCCGCGCCGCAGGTAGAATGTTTTAAGAAAATAACACTTGAAATGCAATTTTTGACTTAAAATTAAACTAAAATTGTAAATATTGTTGAGGTTTTGGAGTGGTTTATTTACCCTTAACCGTTTCGGACCTGCCGGTGGCAACTGCCACCACACTTTTTAAACGCACCCTGCGTATTGATTTTTACAAGAAGTTCCTAATATTTTTATTGAAGTTCCTAATATTTTTATTAGATGTCGTTGTGGCCCGTCTTCCGAATCAGACGCACGTGTTTCTTTCTACCAAAAATATTTTATCAGTTTATGTTTTTTTTATTGAGACAGTGCAAACATGGATGGAAATAGCGTGGGCAGTGGTACTGGTAAGTACAGAAAATTTGATTATAGTTTTTTTTTGTATACTGTTAAAGTAGAAGTATTTGATATGAATTTCAAAAAACTTGTTGGTCTTATTTTTGCAAAAGCACTATGTCAAAGTGATTTTGAAATCTCTGTACACAATTGTCACCATCAGGCATTCATCAAAAAAAAATCTGTATTTTATCTAAACGATTTTTGTTTTTTCCAGGTGATGGCATTCACCCACTCAAGTTTTATGGAAAACTGCGCACTTTAGCAAAAAATGTAATAATGCAAGATGCGGACGCTGCAGTATCTAGCCTTCCTGAGTCGGATATTGAGATGGACAATGACAGCGATGATCCGGAGTACGACCGTGTTGAAGATATTGAGTTCTTGGGTGGTAGCGATGAAGAACAGAATGGAGATGAGGAATACAATATTCTATTAGCCATTCTAAAAGAGAGGCTGTCAAAACCATCAACATCACGGGAAAAAATGGAAAAGGGCGTCCATACAACATGGAAAAGAAGTAAATTCAGATCGTCTGACACTAGTTTTACTTCACCTGGTTCTGATGACCATATTTCACAGACTGACCTTACAGACCTCACTCCCTTAGACTATTTTTCAAAAATTACCACCTCACTCCCTTAGACTATTTTTCCAAATATTACCCCAATGCCCGTGTGCACCACTTCCCCTTACTTCCACTTGTTCAAGTGCCGCCGTCAAAAACCACGTAAAATTTGAGGTTGTTTAAAAACAAACAAATTTTATTGATTATTTATGATTATATGGAGGAAAAGGCATATAAAACTACTATAATTGGTTACCTATAAAACCTGACTATTTATTTAGTATGTTTTCACATCGTACTCAATACCATTGTATAATTATACAATGTCAATACGTATTGAAAAAGATTGTCTTCTTTTTCTTTTATAGAGCATGTTCTCTGTTCCGACAAAGAGCGTGATATATGAAGAACAAGATGCTTGATTTTCGATACGTATTGAATACGATGTGAAAAGATACTAATTATTACACCACTAGACCAACCCAACACTTTTTTCAGTTTTTTGCAAAGAATTAGCGAAAAAAAGGGGAATTATTCGCTAAGCGCAAAAAAACATGATTTTTTTTTGACATTTAAACCTTTTGTAAAGGGTATCATCTCATTCTTTGCAAAATCTAATTCTTCATCTTCTTCGTCATCCCAAAGAAGTTCCATTTTAAGCACAGAACACTATTATAATCACAGAAAGATTTTAAGGCAACGGAACAGTTTTATAATCTGATTAAATTAATGGCTTTTGATTAAAAACATAATAAAAAATTAGCTCACATAACCTCAAAATGCGCTTAAGCCGAAGTAATTTTACGGCTTATCTCAACTGCAGCTTAAGTGCCACTTACATGATATTCCACACCATTGCACACCAAAACTAAAGCTTAAGCTCGGCTTACATGTCAAGCCGAACCCGTGCACACGGGCACAAGAAGTTTTTTCTGAGATGGCAGAAAAAACTAACATGTATTCTTTCTCAAAATCTGGAAAGCCGCTAAACACGGACGAACAAGAAAAAAAAAATAGTCGCAATGCATCTAATGATGGGAGTTATACATTTTCGAAGACTCAGGATGTATTGGGCACCAGCAACTAAAATACGATTTTTTGAAGATGTTGGCATAACTCGCAATAGATTTTTAACTCTTCGAAATAATCTACACATAGTTGACAACTTTGGAAAGTACGTCCTCTTATTGCTTCATTCGAAAAGCGATGCGAGGATTTGCCCGTGGAAGAGAATGTTTGCATAGATGAATCTATCATACCCTTCAAGGGACAACTGATAATCAAGCAATATACAGGGTTCCTAAGCAAATCCTTAGGGGGCCAAGCAGCCGTGTATAAGACGCAGACAAACGGAAAAGCACATTAGGCAGAAAAGGATGGGCATGGGGCGATGTTGTCACTACATCTTACACGTAGTAAATCCACTCCAGGTTGTTGTTTTCTAATGTTTTCCATTTTCATACCTTTAGGACTGGAATAAAAATTGTTTTTGCTCGACTTTAATACCAAACTGATGAAAGATATCGTAAAAAAAAATATTTTTCGGCTTTTCATTTTGTAACCATTGTCCTTACGCACTGTTTACAGGCCGGGCACTGAGATACATGCAAATGCCTAACCTAAAGCGTTCATACACGGCCGGAGAAATCGACTGAGATATTTCCGTAGAAACTTTATCAAGCAAATAGGACGGGTTGACGCCTTCGAACATCCAACCCGGGTTTTGCACTTTGATTCGAAATCAAAAAGGAGGAACAGTCAGATGTGGGGCGTGCACGTAATGGTGATTTTACCAATTTTTGACCCCCTCCCTATGTAATGTTTTGTAACGGTTTGGCACGCCACTCCCCTAATATTACGTAACGATTTCAAGACCACTACCCCCCCCCAAAAAAAAAAAACTTTTCACTTATTTTCATTCCAAATTTTCTTAGTTTCACACAAATGCAAACGCTGTCGAAAACCCCTCTCCCCCCTACGTATCGTTTTGTAAACCCCCCCCCCCCCCCCCTTTGAACATTACATAATTTGTGGACGGCCCCTGTAGTCCCAGTGGAGGAGGGCGAGAAAATTGATATTTTTTTCTTAAAAATTATACTCTTTAGACCTATTTCTTTGCGTTCCCGAAATTACGTAATTTTTCAAAAAAAAATGTAAGCGGCGCCATTTTTATTTCGTGCTTTGTTTTTCTAACATTTTTGCGTTCGGCTAATTTAATTGAAAAATTTTCTCGAATAAAAGTAGAGTATGAACATGGGGGAAATCATTTTTTTCTACGGTATGACGAAAATTTCGAGAAAGTTGAAGAAAAAAAAAAGTGGCAGAGCTCAAGTTTTTCGTAAAAAAAACGTTTTTTGTAAAGAAACAGAGCAAAATAAATCTTTTCACCCCTTTTTGGGTGTTACAAATATTGGCAGCCCCTTATTTTTCGCTTTTACCCTCCCTTTTGAAGAATGGTTCGCTACATGTTTCGAGATCATGTCATAAACCACCTCGAAAATATCAAATGTAGTGTAGGGCTAGCTTTATTTAAAATCAATAATATCGCAAGCAAAATGCTCTGCAGGAAAAACAGCGCCGTTTATTGATTTCTTTGGCTGCTAGTGCTAGCTGCATGGTTTGGCCGTTTCCGGATAGATGTCACTAGTAGAACAGAATGGAAAGAAATTTAATTAAAAGCGAAGATATTTCTTTCTAATGTTAACAACCTCACGAGTTTATCGTTCAGTATCGTAAATAATGGACCCTGCCGCCTCCTTTAAGTAAGAAAAAGCTGTGGTTTGGACCTGAAAAGATCTAATTTTTAATTCGATCATCTCATGGTGTGGCCGCCATCTAGCGGAATTTGCAGACATCTTGTCAACGGTTATTATTGCAACTATGATTTATGCTCACAATGAAAGAGTGGCGACAATTTTTTCTCATGAAAGCAGTCCAGAGATAATAACAAACTGGCACCATTGCTCAATATACCTGTTTCTTTTGTGCGCGCAGAACTTTCTATGCCATTTCTGTTTGATTTATTGAAATCCTATCCCTAAGAAAAATCTTAGGAACCCTGTATAAAGGGAAGCCAGAACCCTGGGGCGTAAAAATATTCATGCTTTGCGGTGCATCTGGTATAGTTTACCGCATTATTGTTTATCAGGGAGCTACTACCCTGCCTCCCGAGTTTCAAGAAAAATATTCAGCTACAAACGGTTTAGCAGGATATCTGAAAATAACGGGCACAAACTTTTTTGTGATAATTATTTCACATCCTTGATTTTACTTCGAACACTGCGAGACAAAAGTATTTTTATGGCTGGTACTATTCGACAAAATCGACTTGAAAAGTGCCCTCTCAAATCTGAAAAGGAACTTAAAAAATTAGGTCGTGGAGCCATCGATTCCTGTGTGAAGACCAAAAAATAGTAGCTGTTTCCTGGTATGACAATAAAAGAGTAAACTTAGCTTCAAACTTTGTTAGCGTTGAACCACAAGATGAAGTACGAAGGTGGGACAGAAAAGAAAATGGATATATCATGGTAAAACGACCTGCCATTGTTCGACTATACAATATCTTGATGGGAGGCGTTGATAAAAGTGATTTCCTTATTTCCCTATATCGTACATTTATAAAATCAAGAAAGTGGACACTAAGGGTTATTTTCCATTTATTTAACTTGGCAGTATGCAACTCCTGGCTTGAATATCAGAGTGTCTACAATCGAAATGATGTGCCGAAAAAATCTCGAATGGACTTACTACAATTCACTACCTCCATAGCAGAAGGCTTGGCTTATTCTGGATACCCAGTTTCTACCCCTAAAAGAGGTAGACCCTCATTAGCAGGCAGTTCAAGGGAATCATCTCCTGCCGTAACATCAACATTGCCATCCAAACGTCAACGTACAATTCCAGTACCTGATATTAGATTTGATAATATTGGGCACTGGCCTGTTAATATAGATGGTCATGAACAGCGGTGTAAAATGGAAAAATGTGGGAACTGTTCCAGAATAAAATGTGAAAAATGTCAAGTTTTTTTATGTTTATCTAAATTTAAAAATTGTTTTAAGACCTTTCATACAAAATAAAGTAATTTAGAAAATATATGTTTAAAATAAATAGAAATAATAAATGAGTAGCAATAATTTGTATTTTTCCATTAAAGCCTGAGTGTGGAAAATGCCACCACCTCCTAGTTTCTACAGTGACGACACTATCCTCACCAAATCTTCAAAACAAGTTCTTGGGATCACTATAAAGAAGAATTAATCAAAAAAAAAAAAATTCACACCAAATCGAATGCAATTTTCTTTTTGATGGTGCCATGAAAACAAATAAAAATCAAACATTTTTATAGCGGTCATGAACGAACGAAATCGTAAAAATGAAAGGTGTCATAAATTTCGCAATTTACGATTTTTTAAAGATTTAAAAAAGAAATAAAATCCATGCTATTGTATTTTATTCCCTATATATGTTATTTCTGCTGTTATTTGATTGTGCAAATTGTATATAACCAGGCTTCTCGGATGGGGGGGGGGGGTTAACACCAAACCCTTCCTCGGTGCGCCACTGCTATACCGAATAATTACCATTTTATTAATCGCTTTTCTGCAGTCACAACATTTTAAATTTATAAACGCAAAGCCCTTTACTGATTAAAAATGCTGATTTTTTGTTAAAAAAAAAACACGGGCCCGCCAGTTTTGACCTACTTATATCTAAAATGTTGATAAAAAATCGGAATCATTTGAGGTTAGGATTTCAAAATTATATGACTTTCCAGTTTTAGTATGCTTTATTAACTAAATATATTAATATTTTTAATTTTATTGTTACGTGCAACTACTAATCAGTGATTTAATGAAGTATTTTTAAATTTTGGTTTGAATTCCATGTTTAATAGAAGTAAATATAACATGGCGGCGTCACGCCTCCAGTTGACGCTGCATTGATTTACGACGTCAGTAAAGTAGCGAAAACTCGTAGGCAACGTTTTTCCACTACTGTATGCACATTTATTTCTTACTACGTGGTAGTTAGGCGACCGTGTAGACTCAAGGGCGATATTTACGAAGATGGGTTAGGGTTTAGGACTATGGGACGTATGTGGTTTTTAATCTAATTTTGAAACTTATTGGAATTTTGGACTTACTCTATTCATATAAATGATTTCGCAAGAAAAAAACACAGGTTTTCCAAAAATGTCGTTAAAAAAATGAAAAAAAAGCAAATTGACGGTGGGTTTATCCCCGTATAGTAGGCTTCTTAACTAAAAATACTCTATGTTGGGAATTTGGAACCTTTGGTTGCACTAAAACAACGTTGTGATTGTTTTCCACAAACCAAAACTACACTTTTTTGCACTCGACGCGCGTTTCTCTAACAACGTTAGCATCATCAGGAGACGATAAACAATGAACTAAATTAATCTAAGCTCTATCTTATATACAATCCTTTAGTGGACGGAGATAAGACTAATAATTTGTGATTGATCACGATTTTTAATCCTATCTCCCCTCAACCAAAGAATAAAGTGTACTAAACGGGATGGGTCCTCCATATTTATTTAAACTATTTCTGGATTTAATGATTTCCATACTTTCATATGCATTCAAAAGTCTTGTTTGGTACATTTTTTAGAAGTTTTAGGTTATCTAATAATGAATCTATGATTGCTTTCAAAAGCATGCTCGGCCACACTTGACTTTTCTGTTCTTCTGTATTTTAAGTGTGCTAAGTGTTCTTTAAAACGTGTTTGAATAGAGCGAGATGTGGTGTTATAGTAGAATACTAGGGATATCTTAGATGGACAGAGTAACTGATGTGGATGTTTGCTTAGAATAAATAAAGACCTTAAAGTTTTATTTACCATCAAAAAACGAAAACTTGAATATTTTGGCCATATTTTGAGAAATGACAAATATAAACTTTTAAAATTGATAATAGAAGGAAAAATTGAAGGCAAGGAAGAGGTCTGGGTCTTAGACGGATATCATGACTTAAAAATGTTAGACAATGGTATGATGTTAGTACTACGACAATTTTCCGAAAAGCAGTGGACAGGGTACAGATCGCGCTGATGATAGCCAACGTTCGAAGAGACTATGGCACTTGAAGAAGAAGAAGAAATGTCAGTTCCATGTTTGTAACCAGCATGTTGATTAATGAGAAAATGGTTTCTGATCTTTGGAATTTGGAACTTCTGGGCATTAGCGATCCAGTCAAAGAATTAGTCAAGCCGAAGCTGAAAAGGTAGCTATGGATCACTTTATAGAAATAGTCAAAAGAAGAGAAGATTTTAGATATGATGTAAGTTTGTTCCCAACCAATTTAGAAATAGCCAAAAAGAGATTAGAAAGTCTAATACGAAAGCTGGAAATAGATGGCTACAGAGGAGAGTACGACAAAGTATTTAAAGAATGGTTAGAGGAAGACGTTATAAAGGAAGTTGATCCAGAAGATGACATTAATGAAGGTCATTACCTACCACACTGTCCTGTTGTCAAACTGTCCAGTGCAATCTTTAAATCAATGTTTGGAAAAGGGAGCTAATTTTATAGAGATGATTCCATCTATTTTACTCAGGTTTAGACAATACAGATATGGAGTTATCTCAGGCATCAAAAAGGCATTTTCACAGATCAGCTTAAGATCAGTAGATAGAAATGTTTCAAAATTCTTATGGGATGATGAAAATGATCAGCTAAAGGTTTTAGACACAATCGAGTAGTTTTTGGTTTAACTTGTAGCCCATTCTGGTTTGGTGCAGTTATCCAATACCATCTGTCAAAATCGTTAGCAGACAATCCAAAGTACTCGCCAAAATTATTAAGAAAACTAAGAAAAAGTTTTTATGTTGACAACAGTATCATTAGTTTTGAACATAGAGAAGAGGTTAAAGAATTCAAAGAACAAGCTGAAAGTGCTATATAAATGTAATGCCAGAACCTCAGGTTACGTTAGTGCTAGGTTTACAATAGAACAAAGTTGCAGATACTTTAGAAGTTTCATTGGAAAATTTGAAAACGGTTACCACCTTACTTTATTATTACCAACTTACAAAGAAAACAATTTTATCCATGGTCAATAGAATCTTTGTATGTAATTGGATTTCTTTCGCCAGCTACTTTAATTCCGAAAATCATTTTACAAACCGTTTGTAAAATGAACTGGAAGATTGAAGTGTCTAAAGACATAAAAAGTAGATTTTTTTGAATGGTTTGATAACATACAGTGTCTGAAAAATATCAAAATACCCAGATGAATTCGTTCCAACACTAAAGAAAATTGCAAAAATGAGAGTTTACACCTTTTATTGTGATGCTATTCAAGCAGCTTATGCAGCAGTAATTTTTGAGACTACATCTTCTACAACTTTGACGCTTTTCCAGTGCAAAAGCAGAGTGGCCCCGATCAAGTCAATATCCATACCCTGGTTAGAACTTTTAGCAACAACAATATAATTTGTCAGAAGAGAGTTTGATATTAACACACAAGTTTTCTGTTGGACCTTTTTCTTCTACAGTTTTATGTTGGATTAAAAGAAACGTAAATTGAAAGCCATTTGTTAGAAATCGAGTACAAGAGATTCAGAAACTTACAGTTTGCGAAAAAAGTTAATAGAAGGTAAATGGTGGCAGTATTTGAAATTATAGGAGTAGATGCCGCCGGACCACTGTATGCCGAAGATACGAGCAAAACTTGGATTCTAATTTTCACTTGTGCAATTTATAGAGCAGTGCATTTAGAGATTGTAACAGGAATGTCCACTAAATGATTTTTACTTGCTTTTCGTCGATTTATTGCTAGGCGTTAGAACAGAAAACATGTTTGCTTCACTGGATTGCGACATTATGAGAAAGTTCAGCTGAGAGAATAAATTGGATATTTAATGCTCCTTCAGCGTGGGGGGAGGACGGCAACGTCCCCTGACAGCCCTTACAGAAAATTCTGATGATTGGCAACCATTAACTCCGGCACTATTTTTACATAATATTAAAGAAGTTGGTGTGATAGACTTGGATTAATTGGATGTAAAAAAAACCTTAGAAAAAGATACAGATATCGTCTAAAATTACAAGAACAACTGAGAAGAAGATTTAGAACTGAATATTTAGGCAATCTTATCCTAAAAAATCAAAACAAAGCCACAAAAACCATCATGCCGAGAGTGGACGATTTAGGATTAATCGAAAATGAAAAAGATTTAAATGGCTCTTGGCAAGAGTAGTAGTAAAAATACCTGAAAAAGATGGTTCCGTAAGAGTGCTGTTAAAAACTAGTTCTGGAAGTCAACTTTCAAGACCAAAGTACAAAGATTTTACCGCCTTGAAATCAGGAAATTTGAAGATGCTGAACCCATACGAGAAAATGTTAAAGCTGCGGAACTTAAGAAGAAAAAGCCCGTAAAACTGAAAATAAAAGAGTTACCAGATCCGGAAGAACGTTGAAAGCCCCACAGCGTTTTATGAAAGACTAACTTGAGAATTCACCGAATTCTTTATTTTGTTTAGTGGGAGAATGTTGATGTTTAGAGACATTACTTTGTCAGTTTTGTGGTTATTGTCACTTTTTAAATAAAGGAAATGTTTAAAATATCATTTAATTTTTTTTTTTTAATTTGTAGTTCTTTACAACTGAAATACGTTTACAAGTAGTAACCTCGTCACATTAGAATATTAACTTCAAGCTAAAGCTAGTATAACAAACCATACCATAACCAAAATGTCAGCTGTAAAGTTAGCTATCTATACTATTTTTAACCAAAATTTCCTAGATTGCTAGTTAAATGTTAAACCTTCGCAAAAAAAAACACAGTGCAAGACTTTAGAAACTAAGCTGCAAGTACACATCAGCCACCAGTAGCTTAAGTTTATTATTCTTAGAGTAAATAGTTTAACATTATTTTGGAGTTTTAAGAAAGTATGTAGCAAACTCATTATTTATCGTATTTTATTTCAGATCAATATGCGATATACCAGCGCATAAATGCAAAAAAGTCTGTCACGATCTATGTGGAAATTGTTACTATCCAGTTGAACGAATTCTTCCTTGCGGCCACAAGAAGACTGTTCAGTGCAGTTTAGAGTTGGTTAAATGCGAAGTTTTGGTTGAAGTTGAGCATGATTGCAAACACATTCAACTAATTCCGTGCTATAAAAATAACCTCAACATACTCCAATGCACAGTTGAAGTAGAAAAAGAATTAGCTTGTGGACACAAGAATATGATTCCTTGTGGCACTGATCCAGAAAATTTTGAAGATGTAGTTTGTGAAATGAAATGTGAGGAGATACTAAAATGCGGACATACATGCCATTTTAAGTGCCATAAAATTGAGGACCCTAAACATGTGAAGGTAAGACCTCTACTTTCTAGGTATTAGGACGCCGAATGAAGTGGAATTTCTAGTATCTCTTTTCTCTGTTTCTCGACATTATTATTATTAAAACAACAATAACAAGACAGGTCTAAGAAGCCAGAATCCCCAGAAAGCGATACCATAACACAAAATTAAATCGACGAGGGACCACGCCATTCTACGAGAAGATACAGAAGATACACTTGGTTCTGATGACGCAATTTTCACAGCTGAGTGTATTTAATTGTCTGACAATCTAAATCATGACCATTATGATATGGATCAAATGACACAGAGGTGACACTTATGCGGCCCCCATTATTCCATCGCAAAGGGTTTTACAAATTCGTGCCCTTGTCTTTCGAAGGCAAGACAGTCGCTTGTCTTGTCGATCCTTCGAGCATTCTCTGCGAATTAGTGTAAGGGCATATGTCGATAGTTTCTATCCCGTGGGATTTTGAATGAAGAAGTTTTGGGACTATGTGGGATTGATAGCTCTTTAGTCACACAATCAAGTGCTACCTGGGGGCTTATTCTTACACCTACACTTTCATACACCTGCCCCCGGACCAGGTGTATGAAAGTGTAGGAAAGTTCCTACGATACACGGCAATCGAGTGAGCTTCGGTCGTGGTGGATATCAGGGAGAGTACCGTTCGCGTGCGATCTTTTCTTCTGTGGAAGGGGTTGATATGACGTCATCTTTCAAGATGGCGGCCAAAAATCCTAAAAGAAACAACTTTCGCAACCGGGGCATGATTATACCCGATTCCATATAATTCGAGAACGAGGATTCCCAAAAATTTACTTTCAAGGTCATCCGACCTTAAATGTTCTTGAAAATAGCAAAAAAACAAGATTTTTCCATTTTCTCTCCAAAAAAATCTGAATAATTCGAGGTTTTGTCAGTCCAACTTCAAATGTACCTCAAACTATTAGGCATTTATTCCAAATTTGATCCTTAGAGTTTGATGGAGTTTAAAGCTTCATGACCTTGAAAAATAACATACTAAAAGGCGCTATTCATCAACTATTTGGTAAGACAGAAAAGAAGGGCAAGTCCAAGTTTAGCTATGACGCGTTTCAATATGGCGGCTGATATATCAAAATGGCGACCTATAACCACATTTTATTTTATCCAATTTCGTAAAAAAGCAAAAATGACAAGGCGGCCATCAATTCTTGTTGAATCGTCGCCGCTTACTATGAAAAAAAAGTTTAGTTGATGCATGACCTTAATTGGCTTTGAAAATACCATGTACAAGTGAAAAACCAGCTTTTTGTGATGTTTTTCCAATTACCACTACGCACAAACTTTAAGCGACGGAGATGAAATTGACATCTTAGCCATAAACAAACACTTCATTTTAAACCTCCCTACCATTTTTTTGGATATGGCTTCCCAGATACCTATATGCCTGTCGTTTTTATCAAATTTCGGAACTTCTACAGGGATGCGGTGTCTCATGAATGTGTTACTAAATAGTTATTAAATACTCATACTTGAATTTTATTATTAATGTTAATAAACAACTGCCATTTTGGAAAATGGCATCTAAAACCGGTCCAGTATATGGTAATATATATCGAACTTCTGCTAATCTTATAGGTTATTTAAACGACTTTTTTGGCTAGAAAAATGAGTAGAACATAAAATTTAATGTTCCGAAAGTTAATAAAAACGACAGGGACATAGATCATTTTTACCGGGGTATAGCATAAACATCTGGGACGCCATATCAAAAAAAAAATGGTAGAGAGGTTTAAAATGAGGTGTTTTTTTTTATGGCTAAGATGTTAATTTTATCTCTGCCGCCTAAAGTTTTTACGTAGTGGTAAATTGGAAAACACATCACAAAAAGCTGTACATGTTATTTTCAAGATTAGTCGAGGTCATGCATCAACTAAACTTTTTTCATAGTAAGCAGCAAAAAGTCAACAATAATTAATGGCCACCTTGTCGTTTTTGCTTTTTTACGAAATTGGATAAAATAAAATGTGGTTATAGTCGCCATTTTGATATATAGTCGCCATATTGAAACGCTTCATAGCTGAACCAAATTTTTTTTAACAATATTGTTGTACTTGACCTCTTATCTTTCTTACCAAATTTGGTCCTCTTCGCGTTAATAGTTGATGAATAGCGCCCTTTAGTATGTTATTTTTGCAATATGTTAATTTTACTGGGGTATTTTGCAAGGTCATGAAGCTTCAAACTGCATCAAACTCTAAGGATCGAATTTGGTATACATGGCTAATAGTTTAAGGTAGATTTGACGTTAACAAAACCTCGAATTATTAAAAATTTTGAAGAGAAAATGGCAAAAATCTTGTTTTTTGCTATTTCCAAGGTCATTTAAGGTCGGATGACCTTGCATCGGCTATAATCATGCCCCGGTTGCAAGTTCTGTTTTTTATTATTTTTGGCCGCCATCTTGAAAGATGATATATCAACCCCTTTTGCACGGATGCGGACAAAACATCCGTTAACACTCGATTATGTAAGTAAAGAGCTATTAATACCACATAGTCACAAAACTGCTTCATTCAAAATCCCACGGACTTACACATGCCCTTTCACTAAATGCTAGATCGTCGTTTAGCCTGCAGTGACCGGTACACATTTCTGTCAGGATCTTGATATTTCTTCTCAAGAATATTTTTCGTCAAATCAGTCCCCCTCAGTGTTGCCTTCTTCTTCTTGTAGCGCTACAACCCTGGGTGGGTCTTGGCTGACTGTACTACTTTTTTCCAATTTGTTCGGTCTTCCATCAACCTAGGGTCAAATGGAATGTTCATTTTCCGGAGATCTGCTTGGATGTTATCTTTCCATCGCATTCTGGGACGTCCGAGTGGTCTTTTGCCTGTGGGAATCTCCTCCCATACCAGTTTTACAAGTCTTTCGTTATGCAGTCTGTGCACGTGGCCTGCCCATCTTAGTCGCTGTGATTTAATTTCTTGGACAATATCGGCGTCGTTGTAGAGTGCTTTTAATTCGATATTGGTTCTGATCTTATACTGGTTTGTGGTGATGTCATGGTGAGGTCCGAAAATTTTTCTAAGTATTTTTCGTTCAAAGCGCCTTAGCTTTTCTTCGTTTGCTTTGGTCATGGTCCACGTTTCGCATCCGTACGTTATTACAGGTCTGACGATGGATTTATAGGTTTTGATCTTTGAACTTCTTGTGAGATTTTTTGATTTTATGAGCTTATTCAGTGCAAACAGACAGCGGTTTGCAGATTGGATTCTGTTTTTTATTTCTTCGGTAACATCGTTGTCCGCTGTGATTACGGCCCCCAGATACTTAAAACGTTGTACTCTTTCGAAATTAAAGGTGTTGATCGTCACATTTTGCCCTATTCTGTCTCTTCGTGTCGTTCTATTTATACACATATATTTCGTCTTCTCTTCATTGATCTTCAGCCCTACTTTACTTGTTGCTCCTTCCACCTTGTTGAAAATGTCTTTCGTGGATAGGGTGGAGTCTCCAACGAGATCTATGTCATCCGCATATGCGAGTAGCAGCTTGGGACCTTGAGCCGATAGCAATTCTGTTTTTATTTCGGCCGACCTCATGGCTTTCTCCAATACAAGGTTAAAAAGTAGTGGAGATAACGCATCGCCCTGTTTAAGTCCACTGTTGATTTCAAAGCTGCTAGAGAGTTTATTATTTACACGCACTTTAGATATTCCACCCTCCATACAGACTTTGGTCATCCGAATGAGTTTCTTTGGTATTGAGAACTCCGCCATGGCATTCCATACTTGGCTTCTTTCTACGCTATCATATGCCTGTCGAAAGTCTATGAAAAGATTGTGTATGGGTCTGTTATACTCCCATCCCTTTTCTAGAAGTTGTCTCAGCGTGAATAGTTGATCTATTGTTGATCTGTTTGCCCTGAACCCGGCTTGATATTCGCCTAGGACATTTTCAGCATAAGGGATTAGTCTACTAAGAATGATGTTTGAGAGGGTTTTATATGCCGTGTTTAGGAGTGAGATTCCTCTATAATTCGCGCATTTTGTTTTGTCCCCTTTTTTGTGGATGGGCACTATTATGTTTTCCTTCCATCGTGCTGGTGTCCTTTCTTCTAACCATATGTGCGTTATTAGCTGGTGGATTTGGCGATGTAGTGCGTCTCCCCCATATTTCAGAAGTTCTGCTGGTATCCCATCCGTGCCCGGCGCTTTGTGATTTTTAAGCTTATTTAAGGCCCTTTGGGTTTCTTCAAAGGAGGGATTTTTGACGGGCATGTCCGCTGTGATATAGATCTCTTCTTTGTGTTGTTCTTCCTGTATGATGTTTAGGAGGTCTCTAAAATACTTTTTCCATTCTTCAGTTATTTCTCTACCGTCGATTATCATGCGGCCTTGGTTGTCTCTCAGTGTATGGATGGAATTGGTTCTATGCCCTCTTTTCTCAGAGGAGATTGCTTTATAGAATTCCCTGGAGCCTGGTTTGGGCCGGTCTCTCTCCATATTTTCATATTTTTGTTGCTCGTAGTTTCTTTTCTTTGTGCGTATTATTTTTCTTGTTTCCTTTCGGCAGTCGTCATATTCCTTTTTACTTTGGTCTGTTTGGTTGCCTTGGCGTGACGATTCTCTTTCACCCATCTGGCGTTTGTTTGGAACCCACTAAGCAGAAACCTGTTACATTTACATTACCTTAACGTATTTTTGTGACCTGTTATGTAGCACCCCAACTAGCAATTTTTAGTTGTGCAAGTTGTAAAAATTAGGATTGCACTAATTTTGAACGTTGTTTTACAGATAAAGAATAGTTATGATGGCGACGGTCGACAACGTCGACTATTATACGACGCCTAAACGTTTATTACAACTTCAGTCGCCATCACAACTATTTATGACCGTCTATTGTACTAACAGTAATTCCTTAGTTGTGAAGACGCCGACTACAAACCGGTGTGTGCTAAACCAAAAATTGATCAATTTACGCCACGTTTTCTGGCCGGTTTGTTGGAGACGCGGGCGCGCCTGTTTTCATCTAACCAATTTTTCTGTTATGTTTGCAACAAACCAATTTTGGAGCACTGCTGTCTGTCACACAAACGTCAATTAATTCAGTAAAAGTAACTAAGAAGTGTTTTGTAAAGTTTCTATTAGTTTTGTTTGAACATTTTGCACTATGAAAAGGAACAAATGGTATAAATATTCTTTGATATTTTGACATGTGACAGGTGTCATTGAAGGTGATTCCCCAGTGTGTTAGAAAAAAAGAGGAAGGTCCTGTGCAGAAAGCCAAACTGTGGAGCAATTTCGATTGGGTAAAAATTGAGGCGTGTTCGCGTCTTTTAAGTTAGGGGATCCGTTCGAAACACAGTTAAGTAGTTAAAGCAGTCGAGACACGGGACTCCTTTGGTTGTCATAGAAACTAATAAGTGCCGCCATGATTGATTGTTAAAACCATTGTATGCTAATTTGTAAACAAACATTAAAAATTATTTTTTTGCTTTTTTCTACAATAAACTAAGATCTTTTTGCATATAAAAATCCGTATTTTGTTCTTAGGAATCCTAAGCAACATCTTTAGAGGAATTTCGAAGCGATTTTTAAATCATGATTTTTTTTTTAATTTCATAAAATCATCTTAATCGAGGGCGCGCTTGTTTTTTAGAGCTACGAACTGTACATTTGACAGTAAACTACCGTCTGTTTATATATTTTGGCATTGGTTCGCATCGTATGATGATGCAAAACATGATTATTTAATAATATTATGGTGTTAGAAATAGTTTAATTTGTAGTCGAATAGTGTATTTAATATTTTACGTAATGAATAATATTTTGAACAAATAATTGTACTCCAAAACCCATTGAACTATTCCTTCAACTGTAGTCGTGATCGCGACGTTGACTCAACCAAAAAATCATCCACCAAATTGGTGCAAAAGTGGGTGGTGTTTGAGTAAAAGTAAACGTTGCGACGCAACGTTGGCACGCGGTGCACAATGTTGAGACTTCGACAAATTGCTAGTTGGGACGGCTTGTAACCTTAACGAGGATATTACATTGCCAGTACATTTACGTAACAGTGTTACATTCGATTTTTTTAAAGTATGTGACTTGAATGTAACGTTTAACATTACATGGCTAGGTAAAATAATTTTTTTAAAATTTTCCTCTAACTTGTTGAATATTGGTTCAAACAAAATAAAAAATATATTTTTGTGCTTTAAAATATCTGATCTTCATGGTGAAATCTTAAACAAATAAAAAAAAATAAAAATAAAAGAAAAAAAAACATACGCTGATGGGATTTGAACCCTTGATCCAAAGACCATACACGAAGGTTTCAGCGCCTTAGACCACTACCCCATCTCGGTTTTGTCAAGAAATTTACGGTATAATAATGCAATGATGTTATTGGTTGATGCGATTTTTACAGAAAACAGGAAATTGTTTTTTATTATTAATTTCATTAATTGTTTTTAAAAATACATATAAAAAGGTTTCACTTTGCAATAAAAAAAATTGTAAACAAATATTGAATCACATTAATTTTATCGAATCATATTTTGGAGAAATTTAAAAAAAACTAAAAATTTATAATTTTCGTCGAACCATAAACAAATTAAAAATTAAGTACGTTACTGGAAATACATATAAATTTATACTTATTTTCCCTTTTGTGGAAAGTTATCAAAAAAATCACAGGATTTTCATAAAAACAGTAAACTTTTTGATATAATTCCTTACTTTTTTAAACATTTTCGCTATACCTATTTGCATTAACAGTTTCATTAATTTTGGAATTTTTGCATAAAACTTACAATTGTTTGGTCATTTCCCAATAAGCAACCAATTTTTTTTTACCGGGGACATTAATTGAGCTCACAATACTGCTGTTTTCATGTGCATGATCATTAATAAACTAAACTTGTTTCAACTTTGATGTTTATTACAGTTACAATATTGCATTTTGTCATGTCACAATAAAGCACCAAATTTGTTTTAAATTTGACATTTAATAAACTTGCAATATTGTGTAATATCATGTAACTATAAAGAAGCAAATTTGTTTCGACATGACATTTATTAACTTCAAATAATGTTATTTTTCAGATACTTTCTCGTTTACATTTCTTGTTATATCCATGATTAAATATTAACGTAAAATCAGTGCTTCTTTCATGTATCAGCGATATTTTCATATAGAATGTTAATTTTGAACTTACATTTTACTCGTTTTAAACGTTTTTCTTAACGTATACAAAGTTACATCAATTCGACATTTTTTCAACGTTGAAAACCTGTAATTTAACGGACCTTGCTTAGTGGGAAATGCATTCCCGTGCTGTGTTCTTACGCCTGAGGCGTCTCTTATGTGTATTCTTTGTAACATTTTTTTTTGGAAAACCGTTGTTTATATTTGGTTAACTCTTAGAAGATTGAACTACTAGAAGGAGCTTTTTTTCAGACCTAGGGCAGGGTGTTTGAGTTCAACATCTTTATCCCATTGTTGTCATGGTAACCTAATACGTTTTCCCCTGTTTTCATATTATTTAAAATACCTTCAATAATTTTTAGTTCCGTTTAATGAAATGGTGTAGATATACTAATAAAAATCTCTGTTTCTATTAAAAAAAAAATCGAAAAATGTATTCAAGCAGGATGTATAACTATAAAAATAAGAAAAAGGAGATATGCAAATCCCTATTCACACTGAAATTAATGACAAGCCGTCAACGCAGATTTCTTGCCTTTGTTTACCAAGAGATAATTAAATTTACAGCAGTGCCGTTACATTTTTAGACTAAATACAAAATCAAATAATTGTATTTTTTTATAAAACCTTTTCAAAGACGTGTAGGCGAGAAGTAAGTAGTCCACAACAATAGCTTATTAGGTGAGTTGAGATTTATAAAAATGTACAAACCATTTTGTTTTTTCTACTTCTTAGTCAGTTTAATTTTGTTTTTAAGTTTTTAGATAGAATAATAATTTGGTCGAAGTATGTAAATATAAAAACTTGTTGGGCAATAAATTATTAAAATATCAGTAAAATTTTCTTGATTTAAAAATTAATTAATTTCAACAAATGCGTGTTTGTAGTGGTCCACAATAAAACTCGCCTCAGAAGAACCATTTAAAAAATTATTCCGGCATCAAAAAATATTAGTAAATGCACGTTATAAGCACAAATTGAAGGTACATATAAACATAGCTTATAATTTTGTTTCATTTTTTCTAACCAGGTCAGAGGAGAATGCCTTTAAAATTTGTATTTTTTAATATGTGTTCACAAAGTCCGGCATAAAACCATGAGCGTAGCTAGGATTTTTCTCAGGGGGGAGGGCAAATTTCCTTAGTGGGGTCGAATTACTATAAGTAAAGTAATATACGTCTGAAAATATCATTGGTAGAGAATGTTACTTTAAAATCAGTGTTTGATGTAAACTCCAGGGGGGGTGGAGTTGGTGGGTTTTTTTTGAGAAGTAAAAAAGTTTTAAGATTTAGGAGGGCTGAACAAATTCTTAAAAAAATGTTGAAATATAAAACACAATCTACTTTTTACAATTTATATATTATATAAGCGATTATTATACATATACATAAAAAGACCTACACTAACCCTACACATACAATACTATGAATAACTCTCTCTACTCCATCCCTATCACAGAGTGCAAAACTTTCATTTTTCATTAAAAATATTTTGTACCTTGTTTACAAGAACTTTTTAATTCTTTAAGCAAAAATGACTATATTTTAGATGTTTCGTTAATTCCAAATAGATTGCTAACAAATATAAATAAGATTGTTTATGGTTTTCAAAAAATCATATATTTTTTTTTAAATCCCCCACCCCTCTTTTAATTTTGGCTCGTACAGCGATAGCCACCACAATACTCCCATAATACAATATATCTAGCAACATTCTCCAACTTTCATAAAGAAGACTTTTAAAGCTTTTTTGTACTTTTTCCCTCTCTTTTTCCACAGTATTTTTTTCCAAAAGAAAGTAGGCCCATATTTTTAGGTAAACGTCTACATTTTCTCATAATAGTATTTAAAAATATTCTTAAGATTTTGTCGAGTTTTATAAAATTACCCGGGATGAGCTAAAAAGATCTTGTTTTTTGTTAAAAAAAAAACATGATTTTAATTTTTGGTGGGACACTTTCTGTCTAAAAAATAATGAAAATGTTTATTGATAACATAAGTCAAAAAGTTCACAAAATAGGTAACTTAACACCAATGCATGCCTTATGGTTATGTAATGAATGCATGCATTGTCCATCCATTACGATTGGATAAATATAAAGTAGGTATATAGGTATGCATTTTTTACTTATGCTTTGTTTTTCTGCTTTTCGAAATAAACACTCGATATTACTGTTCTTGTTAAATGTAAAAGCATGCTGTCTCTCCCCATTAATTACAGGAGAGGGCTAGGTGAGAAATTTGACATAAACCCCCATAAGTTTGTCGTGTTGCGTTTTGTGTGTTAAAACCCCATAAACACGCCACTGAATACACTTCGGAACCATTTTTCGCCACAAACTTTTCACAAAAATATCAAGAAACCACTATTAACAAGTGCTGAAACTTTCACTTTCTAAACAATAATGACATTCCAGGAAAATTCGAGAAACCGCAACAAACAATCAATGTTGCCACGTTGACTACAAAAGAAGATGCTTAAGGAAAACACATGTTAAATTTTCAAAAAACGTCGAAAGTTTTAAATAGGTTGTGAGTATTATATATTGTGTATATTAGCTTTTTGAACATATATCATAAACCTCATTAATTAATTAATAAATAAGCGTCAAAACTTAATTCAAATTTAATGAGTTTTTTGTTGCATAATTTTGTTATTAAAATTGGCAACATTCTTCCCTTTCCCCACTGTAGATGTTGCACTCAAACCACCAGTGTTACCAGACAGACCAGACTCCTTCTAGTAGTTCAATCTTCTCAGGGTTAACTGATACACGTCGTCTTTTACCACTACATTTTTGACTGCTATTTGTCAGCAGCGTAGTGGGGAGGGGGGCAGGAGGGTTTCTCGCTTCCTCCGCCCTCTGGGTCTTGGCGCTCTGTGGGTGCCCTTAGTTATGTATTAAATCCCTAAACATTACAATAATATTAAAAAAAGTAGCAGTTTATATTTTAAAGAGGCCCACAAATAAAGATCATGTGTGCCGCAATATGTAAAAAATTACTGACTAATGAGTAAACGATAACTTTCTCTTTTTGCGGTGAAAGAAAATGTTTTTCTTTTTTCCCAATGATTTGAAACAGTGGCAGTGTCCATGTCCTATTTCATTCTATATTTAATTCTGGTTAGGATAGGTAGGTGGATACCTACTATTATTACACACTAGATCTAGACTTTAAAATAAATATATTCTATGTGACATTAGATACTCTTATATAGACGCTTGAAACATGATTTCAAGATTTTTTTAAAAGTTTCTCAAAAGGTCTATTGTTTAATTAATGTAACCGATTCAGAAAACAATTTAAAATGTCTCGATCACTTAATTTTATTTTATAGTTCAGATCTAGAAAGTACTACTATAGATGACCATAAATCGTTTTTGTTTGTTGATATCCGAATTAAAAGATGAAATTGGGAAACCCGAAGAAATTCCCAAACATGTTTAAATTATACGAAATAATAAATACAATTGCTCCTAGCAGTGCGGAAGCGGAGCGCACTTTTAACAGTATTATAATTAGTATTGAGCGAGAATATAGCCATGCTTACCATTGATTTCGATGTGATACTGGACCACATAAAGTCAGTAAAAACTTGCAGACTTAATTTTTAGTTCAAGGTTAATTTAAGATATAAAAAATTTTGTTATTCATAACAACTGCAGTAATACATTTTTTACACTACATTAAATTGTGAGTGTTCTGTTATATACAACCTAGGTATACGAATAACTGTGGTTCCCTTTTGAGCCTTCGCTCCCCCCGCCCTTTAAGTCACGCTACGGCGCTGCTATTTGTTTGAAACAATATAGTATTGTTGGTTAGTAAGCTATTGTGTTGTACGCCCCGATCATAATGCTAGTAATTTTTGTATCCATTAGTATAGGAACAAATATCATATTTTACCTCTGGATTTCGCTAAAGTCAATTTACAGTCAAAAACAAATTGTAAAAAAAATTAAAAGAAAAAACGGTCCACTCTTTAAACTTGGGTTATTCTGGATTTGTGGTTTTTCTGCAGCTTTCAAAGGGATAGATAGTATAGTGGATCTCTCTCAGATGCATGCATTTAGAAAAAGAACAATAGTAACTATAATAATAATATATAATAATAATTCGTTTATTTTATGCAACAAAAGTACAAAATTGAAAATGCAATATAAAATACAACAGATCAAGCAACGACCTCTGTCACTGCGCAAAACAAACGACAATCACCCACGTAAGCCGCCTTGTACAGTAAAAAACATTATCACTTGACTAAGTAAAATAAAAAAAGAAAAAATTATATATTTTTACAAAGAAAAATAAGTGAAAAAAAAAGTTGATTTTTTTTATTTGTTTGAGTGGATGCTTATACATTTTTAAGGTCTATTGTTGAATGTATTGCGTCTCTGGAGATGCTATTGATCCACCCTTCGAGTCAATGTTTGAAGATTTTTAGTGAGTTGGAGTTTCTTACTTCTAACGGTAAATGATTAAAGGCTCTGGGTCCAATAAAGATATAACAACGTTGACCTATTGTTTTTCTCATTCTTGGAACTCTCAGCTGATTTATTTGCCTCGTATTATTATTAAGGATCTTGTTTGTCTTCTTTTTGGAAATAAAATATACAAAGTTGTTTATAAAAAAAGCTGTCTAATATCTAAGATCCTATTTTTGCTATACAATAAGTCTGAGAAGTAGACTTTAGATTTTTTATAAATAATTTTAATTTTTTAAAAGCTATTTTTGCGTAACATCTATTTTCTTAATATGCTCTTTAAGAACTCCTCCCCATGCAATAATCTCATTTATAAGATGGGGTATAATCAGGATTTTATAACATTTCAAGCTTTTTAATATCAAGTGTATTTTTATAAAATTTAAATTTGTAAACAAGGTTTTGGAGTTTTTTGTTGATAAAGTTTACATGTGTATCCCATTTTAATAAGGAATCAAACATAATGCCCAAGTATTTGATGGTGTTTGTTGATTTTATTTTTAGTTCATTTGTTATGGCTAGCTCACTAAAAGTTGGCAGAAATTTTTCGTATGTACTAAAAGGCATAAACTTTGTTTTTTCCCAATTTACTGTGAGCGTCTTGTTATTAAAAAAGTCGAAAAAGTTTTTTGATTGAATTTAACAAACTCATCTGATAATAAAATTCACTTTCACTTCCTACAATCATGCAATGCAATCAGAACAAAAAAATATCTAATGTCATCGAACATACATAAGTAGGTCATGCAAAATTTTATTGAAATCGGTTAAGGAGAATTAAAACTTAAATTACAAAGTTCTATTTAAGTTTGCCTTGTCAAAGAATGACAGTTTTCTGTAGGAAAAAAATCGATTTAATCATTTATATTAAAAACTTTACCAATAAGTTCATTTACCAAAAGGTGCCAGAGGGTTAGATAGAACCGTGTCATTCTGATCGGACAAATTAGCTTTACTTTCTTCTTACAGCGGGTATACATAGCATCCATCTTCTATCGCGTAAGCGCGGCAACCTTCCATAATCGAAGGTTTTTCTTCATCGCCATAACGTCGTACACGCTAAACAACTTGCAAGTCGATTTCCAAAATTTTCAAATGTGACAGGAGCAGTGCAGAGGACAAAAACTAGTGAAACCCAGTTGCAAAGAAGGTTTCTTGTTGTCTATAATGGTTTCCATCCGTTCCAATGACCTATTTTTTAGATCCAGTGTGGAAATCCACTCTAATCCTGCAAGTGTAGTCAAAATCTCATTGATTCTGGGTAGTGGATAGCGATCTTTCTTTGACATTAAGTTTCCTATAATCACACTAACACTGAATCTAGTATTTCCGTCTGTTTTAGTGACCAAAACAATAGGAAATTATCATAACCACTTCATTTGTGAATTTTAACAGGTGCAATGATTCACAGGCCACCAAAATAAAAACAATTTTTTTGGTTACTGAGATCTAAGAACTGATTTTAGATATACTTAATGTGCTGATTCTAAAACTGGCAGCAGATTTTTTCTAACAGCTCTAGTTTTTGAGATAGAGACTAATTGAATTTAGTTCTAATAAAAGGCAAGAATAAATAAATCAACATCTCCTTAAAATTCAAAATAGAAATTTGGTATTCAAAACTAGGATCTAATTAGCCAAATATACCTGAAATTGTCCGGAAACCAATATTCCTAGACCTGGTTAACCCGCATTACTTATTCTTATTAATTTTATTAGCTATTTTATATTTGGAATTCCCTATGATCCGATCTCCCCATACTTGCTTAACCCCGACTAATTGGTTTTGAAAACATAGTACCTTTTGTCTGGTTTTTGCAAATAAAGTCATAATTTTTTGTACATTTTCGTCATTTTATAGTGTTAAAACTAAAACAATGGCATCCACAAGCAGGCGTAGCTGTGTAAACCATCCAGATGTTTTTCGTTATGTATGTGCCGAATACACTTTGAAAGAAAGTAGAAAAACTATATCTGAATTTGTGAAAAGGTCTTACTTGCCTATTTTGTCGTTCATTTGGGAGATCAAGATAAATCTTGGGGTCCACATGTGGTGTGTAAAACATGTGTTGAACATTGGCGACAGTGAACAATTGGAAACAGAAAGTGCCTAAAATTTGGTCTACCAATGGTTTTGAGGGAACCACGTATGATGACTGCTATTTTTGTCTCGTTAATATTAAAGGCATAAATAGGAACAATCGACATATATGGACATATCCTGATCTAGATCCTGCAAGAAGACCTGTACCGGACTCTAAGGAAATACCCATTCCAACCTTCAGCAGTCTTCCTGAAATCCCGGAAGATGATACAGAAACATCAACGTCTGATGAAGTTCAAAGAATGCAATCAGAAAACGACAGTGAATTTGAAGCAGATTGAACAACTCCTCAGTGTAGAACAACAAGAACTGAACGATCTCGTGAGAGAACTATAACTCTCAAAGGAGTGTGCTAAATTACTTGCATCCAGATTAAAAGAAAGGAACCTTCCTTATCCAGGCACTAATGTTAGATTTTATCGTAAGAGAGAAAAGGATTTGGTGCCTTTTTTCACTCAGGAAAATAAGCTGGTATTCTGTAACGATATAAAAGGACTCTTAGAAAAAATGGGTTTGCCAGAATACACTACAGGCGATTGGCGCCTTTTCATTGACAGTTCAAAACGTAGTTTAAAATGTGTCCTTTTACATAACGGTAACAAATATGCCTCAATTCCTATTGGACATTCTACTACCATGAAAGAGATCAAGAGATCTTGGGTGGAAATAACGAAAATTCAACCTTGGATGAGCATCCCACAAGGAACACACAAAATACCAAAGCGAAAAGAGAAATGATTAAACGATGTTTCGCCCTGGGTAACCAGCGTGGTCTCATCAGTGGTTTCACTGGTCACCCTCTACCAGATATCATTAAACACCATCATACACTTTGATTTCCAACTTGTAATCACTCACAAATAGGCATCGTTCCGCACTGGGACTTATCCAAGTTACTTGATAGGGATTCGTCCTGGCGTGTTAATATTTCTAGTAGGATTATGCTTCTAAGGCAAAACAATAAAGAAGTTAAAAAATCTACATCTTTTCGGTTGAAGTAACTGATTTGGAGATTTTTTAAAAGCACATGTGTTGAAATAAATTAAATACGAAGAACATCAGTGGGCAATTTGTGTTCATTTGAAAATGGTGAACTTTCTCCTTGGACAGTCTTTGGGACAGCAGAGCTAAAGATCAGCACTGGGTTAAGAGAAATTGGCCTTTAGGGGTAACGTAGTGAATGAACCTTTGGTTACGAGAGAAAAAATCGTACTACAACCCTTGCATATCAAGTTGGGGCTTATAAAGCCGTTTGTGAAAGCGTTAGATCGAGATGGAAATTGTTTTGGGTACTTGTCACGTAAGTTTCCTGGGATTAGCACGGAAAAACTAAAAGCTGGTATATTTGATGGTCCTCAAATAAGGCAACTTATTAAAAGATCCACAGTTCACCACATCAATGAATGAGACTGAATTTAACGCTTGGGGTTCATTTGTTCAAGTAGTTAAAAATTTTCTTGGAAATCACAAAGCAGACAATTACAAAGAATTAACTATGCTTTTAAAATCAGGATATTAAAACTATGGAACATTGATATCAAGGACGATGGGACAACCACATGATGGCCGACTACTGTTGGAGCCTTCAGCGAGACGACACCAGTAAATTCCATGCTAGAAAGTCGTATAAAAGAAAATTTGTAGGTGATAGTGACTAATATGAGTATGAATGTATATTAAGCTACTTTTTATAATAAATATTTAATTATATGTGTTTTTTTTGTTAATGGCAATAGTCATAGTTATAACGTAAAATATATATAGAGGTTAAAAAAAGTAAATAATTCCTATTTTAAAATCTAGATCTGATAGACAAAATCTGATGGCTATTTCGGATTCTCCAACCAAAAATTACCCAGGAACAGTTAAAAAATCGCCGGCACCAAAATGTGTGTTGCCTGTGAATTATATCGTAGGCAATCAATGATTTCGCATTAAATACCGCCACCATCTTAGATTTTTTTTATCGCTTATATATCGCGCTTTTATTACCTCAGAGCAATCAAACGAGTGGTTGGTTGGTTGGTTTTGGGTTCACATCTTGTAAGTTTGTGCATGGTTTTAGTTTTAGGCCAGTATGTTAATCTTTTAATCAAATCCGGTGATCAAGTAAGCATTTCGCTATCTCTTTTGTTTTCCGAATAGAACCGGTAAAGTACGTACAAAAGCCATTTAATATTGACTCCTAAAGATTGAATTTTCCCCAAAAATCAAGGTGAAGCCCCGCCTCTCAGGCACAATTTTATGAAAAGTCCTCTAAAAAGCTCCTTTTTAATTACTAAAATAGAACGTCGTAAAGAATCATATTTGTGAACGTTGTAAATACATGATTTTACGAGAATTATAATAGTGTGGGTTTCTTGAAATCGATTTCTTCTACTATCCTTGTCTGCTTGGGTGTAGATTTACAACAAAATATTTAATCCCTACTTGCACGACCAACCCACTAACAAAGTTAAGTGGCACAAATTATACAAACCTGCGACTTGGGTATGTGGGTGGCACTTCACTGTTTAATGGGCTGAATTGGTTCAAATAGCGTTAATCGCATATCTTTCTTTTTTAGTACACGTGTTTGGAAACTTGCACAAAAAACAAAGTAGGCTGCCATCATCCAGATACCCATCCAAAATGCAATTTGACTTGCGGTGAAGAATGCGAACCTTGCAAAGTTATGATACTGTCTTCGCAAAATTGTTCTCACTTTAACAAAGTCGAATGCTACAAAAAACAGAACTTCCCATGCATGAAGAAGTGTAACAAAAAGTTGTCTTGTGGTCACATTTGTCCACGAGAATGTTTTGAAATGTGTACAAATGATTGTGATCAGAAAACTTTTAAAGTTATTCCAGAATGTGGTCATAAAATTAAAGTTTTTTGCGATGAAACGCCTTTCCGTAATTGGTGCAAACAACAGTGTTCAAAGGTGTTACCTTGTGGTCATAGCTGCGGAAAACTTTGCAAAGAAAAATGCCCTCAACAATGCTCTGAAAGATGTTCAAAAGTATTAGACTGTGGACATAGCTGCATTCAGTTGTGCCATGAAACATGTGCATGTAAAAAAGAAAAATATCCTGATTGTAGTCACCTTAAAGCTATTAAATGTGGAGACATTCTTCGAAAAGAGGATTGCCAGAAGGAATGTTTAAAAGTCTTAGAGTGTGGTCACCGATGCTGGAACGAATGCGGGAAAGAATGCGAATGTATCGACTGTATTAGTATTTAGTTGCGTTATTTTATAAGGCAATTTAGAATTGATC
The DNA here is from genome assembly GCA_963921995.1 of Oxystoma pomonae. Lineage (NCBI taxonomy): Eukaryota > Metazoa > Arthropoda > Insecta > Coleoptera > Brentidae > Oxystoma > Oxystoma pomonae. Next base: position 12,639,999 of record OY998169.1, read on the forward strand.
GGGTTCTGCCCCTACTAATCTTTAAAATATTTAGCACTAACAATATGTTAAAATTAAAATGATCAAAGGTATTTAAAATTAAACATTGCATCTATTATTATAGCCAATAGTAAAATCCAAAGAACGGTTTACAGAACCAATAAAAATAGTAAAATTTACAAGAAAAATTCAAGGGCGTTTCTCCACTTGGTATTACCCAAGGATATACATCGGGGGTATACCGAGGCATCACAGATGTTCTCGGAAACATATCTTAAAACTTAGAAAACCTTGAGACTAGCCACAGACACGTGTTTCGAACATATTTTAATATCATCAGTGTGAGACAAGTCAGGTTAGTTATATGGACCAAAATGACTAGCCAGCTATTTGTAAAAACAAAAATCAACGAAGTTATTTTTTCGAGAACATCTGCGAAGTCCGGTATGTTGATGGAGTTTTATAGCTCCGATGCATATCCTCGATAATACCAAGTGGAAAAAGGCCCTCGAGTTTTTTTTGTAAATTAAAAACTTTAATATTGCAATAAAAATGTTTGAGAGCAAAGAAATAGTTCGAACTGACAAGAAAATCATACATAATCATAATATTCTAAATAGACAAAATGGTAATAAAAACTTTTAAGGCCCGGTTGTTCAATGGCCGTTCAAAGCCAGTTCAGTATTTGAACCTGATTTAAGGAAAATGGTGAGTTGTTCAATGTTGGATCAGGACTTAAAGGTAATTTTTCCGTGCTCTTGAACCTGGTTCTCTTGATCTCTCATTTTTGAGGGTTTACGCGAAAGTTCATTATAAAAAAAAAACATTTTTTTTTGGTGTAAAAAGGAGAGATATAAATAAAAAAAATGTTTTTTTATAAAAGTATAATTTAGTCGAAGTTTTAGCGTTCCAAAGAAATTTGTTATTTCATGTGTTGTTTGACATTAGTGCGAGTCCAAAGTGCTGGTTGAGATGAATTTTTAACTTTTATAAAATGAACCAAATAACAGATGATTAAGACTATAGAGATTATTCTGGTGATTCAGGGAGATATTCGAAGGCGAGGCCAGATTATTTTTTATGGAATATAGTGATAGTGACGCTTTACAAAAGAGGGGTTGAGTTTTCTCGTTGACCAAATTGCAATTTTAATAGAGAGTATAAAGTTTGGTTGTGTAGAGCCAAGAAACCATAAAAAAGCCACAGTTTTAAAAGACGAGCAGGAAGTACGAGATGTGATGATTTGCGCTGCAGTGGAGGAAAATCGATAGTTAACTAGCCACCAAATTGCCGAAGCAGTTGATACGTCTTCAGCTACTTACTTGTTCTCAAAAAGAATGGTTGTCATTCTTACAAAGCGTCAAAAACGCATCAAATTTTTCCGGAGGACAATTATCGTTGTATGGAATTTTGCGAAACAATGATGGAAATGGAAAATCGTGATGAAAACTTTGTGAGATCTATTCTTTTCACAGATGAAAGCACTTTTCCTTTATTGAATCGTCATAACCCAACACACGTTCGATATTGGTCGAGGGAAAATTTGCATTTGTATTTTGACGTACAGAGTATCCACAAAAACTAAATGTTTGCAGGGGTATTGTAGGGGAACACGTAATTGGGCCATTTCTTATTGACGACAATTTGAATGGTTCTAGATACTTGGATCTACTGCAGCAGCATATTATTCCAACTGCTAGGCAGTTGTTAGGTGTGAGATTTGGTGAAACATGGTTTCAACAAGATGGTTGTCCCGCTCACAATGTTGGCCTTGTTAGGGAATATCTCTATAATGTATTTATAATCGGGTTATAAGTACACAGGGAACTATTTTATGGCCAGCTCGATTACCCGATCTTGCTCCTAATAACTTCTATCTGTGGAATTATATCAAAAATAAAGTTTACGGGCATGAAAGGGCTAATAATTTGGAAGAACTTCGGATTAAAATGAGCACCACAAGTGCGAAATCCGGATCTACGGTTATCATTACCTTTTTTGAGGGAAAGCTCCCTATTCACTGATTTTGTTATTTATTCACCCTCGCTAAATCCTTTTTTAAATTTATTAACTCCAGAGCGTAGGATATCTGTAAAGATAATTATATCTGTCTCCGTAGAGACGCTTAATTTTCCTTCAAATTGAAGGTACATCTGCCGATTCTGCAATTTGACAGATAATTGTCTTTTACATTAATCCTGTGTCAGATTTTTTATCATCATTTCATCTCCTAATTCCTAGCACCGTACTGATGAGCACCACAAGTGCGAAATCCGGATCTACGGTTACCATTACCTTTTTTTAGGGAAAGCTCGCTATTCACTGATTTTGTTATTTATTCACCCTCGCTAAATCCTTTTTTAAATTTAAAAAAGTTATTTTTCACACGTGTTGAATTTTGTTGATAAAAACTGTTAATTAAAATAGTAAGAATTTATGACATTATAGCAAGTGCCGAAAGCAAATTTTCTTGAAACTTTTGGTTTTGATGACCTACAAAGAGATTGCCCACTGAAAAAAATTATCTGATATTGTGATCGAAACAAATTCAGCAGAGTGTAAAATTTTACAAAAGTGTGTAATATTGTAATTTAAAATTAAAAAATAAACTTAAAATTTTAAATATTTTATAAAAATATAAGATTCAGGCTACGGAGGCCGGCAAAAAAAGTTATATGTGAATTTTGTATGGGAATCTCAAAAATATCTAAAAAATTTAAGGATTCCTAGCAAATTTCCCGAACATTTCCCGACTCCTCCGAATTCCTGACTTTTTCCCGAGTTTCTCGGTTTTCAAGGATTGTGGCAACCCTGTTATAGGGCCCTTATCGGTCGTTTAAATCCATTACAACTTAAAACTGAAGTCAACAAAAATTTCAAATCTAACTTATTTCTTCCAGCCTTCCATTAGCAGGTATTCCGTGCGGATTTCAAGTTTTGGTGAAGATGCAAATCGTTCTGTCACTGCTTCATTCACTGATAAACAAGGTCAAATTTAAAAATCCGCGTGGAAAAAAGCTTATGGAAGTTCAGCCTAAAGCAGGACAAAACGAAAATAGAGGTAGATAGCACTATACCAAACCATAAAACCGTGCTACACAATTTGACATAAAGAAATGTATGATAAGCTACACAAAATTTTTGAAAAGGATACCGAAGATGAAAAATGCAATCTTCTCCAGCAGTTTTTTAATTACAAGTATGAAAGGGACCGATATCTCAAAATACATTTCTAGGTTAGAAAACCTGTTGCATCGATTGAAGACCCTAAGGAAGATATAAACGAAAGTATGGTTATCTCCAAATTATTATCCAGACTACCTGATCAATATCGACATTTTGTCACAGCCTGGGACTCATGTCGAAAGGAAGATAAAACCCTGACAAACTTAACATCAAGGCTGTTAGCGGAAGAGTCGAGAAACATTCAAAGCCTCAGAAAAATTCTGCAAAATCTGCAGAAAAAGAGGACATAGAAAGGAAACGTGCAGAAATAATAAGGAAACAGACCAAAAATGTTTCAAATGTCGATTACCAGGACACTATGCAAGGACCTGCAGACAAACCGAAGAAACAAACCAGACAACAAGAAAGCCCTGCAGTATCTGTAAAAGACCGAACCATATTAAGCAAAATTGCTTTTATAAAGATCGGTCAAGAACAAAAGTAATGTAATAACAGAGAAAAATGGTGTGGTGACTTTCAGCAAAAACAAAGTGATGGTGCAAAAGGAAAATCAAAATGGCTTGTACATGGTGAATCTATGCAACGAAAATGAAAAGCACAGTTTTCTTGCAGAGAAGAGCAAAGAAAATGCAAATTTATAGCACGAAAACTAGGACGTTTGGGACTACTAAATATGAAAAAGCTGACCGAACTGTGTACAAGTATAAACTTAAGTAAAAACGACTGTGACCACATAGATAAAATCTGCGAAATTATGCCTAAAAGCCAAGCAAACACGATTGCCATTTAAGAAAGAAAGAGACAGAGCTAAAAGACCACTAGAGATAGTACACACTGACTTGTGTGGTCCGATTGATCCTGTCACATGGGATGGAAAACGATACATACTGACATTCCTCGATGACTACACCTATTTTACAATGATCTACCTACTAGAAAGCAAAGAAGAATCTTTCAAAACCCTAAAAATCTCTAAGCTAAAATGTGACAATGGGACAGAATATGTCAATAACAGACTAAAAGCTTGGTGTAGAAGCAAAGGAATAGTCCAAGAAAACACAATAGTATACATCCCGCAGCTGAATGGAAAAGCAGAGAGATTGAACCGAACATTGTTGGAAAAATCAAGATCTTTGACTCATGCTTAGATAAACAATTCTGGGCTGAAGCTGTACTTTTTTGCTACATATCTTATAAACAGAAGCCCAACGGAGACCCTACCAGTGACAACAGTAAAAAAATGGAACGGACGAAAACCAAACCTGTCAAATTTGCAAGTATCTAGCAGTGAAGCGCATGCAAAAGTACTGGGTTATTTGAAAAAACTAGATGAAAAAAACAAAAAGCACATTTTTATAGGATATGCAAGACATGGCTACAGATTATGGAGTGAAAAAGAGAAGAAAGTAACAATACACAGAGATGTTGTGTTTGGAGAAACAAATAAAAACAAAAAAGACCAAAATCCAAGCAAAGTATCAGTTACAGAGGAAAAAGAAGATCCACAGCCACAGCAACAGCAGAATGAAACAGTAGAATCTGATGATGAATTTGAGGACACCATAGACCAGTCAGACAATGATTCAAACTTAGGAGAAGGTGTAGATCAACAGGAACAAAACCTTGAGAGAAGACAAACTAGAAGACCTATGTGGCAACAAGACTATGAGATGAACTATACAGTCATAGCTATGTTAAGTTATGAAAAAACCAAATGGTAATAATAAAATCATGGCAAAAGGCAATAAAGGACGAAAAAGATTCACTGATGAAAAACCGAACCTGGGACTATGTAGACCGAACAGAAGCAGACGGCAAGAAAATTAATAAATGGGTATATAAGCAAGATTGGTGGTACGAGGCTGCTGAAAAAAGGAATAGCCTACCAAGAAGTCTTTAGTCCAGTGGTAAATATGAATGCTTTACGTGTTCTGTTTGCTATAGCCACAGTGAGACACTATGAAATAACAAAGTTTGACATCAAAACAGCCTTTTTATATGGAGATTTGGAAGAAAAAGTTTACATGGAGGTTCCCGAAGGGTTTGACAACAAGAAAAATAAAGTGTTCCTTTTAAGAAAGTCATTAAATAGATTAAAGCAAGCACCACTACAACGGAATAAGAAATTTACCAACTTTCTAGCTACAAATGGACTCAAAGGTTTAAAAAATGAACAATGTATCTTTAGAAAAAAAGAAGGAACTATGTTTTTGGCAATATACGTAGATGATGGAATTTTGATATGCGACAAAAGGAATTTGACAGATTTACAAAAGCTACTAGGATCACTAAAAAGAGAGTTTGAAATGATAGAAAGAAAAGAAAAATCTAATACTGAAACAAAAACAGTACATAGAGTTTAAAATGAATGATGCGAAACCAACAAACACCAATGGTTTACAATAATACAGAAGATTTGATAGAAAGAAATAAAGATTACCCATACCGAGAAGCCATAGGAAGTTTGTTATCTATATCTAACAAATAAAACCAGACCAGATGTGACATTTGCAGTAAACATGTGTAGCAGGAAAATGGAAGAAACAACAGAGAGGGACGTGACAAATGTAAAAAGAATCCATAGTACAGTACATAGTGCCATCTAGCGTAATTAGATTAAAATATAGTAGCAAAGCGGCGCTAAAGAAAATAAAATAATTAACGCGACCATTCACAAATATTCAAGAAAGATGTAGATAGGTCTAGATGAGTAAAACAAAGACCAGAATGTTCCGGGTGAGTCGAGAGTGATGTCGGTGCATAGAAATAAGCCGGATAGCAGAGCTTTAGAAAGTTTTCAATAGGATAGAAAGAGTAAGAACAAGAACAGCGAATAGACTTTGAGTTCAGAATTAAAAGTAAATAATAAAAATAGTGAAAGTTAAATCTGCGTTTTTCTTTTAAAATAAAATAAAAATAAATAAAGACCAGGCTAAAATGTTGACATCATTAAACAGCATTATTTATAAATTGTATGTAGTGATATTTTTTGTTAATTTTAATATTTCCCGTTTTTTATTTATTTTTTTTAATTCCCGTCAATTTCCCGTCTTTTTCCTGTGTCGCAAAAATTCTCGTCATTTTCCCGTATTTCCCGTTTTTTTCCGGATTGTAGACACCCTGTTTTTCTACCATACTATGTTGGAAAAAGATATAAATATAAAATTAAGCACTAAATTTAAGAATTGTGCCTTAAGTTGCTGGGTAATCCCAGCTCTAAGGCATAGTATGGTCGTAAAGTAAACTTACTTTATGGTATGGTAGAAAAAGACAGATGATGAAAAATTAAGCACTAAAAATTTAAGATTTGTGCGTTAAGTAACTGCGCAAAACCGGCATAAAGCATATTTTTCGTCTTAGCAAGTGACATCATATTCATACAGAGTGACAACCCAAATATTAGGTGATAATTGTTTTTGTTTCAGTTTTATTAATATTGAGTTTTTGAATTCCTGTATAAAACGGAAAATGTAAAAGCTTTACTTGCCTGATAACATACTTAAAAAATTATTGCAATACAACCCGTTGGGGCATCAATATACGGGTCATTCCACTTCAGATTTTCTTTTCTTTTTTTTTTCTTTTTCTCGCACTCTTTAGCGAAAAATAATCGACACGTATTTTTTTTTCAAAACTATTTTTTTTTCAAGTTTTTTGAAATTTTGAAGTATGACATTCAACATTTTTCAATCACTGGTAACTCGTAAACTATTCGATGATTTTGTATGAACTCACCAGAAAAATTTTTGAAATATTTTTTTTTGTTATTTAACTATTGTATTGTTTTTTTAACTTGGACCAATTTTTTTTGTTTTTTTCTTTGTAAATATCTAGAATCAAGTTGGGAAGATTCTGTAAAAATTTTACGAGATATTTCAATTATAATAGGCCTACGTTTCGCCCCACGCAGCACGCGCCTGGACTCAAGAATTCAGAGCTACGTATATAATGACTGGATTATTCCATATTAGCGACATAAAGCTATTTGTAACTCATCGCCGTATACGTATCCGCATCTAGCGCGAACCAAGCACATTAATTGGTCAGAAACTTGTAGCACGTTCGAAAAGAGCAGATATATGCTAATCTAAGTTGTTCTTGAACGTGATAGGTGTTGAGATGCGTTAGGTATCAAGTATCGTTATGACACACGTATTGTATCTCAGCACCTATTGCGTTCAGAAACACCTTAAACTAGCATATATCTGCTCTTTTCGAACGTGGTACAAGTTTCTGACCAATCAATGTGCTTGGTTCTCGCTAGATGCGAATACGTATACCGCGATGAGTTACAAATAGCTTTATGTCTCTATTATCTTTGCAGTCTGGGTTTCATACTGGTTTGTTTTTAATAATAACCCGCACACATATTAACTATCTATTGTTCGTTAAAAAATTTTTGTCACAGTAATTCTTGCAAATCGTATGCATATATTTTGATGAACATGATTTTGTTTGAGTGCGCGTTTTGGCTCTGATTTCAAAAAACTTACTATCTTAAAATCCGTGCAGAAACAATAAGTTTTAACTTTGAGTTTGCAATTTTCGTCTGGCAAAACACCATGTAATTTTTAGTTCCCGTTCTAATCCAAAAAAGTATAAACGGTCTTTAGAGAAAAAAAACAAAATTTAAAAAGGTAAAATTGTGACGTAACTTCTGCGCACGCGTCGGTTTTGAAACGGGAATGGATTCCGTTTCGAAATATTTTTAACCAGTTTAAATACGACGTCACCGCTGCAACGCGAGAAAATGAATGTGTCAGACTATAATTTTTTTTATTTCATTCTGTATTGTAATGTTCCCTCTTAAGGAATTAATTTGAGTCCGGGAAATGACCAATTACATCACTAGTCCGGTAAAATAACATTACCGGACTCAAACTAAATTTCTGAATTTTTATAAGCAAATTGGTATATCTTTTAACAAATCTTTATTATAAACTACTAAAAATTACTTATAAATATTCACATTAATTGTGCAATTGGAATTATTTGAAATTACATGAGCAGCAGCCGAGCAATCTTTTTCGGGGTTACCTTTTCGCGAGGAAGAGTAACGTTGGGTTTGGTGTTGTTGGTGTAGAACTTGAACAAAGTTTTCTCCTCCCTGGATCATTCTAGCTACTTGTGTTTTTGTCCCTAAAGACTCCTCGACATATTTTTCGGCCACAGAGGTGTTCTTCCAGCCGCCGTGACGTTTTAGCACATTAACCCAGAGTACCGAACAGACATTAACATCTGCTCCCTCGTTTGCTAATAGCGTGGCAGACGTTGTGCGGAAGCAGTGTCCCGTGTACCTTTCGGGATTGGACAAATTCAAATATTCCGCAATTTTTCGAGGCGCTCCCCCAATTGTATGGATGCCCACTCTTTGGCTAATACATTTTCCTTTTCTGTAGCCGACAAAAATGTTTTTTTCGGGAATGTTGGTGGGTCGCAGATGGCGATAACTACGGAATATATGCTTAAAAATGATTCTTCAATGACTGTAAACACTTTTGATGTAAGTTTTTGTTTGGTTTATGGTTACAATCAACTGTGTTTGGTCCATTGCTCTTGCAATTCGGCACACAACAAGTAGGCATTTCTCAAAAAAGAACATAAAATATTTATACCGAATTCACTCACCAGAACAAAAAATCTCTAAACTATATGCCCAAGCACTTTTTCGAACAAATTGCCTATTTATACCGGCGAAAATTGTTCATAACTCTCATACTACATGCTCCGACCGGCCATTTAATAAAATCTCTGAACCTATTTACCACAAAAAACACCTGTTTTTTCGCAAATTTTGATACAAAAACAATAAGTTACCTGTTCTTTAAACATTTAAGAAACTGTTTATAAGGTTTTAATAATATATAGATGAAAAATTACCGCTAAAAATGAAAAATAAAACAGCTTCTAACCTTCTTCACCGAATGTAAACAAAGCTCTGAGTAGGCGCCATTCGCCGCCATTATGACATCATCAGGCATACGATATCTCGCCTGTAGTAGAGGGCGTGTTGTGTAAACAACACGAAAGTAAAAACAAAAGTGGAATGATAATACCCCCTGAGAAATTTCACAAAAATGATGCCTTATGCAGGTGACAGTTATGAGCCTAAAAGAACGTAGTCACATCAATCGAACCGATTTGACATTCTTTTTTGTTTTTGGTGTGTCTTTTCACAATCAGTAATTGGTATGTTTTAGCATGATTTTTCATAATATATTAAAATTTAGTTTTTTAAAATTTTTGTTAATAGAAAAAGTAAAGTTATATCATTTTTAGATGGGTTTCAAGTCCCCCTGTAAACATGATATATATTTGTCTGCTTTTTTTTATTAGCCACACACTTGTTTGAACCAAAACAAAAGTTACTAGGATGTTACCCCGTTGTTTTTTTTAGTCAAAATAAAGTGTTTTCGTTTTTTTTGCCTGTTTTTGCTAAAAATATAGTGTTTTGATTTGTTCAGTGCTGTTATACAACCGGAATGACTAGTTTTTTGTCTTCCATAAGTGATGTGCGATAACCCTTTTTATTATTAGCCTCAGAGTTAGGGGAATTTTGTCAATACCAACTTATTTAGGCTTACAAATGTCAAGTAAATGTAGCGGTCATTTTATTTACAGGATATTATCATTCCACTTTTGTCTTTACTTTCGTGGTAAACAAATAAAAACCAGACTGTCAAAAAAATATTCTGTCATTATAGATGTCAAAAAATTTCTAGTAATACTCGCTGTTGGGTACCCACGAGGAAAGTATTTCCACTAAAGTTCATCCGTTGCCATGGTGATCTGTCAAAAATACACGTTTTGATTGGTTAAAAATTACAGGTTTTTCGCAAAAACATGACCTAGTCGCCCAATTTTTGACGTATGTCAAATTTTGAATACAATTAGTGAAGGTTTATGTCTCGTTTTACCAAAGAGCTTAAAATTCTGAAAATCGGACGTCTAGGTCGTAAGTTATGCTAACCTTAAACAGTGCACTCCTGATTTAAAATGTTTATAACTTTTTTATCTGATAACCAATTTAGATAATTAATACCTTGCTAGGCAAAGAATGTATGGGACTTTTGCACACAAATTTTTCGCAGGAGGGCCTCAATTTTTTTTTACATTAGTCAAATTTTGAGTCGCGTCAGTAAAGTTTCAACTTTTTTTATAAAAACAGCCAACAATTTCGAAAATCGGCCGATCTGGTTCATAGTTATAGGGTGTTCAAAAAGTGACAAATTTTTTGGCTAACTCTATACAGGGTGTTTCAGGGGGTGATTTACCCTTTTTTTTTCTACAAATATAAAGCTAGAAAATTGACACTTTTGAATAACATATGTCAAATTTGATGTTTTCTGACAGGTCACGTGACTTCCGGTTTTACCGGAAATCGCCCTAACTTTTGATTTTTAAATATAACACATAACATTGGAGGAATATTCATGTTATAGAAATATTTCCTTAAAGTGATTTTTAGAATATTCTATTGCAAATATGACAGGAATGTTGCAGACCTATTTTTTGTTGAATATTCTTTAAGAGTTTGTGATAGTTATATTGCTTTGGTAATAAGATAATAATATGCCCATGATAACCTGATAATCAACTTATTTTTATGAATATTCCCAAAAAGAATGTTTTTGTCAGGATTTTGGCATGTTTGCTGAAAATGTTACCATCTTGTGAAAAGAACGCGATTTACATAATTTATAATTATAATTTTGTTTAATGTCATCTATTGTAAAAATTGTATAAGACAGCAAAAAGTTATTTAGGTAATCTTTTGATAACTAATCTCAAGTAGAACATCAGCGTAATGGTCGTATTATAGTCATGTTTCGCGTCACTTATTGCCGGCATGTGTTAGTAAAATGTAACATTTTTATCACATTCTTTGTTCTCTAAGTATATGACTTACATTACAGGAATGTTTACTTATTATGTTATGTCTAATTTTGACAGCTTTAAAAAAATCAAAAATAAATATATTTTTTTCGATCTAGGTGGCCATGATGGACCAAAAATTATTATTTCGGTTTCAATTAATTTAACACAAATAAAAAACACTCTGTAAATGCTTTACGCTTAATTTGATCGAGTAAATCGAGTTGTTATATTTTAAAATGAAAATACTCGATTTTTTCAAATAGGCTGAATGAGTTCACTCTATCAGAAAAAATGCTTAGTTTATAAGGAATAATTCGAGGTATAATTTTCAACAAAAAAATCAGCAATTAACCAAATATTTCATTTTTTATAATTTATTTTTTTTTAATTTTATAATTTGTATGCTTTTGAAAGTTGAGAAGGTGACATTGTCACATAACTCCATGACTTTCTGAGACGAACATTTAACTGCGTTTTTAAATCTCAAGGACTAGCATTGTCATGGCCACCTTGGTCAAAATAAGTAAGCAGGTTTTTAAGTGGATTTTTTTTAAAGTTCAAAGGAAGTCCACCGCCTTCTCAACTATCAAAAGCTTACAAATTCTAAAATTTAAAAAAAATAAATTATAAAAATGAAATATTTGTTTAATTACTGATTTTTTTATTGAAAATGATACCTTATAAACTAAGTATTTTTTCTGATTGAGTGAACTCATATTATCCTATTTGAAGAAATGGAGTATTTTCATTTTAAAATATAAAAACGCGATCATATTAAACGTAAAGCATTTAAAGGGTGTTTTTTATTTTTGTTAAATTATTTGAAATCGAAATATTAAAAAATAGTCACCTAGATCGAAAAATAAATATATATTTTTTTAAGCTGTCAAAATTTGACATATGGTGTACTATTAAACGCAGAATGTTCCCAGGAATCCAAAAATGTAAAAATATACAGTGTGTTATGTTTAAAAATCAAAAGTAAGGGCGATTTCCGATAAAACCAGAAGCGACCCAAGTAACAATTTGTCTCGTTTTTGCACCAATTTGGCGGTGATTTTTTGAATTTTGTTGATGTTACCTGCGACCAGAGTCGCTAGCAAAGTTTCCACACCGTCGCCGAAGCGACTACGGCTGAAGTGCCTTCTGGATAATATTTTTTGTGCCTCTATAGGCGCAATTACAGAGACGAACATGCTCAAACAAAAGCTCGTGCAAAAGATTTAAAATTTTTTGCGCGAACATTTTTGTGAGCTTTTCTTTGAACATTTTGTTCGGGTAAATTTTTGAGCAAATTATTGCTATCTGTTTTGGAAACATATTTTTAAAGATGAGAATAAATAAAATTTCACATCAGTGATCAGTGATCTCAATTCTTTAAAAAAATGGAACACCAACTTTTATTTTAAATTTTTGTGAAAAAAAGCCGACGGCAAGCGAAACATTATTATTGGCTATCAGTTTTGTCACATGGATTAGGGTTACTTATAATATTTTTTTCTTAGGGTTTTTCCCGGATTTTTTTGCCCGGGGGTTTTTTTGGGACTTTCTTGCGAGTTTTTTTATTTCCAGGGGTTTTTTTCCTAAATTCGAAAAACAACCCAGGAAAATTTTTCTTTTCCAAAAAATTTTCGAATTTTTCAAATATCGGCAAAAAACTCAAAAATTGCACTTTTAAGCGGTAATCCGCGCCTCACGACTATGAGGAGTGGTGGGAAGGGGATTTTTTTTAAAACATATTTTTGTAACTTTACTTTAACCTTAGCTTTGATTGTTTTTTTTTTAATTCCTCACACCAGATTTACCTACTTAGTTTAAGGCCCCAAGGGTTGCTTAAAAAAGCAAAAGGTTCATGAAAATAGATATCTACTGTCAGTTTCATGTAATAATCAAGGTCGATTACTCACATCGTAGATAGAGTATTTACTCTATCTACGCTCACACTGACCAAACAATATGCAAAGGGGCAACATTCCGATTCGCCTACTACCTGCGAAATCCAAAATGCGGGATGATAAATCGGCGACACAGCCTACTAAATTACTGCCAAATTATATTTTTTTAGACAAAGGTCGGGATCGTAGGGTTGTAAAAGTGGGTAATAAACGGGTATTATTTAAACCGAACGTGCTTTTGTTCATATATTTGAGATTTAATAAAATGTATATAGGTTTCCTTCATTTGACTTAATTATTATTGTAAAAGACTAAACTAAAAAGTAAAATAAAGAGATATGAGTGGTAAGGCGTTTATAACTAACGTATCAAAAAAACAATAAATACTATAAGTACAAAAAATACAATTATTTTTTTAACGGAGATATTTGCGACTCTCACCACTTTTTCTGGTATTGTAAGTTCAATTTTTTGTGAAGTAAATCCAATCCAACTCGACCCAAACTACTCTACATTTCTCAGATATTTGGATGGACATTTTTAGTTTTAGTTTGCGCCCGTCGCTTTTATTATTATGATATGAGAATGCTAAAATTTATTTTCTACTTATTAGTGCACTTTATATTTTATAAAAGCTTCTTTTTATTTAAAATAATTTTTTAATTTTTAGATCATCATAAATCCATCCTCTCGATAATCCTCTTCCCTAAAAACCCCTGTATGCCAATTTTGATTGAAATCGAACAAAATAAATCTTTTTCTTCCTCCACTTCCCTCATTAGCGGGAGGGGGTGCCTAATAATACCATATTATTGTATTGTCGCCGCAACTATAAATGCACACCGAAAACTGAAATTGAATACCAAATTTGAATTCCAAGATTTGAGCCGAACATACAAACATACATAAATAAAAGCTTGTAAAAATCGCCAAAAATTTCATAAAACATCGGAAACACAAGTTCTACGCGTCAATAAAATAAAACGAAATAAACATATTAAAGCGTACTAAAGAAAATTTCTTTGTTTTGCCTCGGAGAGCCCTTTTATGGAAAGATTTGTTCTAAAACTTTCATAAAAAAACTGCGTTGACCCTTGTTTGTTGTCATGTAATTTTGTGTGTCAATGTTCATTTGACCAAAACCTCCTCTCACTAGTCTACGGTTCTTACCTTCTCCTAACCCAGCATCAGCAACAAATAAGTGCCAATTATGATTTTTTTTGATTCTCGGTTTTTTACAACCCCAAAAAAGTTAAAAGTATACTGGCATATCCCCTAGAAAAATCAGATCAATCGAAGTTGTTTATGAGGTAAAACGTAAATTTCGTTTTTCCGTCGGAAAGCACTTAATAGAATTTTAAAACTTAGTCTTTCTATTTTCAGTTAAGTTCAATGAATTCCCATAAAACTATAAAATTTAAATTTGTAAAGAAATTTTTATACCCCCAATTCTTCAAACAAATTTTGCTCAACATTCTCTCCAAAATTTACGTGTGTTTTTTTGTACGAGATTTTGCTCGAACATTTCTTTGAACATTTTGCTCAAGAGGCTCATGTAAATGTTTGTCGGCATTTCAACATCAAAGGAAAGTTTGTCTGTGTAAATGCGCCTTAATATGCCTCTAGTAGACCAACTATGATGACGTTGAGTAAACGGCCAGGAAAAGTTAAACTGGCGCCTCCAAAAAACGTTGTTTGCGACGTCACGAAGTCGTTTATGTAGGGTACACAAATTAACCCTAGTAAATTAACAACCTTATGGCGTCGTTGTTCCGTCGTTCATTGCGGTCGTTGAAAACCCCACAATATTCCAGTAAAAATAAAAGTTGTTTGAGGGTTGCCAAATTTACCCTAGTTAATAACAACGGTGTGGCGTCGTTTTCTTGTCCATCATAGCGGCCGTTGCACAAATGACTGGTTTTTGTACTTTATGCAACGGGTCATTCCATATCAAATCAACCAAAAAATCACAAAAATTTTACGCGACCAATTCCAATTTTGATGATATTTGGTATATATTTTCTTCTTACCATAAAAGTTGAAAATGCAAATTTTTAGATTTTTGATTCGTAGTTTTTTTTTTAATTTTTCAAAATAAAAAAGTCAGCATTTTGACCTTAACAAGAATGTACAAAACTAGCAATATCTCGAGAACCACTTACACTAGGAAAGTAATAAATGGCTCATTTTAAAGTCATTTTGAAGCTCTTTTTTATGAAATATCACAACATAATTTTAACAAAAAAAAAAATTGAAAATAAAAAATTGAAAAAAAAAATTGAAAAATTCAAAAAGGCCATTTTTAATTTTTTTGAAAAAAATATATAATTTTGGTCAAAGTGTTACTTAATTATCCACAAAATTTTATGATGGAGAAATGATGGGTTCAATGTCAAAAAAAATATCAAAAATATTAAGTACATTAAAAATCATGCATTTAAAAAAATAAACATATTTTAGGAGCACCAATAGTGCACTGGATATTAAAATAAATAAATTTGTTGGATGGATACAGGTTTTAAAAAATACCCAGAGGCTTTATCTACAAATTATTTTATTTTAAACTCGCAAAAGAAATAAACAAACTTTTCTACTTCGTTGATAAAAATTAGACAGAAAACACTAAGACTAACTATATACCTTAAATTTATTTTTTTAACTTCCTTTTAAGAATTTCTGATGAATCTGACATTTCTTTTTTGCTGACATTATAAGTTCTGCCAGTAGCAGTGTTGGGTTCAACTTTTTTTATAAGACTTTCTGGTTTAATAATTAAAATATCTTGAGGTGTTGGGTAAAAAAATGATGAGGCAGGTCCTCGTGGATGAAGAAAGCTTACTTTCAGTTCTCCGCTCTCATTATTTTTCCCCAAGATACAAGCCAGCCACCAAGCACTGTCATATTCTACAGTGACAAACCCTGACTCGATATTTTGCAAAATAATGCTTCCACCTTTAAAAAGATTATGTGTTTCGACCTCTAAGCATGTAGAAAACTGTTTTGCCAAAAACGTGCTTTCTGTATTGTTAAGACTTCCGCAAATCTTTTATTCAAAATTATTTCATGATTTGTATAATCTGCTTCTGTGCAATATTTAAAATCAATGCCAGATATGTTTTCTTCACACCAAGTAAACAATTGTAGAGGTGTCATTATTTGATTGTCATAGGGCCTCTGCAAACTGGCTTTGGCAGCAAGTCTTTTAACAGTTCCTCACAAGCCATCGCAGGCACTTTTGCCATGCGAGGTGGCAAAATAATGCCACTCTGCTTCAACACCAAAATCTTTTTTATGCAGGCATATATTCAGAAAATTCTTTTTGTTTTTGTACTGCGCAGCACATCCATCCGAAAAATAAAAAATTTTGTTAAGTCCTGGTATTTTGATTTTAAAAATAAATGAAATGCAATTGTATTATGTGTCAAGCTTTCCGAAATAAACACATAATTCAGGTTGTGCAGTTTACCATCACTTAGAAAATAAATGGCAAAAGGGTGGAGGGTTGCCTGGCTGTTATTCCAATGATAAGATTGGACTTCATCTTGCATAACAAAGGAATAATTTTCCGCAAAGTCGCAAGTGATCAAAGACTCTCCAGGTTTAAGGTTAATTTTTATTTCATTGTATCTATCTTTTTGCATTTTTGCAATAAAAGAATGTGATTTAAGTTTTACAAGGTCATCAGTAAATTCCTGGACAAAATCATCACTTTTCTTAACAACGGTTTCCATAGTACACCTATCTACTGAGACCCACTTTTTAAATGAGACCTCATCAATTAATTCTTCCTCAAATTTTTCTATTAACGTATTTTTAAACTGTTCTACTCCAGGACATTGCTTGCATCTATTGCTTAAAAAACAGTCCACTGAAGGTGGATTACACATTAGTTTATAAAGGCAATCATGATAAGATATTGCAAGAGGCCTGTTATTTTCATCATATAGCTTATTTAATTTGGAGCCATTGAGCATTAGTTTTATATTTTGATGTATAGTACATACACATACAGTATGAGTCCCACTTTTTCCTGCCAGTATACAGTTTTTGGGTCGCAGTTCACAAAATTTTGAAAACCCAATTTTTTCATTGGGGTACTCAGTTTTAAACAATGCATAAATTTATTTTAAATTAGCTAAGACTAATTTTTTTTGTACATATTCTTTTTCAGCTCCATATTTTCTGATAACAACATAATCTTTTTTACCTGGCATGGTCCTGCTAATGTCATCCCTTTGGTAAAAATCTACCACTATTTGGGCCACTCTATCACTAAGGGTCTTTGCCGGTTTGGGGTTAGGAGAATATAATATCCCATTGTCCTTAACTAACTGTTTTACAGCTCTGGCCAAATATTGCGAAACTCCAAATTCTTCTTCAATCTTCTTTCTACTCCAACTTTGAGGTAAACATGATAAAACTAGTATTTTCTCACTCCTCTTCGGTTTTTAAAAATTTGTCCTTTAACTGCTTAATCATTTCACTTTCGTCACTCTGGCATTCCTTTACTAGCGTTGAATCTGATTCCTTTGTAAATGCTTTCGCAATTGTATGCTGTACAATATCAATTTTTTCTTTGTATACATTTTTTCTTTTAATCGGCGACACACCAAGAAGCTCCAATGACTTGTTTAAAAGAGTAAATGATTCAGCAGGATCTTGAAAATCTGGATCATTTTCTGGAACTTGACTGGGTCTAAAAAAATTTAAAAAGTTAGTTTTTTATAAGAACTTAAAAAGGGGGTAACAGCTGACCCAAAATGTGTACATAATGCCAAGAAATTTGTACATAATGTCTGTATTCTCAAAATGCCATGCAAAATAATGCCATGCAAAATAATGCCATGAGATTTTTCCACTCCGTACTTGACGCAATTGGTTTAGTTTATTAATTTTATATTAAAAAATACTATTTGTTACTTACCCTGCCTCATCTTCTTCAGATGCCTTAAACTCCTTTGAAAGCTTTAGTCTACAACCATCACAGATTTTCATTCCCATTTTGACATTTTTGTAACTGCACATCCACTTGGTCACATTTCTTAATTTCCCAAAATGCTTGATTTTTAACTCTAGTGGAACTTTACTTTATATTTAGTCCATCCACTTGCCTCACCCATAGTTGAAACTTTTAAAATTACACAGAGATAACTTCTGATAAACCTTCAGTCGAACTATTATGTATCGATTATTTGGAGCTGTATATGGAGATACTTGCCAAAAATTTAAAATCAATCTATGCAGGAATTTTCATGTCAGCAAATCCCCACAATGTACCTAAACAGACCAATAAAATGAAGGAGGTGTGTCCTTAATGTTAAACAGGAATAAACAGGCAGTATTTCACAAAAGTATTGGCAGGTTTATACAGGCATATTTTCCTAAGAATTGGAACATCCAATAGTACGTCTCCGGTGGAAAAGAGGTTTTGTAAGTAAATATTACAATGGGGGGCAATGTTAATCTGATTACTGATACAGAATGAAACGTAGGATATAATTTTTTATTAAATAAAATATTGTTAAATATTTTTATAATATCGCTTTAAACCCCATTATATTTTTCTAATTACCAAAATGCATTGTCTATTTATAGGCGATTTTTCATGCATGTGACATTTTTAATAAATTTTTTCACATTGAACCCATGATTTGTCCATCTCAAAATTTTGTGAATAGTTTAATAACACTTTAAAGAAAATAATATAATTTTTTGAAAAAAATTAAAAATGGCCTTTTTGAAATTTTAAAAAAAAAAAAATCAAAAAAATTTTTTTTTTTTTTTTTCAATATATGTTATGCAATATTCTCATATGAAAGGTCTTTATAAGAGCTTTAAAATGAACCTTCACCTACTTTTCTATTATAAGTGGTTCTTTGGATATTCCTAATTTTGTGCGCACATGTTAAGGACAAATAAGTGATTTTTTCGATTTTCAAAAATTAATTCAAAATAAACAACTGGTCAAAAAAGTCTGAAATTTTGGATTTTCCAGTTTTTTGGTAGGAAAAACATGTATACTAAAAATCATCAACATCGGAGATGGTGTGGTAAAATACCCTGGTTGACTTGATATGGACTGACCCCAACGTTAATTTTAGTGTATTTCTATTTCTTAGTTATGGCAACTAAAAATGGTTTCTTGGGGACCAAAAGTCAGGTGACCTGTCAGAAAACGTCAAATTTGATATAATATGTTATTCAAAAGTCTCAATTTTCTATATTTATATTTGTGGAAAAAAGGGGGGTGAATCACCCCCCCCCCCCCCCCGAAACACCTGGTATTATGTAACGCCACGTGCAAAAAATGTTGGTCTCTTTTTTGTTAAATATTTTTAAAAAATTGGTTTGATTAGCTGAAAAGGAAAAGGCGATAGCGAGACGTCCTGTGTGCGAGGGGACTGACAAAAATTGTGTAAGAGAGAAATAAATAAAAATTATTTCAAAACATTCTAAACTCTGTATCCCAGAGATTCTAACGCCGGCCAATGAGTGTTAGTCCTAGTTCTAATTTTAACCAACCTCCAACTGGGACCGTCGCCGAAAGCCGCTGCCATGATGGTTTGACATGGGGAATGCTCACGCGAAACAGCATCCTAAAAACAGAAATAACAAGAAGCAAGTTCACTGGAAAGCTGCAGGTAAATTTTAACTATTTATTTTTCTTTATTAAAAATATTAGAAAAAAGTTTTAACGAAAGTTTAGAGCATGTTAAAAATAAAATCGGGTCGCGTAATGCTAAACCCGTGAACGAAACAGTGCTATGGTGGTTATTTTTGGAAACGTGTAATGTGCGTGATATTTGTGTTTTGATTTTTCGTTTCGTTTTTTAAAGAGTGCTTTAAAAGAAATATTAATAAGTATTAACGGCTAATTCTCACGAGATGTCAACTTTTGTTGTTCACTAGCTAAAAAATATGTATTTTTGGTAAAAAGTGTTCAATAGAATTATAGAATATTGCTAAAAGGTCTGTTAGTCTTTTACTCGGAATCATCTCCGTGACTGTTCACCGTGAGAGTTCAATCCACTTTTTATTAAAATATTGAAAAATTAAATTGATTTCTTAACTTTTTTTTCAGACATCAATACCAAAAGGATTATGTTAAACCAAAAACGAGGAAAATTACAGTTAAAAATAAATATGTAAAACTACTTAATTTGCCGAAATATAGAGCTGTTCTATCTTACGTTTATGGGTCGTTCTTGAAAAAAATGTTCTTTGAATTTTGGTAATTATTAAATGTTGCTGTCGTTGGTTGAACTAAAATGTGCTATATGGCGGAGATAACAATTCACTAGTTCTTGAGTTATTTTTGAGTTTGTGAATTCATCTGATAGCCAGCTAACACCACTTATACCCATTTGGTGTAATAATTTTTAAAAAAATCAAAATATTTACCACTTTGTAAGTAAATATAATATATTGCTATATATACAGACCGCTTCAAGCTACTGCGAACATAGGGGGAATCAAGTCCAATTTACTCTCCGTGCCGTACGACCGAGGTGGATTCGAAGCACGCTGCAGTGTTATCTTTTGGAAATTCATTTTGTTTTTATTATTTTGATTTATTTCTGCCTTGCTCAAGAAACAGATGGGTAAGTTCTTAATTGAAATAATACATTTTTAAAACCAAAAATGGATGTCTACGAAGTTGCCGAAAAAGTGCAGATGGTCAAATGGTCAAATCGTCATAACCCAACACACGTTCGATATTGGTCGAGGGAAAATTTGCATTTGTATTTTGACGTAAGAACACAGTATCCCCAAAAACTAAATGTTTGGGGGGGGGTATTATAGGGGAACACGTAATTGGGCCATTTTTTATTAACGGCAATTGCAATTTGAATGGTCCTAGATACTTGGATCTACTGCAGCAGCACATTATTCTAACTGCTAGGCAGTTGTTAGGTGTAAGATTTGGTGAAACATGGTTTC
This sequence comes from Oxystoma pomonae, assembly GCA_963921995.1. Classification (NCBI taxonomy): domain Eukaryota; kingdom Metazoa; phylum Arthropoda; class Insecta; order Coleoptera; family Brentidae; genus Oxystoma; species Oxystoma pomonae. The sequence continues at coordinate 12,660,878 of OY998169.1, forward strand.
AACAAGATGGTTGTTCCGCTCACAATGTTGGCCTTGTTAGGGAATATCTTGATAATGTATTTCCTAATCGGGTTATAAGTACACGGGGAACTATTTTATGGCCAGCTCGATCTCCCGATCTTGCTCCTAATGAATTCTATCTGTTTTTGAAGAAGCTTTTCAAATTATCACCCCTAACATGCTTGGAAACGTTAGAAGGGGTTTTTATAGTAGGCTCGGATATTGTCTAGCCGAGCAAGGAGGACTTTTCGAACATTTGCTTTAATTTTTTTTGACTGGGAGAATCTTTTTGGTTTTTAGAATGTATTATTTTATTTTGAGAACTTGCTTTTATTTTGTTTCTCCTTATTATTTTCATTGTAACACGTCGTCACTGATAAATCTGAGCAGTTGACAATAAAACGCTCTTATTTATCAGTGACAAAAAATAAGAAAATTACGTTATAAAAATTTGCGTATTTATTGACCAAATTCCGGTTTCATTGACTACTCTCCACACAGCACCGTGGTTAGAGGCGTACTAAATACCAAAGGAAAGTCATGCAAGTGGTGATCGCAAGCCTGAGTATTGGTTGCTTCACTGATAGGCGTGCAGTGTCTCTGCATGTACGTACACTGGCAAATTAGACTTCTTCCGCCCTATGTTCGCAGTAGCTTGAAGCGGTCTGTATAATATGCCCTTACTTGATTTCTTCTTTTCTCTCTTTTGTCTATTTCCTTTTTCGTTTCTGGTGCTTTTACCAAAGACTTTCTAGTTTTTGCCATTTTTTTTCTAAAAATTATTGAGCTTTTTTACAAGCGAAAAATTGCACAGATGTTATTAATAAAATATTCTGAAAGATCACACCAGTGACGTTCACACTAGTGACTTACTTAGCAAAATGTCTATATAAATAAGAAAAAAATAAAAAAGTTATTACTTTTGTATTTTAATGTTAGTAAAATGCCTACTTTTCATACTTAAATCACATATTTGAAAGTAAATATTTTTTATGTATTATATACCGGGTGGGCCATAAAAAACCGGACAAAATGTTTTCCGTTATAACTTTTAAATCATACCACCGATTTTAATGCAACAGACTGTTCTTTGCAGGGAATTGAGCAAGACTTTCATTAGAAATATTTTTTTCCGCCATCTTAAAATCTAAGATGGCGGACAGAATCAAACTTTACCCTTCAAAGAGCCTCGTTTATTCTTATATTACGGACATTTTTTGAATTTTTTTATGATTTCGTAAAACAGCTTTACTTCTGCCACGTAGAACAAGATGACAATCATTAAAATAGATTAAATGGTTACCAAAAAAAATAAAAAAATATCAATCAGTGTTTTATGGATTATGCGATTGCCGTCTCAATTCTGTCTGCATACATTTTCCCATAAATTCATTATTACTAAACCGATTTTGATGAAATAAAAAGCCTCGTAGCTTGCCCTTTAACAACTGCTATTGAAATTTTTCGCTATCTAGAAATCCAAGATGACGGACAAAATCAAAATTGTTTTTTTTTTAATTCGTACAAAAGTTCTGCTTTCGCCACGCATAATGAGGTACAAATCATCAAAATCGGTTTGGCGGTTCTCGAAAATTTAATTGTGTCCGCCATCTTGGGTTTCAAAATGGCGAAAAATGTTGATAAAATCTTTTAAGAGTTTTTGATCTTCGCCATGATGCTTTTTATTTTATTGAAATCGGTTGAGTATCAATCTGAGAAGGCAATCGTATAATCTGGAAAACAGTGATGGAAACAAGAATTAATTTTTGCAGAACCACCAAATTTTGATGACTTATAGCTCGTACGTGCCGAAAGCAGAGCTTTTGTACAAATTTAAAAAAATATTTAAAAGTTTACAGAACATATAAATAAACGAGATTCTCTAAAGGGACAAGTTTGATTTTGTTCGTGACCTTGTATTTTAAAATGGCGACAAATTTCAATAGCAGTGGTTAAAGAACAATCGATTTTCGCCATGAAGCTTTTTATTTTATCAAAATCGGTTTCGCAATAATGAATTTATGAGAAAATGTATGCAGACAAAAATGAGACGGCAATCGCATAATCCGTAAAACACCGATTGAAAATTTTTTATTTTTTTTGGGAACCACTTAACCAATTTTAATGACTCGTTCTTCGTGGCAGAAACAAAGCTTTTTTACGACTTCATAAAAAAAGTCCAGAAAATTTTCGTAACATAAGAATAAACGAGGCTCTTTGAAGGGGAAGTTTGGGTCTGTCCGCCATATTAGATTTTAAGATGGCGGAAAAAAATATTCCTAATCAAAGTCTTGCTCAATTTCCTGCAAGGAACATCTTGTTGCATTAAAATCGGTGGTAAGGCTTAAAAGTTATAACGGAAAACATTTTGTCCGGTTTTTTATGGCCCTCCCCGTATATAGAAACACGTGTTTTGGCTGATTCTCTACCAAGAAGGTTAAACGGTATAAGTGAGGTGAATGGCGCAATGACCAGATATTAAAATTTATATACCTAATAATTTGTTTCTGTTGTTTTAAAATTTTCGTTACAGTTGTGTTTTTTAATTTTTGTCACAGTTGTTTTATAGGTGAGCGTATAATTGTAATATAAAAATTATTTTTGAAAGCAATCTTTGATGTCAATATTTTCACATTTTAGTACCAGTCTGTCACAAAATATAATCCGGTAGTTAACCATACAATTTAAAAAATACCTATGTTCATCACTTACCACTTTTATGATGGCGATAGTGTACGTGTTTGTTTTTGTTTTTTGATGAAGACAAAAAACTTCTATCGATGTATTTTTTTAGGATTTAAATTTTGGAGTTTTTATCTATCTAAATCATTATCTTAATAAATTTTATGATCCTAAAGTGTCTTTTTGTTATATCTGATGGCGATAGTGTACGTGTTTGTTTTTGTTTTTTGATGAAGACAAAAAACTTCTATCGATGTATTTTTTTAGGATTTAAATTTTGGAGTTTTTATCTATCTAAATCATTATCTTAATAAATTTTATGATCCTAAAGTGTCTTTTTGTTATATCTGAATCTATTACCTTTGAAAATTACAGATCACACCACGTGACATGTCACATGGTGTGAACAACTTTTCTTCCATGGAGACATTTCTTGGAGAGTTTATTACTGTTGGATAATGTTAGCCTTTGAATACACTAACTATCCTCCTACTTTGATTTCAAAAGGATAAGTGGTTTTAAATTTACAAACCAATTACATGCAATGTTACCTTTTTTCAAGAACGACCCATATATCATTTACGTGAATGTGACAATAGATTAAAGCTCTAATAAAACTAGTCAAGAACAATTTAATTTTCTCCCCACTTAAGACACTTTAGGTTCCCACTTGAGAAGCATGTCAGTATGGTTTTAGATATAAGTAGAGAGAGTTGATAGTTTTTCTTGGTGAATATTAATGTATGTGTTTTCGGAAATTGACTTTTTCATATCCGTGAAGTTAAAAAAATAGGTTAAAGGTTTGAAAAAAAAAATCGTTTCTTTTTTGCAGAGTTAATGCTCTTAAATTATAAAATGAGTAGATAAGCAGAGGGGCTTCCAGGCCACTTTCCCCATGTAAATCCCCATAAGACGAAAACGTGGTATTTTTTTGATCTACATAGAAATTTGCATATAACTCTTATATTAGATATTTATTATGTCTATATATTTAGAGATAGGTGTACATTTAAAATTATCTAGATAATACTTTTAGTTCTATTGATATTATTCTAAGAATATTTAATAACTTTTAGTTTGGAAGGTATTATACATATACAATTAGTTTGTTTTTAATTTCATATATTTTATAATATATTCTTGGTTATTCTTACATAATATAAATACAGTTGCTATTACACTTTATACAGTATACTAGTATACATTATACTATTTACAATCTAAACGAGCCAGTACAATCTAAAGCCTGTCTAAAATTTATATGTTATTATAGTTATATATGATTTTGCTCTAATAAATCTATACTTATGTATGTTCTTATAGGCTAGGTACGTATATATCATAATATAATGTCCCCAAGGTAAAGTATTGGGCGAATTATTTGATATACATGGTTTGTCATCATGGGGGCTTAGTCCTATTTTGGTTTTCTTAACGGAATATAGTTCATGTTTGTTTGATTAAATCGACCTTTTTTGTAATAATTTTTTCATTGAATGTACTAAGGACACTCTACGTGGTCCTGAAAGGTTATATGAGTTTTATCCACGGATTTCTTTACACCTTTTGCCCTTTTTGTTATTTTTGTATTAAGGGTTCTCTGAAAGACGTCACATATAAGATATTCTTGGTGCTCAATATTAAGAACCTTTGTAGCGTACATTTTTGATCGAAGTCCAACGAAGTGAGTCATGATTTTTCCTTTGTTCTCACCCTTCATCATTCCCAATACTTTTTTATTTACCCTCGGTATCTCATAAATATTATTTTCAGGATATAGTAATATTTGTGGCAGTCCTTTTTCATCACCTTAGATACATCATTCTTTATTTCATAAACACACGAGTCAGTATCAATATATGCTAAATCACCATTTGGGAATCTTTTGTTTATATAATTATAATGAAAATCATATATCGTTTTCTTTGCGATGTGCAAAATGCGCATCCCTACGTATATTGGGTTGTTAAAGTAAACCTCTGTTTTTTGAAGTTCAGCCTTGATATTAACGTTTCGGCTACACAACGTCCATCCCATTTATTAACCAATTTAACAATACTGTGGTTACAAATATTCTCCATAGTTTTACCAAGTACAGCATTACTCATCAACTTAAATAAGTTTTCTGGAATTCATTATTTGCTTTCTGTCGCAATTGCGTGTTCAATGTAAGGCTTAAGCCATGCAGACTGTCGAAAACTTAGAATTCTACGAATTTTTCCTAATTTAACACCAAGTTGCAACGCCTGTTTTAAATTGCGATAGTGAATAATATAGTTTTTTGTTTTTGGTACTTTTGTTCTCAAGTGGATTTCGATGTTCAGGGCTTGGGCGTAAGTCAGAAAAATAATCAATGCAGCTCTACAGGAATGCTTTATTTTACTTCTAGTATGTATCCTTCAGAGGAATCATTTGAAATTTCTTCCACTTTTAAATTTTTTAAGTCAGTTTCTTCCAACCATTTAAATTCTCCATACGGTAGATGTTGACTCATACTAAAGCCATATTGACTGTTTATATAAAAATAATTCAAAAACATTGTTCTTTGCTTGAATCATAATTAGACATATATTTGTTGTTGGCCTCAACATATCTCTTTGAGCATTGACTAACACTCTCGAATTCCACGTTCAATAAAGATCACCATATTATAATCTGTCAGAAGTTCAAGTTTTTGTTGCGTTATATATAACATACGATCCGAAGTATATCCTGAAAGCGTATAGTAATTTGCTGGATCTAAGTGATAACTTCTATGAGTACACTGTCTAAATTGTTCGAAAATTTCCACCAGCAAGATTATATCAACTTTCATGTAAAATTCCAATTAACTTTGCAGACTCTCACAGTTAAAACTTGACCAAACATTTTGAGCATGTGCGTAGTCATCATCGCTTATATGGCTATTGGACAAAATATTAAAAAACATTGGCTGGCTGGGCAAACACGTTTCTGGTAAAGTATCCCAATTAATCATATGATCGTAACAAAATACTCCCTTTCTATGAATTAAATTGTATTGTGGTTCAGTTAGATTGGGAAATTCCTTAGATTTCCATCATAGGAAATGAAATTATGGAAAACTACTAGTACCATCTGACTGTCTTGAAAATTTAAGTTACTGTTTTCCTGTGCTGCTCCTCTAAACTCAGATGTTAGGTGATTGTGGTCACGCATTTTATTTTCTTCATTTAGAAAAGGTTTTTCAGAAATATGACAATTTTTGGCATCATAAAAATTATCTTTTTGTTTCTTACTTAAGGGTTTCATAGGTAAATCACATGAAAACACAGTCTCCAAGTTTTCAGCAAAATCCAGTAGTTCTTTAACAAACCAGTCCATACAATCAGGTCCAGTGTATGAACGATAAAAAGATAAGGATTCGTCATAAGAACATTTAACGTAGTATCCCTTAGAACAAGGAATATGTCTTTGATAATTTTGTAGAAGTAACAAACATTCAATGTCGGAGTAAATAATAAATGGAGCTATCTGCTTATTTTTAAAGTTTTTGAATTCAACTGTTTTTTTATCCTCAGTAGGTAATTTTAGAACTACTGTACTAACAATTATCTTATAATCTTTAGCATGATTAAGTCCCTGTTCAGAGTAAAAATAGTGTAAACGTCTATTACATATTCACTTTGCCACTTTCCTGTTACTCAGTTGATAGCTGACCAGTCTCGACAGATTTTTTATCAACACAAAGTGGAAAGTAGGGTAATAATCTCCTCATTTTCAGAATAGTATTTATCTTGAAGCAATAATAAGTTTATATGCTTGGAACATTTGTCTTCTGTAATGTATGCAGGTTACACTTTAAAGTTACCGCCACACATTTTTTGAAGTCTGTAGGCGTTGACGGAAACATTGTTTTGTTTTTCAAATTTGCTTTAAGTCCATTGAAAACTTAATGCCACTTAAGTTAAGCACTTGTTGAGGATGGGGATACGATGATATACGATATGAATGACTACTCGCAGGATACATTGCTGACACAACAGCCCAAGCAAAACACATGCTATCCGTGTTTTTTACATTAACACAAGGTCCTTTATTTAAAATGACTTTTGGTATTTCTGGATGACTCCCAATCTTCATAGGATTATATTTATTGATGCCAAACATAATGTTTATTTTGCCAAGAGACCAGCCAGATTGGGACTTTCATGTTTCTACTAAACCACTGAGATAAATTTGTATTTCGATAAATAGGATCATTAGAGGTATTAAAATGTTGTGTTTTAGTCATTAACTCACCTCGTTTTAAAACTTGGAAATCTCCACTTAAAACAGCATTTACTTTTATTATTTCTTCTTTCGTTAAGATATTTTCTTAAATAAACTAAAACAGTCATCCAAAAATTGTTTCGGATCAGTATGTTTTAAGTTCGTATTAACTCCATTTCTTAGTCTGTTCTCAAAAGCTGAGTTTACATCCTCCCACTGCACCCTATATATGCTTCGCCGTTTCTCTGATGTTTTTCAAATTATGCTTACACTCCTTAACTTGTCCAAGACAAGCTATTAGGTGAGCTTTCTCTATTCTAGATTCTTTAAGTGCAATACTTATTTTTCGACTAGCTAGGGCACATTCTCTTAGCGTCTTTAAAATAAACTCATCACCCACTTGTTCGCAGCTACGGTTCATCTGACATTTAATTTTATAAATCAACTCCGTTGCAAAACTCATTTTGATCAATTGGATTTGTAAAATATTTAGGTCACAAAACACTTTATTTTTAAAATTGACGTGTGCTCACCGTGAAGGCTAAAGTACTACTTACTGGTTTGTTATAAGTTTAGCCTTAATTTAGCAGGGCACTACTTAACCTACTCTTTTACATTAGCTTTGACCACTTTTAAATAATGTTTGAAAAATATTTTCAATACCAACTTTACTTTAGATATAAGATTGGGTTGTGCTTAGATAACTAAGCGTCTCTGCGGTACCTCGTTTCGCTTCCTTATACTCCCGCTACGCGCCCTACCACCCTCTCTCCGAGCCTCGCTGGCTTCTTTACGAAGCTCAGTATGTAGGACCATCTTAAGGTGCAGTTAGACTGTGGTAGTGTAGTCGCCGTTGCATGGCAGCTGTAGTGAATTTTTTTCCATAGATAATGCAGAACAGGATATTCTACAGATAAATATTTTTTGGTACACACTTTTTAATATAATTTACCTTGTTTAATGTTTTAAAAAAATATTGGTGATAATAGACGCTCTTGCAAAATTTTTAACATGCTAAAAGATCCACCTTACATATTTCTTTTGTATTAACCGAGAAAGTTTTGTTTTTTCTTAATATAAGTTCAAAAATGCTTTAGTTTTAAAATTAGGGTTGATTGGGTACCAAAGATGGACAAAATAAAACTTGGGGAAGAAAAAAATTTTGCATTTGCATACATACATACAGTCAATAGTGTGTTCAGTGGTATTAACGATAAATTAACAAGGTACTATACTAGTTATATCTGATTCGCTGATTAATCATATTATATAATTGCGAAGAAATTAGAGCCTTTTTTCTAAGTGACAAAGAGCGCTTACTTTTAGCATTACTTACAAATTTTATCAAATAATTTACCTTCTTAATCTTATATTTTAGTACCGTATTATCAGCCGTGCACTTTGGTTGTAGTGAAAAGAACTCACACAAAGATAGGTAGATATTTTCGGGCGCGTATGAAAGAGATGGCATGAATACACCAACGTTAAGCATGGGAGTGATTTCGTGGAAAAGCATACAGTCGATCTTTGCAATAAAATAAAATGAAGAAGGTATTATATTTACCTATGTCCCCATCCCCTGACCAACAGATGTTTAATAATATTAATGTTACCTACCTACAATACGCAGTGGCGATACAGTAAACCCCCCCCCCATCTTTTTACGTTAAACTATTGATTTTCCAAAATTTATTGGTACATTTATTGGTAAATCTGTAATTTCTGTACATTGAATATTTTTTAAAAGAAGAGAATATAATATAAATACCTATAGCCTTATATAGTCAATAGATATACTGCAATACCTACAGCTATCAAGTAGAGGTGACCAAACTTTTTATGTCTAAATTATAAATAAGGGGGTAAATTATAAATAAGGCGGTCGTGTGTAGTAATCTAGAACTCTAATTTTAGCCATCCACTATATGTTATGTTTTCATGGGTATTGAGTTCGTTTTCAAAACTCATTGTATCTTTTTCTTTTATATAGCGTGTTCTTTATCAAGACCAAGAATACGCTATATAAAAGAAAAAGATAGAATGAGTTTTGAAAACGAACTCAATACCCATGAAAACATAGCAATAGTATAGGCTAATGGGATCGGCAAAAAGAAAGACCTAAATATAAAATTTTTTGATGGTGTCTGTCTGTCTGTTTGGGAGACAATTAGGCAAAATCTACTTAACCGAAATTTTATGAAATTTGGAAAAATCGCCACTTATCCTCCTGACTATAATTAGTTGTTTATCTATACATGTAATAAATCTCTAAAAGGACCATTTCTGAACATAGGCATTTATTTCGTCAAAATCGGTTTATGGAAACAAGAGTTATGGCATTTAAAGGAATAAAAGCGGAAAAAATGGGTAAAATCGCAGGCAAAGCGGCGCGGCGGTGTCTAGTGTGTAATAAAAGTAATATGTCTAGTGGGAAATATAAGTAATATTTGAGGGAAAATGTTCCTTAAAAAAGTGACTTTTAAACAGTTTTATAAACAATTTTAGAAAATTACTAGTTTGACGTAGAAAAGGGGATAGGTGTAATATAGCGCCGCTGTTTATTGTAGGTAGGTACCATTATTAATTATTAACTTTAGCTGGTCAGGGGATAGGAAAATAAGTAAATATAATAATTTGTTAATTTATTGAAAATATCGACTGTCTGCATTTCCACGAAATCACTACGATGCTTAAAGTTGGTGTATATGCCATCTCTTTCATACGCGCCGAAAATATCTACCTATCTCTGTGTGAGTTTTTTTCACTACAATCGCCGTGCACCCCTGATAATACGGTACTATAACTTTTCTAAAGGTTATTACTAAAGCAATATATAAGATTAAAAAGGAAAATTATTTGATATAATTTGTTCATGCAAGCAAAGTAATTCCAAAAGTAAGCGCTTTTTGTCAGTTAGAAAAAAGGCTCTAATTTCTTCGCAACTATAATAAACCAGAATGATTAATCAGCGCATTAGATATAACTATTATAGTACCTTGTTAATTTATCGCTAATACCACTGAACACACTATTGACTGTATGTATGTATGAAAATACAAAATTACCACATTTTTTTCTTCCCCAAGTTTTATTTTGTCCGTCTTTGGTACCCAATCAACCGTAATTTTAAAACTAAAACATTTTTGAACTTATATTATGAAAAAACGGACCTTTCTTAGTTAATACAAAAGAAATATGAAAGGTGGAACTTTTGACATGTTCAAAAATTTTGCAAGAGTAGAAAAGGTAAATTATATTAAAAAGCGTGTACCAAAAAATATTGTTAATTATTTATCTGTATAATATCCTGTTCTGCATTATCTATGGAAAAAAATTCACTACAGCTGCAATGCAACGACGACTACACTACCACAGTCTAACTGCACCTTTAGATAGCGCAGGTCTTGATCCTCTACTGTGGACCACGTCAGATGCCTTAATCCTATTAATTTTAAGATTAAGATGTAACGATGTGATGGGAAAACTAAATGCATCTCTGTTTAGATGTTGCGTTTATTAAGATTTTGTTATATAATTAATTGGTGTCATCACAGAATTTGCCGTTTAAGATTTTTGTTTTGGTTTTTTTTGTATCACAAAAGTAAGTAATGATTCAAAATTTGCATATAACTTACGAAAGTTCGAACATGTCACGGAAAATACATGGAGTCAAAGTGGCTCAAACTAGAGGAAAGGTTTAAGCCAAAAAGTCTCCAAAAAACCTTCTTACAAGACTGCGTGGAATAGGTCGAATCGCTCGTGCAAGAAATACCCATCTTTATGTAGTTCCTAGGCACAGGGCGTCCCAGTTTCAAAAAAAAATTTCTTATATGGCAGTAGAACTTTTTAATAAACTATCTGCTTATATCAATTCTTTAGAAACCATACCTGGTTTTAAAAAACCAATCACAGCCGGGGATCGTATGTGAAATGTTTTACATAAAACATCTTTTGTTCCACTTGGAAAAAGTAAGGAAATTATTGGCAACGTGGCAGTTATCTGCACTTTTTGGGTTTTTTGTGTGGTGTTCATGATCAATTACCTGTCAGCTGTCAGAAAATCACGTAAAATTTGAGGTTGTTTTTAAAAAAAAGAAATTTTATTGATAATTTATGATTGTATGGAGGAAAAGGTAAATAAAACTACTATAATTGGTTAGCTATAAGACTATAAGATAAGATTTCACATCTTAATCAATACGTATTGAAAAGATTGTCTTCTTTCTCTGTCCCGACAAAGAACGTGACATATGAAGTACAAGATGCTTGATTTTTACATACATAAATACACATACATACACATATCATACATACATACATGCATACATACATACATACATACATACATACATACATACATGCATACATACATACATACATACATACATACATACATACATACATACATACATATATACATACATACATACTTACATACATACATACATTATATACATACATACATACATATATTGAATACGATATGAAAACATACACCACCAGACCAACCCCTCCCCCTTTGCAACGAATTTGCAAAAAAAAGTTGAATTATTCGCTTAGCGAAAAAAACATGATTTTTTTTGACATTCTAAATCTTTTGTAAAAGGTATCTTTATCTCATTCTTTAAAAAATCCTTCTTGGTAGGTATTCCATTAATTACGAAATCTAAAAAATACTTCACATAACCTCAAAATGCGAATAACCCGAAGTAATTCTACGGCTTATCTTAACTGCAGCTTAAGTGCCACTTACATGATATTCCACACCGTTGCACACCAAAACTAAAGCTTAAGCTCGGCTTACATGTCAAGCCAAACCCGTGCACACGGGCATAAGTGCGCTGCAAACTGAAAAAGTTTGGAAAACTGTGTGACCATTGAGTGGGCCCTAGGCGCTAGTAGTAAACCATTCAGTTTGACCGTTCCACCCAAGCGAACGGTTCGTTGGGTTACGTTTATTGTGAACCACGGTTTCTAGAATAAATCGCCTTCACCTGATGTCGACACAAAGATATCAGCCTGCTTTCTTTATTAATTTTTTTGATGATTATTTTGGCATAAATTTTTGTAATAAAAATTGTATTTTGCATCGTTTCTTTTCTTCTGACCCTAATTAAATACCCTGTGATATTACTTACATTATTTTTGTCATAGGTAGCCGCATTTATGGGTTTTTTAGTGAAAAGGCTCATCATTAAATAATGAAAAAAAAACAAAAAAAAAACAAGGCACCTTTTATTTTATTGCATATAGTGTGCACAACAAGTTTTTCCTTCTCAGTAACAAAATATCACTCTCCCAAAAATGCCTGACAAAAATCAAGTACATAATAAAATAGCTTCCAAAATAGGAAAAATAACAACTACATAACCTGACTTCTGAACTTCGAACACGAACTAATTCCAACTCATCCGATGAGTTTCTATTGATCCTAATTTCTATTTGAAAGGTGAAAGATCAACGCAGGCCAAAAATAAATTATATTTACTTATACACACAAAGCTATGATAAGAGATATAAAGCAAAATATAGGTCTTACATCAATCATTTTAAGAAAAAAAAAGAAAAATCCGAAAAGTTAATTAACTTGTCAAGCCTTCATACAATTTTTTAATGGCGAACAAAAATCAGCTGCTATCTTTGCATCGTCATCAGGTCGAAGAGTGGGGCAAAATTATAGTCCAATTTTTTGATGAGCGGACTGACGTCATTTTTGCCTCTGAAAACGTATTTTTTTGTTGTCAACAGTTCGCACGTCAAATAATTTGTTGTTGTTTGAAGTAACAGACAATCAACGACATGACTTTTTTTACATCTTTATTGTCGATGTCTAGACAAAAAAAGTCACATAAGCATTTTTGTAGTACTAACCATTTTTTATAAACGTAACTATTTAAAAAATGGAAAAATTGTCAAATTTTGAATTTTAATGCTGTTAGTTAAACATTTGATTTTTTGCACCAAGATTTTTCTATAAAACTAAACTCTAAAAAAAACAACTATTTGCTAAATAGTTGCTCTTATCACCTATCAAACGACAGTAAAAAAGTTTCAAGTAGATTAGAAAAGGTAACCTCTGGCGGAATTAAATAAGAGGAGTTCTCTGAAATACATCTTTTTATACAGGGTGTTTCAAATTCGATGCTCACCATAGGGAGGTAGGAGATACGAAAAGATTTAAATCGGGTTAAAGTTGCGCAATTGGATGAAAGAAACCGAAATTTTCAATTTTAGTTTTTATTTCGAGCTATTCATTTTTAAGATTTGGCATTTCAGTTGGACAAGAACGCTGTTAAGTTAATTTTTTTTTATGGACACATCCTTTTTTTTTGGTCGTTTTGTTTCGGAAGCAAGGAAAATATCATTTTGAAACATTATTTTCACAGGGAGCTCGGGAACTACTCGGATTTTGTAAATTTTATTTTTCGTATCTCCTACCGTTTAGGAGATATATAATAAAATAACAACAAATATTGACCTTATCAGGTACTTCCCTTATTCCTGCTTTTATCTTGCCCCCTGTTCTTCCGGACTATATCTCCACTTTAACTGATTCAGATTTTATTGAATGTTCATCAAAATGGCTTAATCTTTGTAATTTATCAGAAAATAGATTTGAAAATTTTTGTTCTCTCACACAACATGATTTGGATTTAGAAATATGCAAAGTTCGTTACGTTAATTTATTCAATAGTTGTGACTCAGTACAGCACAAAGCACGTTTTTTAGCTCTCCAAACCCCCGAGAGTAGCTCCTGGATAAGTGCTCTTCCAGCCACAACCGTCGGAAACCTTTTAAATAACAACACTTTTAGAATTTCCATAGCTCTGAGACTTTGTCTTCCTGTGTGTGTGGCTCACATGGGCTAAGCTGCAAAAAAAGCGTAGGTCGTGTTTCGAGACACAGGGAGATTAATGACATCATTAAGCGAGCTCTAATTTCCCGGCTCCCATACAGCCGAATTCTCGGCTGTATGGGAGCCGCTTGGTGTTTCTCGGAGCGATGGAAAGCGAGTGGATGGAATGACACTTGTCCCATGGAAAATGGGCAGAGAGCTGCTCTGGGACGCCACATGCAGTCAATCGTTAGCTTCTTCATACATAGAAAAAACATCTCAAAATGCAGTAGGGGCTGCATATATTGGAGAGCAAAAAAGACATAACAAATACAAAGACCTGAATGACAGATACTTTTTTGTTCCATTTGCTGTGGAGACTTTTGGCCCTTGGGGTGATGAAGCAAAGAGCCTGGTCGCTGAAATAGGCGCAAAATTACCCGATAAAAGGGCTCGGAGTTTCATCACCCAGAAGGTCGGAAATGCTGCGTCTGTGCTTGGAACAATCCCAGAAGAGTTAGGTTTGGAAGATTTTTTCTTATTATGTAGATTAAGTTATGAAAGTAGAGTGGGTGTGTGCGAGTCGAGTTTGTTGTTTTGTGTACGTTAAATTTGATATATCTTTACCTTTTTATTTAAGTTTTATGTGAAGTGGTGGAAGTAAAACTTTTGGAAGCTCAAAAACTATTTACGGACATTTATATACAAAAATATAACTTTCGTCATAGCCTAATCTCAAAATCAATGACCAAAAGAATAACCGCTGTCAAAACCGCTCCTCACTGGCCAATGGCTTATAAATTACGTTGGAAAAAGGTGAAACGAGTACCGTCATTTACAACTGCGTTTTTTTTAGACCGTCCTTCGCCACCCGGCAAACCTCATCTCCTTGCCGATTCCGAGCCTATACCGGATTTGGTAACGATTCGCTGGTCCAGACCACTCATCGATGGGGGTTCTCCAATATCAGGATACCTGGTCGAACACAGACGAGTTGGTTCCCCTCATTGGGTCCGGGCCACCCCCCTTCCGGTTTCTGTTCCCGAACTAACTTTAAGTGGATTGGAACCAGGATGGAGGTAATTATTACCATAACAGGAAAGCGTTGATAGTTATTTAAGTCCGGAAAGTGATATTTTACCGCACGTGACGTCAGTTGACCGAACGGCGGGGAAGCTGAAATAGATAAGGTAACTTTATTTGGTCGATTAGCTACATCGCGTCATATTAGGAACGCCTATGGTGGTTTATCAAACCAGAAACCAAGTTTTTATCCGAACCTTATTTCATCAAACCAAAGACATTCAACTAAGGGCCAAATTTATAGTCCAACGTCGAAGGAACCCAAGCAACAAAATTAGTCGCGACATGGTGGCCGTCTCCACGCCCTATCCCTAATAGAGTTGTGGCGTCATATCACGGTGACGGTTTTATTACTACTATACCTCGAGGTATTCACCGTTTTTGGGAATGCATTGGGACGGTTATACAACTACATCGCGACGGTAAAGTAAAATTACTCTTGATATAGGAATTATGTCGTCGCGGATAGTAAACGGGCATGTTATCCCGACGTCCTGTTTACCACATAAAGTAGTATTTCTGACTTTTTACGGTTTTTATAGGTTTTCTCTTTCTCACATTATTAATTGAAAATATGTTGATCTTTTTCTGAACTATATCAGGACACGCCCCATAAAATATGTGAAGACATGACAGAAAACAAAAATATTATTTATATCATAACCTATATCTAATAATTACCATTTTATTAAACACTCTTCTGAAGTCTCAGTATCTTAAATTTATAAACGCATAGCACTTTACTGATTAAAAATGCTGATTTTTTGATAAAAAAACCGCGCGCCCCCCAGTTTTGACCTAGTTTTATCTAAAATGTCGATAAAAAATCGGAATTATTTTAGGTTAGGATTTCCAAATTAAATGTATTTCCAGTTTTGATATGTTTTATTAATTGAATATTAATATTTTTAGTTTTATTGATACATGCAACTACTAATCAGTGATTTAATGAGGTATTTTTAAATTTTGATTTGAATTCCATGTTTAGTAGAAGTAAATAACATGGCGGCCTCACGCATCCAGTTGACGGTGCATTAATTTACAATGTCAGTAAAGTAGCGATAACTCGTAGGTAACGTTTTTACACTTTATGGAAATTTATTTCTTACTGCGTTGTAGATAGGCGACCGTGTAGACTCCATAACTTTGTAGTTTTGTATTGAGTAGGGGCTACTGAATTGCAACCAAATTAATATCAGTAGAGTCGCTACCGCGTAAAAGTAATATTAAAGAAATTAAATGTGACAACTATGAAGTAAGCCCCGCACTG
Source organism: Oxystoma pomonae (assembly GCA_963921995.1). Lineage (NCBI taxonomy): Eukaryota > Metazoa > Arthropoda > Insecta > Coleoptera > Brentidae > Oxystoma > Oxystoma pomonae. Next base: position 12,676,978 of record OY998169.1, read on the forward strand.
TAAAGTTTTTTCGTAGTTCTAGTAATGGTATATAGTTATATAGTGGAATATATTACTTTCGCGTATAACTTTATATTTTTACGACTGTGTGGTAGTTTTTTAACACTAAGTGAAAATAATGAAATTTTTCCTATAAATAGTTTTTTGTAGGAACTATTACTACACTTTAACCCTTTTTGGTGGCAATGACAATGGCACCAGTGAAATTGACTATAATTGTTGCTTGGGAAGCCTCAAGGTCTCCTTGACGAAGGTGTCCTTCAAGGCGTCCTTTCATTTCTTATTTATATTCCCTTCCTCCGGGAAGGAATATTTCAAGGTAGGGTTGCACAGGCAACGTCGAAAAAATTATGGTGAAATGGTGCAAATAAACAACTGATAACTTCATTGTTATTGTTTTTGGGGTTACAATTTTGTTATTTTTAAAATGTTTCACCGGAGGTCACTTTAAAGGCGAATTCTGTAAGCGGTATGAGGTATCCCAACTAGCAATTTGTCGACGTCTCAACGTTGTGCACCGCGCGCCAACGTTGCGTCGCAACTTTTACTTTTACTCAAACACCACCCACTTTTGCACCAATTTGGTGGATGATTTTTTGATTGAGTCAATGTCGCGATCGCGACTACAGTTGAAGTAATAGTTCAATGGGTTTTGGAGTACAATTATTTGTTGAACTATTCATTACGTAAAATGATAAATACACTATTCGACTACAAATTCAACTACTTGTAACACCATCATATTATTAAAACAAAATGATATTCTATGTCATATATCATGTTTTGCATCATCATAACATGCGAACCAATGCCAAAATATATAAAGAGACGGTAGTTTACTGTCAAATGTATAGTTCGTAGCTCTAAAAATCAAGCGCGCCCTCGATTCAGATGATTTTATGAAATTAAAAAAAAATAATGATTTAAAAATCGCTTCGAAAATCCTCTAAAGATGTTGCTTAGGATTCCTAAGAACAAAATACGGATTTTTATAAGAAAAAGGATCGTAGTTTATTGTAGAAAAAAGCAAAAAAATAATTTTTAATGTTTGTTTACAAATTAGCATACAATAGTTTTAACACTCAATAATGGCGGCACTTATTAGGTTCTATGACAACCAAAGGAGTCCCGTGTCTCGACTGCTTTAACTACTTAACTGTGTTTGTTTTGAACGGATCCCCTAATTTAAAAGACGCGAACACGCCTCAATTTTTACCCAATCGAAATTGCTCCACAGTTTGGCTTTCTGCTGCTCACCTAATTTCCATCCTTGTTGTTTACACAGGACCTTCCTCTTTTTACGCCACACTGGGGAATCACCTTCAATGACAGCTGTCACATGTCCAAATATCGAAGAATATTTATACCATTTGTTCCTTTTCATAGTGAAAAATGTTCAAACAAAACTAATAGAAACTTTACAAAACACTTGTTAGTCACTTTTACTGAATTAATTGACGTTTGTATGACAGACAGCAGTGCTCCAAAATTGGTTTGTTGCAAACATAACAGAAAAATTGGTTAGATGAAAACAGGCGCGCCCGCGTCTCCAACAAACCGGCCAGAAAACGTGGAGTAAATTGATCAATTTTTGGTTTAGCACACACTGGTTTGTAGTCGGCGCCTTCACAACTAAGGAATTACTGTTAGTACAATAGACGGTCATAAATAGTTGTGATGGCGACTGTCGTATAATAGTCGACGTTGTCGACCGTCGTTAAAATTAGTGCAATTCTAATTTTTACAACTTGCACAACTAAAAATTGCTAGTTGGGATGCGAACTGTGAACAGCAACATACAGTGCGGACGTAAAAAGTCCCCCCCACCCCTGCTAATTGACGTATTTTTTATAAGCGTCATATTGACGTAAGTCTATAAGGTCACTAACTACTTAAAAATTTTAAATAGAAAGGGGGGCCGAGTGATACCTTGTTTCAAAGGTATTTTAATTCCCTATTCAAAGTTTTAATTTTTTAAAAAATCGGTTTACGACTTACAGAGTTATGAGTTTTTTCGACTATAGTGTACGCACCTCTCCTTGCTTTTGTACGAATTGAGATATCGACTTTAAATAGAAAACATGCTTAAGATAACAATTTTACCACTTTTTTATGTATTTTAGATTATTCTCATAATGACTTAAGGCTATAAGGTCACTAACTACTTTAAAATTTGAAATAGAAAGGGGGGTCGAGTGATACCTTGTTTAAAAGGTATTTTAATTCCCTATTTAAAATTTTATTTTTTTAAAAATTCGGTGTATTACTTACAGAGTTATGAGCATTTGTAACTATAGTTTGCGCATCTCTCCTCTTACTTTTGAACGAATTCAGTAGGCTTTAAATAAATTTTTTAAGGTAAGACCATAAGGTCACTAGCAACTTAAAGTTTTTATTATTGTTGAGTAATACTATACGTAATACGTAAACTATAGTCAAAAAAACTCATAACTCTGTAAGTCGCAAACCGATTTTAAAAAAAATAAAATTTTGAATAGGGAATTAAAATACCTTTTAAACAAGGTATCACTCGACCCCCCTTTATATTTAAAATTTTAAAGTAGTTAGTGACCTTACAGACTTACGTCAATATGACCGTTATAAAAAATTACGCATGTTTTTTATTTTTGGTTGCTGATTTCTACACTTATCTTCACAAAAAAAAAATAATTTCAAAACAAAAAATAATAAACATTTTAAATGAATAAAAGATTTTAGGAGAAAAAAAAAATAAAAACAACAAATAAGAAAACATAGAAAAGAAATGAACAATTAAATTCAACTAATACTAACAAATAATTTAAGCCCAATTTAAACCCAGAAAACTGGTTGCAAAAAAAAATTAAGATAACAAAAAGTAGAAGCAGAAGTAATGATTTTCTAAAATGTAAGATAAGGATAAATAATAATAATGAATCATTAATACTTAATTATTCGCTTCACTATCTTTGGTAACCTATAAAATAATGAGATTGAGATTTACTAACGATAAAGATTTTTAATTTTCTTTGGCAATGACAATATGGAGCTATTTTGAACAGAAAAGGGAAGATCATTATAAACTTTAGCCAGGTCGTAACTAAAAGATTTTTCAAAGATGCCAGATCGATGTCTAGTAATAATGACACCCTTAAACCTTAAATTAAGATTGTTCACATCTGTCCTAAATGTGATTCTTTCAAAAATATATTCCGGATATTTATATTTTATAATTTTAACGTACAGATAAGACCTGTGAATTAAACGTCTAGTTTTCATATTCACCCAACCTGCAACTTTTAGCTTATGACCCACGGGTCGCCGACGACGGATACCATAAGTAAATCTTAAGCAACATTTCTGGATTTTTTCTATGCGATTTGAGGTTTCTTCTGTTAAACAAGAGTTCTATACTACATCGCAATGGTTAAATACTGACAAAACAAGAGAATCGCACAACATTATTTTTTCTTTTTGGTTTAGAAAATGCCTTGAGTTGTATAGCCCTTTCAGCCGACAAATAGCTTTTTGAGTGCATAAGGAAAAATCCAATAAAAGATTGTGTTAAGATGATTGTTGAATAAACAAATTTATTAAGATTCTTCCTATATATCAAAATATGTCCAAAACTCAAGGAGGGTTGGTTTAAAATGCTTAAAACCAAAAATTTCACTTAAACTTAAGACCGTTCTAAAATATACTAAACCGTAAGTGTCTAATAAGTTTTGGGATTGAATAAATTTTAATTTATTCTGCCGGAAAATACCCAAAAATTAAAAAAAAAAGGTTACTCTTCCTTCATCAGCGCTTGACTTATAGAAATGCCCTAATATTTTTTCATTCTTCTTTTTAGGTACCAGTTTCGAGCGACTGCGGAAAATGCAGTTGGGTATTCAAACCCCAGCGATGTTTCCGATCCAATAACAGTAACCCTTCAACGATCGGCAGTAACGGCACCGAAATTTACTCAAGAATTTAAGGATACGATTGCATTGGAAAACGACAAATGCGAATTTGTAGTCCATTTTCTTGGCCAGCCTGCGCCGAAGGTATGCTGGTTCAAGGATGGCTTCGAAATCTTTAGTAGTAGACGAATACGAATTTTAACAGAACCCGATCGAAGTATTCTAACGATACATCAGACCTCATTGGCTGACGAGGGCGAGATAAAATGTACTGCCACAAATAGAGCTGGTCATATTTCAACTAAAGCCAGATTGACAGTCGAAGCACCTCCTAGCATTAGACTTCCTCGTCAATACGAAGATGGTCTGCTGTTTGAAATAGGGGAAGTTATACGGCTTAAAGTGTCTGTAGTGGGTAGACCTATACCCTTAACCTTTTGGTCTCATAATGGAGAATCTTTGCAAAGTAATGACAGGTACGAAATAGAATATCTGGACAAGGCACTTTCTTTAAAAATAAATAATGCGCAACGTTCTGACAGAGGCGAATATCAAATAAAAGCCGTCAATAAACTAGGAGAAGAAGTAACATCCTTTCTCGTAACTGTCACGGATAAACCTTCACCCCCTGGAAAAGCCAGAGTGGTTATGACATTAGGTAGATCAGTGACATTATCTTGGGGCGCACCTCACGATGATGGGGGATGTAAAATTGGTAACTACATCGTCGAATATTTCCGAATGGGTTGGAACGTTTGGTTAAAAGCAGCCACGTCCAGACAACTCACAACGATTTTGGGAGATCTTATAGAGGGCAGCGAATACAAGTTTAGAATAAAAGCCGAAAGTCCATATGGAATAAGCGAACCTAGTGAAGAGTCAGAAATTGTTTTTATTCCCGATCCGAAAAGAGGCCTTATTCAACCACCTTCAAGAGGAAGAAGCCAACCCAAAGAAATGATTGATATATCAACAGCACCGACACCAGTTCAAAGAAAAAGGCCTCGCTCGCAATCTTCTTCCAGAGCTGAAGAACGAAATAAACCAGCTACCGATTCAGCCATTGCTACTCCTTCTAATGTTCCAACGAGGCCAAACAGGACCAAAATTAAAACACCGTCTCGGACACCGGAGTCATCGCCAATGGTGCAACGAAAGGAGAATATAAACCGAAATATATTTGACAGAGCTTCGATTGCTCGCGACTTGGCATATGGTAGTCCTGAAATTAAAGTTACCAATGACTTTGACTTTTCGACACAAAATAGTTCGTTCGGCAGCGCTGATATATCTAGAAGATCAAGTGTAGATGAAAAATCTTACATACAAGATTACAAATCGTATAAAGTTAAAATAGAACCTTCAATGGAAGTTAATCAAAGCAGACTAACACCAAGTCCAGAGCCCAAGAATAAGTTAGGCGCAAGCCCAGAGGCAAGAAAAAAATTAATAAGAGAGCATAGTGCCACTGTCTCTGGAAGTTCGGAGTTTATGTTGGTTTTATATTCTGATGAAAATGTTAAAGGTAAGAAAATAATTGTAGAATGTAATTTTCTATCTACAATCTTTTTTTTAATATCATTAGTAATATAAAAAGTAATTTAAAGTTGTTTTTAATAAACAGTACTTTTTTAATTTTTCGGGTGTACATTTGTCTGTCGAAATTGCGGTACGTTTTGGTTTAAAACTGGTCACTGTGGGTTTTAAATGATTAAATTTTTTATACTACATTTTGACGCGGAGCTGGTAAAAAAGTAAAAATTATGATATATATATTATTATTAATTATTATAAATAAATTACATATTTAAATGTAAAAAATTTCAAACATTGTAATTTTTAGAATTGTACATACATTTCAGAGTCACGTGGATAACATAACCTTCTTGTACCACTTTTTTGTTTGCACGAGTGTACTTCAAAAATCTTTTAAAATTACTTCAAATAAAACCATAGGGAGAATAGTATTTTATTTTGTTTTTAGGATAAAGGCTATTCATTGCAACTTTAACTGTTTAATTGCATGTATCTCGAAAATTAGAAAAGTGAAATTAAATTAAAAGATTAAATTCATTAGGGATTTTAAAACAGATATTAAAATTCTCCATTTTTGTATTTGCCTTCAAAATTGGCACTATTAACTAGGTACAAGTCTTTAACTACTGAAAGTTTGAAAAAACTCCGAGATATGCCATTTAGTTTACGATGGGGACACTGTACGGCTATTTTGAATTTTTTTTCCCCTATTAAAAGGTAAGTTTTACCATCGGAATTTAAATAGAGAAAGAGACTATGGTGATATCTTGTTTTAAGGCAATTTTAAATGCCTCTACAAACGTGTAAATATTTTAAGCTTTTGTGTTAAATTTAACCCTCGTAGGACATAAAAATTTAATGTTAAAATTAACTAGTTATTTACAAGAAGACCCAATCGACTAAAAAGTAAATATCTTGAAAAATAATGAAGGGATTTATAAAGGTATTTAAAATATCATTAAAAAGCTTGAACCACTTTCGCTATTTAAATTGTAGTGGTAAAAGTTATTCTTCTGAGGTAGGTTGTTTAATTGTGCAAGACCCGTCTTGAAAAGACTTAAAAAGCTTAAAGTAGTTAAACGATATTATTACAGTGTGTATTATTACATTTTAGATCACTCGGAAATGTTTGACTTCGACGAAAATAGTGTGCCTCCACCTCTATCGCTATCAGCTCCAGAACTAGGTGTGGAACCACCTCTGATATACCCTCTTAGAATCTCGGCAAGTTCTACTGAACTTCTACACGAAAGGGCTATGATTAGATTTTATCAAGCAGCGGAGACCGAAGAGGCGGAACTAGAAAAACGTCGAAAAGCTTCGGGAAGTGGAAGAAACAGTCTTGGTTTGGAAATACCCAAAATTCATGTTAATTCCAAAGAAGAAGAAAATTTAGTTGGCCTTGAACGTAAACATTCCATAAGACGAAAAATGTCAGCGGGCTCAATAACTCAACCACAAGCATCTTGGGCTCAGAGAAGACAAAGTTTAAAATCTCCTACAGAGTTAAAAAATGATAGTGTACCTACCAATTTGGTCAAGTCACCTGTTTATTTTGACAATAAGAAAGATCCATTGGATGAGCTTTCAGCGTTAAAAAATTTTAAACAACCAGTTTCAAAAGATCTAAAAGGGGAACCTAAGTTACATACTCAGGCAAGTTTTGAAAAAAAAGCCGTAACTATAGCCGAGGAGGCGGCATGGATGGAAGAATACGAAGAGAGTCTTTCGGAATCTGAGGTTGACTCTTCCGATTCAGAAGCAGCAAATTTTAAATTTCAAGTCATGAATCATGGCTTAAAACAACGTAGTAAGGGCTACGGCAACGAAGAAGATACTTATCACCCAGGTAGAGCCTTACAAAACCTAGGAGATAAAAATAACGAACCTTTTGAAATTTTAACCAAGCCGAAGAAGTTACCGGATCCTAATTTTGTTCCCAAACCGATTTTAAAAAGGACAGATGCATCTCCTATAAGCTCGCCCGCGGTGTCTCCGCCATCTTCACCAGTAAGAGCTCAACGGTCGTTATCACCTAGACCTGATATAATTTTAAAACGAAATCGATCAAAATCCTTAGCTGTGCCAGTTTTACCCACACTTAATTCATCCTCTTCTAACGAAGATATGAGTGATCCACCAAAACCTAGAAGTAGATCATTTTCCTTGACATCGGCGAAAAATTTGTTTGAAATGAAAGAGTCACAAAAAATTAAAAAGAACAAGCCTTCTATTAACTTACCCAATGCACCAGTATTTTTTCCTAGCATATCTGCAGTGGCACAAATATCAGGAATTACAGCGGCAAGTATAGTTATTCCAAAAAAGTTATTGGAACAACAGGCAGACTCAGAAGAAGCAAAAGTGGTCGCTGATCACTATGGTGATATAGTGAGAAACTTTGGACAAAGGAGAAAAAGCAATTCCCAATTATATACAGATAGAGACTCTTTAAAACGAGCAGCAGAGCAGGTTATATCACAAGATGAAGATGTTGATAAAAAAGATTCGCAATCTTCTAAAGATAATCTAAGCAATGATAGTGGATATCAAAGTAGTCATAGAGGAAATAGTGTTACAGATCAATATGATCCTTTACAAAAATCATCTTACTCGAACATGTTTGTAGCAAACAATCAAAATATTCATACCAGACAACCTGTTTTTAATAAGAAAATCGACTCTTACCCAGAAAGTAAAATTTTTGTCGAGAGGGATAACACTACGAAACAAACTGCTTCGACTTCAACCTCGTTCGCTACCTTTACATTTGAACACACTGAATTAAAAAAAGACAATTCAGCAGTACACAATTTTAACAATAAAGAAAATCAACAAAAATCCCAAACATTACCACATAATAATGTTTCTCAATTTTTAACTAAAGATGTTACACAGAAAATTCAACAAAAAAGTCAAACCCTTCCTAATTCGAAACAGAAACATAGACAGTCTTCGCAATCTCCGATGGGACGCAGTGTCACAACTCAATCCAAATCACCAACAAGACGTACACCTAGTGTTACAAGAAAGCCATCTTTAGCAATAGAAACTCAAGGTTTAACAACCTCTAAATCTGAAATAGAGAAAACCAGAAAAACATCGCCTTCGCCAATAAGGCAAAGAACGGTGCGATCGGTTTCAAGAAGCTCAGAAACGCCCTCCCCGTCTCATTTAGCAGTAAAAAGACCGCTTTTAAAAGAAATAATGACTCAAACATCAATTGGTTTTGAGTCTGTCTCTCTTAGTATCAGAACACCATCCCCTAGCGAAGATGAATTGCGCCAGAAAGAATTACTAGCTAGAGCTAAGGTTCAAGTCCGAGGTGTAGTAGATTATTTAAATGATTTGGCAATGTTTGCTGTTGCATGCTGGCTCTATCTTTTTGACAACGAGTTATTGGCTATTCCGGTTTTACTGTTTATGGTTTACAGACAGCTTAAAGAAGAAATATCCAAAAGAATTCCCTGGTGGCTTTTTAAAAAGCTGAAGAGAAAAAAGGAACCTCAGTCGTAAGTTTTATAAACTTGCATTACTTCCTTTGATTGAAATCTTAAGATGTGCAGGTGGGATTTAATATGTAGATGGAATTTTGTTTACTTTCGGTTATTTAGTTTACGGAAATGGTAATGACCTATTTATTTTCATACTATTAGGATACTTTGTACCTATCTCTCTTCTTACACTTTGGATTTATATATTTTTTTATATATATTTTTGACAACACTTGACTTATCTCTTATCATATGATTAAGATGTTTCCCTTTGTCAGTATGTAGGATGTCTTAAATTAGACATCCGTGGTGGTATTATTGGGAAATAATTGCCTTTATACAGTAAAACCTCTTTTAATGGACACCTCTCCATAGCGGATGCCTCCATTAATAGACAGATTGTCAGGTGCAAAATGAGTTTATATAAATCCTGTAAAGTGTTACCTCCCTGTAGTGGACATCTCTACATAGTGGACGAAGACATTATTATGTATTATAACATTACTATAGTCCATGGAGCTATACAAAAATTTTTAAAAAAGCCGAAAAGCTATTTTCCGAGAAAGTTTTCAGTGATTGATAAGCTCAAGAAATTAGACAAAATTGAAACTAAGTTAATGACGGGTCGGTAAAACTATATGATGATCCCAGATTTGTCCAAAATACTAAAGACTAGATTGAAGAACAAAAGCGTTTTGGTTTTACCAATTTCGCTTGAGTTTAAAAGTAAAAACGGTTGTCTTTAGAGGAGAAGGTTAATATGGTCAAGGAAAGTGAAAAATTCGGGTCTAGTGTGATAAAACTAGTTTAGAGCAGTTTAGTGCGGAGAAATTTCAAATTTCTAGCATATAGGGCAGTCTAATAAATTGTCAAAGTTAGCCATTAATCACGTGATGCACCTTTCAAAATGGGGGATGTAGTAAACAAAGCGATTTTCCCATAATACGAAAATTTAAAAAGATGCAGATTGAACAAAGTGACTATTTTAGAGAGTAATCCTTTCTGAATCGGCGAGAAACGAGCGTTTTGCCGAAATGTAAGAAATAAACTCAAAATTCGAATTTTAAAGAGGCAATGTCATATACTTTTATCTCTCTCGCACTTGCACTCAGTTCAGCCTGAAGATCGGGCCAGATCGATTTGAAGAGAGACAGTTGCGCTATCTGATTTGAGAGAGATGACGTTATCTGTAATTAAACGGGTGCGACAGAGATAGGTAGATGTCCCATCTATTCCATGTTTAATTGCGAATTTTGATTTTATTGTTATAATTTTTGCAAAATGCTTGTTTTTCTTCGATTTAGAAAGGATCACTCTCCACTTTGCTTAATCGTCTTTTTCCATTTTGCCAAACTTTTTATTTAAGCTATCATTACGTCTTATTGGAAAAGGATTTGTTTACCCTACACTGGCCATATTGGATTGGCCATATTATTTCTGTTAGACTGCCCTATTAAAAGAAAAACGTGAATATTTTTTGGCAACACCTCTCTATGCTTTCATGAAGTTTTGTGTTCACTAGAGAGAGGTTTTATTGTATTTAAAAATTTTAAATCAAGCGCAGGGTATGATTTATAAAAATAAGTTTTTATCATTCTTCGTAAACAAAATTCCACAAGTGAAATCCAGATAAAAATTCTCAATTGTCCTCACCATGTATTTTTAATTGTAATGCATTGAACTGAAATCTATGATTTCCTGCGCCTGTATATACACCTGGTTTTGTGTTAGTATTAGTTTAGTAAATAACAATAATATAATGTAACCTGTAAAACTAATTTACAAAATAAAAATAATATAACTCCCTTAGAAACATCTATCAATTTTTTTTGTTATTAGGGACTTGTCGCACGTAAAGTTGGCGTAGCCTGTCTTTAATAAAAGGTTAAACCACTACTACATATTTTTACAATATTTTCCATCTGTTATGAATTGACTGGAAGAAATCCTCGCATTTGTTAGGAAAATTGCACTTATTTTATTATACCGTAAAATGGGGCTATTTTAGAAACGTTGGGTTATTTTGGATATCGTGTTTTTTCAGATAAAGCTCACAATGCTGCAAAAACATGTCGGTCCTGAGTGCCAATTTTGTTAAGTGTTATCTTGAATTGTGACAAATGTGCACAAACCTGTCAAAAAATTGATTAAAAAATAAACGGTCGATCTTTCCGTTCTACACTTGTACTTAGGTAACTAAATTATTATTCATCTACTCCCATGAACAAGTTTTTGCACCATTTCGTAAAGTGGAGCTATTTTAGACAAGACAATTAGTTTGGGGTTTAGTGAGTCCCTGATACTCAATGGTTTTTATTTTGCAAAATTTAAATAGTTTAGATTTGTTCTGTACTGTTTTCAAATAGAAGCTTTCAAATATGTTCATATATTGATAGTCTAGTGTTTCTTAAAAATATAATTTTGTAAAGAAAAGAAACGGAAACAGTCATCTTCCGTTTGTTTTTTTTAATCGTGCAGGCAGCACCTTGCGGTTGTTTTGAGATTATAAGCGCATACTTGTAGACGAAACCTACATACAGATGACATTGTATTATGTCTCTCGCAGAGTATTATGGTTGTCGGAGGTTCACACAGAGGGCGCCATGGTCGGTACTCGACAGAAATTCTCTCCGCTTGAGCCGTAATCTTTGGCACATAAGCGTGACCGAAATTCTCTGTAGTTGTGGTACGCTTAGCTGATGAGTCCCTAATAAGGACGAAACGGTATCGTCCTAGGTTCCACGAGAGACAACACAATAACTTACGGAGACTAATAGAAAGATAGCGCCGCTTAAGTAAACACCTACCTTGCCCTGTCCATCTCTTTCTATAGACGTCTTTTCGCGACCGATGATTTCGAAACCGCTTTGAAAACATGCGTAAAATATTATTGTGGCGACGAAACGGTGACGTCACGGTTTAAAACATTTCAAAGTATTTCGAAAGCGCCTCGGTCGCCGTTTCGAACACGGTTTAATATGGCGGTACTTGTCAATTTTTAGCAATAATGGAAGTAGGCCAAGGTTATCTGGCGGCGACAGAAAAAAGGCTCACTTGTCACAAAAAACGAGAAGCCACACACACACACAGCTGATTTATGTCATTCAATAATTGCCATTTTAGCGATCAGTGACGATGGTTCGAAACGGTGACGGTGCGGTTGAAACGGTGACGTATGTTTTCAAAATGTGCTTTCGAAATCGTCGGTCGCGAAAAGACATCTGTAATGATCATAAAAGAAAGACAGAACATTTTTCAATGTCAATATATATTTACAACAATTTTCATTTTGTACCTGCCGGTTTTTGCCACCGCTTGTCAAAGTCTGACAAGCCTGGCAAGCGGTTTTTTTAGATTTTCAAAAGTGAGTTATTTTAATCTCAGTTTTGGTTTGAAATCGCGCTAGTTTATGGGATTAGCTATACGGGTACAACCAATAAAAAGGATATGGGTTAAAACGTTTATAAAATCTGAGACTTTTATAACCTACTAAACTTTTTACTGGGATTTTTTCGCAATTAATAAAAGAAAATAATATAATAAAATGTTGTTATCTTTAATATTTGATAATATTCCTTAACATAGTTATAACCCCCTCCTCCCATTTTAGATTTTTAAAGTGTCCTAAACAGTACAAAGTTGGTGAAGGTTTGTATAGAGTTAAAACCTTTCCGATTGCATTGCTTTTTTAACACTAAAAGTATGGAAAAATTGCGCGTGTTAAGTTTTTTCATATCTGTTTATTATTAAATAAGTAAGTGTCTCTAAAAACTCAAACAAAACAATATATGTATTTTATTATGCGTCTGGCTGTACAAATAGTTCCTTCCTGTAGCCACCGGCTGCGCTCGTGTCACCGTCAAACTCCAAGTAAAACACAGTATCGGTCACTCGCGTAGCTATTACTTTCTCTATGGGTTCCATCCTCTGTCTGAGCAATCTAAATTCAAAAAGTTCATTTTGCGCTGAAGTACAAAAACTTGTACTTCAGCGCCAATAAAAAGGATATAGGTTAAAACGTTTATAAAATCTGAGACTTTTATAACCTACTAAACTTTTTACTGGGATTTTTTGGCAATTAATAAAAGAAAATAACATAATAAAATGTTGTTATCTTTAATATTTGATAATATTCCTTAACATAGTTATAACCCCCTCCTCCCATTTTAGATTTTTAAAGTGTCCTAAACAGTACAAAGTTGGTGAAGGTTTGTATAGAGTTAAAACCTTTCCGATTGCATTGCTTTTTTAACACTAAAAGTATGGAAAAATTGCGCGTGTTAAGTTTTTTCATATCTGTTTATTATTAAATAAGTAAGTGTCTCTAAAAATTTAAACAAAACAATATATGTATTTTATTATGCGTCTGGCTGTACAAGTAGTTCCTTCCTGTAGCCACCGGCTGCGCTCGTGTCACCGTCAAACTCCAAGTATAACACAGTATCGGTCACTCGCGTAGCTATTACTTTCTCTATGGGTTCCATCCTCTGTCTGAGCAATCTAAATTCAAAAAGTTCATTTTGCGCTGAAGTACAAAAACTTGTACTTCAGCGCCAATAAAAAGGATATAGGTTAAAACGTTTATAAAATCTGAGACTTTTATAACCTACTAAACTTTTTACTGGGATTTTTTCGCAATTAATAAAAGAAAATAAGATAATAAAATGTTGTTATCTTTAATATTTGATAATATTCCTTAACATAGTTATAACCCTCTCCTCCCATTTTAGATTTTTAAAGGGGCCTAAACAGTACAAAGTTGGTGAAGGTTTGTATAGAGTTAAAACCTTTCCGAATGCATTGCTTTTTTAACACTAAAAGTATGGAAAAACGGCGCGTGTTAAGTTTTTTCATATCTGTTTATTATTAAATAAGTAAGTGTCTCTAAAAACTTAAACAAAACAATATATGTATTTTATTATGCGTCTGGCTGTACAAGTAGTTCCTTCCTGTAGCCACCGGCTGCGCTCGTGTCACCGTCAAACTCCAAGTATAACACAGTATCGGTCACTCGCGTAGCTATTACTTTCTCTATGGGTTCCATCCTCTGTCTGAGCAATCTAAATTCAAAAAGTTCATTTTGCGCTGAAGTACAAAAACTTGTACTTTCGTATAATTTTATGCCTAAAAACAAGAATTTTTTCGAACAAACCCTAAAAAAAACATTTTTATCGTTATAAAATGTAATTCGTTGTACTTCCAGTTTCTTAAATATCGGCCCTGTAAAAAACTAATTTGAGTCTCCTAGGGAAGGGGGCCCCAAGTAGCAATTTGACGTAATATGACGTTGTGCGTTCGCATTAAAAATCGGACGTCGGTCTCCAACGTCCGTTTAACCTCGAACCGGCTCCTATTTGCACCTATATGGCACATTTAAATGCGAGTCGTGTCGACGTCGAACACTTTACTTTTAGGGTCTAGCGATGTACTTAAACTGACCTGGCGGTAATACACGATCGTACGACGTTCGTTAGACCGCCATCGGAATTACCTAAGTTTCTACAATATGTCCAGGACGCATCGACATCATTAACTGGAGTAGTCGCCAACGTAAAATATAGTTTTAGCCGAGGTGGAGTAGGTAATCTCATTATACCTATTTATATCTTATTAGTTCCATCGGGTAAACCTTTTTGTGAATAGAAGCTACCTATATGGAGAACAAGGAATATTATTCTTTAGAAGTAGTTTATAATAATGATAACAAGACAGGCCTTTAACGCACGATGGGGATGTAAAATTACTAACGAAGATTAGTTTACCGATAAACATTGATAAGATAATTCAGAAAAATACATGCGCCTCAAAATTTCTTAGATTTTATAGAAAAAAAAACTAAAATAAAAAAATATACATATATTTTTTTTATTTGCAAACATATTTGACATTTCTTAGTTTAAGCTATATTCTAAAGACATATTGGTTAATTAGGTTCGCGACGGTATGTCGAAGTAATCCTAACCGTTTTTTCAAATATTTCTTGCAATACAAAAGTAGTGAACAGTGAACAAATTTCGGCAAAATCGCAAAAAACAATGCGTGAGTATGTCTGAATGACCTTTTCTTTGGCATCTTTAAAAGAACCCTTGTTTACTGTTTTGAACTATCCACTTGACGCTAGACGGTAGGCCTAATTCCGACGTAAATTGATGTGCATCCATCGTTAGGCATTTTTCCTTCGGCAAACAGAAGACACCAGTAGGGAATCTAGCGGACGTTATTATACGTACGTTATAAATACAAAAAAATACGTCGTACAAGTCAACGGCATATATCGTCGGCGATATACCTATGATTATTCCTGGACATCAACGGATGTCGCTACATAGTTGGAAAATCCACCAAAACTACGTCGTCTCTGTTGACGATGGGACATCATCTGTATCTGGCCTTAATTTTACTTTTATCTATTAGGGACTCTACCGGACGTTATTTGTAGTTGGCGAAAGTTCTTAAAAATATGTTAGACATAAGGACGTCCGTCGAACGACTGGGCGTGCACTAATATTTGAACTGGACTAAGGTGGGCTACTGACCGACGTCAATGGGTCGATGGAACCTATACTTAAAATTATATTATTATCGTCTCCACGTCTGATTCAATTATTTTTTGTAACTACACCCTAATTTTTAGTCAAACCGGACGTTGGATCATGATTTAAGGCGGTGTGTTCCACCAAGGAACTCAAATTCAACTTAAATACGACGTCGCATTGGTCAGATTAGGTCGGAAGTCAGGACAATGCTTCTTGGGGCCCATCTATCTTTCATGTAATGTAATACCCATCGGAGTTGTTTCTGAGATATAATCAATCAAGTACAAAAAAGGTCTAAAGTACCCCACCCGAGCAACAATTTTTTGACCAATAACCACATACTTCACCTAAATGGACGTTAATTTGGGTGTATAAATTAGTGGTCTTCAGACGGTCTTCCATATTACGACAAAATTCCGTTGTTTTAACGTTAGATAATACTGCAGTAACATTGGTACCGTCTGCCCAATGTTTAGCTGACCTGTCACGCGTTGGTGCATTTTCTAGTAAACCAGTGACGTCTTGTGGACGTTTTTATGAGACTCTAGTTACGTTCTGCCGACGTATCAACGTCTAAACAACTTTCAAATTACTTGAACTTGCGACGTTTCTGGTCGGTCTTGCGACGTTTTCGGGCCGGAGTTTTGATGAACTTAAGTGCCCTTTTCTTGTGAAGAAGAAAAATTTCCAAAGGAACTAATGGCATTATATTCTTCTTCTTTGCCGCACTTATGTACGTATATTTTCTTTAGATTTTAAATAATTTTAAATAACTAGCTCAACCTGAAAGAGAGATGGCATTATCCTACAAGTATATGGGCGAAAAAGAAAGACTGGTGCTCTTTAAACAGCAATATCTGATCCACACAGCTTCACTTCTTGCCACTCACTAAAAATACTTTTTGCTTTTGCTTCCAAGAAGTAGGATCTTTGAAGTGTCCTGCCATATTTGAAAAAACTAAATTTTATTTCACAGTTCACCGACCATTTATTTAGAAAAATCGAATAAAAGTAAGGTTATGGGGACTGTCAACTATCATCGGCGGAATTGTTGGAGCGTTTTCCAGTCTGTTTGGTTGATAGTAAACAACGGTCGTGCAAGTGGTTCATTTGGGAATGTTTAACGACTGTACATATTTGATGCCGTCGTTTATATTCGAAGTGGCCGCCATTGTTGATATTTACTAAACACGGCAAAAAATTCTACAAACACCATTGAATGGCATTTTGGAGACGTTTTATGTTCCGGGCGGGATAGGTATTTGAACATTGAATCCTAAAAAGAGGGCTTTAGTAGCATCCATTTTTTTACATTAAAAAAAAGCAATATTTATCGTTTAAACACAAACAAATCAAGGGCGCGCGTGTTTTTTCATTTCTTTTCTAAGCATATTTATCAGTAAACCGAATTGCGTTTTTAAATTTTGCTCCCATAGTGGCCATATAAATACTATTTACTAAACGGTACTTTTCAAATTATAATTTTTTGTTTGCCATTTTCTAAAGTGTACAAAAATAAGTTAATTTTAGTAATCGAAAATCCCAAAGTTTGAGATGGGCAATATTTTGGGCAGTGAAACACCACCAAAAAATCAAGAACGCTAGTGTAGTCATTTTGGGTCGTATTTTAAGACGTAACAAGAACGATTACTATTCTGACTCCAGTCACTGCACAACGACGTAAGGACTCAAAAATTATCCACCATTTTGGTGTAAATCCGGGTCGGCATATTGGCTAAAACGATGTCGCATCATAACATCGGGTCGCATTTAACAACGTCGCTACTCCGTTAAATTGCTGCTTGGGCAACTATTGGGTACTAATTAAGATTCTGTGTTGCAAGTCTCAGTTAGCTCCGGTTTTATAGATCCAATTATGATAATTACCTAGCTGCTTAATGTATCGAAGGTTATACCAAATACTGTTGCTTTCTCTGCGAATGGGCCAGTTGAGCACGATCGGATCACTATAACAAAAAAATTTGGCCAGAAAAGGTTTAACTAGAGGCCCTGTATACGATTTTTGACAGTTATTGTTTTGGCAGAGGTGAGCAGCTGGATTTGACAGTTGCTAGGGAAATGTTTAAAAACAAATTTTGTGTTGGCAATGAAAGATGTCAACCCCTGACAATAAATAATTTAGTCACTCTCACATTTTTGATTAAGAAACGTCTGGTTTAAAAATGGAATTTTGCTGTATCAAAAAAACTGTAAAAACACGTGCCTCGACGAATTTGTATTGTTCCGTTGTCCAACGGAGAAAGAAACTAAAAAAAAATGGAAAGGAAACATGCATTTACCGAGCTGGAAAATTAATAAAAATAGCCGAATTTGCCAGGTAAGTGAGCTATAAGCAATAGGTACAAACATGCGCATTTGGCACGTTTTTTGTTAATAAATAACACATTATGTGTCCGTGTTTTATTTTTATTGTAAGAAAGAGAGTAACCAAAATATAAATCAATAGGAGCCTTTATATTTAACCTATTATTTACATTTTTAATATCTCCGCGTGTATAGTCGGTGTTCGTTTTTGTTTTTTTTTGTCAAAACTTGACATATTTTACTAACTAAAAAAAAATCAATTATAAAATCTGTTATGAAATGGACTGATCGATACCTCTGACATGGAGGCCAGCTTACACCTTCTGTTTTAGTACCCTTTTACACGTATGACGCCGCCATTGTTGACACTGTTGACAGTCTTCACATTAGTTAATTGTCAAAATGGCCACCACATGCGTTTAAAGCTCACTAAAAACGCGAGTAGATGGAAGGCCTATTAAATATCGGAGGCATCGGACGGATGTTTTCTTGTCTTTTTATAATTTCGCCAGACATTTTTTGAAAGATTGATTTTGTTTTGGTTAGTAAAATATGTCAAGCTTTGACAAAAAAAACAAAAACAAACAGTGAATACACATGGTAGATGTTAAAAATGTAAAGAATAGGTAAAATAAAAAGACTTCTATGATCTACATTTTTGTTACTCTTTTTCCTACAATAAAAAATGGAAACATAATGTGTAACGAACTACATGCTAAATGCGTATATTTGTACCTACTACTTGTAGCTCACTTACCTCGAAAATTCGGCTATTTTTATTAATTTTCCAGCTTGGTGAATGCATGTTTTCTTTTCACTTTTCCTGAGTTTCTTTCTCCGTTGGGCAAAGGAACAATACAAATTCGTCGAGGCACGTATTTTTACAGTTTTTGATACTGACAGTGACAACGTTATTATATTGTCAGGGGTTGCCAACTATTATTACCAACACACAATTTGAAACATTTCCCTAATAACTGTGAAATTAAGTTTCTCACCTTACCCTTAACGGCCCAATTACATCGTTAAACCGGCAACGCTGTTGGGTCCGTTTATTAGGCATTTCTTTTTCCGCATGTTTCTCGGAAACGGCCAAATGGCCTGAAATTTTGCCTAAATTGTTTATTGGACTATGTTTTTCCATCAAATCTTGGTACTTTTTTAAAATTTTGTTTATTTTTTGAAAAAAACTGTTTTAGCTTTTGTGGTGTTTCAAAATTGGCGCGCCCATATTACGTCAGAAACAGTCAGAAATACCCTTTATAGAGACCTGTAAAACTAAATTGGAAATATTTGTAATTTTCCAAATAATGGACACCTAATTTCAAAAACTCTCTAGATTGTATTAATAAGCTTTGTAATCCTCTTCCTCTAATAAAAAACAAATTGAGTATTATTTTCCTCTAAAGCTAAAACATGCGGAAATGTAAAAACATGGACTATACTGGTTACCTATCAATATTAGTTATATGCCTAGCATCAAAAAGTACTTAAATGGTTATATTATAGATACCGCCACCATCAAAATTAACCACCCACGTCTTTTTTTTGTGAGCTTACCCTAGGCATAGTTTCTAGTGTTCTCCTTTCCTAAATGTATTCGGCTAAGAGAGATCTAGCATATATACCTAGGTAACACCCCTTACCAGGAAAAAAAATTTATGCCATGCAAACATCGAAATTGGTCGACTCACTGTATTTGCAACTAACCAATGTCAGTGTGTCTGCCTGACATTCTTCATAACCTTAGTTTTGTCGTTTTGTTTTGGAGTTCGTCGGCCTGGTTTTTGTGTTTTATTTAATAATTTTTCCTTTGGTGAAAAGCTACTTTTTAGAACCCTTAAGTGGTCTGTGTGTATGGCCATTTGACTAGTTGTCACTGCTCTCAATTCGATCACCTAGGTGATAAATAAACAATCCCCCATAGGGTCACTGGATCCTGAGACCTGCGGTGTCAGCCGCAGGTTTTAGGATCCAGTGACCCTAATCCCCAATGATTCGCGGCGCAATCTGTGAACAGGAGAATACAGTAAAGAAACCAGAGATAGATAATGAGTGGTAGATGACGTATTGAAATCGATTGACAAATTTATATTATCTCTGGATTGTTCTTGCGCCGTTAAATGCACCGTGGGCACTTAATCGCGATTGGCTATGTAATCCATTCTTTTTCTTTCTTGATCCCACATAAACGAACAAAGAGGAAGCATGGATTAGGTAAACTAATCCGAATATTTTTACGGTGCATCTGGAGGTTAGTGTAGGGGCATATGTCGATAATTACCATCCCGTGGGATTTTTTTATGAAGGAGTTTTATGACTATATGAAATTGATAGATTTTTAGTCACACAATCAAGTGTAACCGGGTGTTTTGTCCGCATGCGTGTAGAAGGGGTTGACGTGACGACATCTTTCAAGATGGCAGGCAAAAATCATAAAAAATACAACTTTCGCAACCGGGGCATGATTATACTGAATTCCATATAAGTCTAAAACGAGGATTCCAAAAAATTCATTTTCAAAATCATCCGACCTTAAATGACTTTGAAACTCGCAAAAAACAAGATTTTTGCCATTTTCTCTTCAAAAAATCTTAATAGTTCGACGTTTTGTCAGACCAACTTCAAATATATCTCAAACTATTAGGAATGTATGCCAAATTCAATCTTTAGATTTGGATGCAGTGTAAAGCTTCATGACCTTCAAAAATACCCCAGTAAAATTAAGATATTACAAAAATAACATACTAAAGCGCGCTATTCATCAACTATTAAAACGAAGAGGACCAAATTTGATACGAGAGATAGGAAGGTCAATTCCAATAATATTGTTCAAAAAAATTTGGTTCAGCTATGACGCGTTTCAATATGGCGGCTGATATATCAAAATGGTGACCTATAACCACATTCAATTTTATCCAATTTCGTAAAAACGCAAAAATAACACGGTGGCCATCAATTCTTGTTGACTTATCGGCGTTTACTATGAAAAAAAAAGTTTAGTTGATGCATGAGCTTGATTGACCTTGAAAATACCATGTACAAGTGAAAAACCAGATTTTTGTAGTGTTTTTTTTACAATTTACCACTACGCAAAAACTTTAAGTACCGGAGATGAAATTAACATCTTCCTATCCTAAACCTTTTTTTGATCTGGCGCCCTAGATGTTAGTGTAACAAAACGTTAAATTATGGAGATTTTTTTAAAGAGAAAATTGCAAAAATTGTGTTTTTTGCGATTTTCAAGGTCATTTGAGGTCGGATGACCTCGAAAGTGATTTTTTTTGGAATTCTCGTCCTCGAGTTGTATGAAATCGTGTATAATCATGCACCGGTTGCAAAAATTGTATTTTTTTATGATTTTTCGCCCGCCATTTTGAAAAATGGCATCTAAAACACCTGGTCCAGAATATGGCAATATATATCTAACTTCTCCTAACTCTCTTATGGGTAATTTAAATTACTTTGTTGGCTAGGCAAGTGAGTAGAACATAAAATTTACAGATCCGAAGAAAAAAAAAAATATATAAGTCATTTTTAACGGAGGATAGCATAAACATCTGGGACGCCAGTCAAAAAAAAAATGGATGAAGTGTTTGTCTAAGGCTAATATATTAATTTCATCTCTGGAACTTAAAGTTTTTGCGTACTGGTAAATTAAGATTGACACTACAAAAGGCTGGTTTTTCATGTGTACATGGTATTTTCAAGGTCAATCAAGGTCATGCATTAATTAAACTTTTTTTTCATAGTAAGCGGCGATAAGTCAACAAGAATTGATGGCCATCTGGTCATTTCTGCTTTTTTACGAAATAGGATAAAATAAAATGTGGTTATAGGTCACCATTTTGATATATCAGATGCCATGCCATTATTGGCCTTGAACTTCTTATCTTTCTTACCAAATTTGATCCTCTTCGTTTTAATGGTTGATGAATAGCGCCCTTTAGTATGTTATGTTTGCAATATCTTAATTTTACTGGGGTATTTATCAAGGTCATGAAGCTTCAAACTGCATCAAACTCTAAGGATCGAATTTGGCATACATGCCTAATAGTTTGAGGTACATGTGAAGTTGGTCTGACAAAACGTCGAATTATTAAGATTTTTTTAAAAGAGAAAATATCAAAAATCTTGTTTTTTGCGATTTTTAAGGTCATTTAAGGTCGAGAGACCTTGAAAGTATTTTTTTTGGAATCCTACTGAAAGGTTGTATTTTTTATGATTTTTGGCCGCCATCTTCAAAGATGTCGTCATATCAACCTCTTTTACACGAATGCGAACAAAACACCCGGTAACACTTCATTGTGTGACTAAGGAGCTATCAGTCCTACATAGTCACAAAAGATAAAAAATCCCACGGACTTACACATGCCCCTTCACTATCTGGTAAAACAATAACTGTCAAAAATCATATACAGTGCCTCTTAAGTTTTACTACCGCCACTTCATATAAAATTAGGACTTATGAAAATTTTTGGGAAGGTCATTAACAAAGAAGACCATGCTTTTAGTTATTTATAAGAAAAGTTTCCCAGAATCAGTGACGCTAAAATTAAAGAGTTAATATTTGTGGGTCCTCAGATTAGGAAACTTTTCGGAGATGTGCCATTCGATTCCATAATGCAAGGCAAGGAAAAGGACATTTGAAAATCATTTAAAATGGTTGCAAAAAATTTTGCGTTACCAAAACTTGGATTCTTAACGGGATTACTTTCCGGAAAATTATGTTCAAAGTGATATGTACGGTTCTCTCAGAAAACCATCCCAAGTGAAGTGTCCACTTAGCTTTTTTCTGTTAGTGGTTAGTGAAGATTCTATTAGCCCCAAGTGATAAATTCAATAGCTGCAAGTAAAACGACCTACTTAAATCCGAGTTTGTTAACCCTTAGTTATTTATCTACTACTACCAATATGCGACAAGTCACTTAACTTTCCCTTTACTTAGAACGTGCATAGAATATCCTCAAGAAGAAATAGGATATGCTAAAGATGTTCTAAATTAACGTTGGAACATCTTTAGCATGTGCTAAGAATAAGTTACATTCCGCCCTAATCACATGCTATGCAGGTTCTTACGATGTGCTAATAGATATTCTTATCATGTGATTGTCAAGTGCGACACGCCGACGGGATTCGAACACACAACCTACAGGTTGAGAGACCAAAGATATATCCACTGTACCATGCGCTTATAAAGAAATAGGTTGAAACCGTGGAATATAAACGTTTTGGCGGATTCTTATTGGTCGACTTAATCAGAGAATTTTCGGGTTTGGTGGAAGTAGATTGGGATGGTTTTCTGAGTGCACTGAACTAAACGCTCATGATTTTGTTGTATCATGCATATATATGTACTTAGTATTGTACCATAATTGGTATATACTTTGCATATGCTAAAGATGTCCTGAAAGTAGTCTTCTTTAATGGTATTTCATTATATAGTATATGCTAAAGAAATACTAGAATAACATTATTTTGATGTTCTGCTTTTACGGCACCAGAATAGCTTGTGCACTAAAAAGACCAAATAATGTTTCAATAAGTGATAAATACTTTGCATATGCTAACCAAGCAGCAATTTACCGGCGTAGCGACGTCGTTTTAGCCAACATGACGACCCGGATTTACACCAAAATAGTGGATGATTTTTGATTCCTTATGTCGTTGTGCAGTGACTGACGTCGGAATAGTAATCGTTCTTGTTACGTCGTAAAATACGACACAAAATGACTACACTAGCGCCCTCTTTGTTACTCATTTTTTGGTGGTGTTTCACTACCCAAAATGTTGCCCATCTCAAATTTTGGGATTTTCGGTTACTAAAACGAACTTATTTTTATACACTTTAGAAAATGGCAAACAAATTATAATTCGATAATTACCGTTTATTAAATAGTATTTATATGCCCACTATGGGAGCAAAATTTAAAAACGCAAACACGCGCCCTTGATTTGTTTGTGTTTAAACGAAAAATATTGCTTTTTTTTTAATGTAAAAAAATGGTTGCTACTAAAGCCCTCTTTTTAAGATTCCATGGTCAAATACCTATCTCGCCCGGAACATAAAACGTCTCCAAAATGCCATTCAATGGTGTTTGTAGTATTTTTAGCCTTGTTTAGTAAACATAAACAATCGCGGCCACTTCGAACATAAACGACGGAATCAAAAATGGCGAATATTATGAGAATACCAAAAAATACACGTAAATGGACTACAGTCGTCAAACATTCCCAAATGAATGACTTGCCACGACCGTTGGTTACTATCAACCCAACGTGCGACTGGAAAACACTCCAACAATTCCGCCGATGACAGTTGTCAGTCCCCATAACCTTACTTTTTATTCGATTTTTCTAATTAAATGGTCGGTGAACTGTGAAATAAAATTTAGTTTTTTCAAATATGGCAGGACACTTCAAAGATCCTACTTCTTGGAAGAAAAAGGAAAAAGTATTTTTAGTGAGCGGCAACAAGTGAAGCTGTGGATCAGAAATTACTGTTTAAAGAGCACCAGTCTTTCTCTTTCGCCCATATACTTGTAGGATAATGTCTCTTTCAGGACCCTAATTCTTGAGCAGGGAACGACATAGATTTGTGTCAAATGATCCCAAGTGGAACGCATTTCGTATTTTTGAGCGGTGATCGCTCATTCCATTCTATCAAAAATGGGACCGATCCCCGACTCCAATGCCAGGGATCGGTCCCATTTCTCAGGCAAGCATGCGCGTAAAATGTATAATTTTCAATCTAAAATTTTGAAAAGGTTTCAAGGAAACATAGTTTTTTCGAAGGATAAGATCATTCCCCGGGACTGATTCCTTTTCTTGAGGGATCGATCCTTCTCTCGAGATTCAAGAATTAGGCCCCTGACCAGTTGAGCCAGTTATTTAAAATCTAGAGAGAGATAAGTGCATAAGTGCGGCAGAGAAGGAGAATATAATGCCATTAGTTCCTTTGGAAACTTTTGTTCTTCACAAGAAAAGGGCACCTAAGTTCGTCAAAACTCCGGCCGGAAAACGTCGCAAGACCGACCAGAAACGTCGCAAGTTCACGTAATGTAAAAGTTGTTTAGACGTTGATATGTCGGCAGAACCTATCTAGAGTCTCATAAAAACGTCCACACGACGTCACTGGTTTACTATAAAATGCACCAAGGCATGACAGGTCGGCTAAACGTTGGGTAGACGGTAACAATGTTACTGCAGTATTATCTAACGTTAAAGCAACGGAATTTTGTCGTAATATGTAACACCGTCTGAAGATTACTAATTTATAGAACCAAACTAACGTCCATTTAGTTGAAGTATGTGGGCATTGGTCAGAAAATTGTTGCTTGGGTGAAGATGTTCTAAAAGTTAACTTCATTAATGGTATTAGCATATTCTAAGGAAAAGCTAGAAGCGCATTATTTTGATGTTCTTTTGCAGAACCAGAATAGCATGTGCGCTAAAAGGACCAAATAATAATGTTTTAATAAGTGAAATATACTTTGCATATGATAAAGATGTTCTAACTTCTTTAGTGGTATGTCCTTAGCATATGCCAAGAAAATACTTAGAAGCTCATTCTTTTGATGTTCTTTTATGGCACCAGAATAGCATTTGCGCTAAACTGACCAAAAATTTTTTTTAAAATTGATATATTATTTGCATGTGTTAAAGATGTACTCAAAAGGACTTTATTAAAGTCAGGTTATGCCGACTTTATGTACCCACGAGTCCCTATTATTCCCGAAATAAATGTAATATCTTGAAAAATAAATCAAATATATCGCAGTAAAAAGCCGAAAAATTCTATTTTTAATTCATTTATTACTACACTTTATGTCTTACTCTACCGACATGAATGAATGTGCCGAAATTAAGAAGGTAGTTTATTTTTCAAATTTTGACCGAGTCGCGTTGCGTCGGGTTAGCCTTCGAATTTTTGACAATTGTACAAATATTGTTTAATGATTTAAATAAACATAAAGTGCATTCTAAAATTCGATTGCTTTGGAGGGTACTGAAAAGGAAAAAAAGTGATTTGTTCTAGGGCTAATCAGAAAATTCTTATAGCAAATTTTGCACGGTGGAGCGCTAAAAATTATCCCGGGAAATTTATGTAGGTACTATAAAATTATGTTTTTTACAAATTTCTAAATAGTTTTAATCCCTTGTTGACACTAAAAAATAACATTGAAGTTTGGGCTAAAAGAATAACATAGTTTCATCAAAAAATATAAGTTTTTTTTTAAAATATAGAAAAATGTTATGTGGAGATTTGTCAGAAGAGAACGCCGATATTGCAGTAAACTTAATATCTAAAATTAGTGAAACTAGTGGCATAGGCATGTGTAAATTTTCATATGAGGTAAGTCCTATATTTATATAGAATTTGGATTGATGGTTGTTTATAATAAAACCCAAGGTAATGTAATTATAACTGCACAGCTTTTGAATGGCGTATCTGAGAAAACGAGCATTTATAAAGATTATTAAGGGGTTATACCTCGGGCTATACAGTGTATCCCAAAAGTCTGGAAAAACGGATTTTTCGGGAGAACTATGGTTTAAGAAAAAACTTATATTGAATTGTTTTAGGTAAAAAAAGCGGTTTATAAAAATATATACCCTTTATAAAGGCTTTACCAAAAATAAAATATGACAAAAGCATAGCTTTTCAAAAATACCAAACACTTTTGGGTCTATCTTTCACCTTCGAAAATCGAAATTAATTTTCCTATGTCTTCCAGACAAATTTAAACTTGAATATCTTGCAGCGGCGTAGCAAGATGACTTGTGGCCCAGAGGCAAGGTGAATTTATATCGTTACGTCCGTTCAAAAAAGAAGTAACTGAAATTTTTCCAATTTTGAGTTTTTTGGTTTTTTGAAATTATTTTGATCTATATTTTGATATTCCAATGATTTTTTTTTCAAATATATAGTGCAGAGTTTGTGAAGTAAAATGGTAAAGTCCCTTACAAGAAAAACATTGTTTTTACCTTGAATGGCATTTACTTCTTTTTTGCCACGTTTTGACACCTACCCCGCCAAGCAGCAGATGCCGGGTTCAAGCTTGGGGTCTTGCAGGTAGTCTACTTGGACTTTTTCTTATAAAATTACAGAATTTAGATTAAGGTAAAACCGAGGATAATAGACAAGGTGTCCAATTTAAAAAAAGAGAAGTTTGTGTCATATTTTATTTTTTTTGGCACACGTTGTATAAAAGATTGTATACATTTTTCGAAACCGCTTTTTTTTCCCTAAAATGATCCTATATAATTTTTTTGAAAAATCAATCAATCAAAAGTTGCCTTTATTGTCTGAATACTAACGTAATCGTTGACAAAGCCGTGCTTACAATTAAATTATATTAATACCTAATTAAGTGTATAATTATATTAATTGTTTTATCTAGAATCCTAAATAAATATGTATTATATAATTTGAATGTCATTACTTTAACAGTCAATATTGCAGATGGCTGTTATTTCAGATTTTTGGGACACTATATATATAGGTTTGGGCTAGGGTTTTTTATATTTTTTTCAGGAGTGTTATTGTTACGAGCTACGCTACAAACTATCTAATAGTATATTTTTCGAAAAGCATGGCCCTTGCCATGAAACAAATTTCTTCTGTGGTAAATATGATAAAGGGTGTGCCAAAAAAAACGCATTTTTTTAAATGATTGTAACTAATCGAGAAAATGTTAGATTTTAAGTTTTTGGCCAAACCCAAGTATCAAAATGTATATAAAATATTATCTTTATAACTAATTAATTAATTTAATATTATTTATTATACTAAGATAGTAGTTCTATTTAGTTTCATTCTGAACAAGGAGAACTTTAATCTCCTTATACCGGGTGTCCCAAGGTACGTGAGTCGCCTATTAGATTATTTTAGAAACTATGCAATAGAAACTTTTTAAACGTAAGTTTATGTCAACACAACACAATCCATAATAAGAAAATAATACTATAACTTATATACCCTCAAAATTATAAGGTAAAAGCCTTGATGTTATAAAACTAAACTCAAAATGATCCTTCATTATTAGGAAGGTGTGTAGCACAATACTTCAAAAATTCACTCTTTTTTAGGTATTTTTCACAATTTTTTTGCTAAGGTAACCAGTTATGTTTTACTGTCTATGACAGCAAGTTGTAAAATAATTTGATTTAATTTTTCTATTACAAACAATTTACCAAATTAACATATTTTTTTTTATAAAACAATATAATTTCAAAGATTCGTAACCTTACTGACTTCCTTTTAAATATTAAAATATTAAACAAATAAGAACAAAACAATTAAGAACATGTAAAGAATGAGTTAAAACAATAGAGACGAGAGTGAAACAAAAATAAAAATACTGCTTACTTCGTACAAAACTTAGTTTTCGGCAATCATGCCAAATAGGTTAATTGTTGTCAAACTGTGTTTAAATGGTTATGATACAACAATAGAAACACAGGTAATAACTTGTTAAATTATTTATTTATATATTGACCTCTTTTATATATCTAAATTTCTAATTTTTTCTTCTATTATGTATTAAATAGTTTTATACAGTTTAATTATAAGTTGTTTTGTTACAATGTAGGTAAGAATTATCGAACCGTATTTAGTTAACAATAAATTTATCAAACAATTTTAAAGTTAATTAAGACAATTATATAACCCAGTTTTCAGTGTCAGTTCTGAAAAATAAAGTAGTTAATAAAGAACATTTCCGCAAGATTACGTTTGCTTAGGTACGATTCATAGTTTTGGATTAGATAGATAGATCTGGATTTGTTCAAAATTGAGGTCATGTTTAGTATCAAAATAATGAGTTGCCAAAGTTGTTTTTCCCGATTTATTAACATTTTTTAACTGACAATCATATTTGTGTTGTTTTATACGAGAATCTAGATACTGTTTTGTCTGACCCACCTACACTTTATCACAAAAATACAGCTTTTTTACATGTTACATGGTCACCAGAACCCCCTGGCTAGATGCTGTAGATGATTATATCTCTTATCATGCTTCGCAACATAAAATTGCCACTATAAAAAACTTACTTTATAGAGCTTACCAGCTTAGTTTTGATTGATTTTGAGATAAGAATCTTGATCTCATTAAAAATATCGCAAAAAAGAATAATTAGCCAATAAAATTTGTAAATCAAATAATACACGATTTCAAACAAAAAAATACTCGAAACCAACCAGATATCTCCCCTACTCCGGACACTCTTGCTCAAGATAATACCCAAGACTTAGGAATTATAAGATACAGATAGATATCCTTTTATTTTTGGACTTTCTAGTAAAATAAAAAATCTTTTTGATTCAGAAAGCATTTAATAATAATAATAATAATAATAATAATAATAATAATAATAATAATAATAATAATAATAATAATAATAATAATAATAATAATAATAATAATAATAATAATAATAATAATAATAATAATAATAATAATAATAATAATAATAATATTAATAATAATAATAATAATAATAATAATAATAATAATAATATTAATAATAATAATAATAATAATAATAATAATAATAATAATAATAATTTTTAAAGCAGCACAAAGGGCATCTGATGAGCTCCAAATAGTTTTTGACAAAAGTCGGCGGCTGGAAAACTCCATTACAGAGTTGACCAGCCAAAGACTAAAAACCACCTTAAAGAGTGCAGAGGTAGATTACTTAATGCGTCTACATATGGATAAGCCATTGCACAGTGTTTTCTTTAAAACCATTGAAAACACTGGCTTATCCACAAAGTTAAGCTTTGCATTAAAGTCGGAAACTGAGGGGTTCATCGTTGCTTGCCAAGATGGAGTCATCAACACTTTGGAACATCGAGGTCGCGTGATGGGTATACAGGTTCCTGACACAAGTTGTAGGGCCTGTCATAGGGCGCCGGAGACCCTATATCATTTGCTGTCTGCTTGCCGGCGGCATGCGGTCTCGGCGTATATCCATCGACACAATGAGGCGTTACGGGTGCTGTATTACTGTATTATCTGAATTCAACATTAAGAATTCCTTTGAGTTATTACATAACATCAAAAATAAAGACCTGGAACGTTTTCAAATTATTTTGATACTAAACATGACTTCAATTGTGAACAAATGCAGATTTTAAACTATGAATCGGACCCAAGCAAACATAATCTTGCGGAAATGTTTTTCATTAACTACTTTGAAGATGATGAACTGACACTGAAAACTTAGCTGGGTTATATAATTGCCCAATAAACAAATATAAAATATCCACCTTAGTCATATAAAAAAATTGAGACTGGGGGCAGGAATACGGAAAAAAAAAATTCTAACTCTTAAATGACAACAATAACTGATGTCCAACTTTAAAATTTTTTGATAAATTTATTGTTAACTATAAAAGGTTGGATAATTCTAACCTACATTATAACAAAACAACTTATAATTAAACTGTATAAAACTATTTAAAAGATAATAAAAGAAAAAATTACAAATTCAGATATGTAAAAAAAGGTCACTATATAAAGAAATAATTTAACTATTATTATGGATTGCTTTAACATTTTATTTATTAAAATGAGCTTGTAAGCGAACACAGGTTATGCTTATACAGTGTTCAAGTTGTAAAATATCATTTTTCTACATTGGTGTGGTGAGGGGGTAGAAAAAAACACGGATATGTTATGTATTTACAAAATAAAAAGGATACTTAAAAATTATTAAAAAAAAAACAATAAAAAATGGGTTGCCTTGATTGATATTTTATTAAACAATATATTTATTTATTTTTTTATTGTTAAACACACGGTAAAAAAATAAATTTATTTACAATATGTAACTACATAGTATCTAGTGCTAGACTTATTATATATGTTATGTATTTACAAAATAAAAAGGATACTTCAAAATTATTTAAAAAAAAAACAATAAAAAATTGGTTGCCTTGATTGATATTTTCTTAAACAATATATTTATTTATTTTTTTATTGTTAAACACACGGTAAAAAAATTGATTTATTTACAATATATAACTACATAGTATCTAGTGCTAGACTTATTATTTTTCATGGTTCTTTTTTCTTTTTAATTACAATAACTTGATAAAGGTGGAAACCATGTCACCGAAACGTTGCCGTCGAAATAAAAAAGGTACAACAATAAGCACGGTCCTTTATTCCCGCCAACCCAACAACATATTTCCTGGCAACATTTCAAAATACAAAAGTATTTTATAAATATACTTTACATGGACTTATGTTAGAATAGAAAGTTTGAAAACTTTCTATTGTATAATTTCCAAAATAACCTAATAGGTCACTCATCTTGGGACATCCGGTATAATACCCATATGAATATCTCCTTCCTCCACTCCCATTTCCAAGAAGGCACACTCGCCCGTCAACTTTTGCTCTTAAGAATAAACACCCATATTGTATAAACAGTTGTCTGCGTCTGTTTACCTGATGGGCCCTTATTCTTGAGCAGCGACGTAGAAATCTGATGTTTGCCTCATATTATCTGGTTCTCATGTATGCGTTTCTCATGCGTGTCTATACAGACCGCTTCAAGCTACTGCGAACATAGGGAGGAAGAAGTCTAATTTGCCAGTGTACGTACATGCAGAGACACCGCACGCCTATCAGTGAAGCAACCAATACTCAGGCTTGCGATCACCACTTGCATGACTTTCCTTTGGTATTTAGTACGCCTCTAACCATGGTGCTGTGTGGAGCGTAGTCAATGAAACCGGAATTTGGTCAATAAATACGCAAATTTTTATAACGTAATTTTCTTATTTTTTGTCACTGATAAATAAGAGCGTTTTATTGTCAACTGCTCAGATTTATCAGTGACGACGTGTTACAATGAAAATAATAAGGAGAAACAAAATAAAAGCAAGTTCTCAAAATAAAATAATACATTCTAAAAACCAAAAAGATTCTCCCAGTCAAAAAAAAATTAAAGCAAATGTTCGAAAAGTCCTCCTTGCTCGGCTAGACAATATCCGAGCCTACTATAAAAACCTCTTCTAACGTTCCCAAGCATGTTAGGGGTGATAATTTGAAAAGCTTCTTCAAAAACAGATAGAAGTCATTAGGAGCAAGATCGGGAGATCGAGCTGGCCATAAAATAGTTCCCCGTGTACTTATAACCCGATTAGGAAATACATTATCAAGATATTTCCTAACAAGGCCAACATTGTGAGCGGAACAACCATCTTGTTGAAACCATGTTTCACCAAATCTTACACCTAACAACTGCCTAGCAGTTGGAATAATGTGCTGCTGCAGTAGATCCAAGTATCTAGGACCATTCAAATTGCAATTGCTGTTAATAAAAAATGGCCCAATTACGTGTTCCCCTATAATAGCCCCCCCCCCCAAACATTTAGTTTTTGGGGATACTGTGTTTTTACGTCAAAATACAAATGCAAATATTCCCTCGACCAATATCGAACGTGTGTTGGGTTACGACGATTTGACCATTTGACCATCTGAACTTTTTCGGCAACTTCGTAGAGATCCATTTTTGGTTTTAAAAATGTATTATTTCAATTAAGAACTTACCCATCTGTTTCTCGAGCAAGGCAGAAATAAAACAAAATAATAAAAACAAAATGAATTTCCAAAAGATAACACTGCAGCGTGCTTCGAATCCACCTTGGTCGTACGGCACGGAGAGTAAATTGGACTTGATTCCCCCTATGTTCGCAGTAGCTTGAAGCGGTCTGTATACGTTTAAAATGCATCACGTGGTGCAACATGGACTTCCCATTTATGCGTTTTTCATACGCGGCTACCCAGACTCAAACAACTCATCACCTATACAGACAAATCTCGCTTACACCCGGTTCCCACCTATGCGCTTCCCATGCGTGGCCACCCTGATTCAAAAAACTCATCATGACATGAACTTATATTAATTAGGCAAATCTCTCGCCATGTGATGAGTGTTTTAAGTGAGGGGGTCCACGCATGAGAAACGCATAGATGGGAATCGGATATTAGACCACGTGATGCGTGTTTTGAGTCAGGGGGCCCACGCATAAAAAACGCATAGATGGGAACCGGGTTAAACATTACGTGATGCGTTTTTTAATTCAGAGTGCCCACGCATTAGAAACGCATAGATGGGAATTTTCAAGAAAATGGCGATTTCTTTTCGGGAGATGGTATCGGTAATTGATCTTTTTCTCGCGATTCAAGAATGAGGCCCCTGTCTGATACCCGTTTTAAGGGTCATTGCTGACTGCGTGTTTTACGTTTACCGACATTTCCAAGAAATAATCGATTTTAAAGGAGTGGGCCTTTCAGGCAAGGGGAAAACAACAGGCTATTAAACATATATATTGGCGCATAGACCTTCCTCTTTATACAATTAAAAGTAATTATTTTATAATAAAGGTGATAAATTTGTTCAACTTTATGCACCAAAACATATCAATACCTTGAAAACGGGATCCCATAAAATAGTCGAAAGTAGAAACGTTGAAACGTAATTTTGTTAAAAATAAATTCATCGAACTACAATTTAATTGAATCGTAAAATAACAAGCTCAAAACAAAATGTCGTCGGCTGTTGAAAGAAGTAAACCAAAATAAGTAAGTTCAATACGGGCAAAACGTAAAATTAACGAAAATAATTTTATCGCACCGTATCGGAGTCTGAGGAACGCAATATGTTGCCAAGGGTGCAGCAGATTCGAGTTACAGATGAGTTTACAAAGGCGAAAATCGGAACGAAGTGGATTGCAGGCTCATGCGCGAATCCTCGCGACAAGCGTTTCTGCGCACAAGTCTGCGATCCAATTCGGCCGGCTTTGCGCCTCTGTTCCATAGGTATATTACTTTATGGTTTAACTGATGACGTTCAGTACGGTTGGGTTGGATAAAATTTTGTACATTCACGTTAAAATGTTTTTATAGTTATCGACATTTGTTAATATAAAATCCACAAATCTCAGCTGACAACTAAAAAAATAACTACAAAAGATTTGTTATAAGGTTTTTAAAACCTCGGTTTCTCGCCTTATGTGACCTTTTTTCGATCTTTGTATTTTCGTTTACTTTGCATTTCGACCTTACTATGCTTAAATGAAAGTACCTAAGTATTTCAGTCAGCTGTTAAATTTTTAAAAATACAAGACAATATCTTAAGAATATAAACTCTACCAAGTCACTTTTGGGAATTTTCATTGACCAAAAATTAACCTGGTGTACTCATATTGATCATTTATTAGCCAAATTAAGCCCGCATTGCTTTTTATTAAGAAGGTCTACAAATTAATAGCAGCTTTAAAAGACAACTAAAGAAACTACTGGTAAACAAATGTAACTTCTTACTCTGGAGAGGATTTTTTACAAGATAAACAATAGCATTGTGTTATGTTTTATATTTTTTTATTTTATATTTTAACGTGTATATTTTAAATAATTTTATAACGTTTAGTGTTTATATCAGCACATTTTTTAATATTTTTTATTTGTGATTGTTTCCTAATTGCGTAGTTTTTAAAATAATTAACAACTGTAATGTTTGCATTTTAGTGTTCTATACTTACTTATGTGTTTTTTATTCATTTGTTTTTAAATTAATGGTAAACGTCGTGTTTTTTTAATATATTTTAATGTTTTATGTTTATGATGTTATTATTTTGTGTGATTTTTATAATTTATACTGTATTTATTGTTTATAATTTTATATTAGTTGGTAGTAATTATATATTACTTGTACTTATAACGATCCCATATTAATTAATTAATTAATTAATTAATTAATTAATATACTCTACTCCACTCTTAGGGACATTAAATAGTGATATTTGGAACAGAGTACTTTATTTAACGAAGGGATTCGGATATTTTTGAAAACATAACGAAAAGCTCTATTCCTCTTTCCAAATTTTAATACTCTGCCTCTTTCCGTTTTGGAGATATTAGGGTAGACTCTCGGGGGCACTCGAACTTTTGAGACATCCTGTATTTTTCTTATATTACCTTTGTTTAAATTCGGGACAGGATTTTAAAATCCACCCGGACACCTCTAACACTTTAAGCGCCATGTGTGTATATTTGATACATAAAAAATTTCCCGCCTGGGCCTATGTGTATATTTTTGACACACACATACTGAGCACATTTAAACAACTGTATGCCAGGCGAACACAGATAGCACGTTTGCTTATGAGAAATTGAAGAGGTCTGGGCTGTGGATACCAGAATTTTTTTTTGGGTCGGGAAAAAATCTTTTGGTTTTGCAACACTGCTCTCCTGCATCACACATTGTTTTTTCTTAGTCTCCTCCAATATTTCGGAAGCACGTGGCGAAAATTTAAAATAATCTGTTCTGTGTTTACAAGTATTTATTTAAAATATATCGCGTGTCTTTTTAACCACAAAATTATGTCCAGAAATAACTGAAGACAGGACAAGGTCTGTAGTAAAAAACAAACACTGCACCATAGTCGAGTACAACGCCGTAAAATCGTACATTGATGTCTCCGACCAAGTATCATCTTACAGTAATCTAGTTCGGCGCACTATAAAATGGTACCGTAAAGTGGTAATAGATGTCACAGCAAGTACTTTCGTCGTCAATGAATTAAAAATTGACAATATGGTACTGAACAAAAAATGGATATTACAACGTTTAGAGAAAAGCTGGTGTTGAACTTGTGCAAGTGCGAAGAAAATATTCCTGAACAAGTATCTGCAACTCATCATCTGGGGGCTGATTCTTGAGTTTCTTAGGAAAGGTCGCACGGGAACGGCTACCTCCCTGATATCGACCAATAACAGGCTTTGAAGCTATCACGAGTTATCCGAAATCTATCCGACCACGGCCGAACCTCATCCGAATGCCGTGTATCGAAGGAACTTTCCTACACTTTCATATACCTGCCTCTGGGCAGGTGAACGGGCGCTCGTTAAAAACGATAATCCAGTCAGCTTTGCGCGTGCACCATACAAGCTGAGCAGTTTCTGTGTCTTTTTGTTGGTCGAGATAAAGGATGTGAACGTCCCCGTGCGATCTTTCCTACGATATTCAAGAATTAGCCCCCCGGAGAAACAAGACAAAAGAGGACGTTGTGTAGTTTGTTACCAACATTACTCCGAAAGATACGGTAGAGGGAATTAAACTCATAATACATTTTTGAAGAATAATTAATGCCTTTTTTAAGTATATGTGTGGTATTTTTGCAGTTTTGTAATAAAACTTTCTTCAATACATTGTGTATCATTTTGATACACATGAGTTAATTAGGCGGAATACATAAATCCAACCTCAGTGGCCCGTGTGTATCACATATGAACACACCTCTAAAAACCACAAAAAAAAAGACTTAGCTAAATGTTTTAATTGTGTTTTTAAAAAGAAATCTTCAAAAAATATATTCGGGCCCAGATAAAGTTTTTCCAATAGTACGCCCGGGGCTGATAGTGCTAAAATCCAGACAAGTCCGCCGAGGAAATCCAGACAGGAATGCCTACCTATCGTCACCTTATTTGCTTACCATAATACCGTAATTGAGACGCTAAAAAGAGTCTTTAAACCACGCAAACACAAATTACCGTAACCGTCTTCTTTTGCCCACATACAAACTGTCAATGTAAATAGAATAGAAAAGGAAACAAAAATTCCCGTTTTTGAAAATTCACTTTCACAAAAAAAAATAAAAACCTAACTAAACCAAAATAGTTAGTTACCTAACAAGTGCGGAAAGTGGTACTTTTCCGCACGCAATGGCAGTTACACGACGCGCAGCGGAGTTCGGGTCAGCCGTCAAAGGTGGAAAAGGCATTTGCCGCAAGAGTTAGGTACAATGCTTTTTGTCCATCTTATTTATCAAAAAAAAATCTATTTAATGCATATTTAATACACAAATATTTTTATAATATTCCTATAAAATGACAGAAGATGGAATGGTTACATAAATTATTAGTTAATTAGTCCTAAATATCTTCTTCATTTTTAACAGTACAAAAATCGTGCGAAAAAGTAACTTTTCAGCACTAGTGCGATTTTACTTTTCCGCATGATTTTTTTTAGTTAAGTGCCTGCATGTGAATTTTTTGAATGAAAAATAGTACCCATAGATAGTAATTTGATTTATAGTAGGTATATCTTGAATTAAAATATTGTCCTTTGAAGTAAAACATCGTATGTTACATTAAAAATCGTGCGGAAGAGTAAAATCGTGCGGAAAAGTACAACTTTCAAACCGAAAAATCGTGCGAAAAAGTAACGTAGGAAAAATAAATTATCACCCACCAGCTACACCTTTGCACCTAAATAAATCTGGTTGGTTGAAAAAAATAACCGATCGCCCATTAAACACACTTAAACCTAATAGTTATGTAAATCTAAGGTTCATATATTTATGTAAAATATGTTATATCATATTTACGTAAATCTCACATAAAAATATTTTATAAAAAAAATTATGTAAACATCGTCGTCAAAACTGTGACGTAAATTTAATTCATTATAAGTGATATTAATTTTACGTAAATAATATGACTAAATTTTTATAATTTACGTAAATATTACGTAAATAGTGGGACCTTAGTTTTACATAAAAAATATGATATACCTATTATGTAAAAAATTATATGTAATATTTAAGTAATCTAATTTACGTAAACGTTACATAAAATGATTTACTTTAAATAATATTAATAAAATTT
The DNA here is from genome assembly GCA_963921995.1 of Oxystoma pomonae. NCBI lineage: Eukaryota > Metazoa > Arthropoda > Insecta > Coleoptera > Brentidae > Oxystoma > Oxystoma pomonae. Next base: position 12,714,446 of record OY998169.1, read on the forward strand.
ACATAACTGTTATGTATTTACGTTTACATTTAAAATGTTACATAACAATTAAACAAAATATTTTATGTAAAATTTATATCACCTAAATTACGTAAACGCTCTATCTATAGCATAATTTACGTTACATTAAAATTTGTGTAACAGTGTAAACTTTAAGTTTACCTTTAAAATTTTACAAAATTGTTACATAATTTTTTTAAAGAATGAATTATGTAATTTAAGTTATGTAAATTCACTGTAAGATGATTTACGTCAAATTAAAGTTCTAAATTTTACATAATTATTATATAGTCAATTGAACCCTAAGTTTACATGTCAAATGTTACATAACTATTACATAAAATGTTTTACGTTTTATGTCTACTAAATGAGGTAAACGCTCTGTAACGCTATTTGCAAAAGTATTATGAAAATGAAAGAAATTACCACTCTGCTTAATAGTTCCTTTCCAGTAGGTAGAGATGGCGCTAATGTCACTACGTTCCCTGTACAGTGGATGATAATATTATATATATAAAGAGCGCAAATATTTCAAAATTAGAATGCGGACTTTGAGGTATTGATCAAATGGTGGTACTTCTCTATCAGTATAACCTCTTTAGCTACTTAAACCAGACCGTCGGAACGTGTCAAGCAACCACCGACGGACCTTCGTAAATCACCGACGTTGGCCCGCCTCAAGCTGCATGCTCATATTGGACTTGTTGACGCTTTGCGCATGTCATGCAGATTAATGTGACTTAAATTCTATCTTAAATTTACATACCAAAGTAAACCTATTATGTAAAATATACGTAGTTTTTACTCAATTTTCACGTAACATGGATGTAATATTTATTTAAAAGGCATGTCAGTTTATTTATATCACATTTATGTAACAATAAGGTGGGCTCTGCGCATGGCCTTATGCAGTGTTTTCGCACATTAATGTTACCCAAAATTTACCTTATAAATAAATAATTGTGACCTTTATGTGACCTTAAATATACATAACAAGGTAAAACTGTTATGTAAAATTTACGTAGTTTTTGATTAACTCTTACGTAACATGGATGTAATATTTATGTAAAGGGTATGTCATTTCATTTACATCACATTTATGTAAAAATTAGGTGCGCATGGCATAATGCAGAGTTTTCGCACCTTAATTTGACATAAATTTTACCTTATTGTGACCTCTGAGTGACCTTAAATTTACGTAACAATGACTTTATTATTTATTATTAGTAATTTCTACATAATGTTGTTTGCCCAGTAAACACCCGTTAAGCCTCCGTAAGTAACGTATTTTGGTTCGGTTATTTTTGGATACGGGAGAAAAATAACCAATTTTGCCTACGGTATCACCAATTTTGATGGTCTATTAACGCTCTTTTAACTTCTGTAATTACCGTAAAAAGTGTTAATTAAAACGGCTCCCACCTTTACATTATTTAGCACCCACACAACCCGCAAAAGAATAATGTGATCAAGAGCGATAATAATCACCACCACGTGTGTGAATATAGTCAGTCGATGGTTTTCCGGCTTCGGGACGCGCGGCTTCCGTATTATCGCGCACTCTTTGTTTGCAAAAGTTTTATTTTTGTCTGACTTTATACCGAGTGATTTTAAAGTTGTCTTACTTTCGAAGGTGATAAAAAACATCATAACAAAAAAAAATCTTATTAATTTCATTAAATTGCGATATACAGGGTGTCCCAAATTCGATGCTCACCATGGGGATCTCCTAAACGGTAGGAGATACGAAAAGATTTAAATTAGGGCAAAGTTGCGCAATTCGAAACTATGTTTAAAACCAAAAAAAAGTACAAATTTCGGATAGTTCCGGAAAAAACCGAAATCCTCATTTCCTGTTTTTATTTTTCTGCGCCCTTATTCTTAAAGCTGTCAAAAAACACTTAATACTTTCTACAGGCACTTTTTTAAGAACTACCTAATGAGAGGTCCGTTTTCGAGATTTGACATTTCAGGGTGACAGGAGCACTGTCAAGGTCATTTTTTATTAAGGACGCATGCTTATTTTCTCCTGCCGTTTAGTTCATAAAGGATGACAGATATTTTACAACCTCATTTTGACAATTACCTAACGTTTTGAGTTAATTGACCATCATCAGCCCAAATTCAAAGATTAAAAACACAGAAAAAAACGTATTTTTAACATATTAGCTAAAGTTATTTTGTTATAACAAAATGTCAAAAAACTGTCATTTTTTAAAAAAGTACTGCAATCGGGTTTCCAAAATATCTTGAGTAAGTTAAAAGCAGAAATTAAATTTGGGCTGATGATGGTCAATAAACCGAAAACGTCAGGTGACTTGTCAAAATAAGGTTGCAAAATGTTATCCGTCATCCTTTATGAACCAAACGGCAAGAGAAAAAAAGGATGTTGACAGTGCTCCTGTCACACTGAAATGTCAAGTCTCAAAAACGGACCTCTCACTAGGTAGATCTTAAAAAAGTCCTGCACAAAGTTTTAAGCGTTTGTTGACAGCTTTACGAATAAGGGCGCTGAAAAATAAAAACTAAAAATTACGATTTCGGTTTTTTCCGCCTATCTCCGGAACTATGCGGAATTTGTAAACTTTTTTTTAGTTTTGAGCAAAGCATCAAATTGCGCAACTTTGCTTTAATTTAAACCTTTTCGTATCTTTTACCGTTTCCCCATGGTAAGCATCGAATTTTAAACACCCTGTATAAGATAAGGAATTTAGAAGTTGGACATATTGGGGGCTAAAAGTATGCTTTTAGTTTCTTGGGCTTAAACTTTACTTTGAATCCTATGAGACAAAAGATGCCACTCTAAGGGATTAAAAGCCGGTTAAAAGTAAATTTTTAATCCCTAGGGACGAACAGTGTATAAATAATATTGGTTTTTCCGGCATCGTGACGCGCGTCTTCCCTATCAGCTTATTTTTGTCACGTCATAACAAAAAAAATCCTATTAATTTAGCTATAATATTTAAAAGTGGGAAAGATAACGAATTCAGAATTTGTGCACATAAGGCTACATTATACAGTTCGGGGGCTTAAAACTTTATTTTGAATTCCTATAGAGTGCCAGTGCCACTATTACGGATTAAAAGTCAGTTACAAGCAAATTTTACATCCCTAGGGACTAACAGTGTGTGAATATATATAATCAGTCGATTGTTTTCCTGCATCGGGACGCGCGGCATCGTTTGTGCGACCCTGTACAAGGGGTGGGGGGTACGATATCCCACAGGGTAATTTCCATGTCTTTAGTTTGCGGGGTGATAGAGAACGTTAAAATAAGAAAAATGTACATGATTCAGAAGTTGAGCCTAGTATAATGCTTTTTCACGTTAGTTTTTACGTTGTTTCATAGGGTTTTATAAGATTCTACGAGCCTTCTACCTATATGTACTTGACGAGATCTGTCTAGTTTGTTTCACATACCGCATAGAAAACATATAAAACTTGCCAAAACATTATAAAATCTCGTCAAACTTTTCTAAAAGATTTGACGCGGTTTTTTTGGCAAGGATAACTTTCCCAAAGGTACATATTTCCGCTGCTTCCCAAAAATTTGGGAAAACTCGATTGGGGATTACCAAAGTCAATTATGAGTTTATGTGCATGATCTTATGCAACTTCGTTTGTGAAGGATTTTTGGAAAAATATTTATGAATTAGGTAAGCTTTAATTGGTTTAAATTTTTAAATTTAAACATACATTTTACTCTAAGTCTTCATATTGCATTTATAAAATATATCTTTTATAGGTCCATTAAATTGAATTACGTTAGTATCAGAAGCTAACTAATTGAATTAATTTGTAAACAGGTTAAAGTCACGCATCTAGTGTGTTTTCATTATTTAGAAATACTTGGAAATACATTTCATGTACAGGGTATACTTTCCTTATTCATTATTAAATTTACATAAATAATTCTTCTTTAAGTGCCATGCTCTCTTGGAACGTTGACTATCATCAGCGCGATCTGTACCCTGTCCACTGCTTTCGTAGTACTAACTACTACGACTACTAAGATTTTTAAGCCATGATGTCCGTCTATGACACATACCTCTTCTGCCTTCAATTTTGTTTTCCATTATCAATTTGAAAAGTTTATATTTTTCATTTCTCAAAATATGGGCCAAAATATTCAATTTTTCGTTTTTTGATGGTTAATAAAACTTCAAGATCTTTATTTATTCTAAGCAGAACATCCACATTAGTTACTCTGTTCATCCAAGATATCCTTAGCATTCTAGAATAAAACCAAATCCCGAATGCCTCCAACTTTTTGCACATGGCCTCAGTCAGTGTCCATGCTTCTATGTCATAATATAAGATGCTAAAAACATCGAAGCACACGAATTCGGAGAGTGGTATTAAGATCGCGACTACAGAAAAGATGATCTGCGCTGTTCAATTCTTGCATGAACTTCTTGCATGTTGTCCCAGTTCACATTGAGGAGGCAACCCAAGTAAATAATTGCAAAAGATAATTGATAATTATACCCAAAACTAATTGATATAGCCAGCCTTCGTAGCGCAGTGGGTGGCGTATCGGCCTGCTGCACGGAAGGTCTCGTGTTCGAATCCCGGCTAAGTGCATGGATATTTTGTGTTGTCTTAACGTTGCAAAAAACTCGGCTAACACTGGGCATTGACCCTATAATGGATGGAAAGTCCCAATATATAAAAAAAAATTGTTATTGTTATAAAACTGTACGGTGGGATTTACTAAAAGGGTTTAGTCTATTTTAGAACGGTCCTAAGTTTAAGTAAAATTTTTGGTTTTAATCATTTTAAACCAACCCTCCTTGAGTTTTGGACACAGTTTGAATTATAAGAAGAATTTTAATAAATTTGTTTATTGAATAATCATCTTAACACAATCTTTTGTTGGATTTCAGAAAAAAGTTTCAATTTAGAAGAAAATAAAATTTAAAAATTTAAAGTTACGCGGGGTTTAAATAATAAACACTCTGTAGAACAAATTAAAATTGAGGTTATATGTCACTCTAATTAAAACTTACCCTTGATAATTGATTTTTCCAATTCACACAACGATTTAGATGGGTGATAATAAAATAAGGAGTAGATTAATTTTGTATTTATTTAAAAGGTGGTTTTATTTATGAAATTTATTAAAAAACTTAAATGCAAGTTCGGATCTTTTACCTCTGCTTGCACCTTGGCTTGCACCAACATCTACTGATGAAAGCTACAGCTTTAAAATGAGTGGGCTTTGAGTAAGGAAAGTTATTTTGCCTGAGCTTTTAGATAACTTCAATGTTTTATTTTCAGTTCGTAAATAAATAAATATCTCTTTAGTTTGATCTCCATTCTACATACAACTGGATTGTGATCGGAGTTAATGTCAGCACCTACGTAAGTTCTATGTTGCCCGATGTGTCAGCTGGTGAGTTCTGATGAGGGGGAAGTTTCAATAGAGCATTGCCAATAACTAGCTTGTGTTCTTCACAGAACCTTATTAGAGTATTCCTTGACACACCTTAGCATTAAAGTCACCCATGACTATCGCTATTTAACTATTTTTGTTCTGTTTCATGAGTAGTTCCAGTTGCTCGTAGAATTCTTCAGCCAGCTTTTCATCTTTTTCTGCTGTGGGAGCATAAACCTGTATTATATATATATCCAGTGGAAAAACATGCAGTTTAACTGGTATGAAGGATTTCACTAAAATTTTGGTTTCTTTGCTCATAATTATTCCTACTCCATTTCTATGCTTTGGATCATTGTTACCTGAGTATTACACTGTATTATCTTGTATTGTGATTATATGAATGTTTAACCTTTTCATTCTGACATTCCAAGTTGATATTTTAAACCACCCGGGAATTCTTTGCACCCTTTGCCCATTTAAGGACTGCCGGGGACTAAGGGCCTTTGTTTCAGTTGTGTTTGCCATGTAAATTTTTGTTCTGATTTGTAATGAGGTAGTTTCTCTTTCTGATTTTCGCCTGCGAGTATCGAGTACACAGCCATTTATTTCATGCCTGTGCCCAGTTTTGACCAACCAGATGCCGTTTTCCAGTTGTTAGTTTTGGTCCGCCCCGGGTATTTCGTTTCTCCGGTACTACCCATATCTGGGGGGCGTTCCCCTATCCGCCACCTGGGGAGGACACCTCACGGGTCTCATGTTCACCAGTACAAAAATCATCAAAATTGGGTCCTTCAAATTAAATATGCCGAAAAACGGCCCGACTAAGCCCAGAGATTAATCAACAAGATGGAATTCCATGTGCCTACTTAATGCTTGTTTATGGTAAATAAAAAGTTAATTAAAAATTCAGATGAAATTTAACAAAAGATAATCTTAATCAGCGTCCCAGATCTAATTTAATATTTGAACGAATGCCGTCAAACCTTGTTCGCATTATGTCTTTGCAAACATTAAGAAAAGAAATCAGTAAAAGTTTAAGAACATGAATCAAACCATACCCCGATAAAATAATCCATTTCTCAGACTCCTCGGAAAAATAGTGTATACAGTCACAAAACTAAATTTTACAAGATAGCGAAAATAAGAACTATTATAATTAAAGTTATACTTAAAAAGAGAAGATTAAAAGATCTTGGGGGGAAAGAACGAAAATTCAAAATTGGATGAGTGTCCCACAAGGAACACACAAAAGACCAAAGCGAAAAAAGAAACAATTAAACGATGTTTCGCCCGGGGTGACCAGCGTGGGCTCGTCAGTGGATTCACTAGTCACCCTCAATCCAGACATCATTTAACACCATCGTGCACTCTGACTTCCAACTCTGAATCACTCACAAATAGGCACTCATCCAATTTTGAATTTTCGTTCTTTCCCTCCAAGATCTTTTGATCTTCTTTTTTTTAGATTCTTTTCGGTTAATGTAACTGATTTGGAAGTTTAACTTCTTGTTTTAATTGTCTTAGGAGCATAGTCCTATTGGAAAGAATAACACGCCAGGACGAACCCGTATCAGGTGACTTATAATAAGTACCATGCGGAACGATGCCTATTTGTCAGTGATTCAAAGTTGGAAGTCAGAGTGCACGATGATGTTAAATGATGTCTGGATTGAGGGTGACTAGTGAATCCACTGACGAGCCCACGCTGGTCACCCCGGGCGAAACATCGTTTAATTGTTTCTCCTTTCGTTTTGGTCTTTTGTGTGTTCCTAGTGGGAGACTCATCCAATTTTGAATTTTCGTTCTTTCCCACCAAGATCTTTTGATGTTCTCTTTTTAGATTCTTTTCGGTTGATGTAACTGATTTGGAAGTTTAACTTACTGTTATACTTATTATGAAATCTTATCTCCCTTGTCTTAAGCCCAAAAATCATTTTGGCCACTTTGGTTAACCGGACAATTAGACTTTTTAGGTACGGCAATATTTTTAAGCATAGAATATACTCCTTTCGACGCCACACGATTTCATCAATGCAAAGCACTTTGCACACAAAGGGGGATAAAATATTTAAAAAAATTGTAACTTTGGAAAAAAAGCAAGTAGCGATATACGGTTTTCAGATTTAAGTTTCCATGAATATGGACTACACAAATTTTGTTATAAAGTCGAAATTCGTGGGAGGTTTAGTTTCCGAGTTATTTGAAAAAACGTTAAAATATATTTAAAAAGCTACAGTTTTTGAGATAATTTCAATTGCTTTCAAAATAAACTGGACTATCCGTGCTTTCTAGCACCACTTTTTTTACTTAATGAATCAATCAATTTGCTGTGAAACCGGGTATAAACTAAAATCCTGACGATTAAACTGAAGGTGCGGATTTTAATTTTTTCATGTTTTTTTGTAAATTATTTAAAAAAATGTGGATTGGGTCAGCTACAAAGAGCGGAAAACAGAACGCGCGGGTGGGGGTGACATTACCCCCTTGTCCCCCCTTATCCACGCCCTTGAATCATGGCCTGTAGTTAATTTGGATTTAAATATTGGTAACACTTTGATAGCCGCTCGTCTTGTTTTGTTTGAGATTAAACAACATTCTCCAGGGGGCTTATTCTTGAATTTCGTAGGAAAGGTCGCACGAGAACGTTCACGTCCTTCGTTTCGACCAATAAGAAAACTCAGAAGCTGCTGAGCTTGCATGATGCACGCGCAAAGCTGACCGGATTGTTGTCTTTCAAAGGCGCTCGTTCACCTGGTCCGGGTGCAGGTGTATGAAAGTGCAGGAAATTTCCTTCGATACACGGCAATCGGAGATTCGGTCATGGTCGGATAGGTTTCGGATAACTCGTGATAGCTTCGAAGCCTATTATTGATCGATATCAACGAGAGGACCATTCCTGTGCGATCTTTCCTACGAAATTCCAGAATCACCTCCTAGGGAAAGTATCATTATCACAAGAGGTTTTTTTACATTATAAGTATACACAGTATTGGAAAAATTTGATTTTAGCCAGTGAAAAATGAATACTAAAATTGTAGTAAATATCAAAATTTTAAACTAGTAACTTTAAAATAATGAAGGTATTTATGTCTTATTATACCTGTCAAAAATACCGCGACCTATCCCAGCAAACAAAAATTGATGGCTTAGTGTTGGCCCGATACTTGCCCCCCGGACTTCACAGTATAGGGCCACACTTAGATTGTCGGTCCGGTTGCCGGATCGGCTAGGTTCACTCCGGGCCGTTAAGAATCCCGGACCGGGCGACAGATGCTTTTCCGGCCCGGCCCGTTGATAGCCCCGTGATTACGGCCCGGACCCATTTGGCCAAATGTAGGCTAATGCTATCTACAACAATCCTGCTGGCCCTTTACTTTTTCTAAAATTATTTTAAAAAACCAAATAAAATCAAGAGTTTCCGGATATCGGTGAGCATATTGCGAAAGCGGAAAAAGCGTGATTTTCAGAGGGCTTCTTTTTCTATTACCTATAGGCCTGTATTCTTGAAATATCTGTTTTATTTTTAAAAAGTTCGTGTTTATTTTTTAATATAATAATTAATTTATATTTTTAAATATATTTTCTATGCGGTATGTGACACAAACTTGTTAAAACCAAGACTATAATCTCATAAACTTCAAACTTTTTTTATCAGTTTGTACGAGCAAGTCACCCTGGCTCGTAGAATCTTATAAAATCCCATAAACAGCATAAAAATTCATTAACTACCATGAGAAAATATGCGGTTTTCTACCAGGGATAGGTAGTTAATTTATTTAATTATTACAATATTTAAAAAATTAAACAACAAAATATTATATTTCTATAAATATTTCAGTCCTAGACCAGAAGAAAAGATCTATCGAAGTTTTAAAAAATATACAGAATGTGCAATCTAAAATAAGATAGTTGATGTCCAAATTTGACGTATGCGATGACATTAGACAATTTTGACATGCACAGTTTTATAGACCTTTTTTTGCAAAATGCATAATAATAGAGATAATAATAGATAACCCTGTACCTACGAAGCTACTGTTCATTTCAAATTCTTCGGACCAATGTCAATATGCTGGCTGACAAATAAACGCAGAAACTAAATAGATCTATCGTTGCCAGTGTCAAAAAGTTGGTCCGATTGAATTTGAAATGAAGTGTACAGGATGTCCCATTTTCGATGGGATTCAATGGGAAGCTCCGTTGGGTCGCACTTTTCTGAGCTTTAAAAAATGGTATTAACAGATTTATTCTGTCCCTTGCGGTTTTTAAGCTACAGCTCCCTTAATTTAAGAGATAATTGAGTTCTATAAAAACATGTCTGTGGCAACTTTTTTAGAAAAACATAATTGTCCCTTCGAAATTTTAATACGATGTTTCGTTTCGTAGATACAATCATCAGGAACAAAAAGTTAAACACGGACCAAAATGTTTTACTTCATATTTTAGTTTCTCTTTTAGGTTTGTTTGATAATAAAATATCATTTTTTTATTTAAAATCATCTTCAATGCATTTTTTTTTCTGGTACAGCTCTGTCTCATTTTAATTTATTTTTTTTGAGACCATTTATATTTAACTATCACACAACATCGAAGCAGATAGACCTGGACAACCAAGATATATTATATGAACATACCGGGGGAACCTTAAAAAACTGGAAAAATTGTTTTTTGCTATAACTTTACCAATTTATAATAATAATAATTTCGATAAAAAGAAAGTAGTGATAAGACAAATAGGCCTTTTGAAAAAAAACATTCGCTTTGCCGCCACATTTAAATTGAAAATGGCGCATAAAATCCAGTGGCGGTCCCTGCCATTTGAAAAAAGGGGGGGCGGTTTCGATACGAAAAAAAACTAGAATAAAAGCATAGCGGCAAACAAAACTTAGTAACTACAAACTCGGATTTGGCATCAAATTTAGGGGGGGGGGCTACTCAGATTTTAAGAAAATAGCACTAAAAAAGGCATTTTTTCTTTGATTTTGTAAATGTTATCGTAAAAATTTAAATCCAGGGTGGGGGTAATTACCCCCCTCTCGCTCTGAAATCCGTGCTTGAGTAACTACGTATAATTTTTTTAGTTATAAAAAACATAGATAACAACGGAAAAATATCGCCACACTTGTTCATTGTCTCGAAAACGTAATCAGGTATGTTTTGATTCAAGATTTTGCCTACTTCTGAACAATTTTTCTTCGAAATACTGACTTCTCCCAATAAAAGTTCAAGAATTTGTGTTTTGGATTAATCAAACAGTGTATTGTATTTGGAAAAGACATTAGTTAATTTTGCCTTGATTTTGGCTTCACGTTGTATAAAACTTGGTCTGAATATGTTCGGCAGGTCTAAAATACTTCAAGTCTCGTTATTGAACCTTGATTTTATGTCCAAAATGATTTTGTCTAAAACTTGTTTATAAATAGAAACTCTATATACAGGGTTCCTAAGATTTTCCTTAGGTATAGGATTTCAATAAATCAAACAGAAATGGCATAGAAAGTTCTGCGCGCACAAAAGAAACAGGTATATTGAGCAATGGTGCCAGTTTGTTATTATCTCCGGACTGCTTTCATGAGAAAAAATTGTCGCCACTCTTTCATTGTGAGCATAAATCATAGTTGCAATAATAATCGTTAACAAGATGTCTGCAAATTCCGCTAGATGGCGGCCACACCATCTAATCTAATTAAAAATTAGATGTTTTCAGGTCCAAACCACAGCTTTTTCTTGCTTAAAGGAGGCGGCAGGGTCCATTATTTACGATACTGAGCGATAAACTCGTGAGGTTGTTAACATTAGAAAGAAATATCTTCGCTTTTAATTAAATTTCTTTCCATTATGTTCTACTAGTGACATCTATCCGGAAACGGCCAAACCATGCAGCTAGCACTAGCAGCCAAAGAATCAATAAACGGCGCTGGTTTTCCTGCAGAGCTCTTTGCTTGCGATATTATTGATTTTAAATAAAGCTGGCCCTACACTACATTTGATATTTTCGAGGTGTTTTATGACATGATCTCGAAAAATGGAGCGAACCAATTCTTCAAAACTAGCGGGAGGGTAAAAGCGAAAAATAAGGGGTTGCCAATATTTGTAACACCCAAAAAGGGGTGAAAAGATTTATTTTGCTCTGTTTCTTTACAAAAAACGTTTTTTTTTACGAAAAACTTGAGCTCTGCCACTTTTTTTATTTTTTTCTTCAACTTTCTCGAAATTTTCGTCATACCGTAGAAAAAAATTATTTCCCCCATGGTAATACTCTACTTTTATTCGAAAAAATTTAGAAACAGAGACGGGATCAGTTTTCCCAAAACGGGGGATCTTGGTTTCGAGTGAGAAGATAAAGGGCGCCGCAGGCAAAAATTTTTCAATTAAATTAGCCGAACGCAAAAATGTTTGAAAAACAAAGCACGAAATAAAAATGGTGCCGCTTACAATTTTTTTCAAAAATTACGTAATTTCGGGAACGCAAAGAAATAGGTCTAAAGAGTAAAATTTTTAAGAAAAAAATATCAATTTTCTCGCCCTCCTCCACTGGGACTACAGGGGCCGTACACAAATTACGTAATGGTCATAGGAAGGAGGGGGGTTACAAAACGTTACGTAGGGGGGAGGGACGTTTGCATTTGTGTGAAACTAAGAAAATTTGGAATGAAAATAAGTGAAAAGTTTTTTTTTGGGGGGGGGGTAGTGGTCTTGAAATCGTTACGTAATATTAGGGGAGTGGCGTGCCAAACCGTTACAAAACATTACATAGGGAGGGGGTCAAAAATTGGTAAAATCACCGTTACGTAATTTGTGTACGGCCCCACATCTGACTGTTCCTCCTTTTTGATTTCGAATCAAAGTGCAAAACCCGGGTTGGACGTTCGAAGGCGTCAACCCGTCCTATTTGCTTGATAAAGTTTCTACGGAAATATCTCAGTCGATTTCTCCGGCCGTGTGTGAACGCTTTAGGTTAGGCATTTGCATGTATCTTAGTCCCCAGCCTGTAAACAGTGCGTAAGGACAATGGTTACAAAATGGAAAGCCGAAAAATATTTTTTTTTACGATATCTTTCATCAGTTTGGTATTAAAGTCGAGCAAAAACAATTTTTATTCCAGTCCTAAAGGTATGAAAATGAAAAACATTAGAAAATAACAACCTGGAATGGATTTACTACGTGTAAGATGTAGTGACAACATCACGCCATGCCCATCCTTTTCTGCCTAATGTGCTTTTCCGTTTGTCTGTGTTTTATACACGGCTGCTTGGCCCCCTAAGGATTTGCTTAGGAACCCTGTATAATACTGTTCTGTATTTCTAATATCATGGTTTTCGCGGTAAGTACGTCATGCGTTTGTTTATTATTGGTGTGTCCATTGATTGTGGTTTTAGTCTACTTTTTTCTGGAGCAATCGCCCCCCGCCCCCCTCCTGGGATCGACACTCTAAAATCAAATGCGCACCTTGTTTTTTATTTAGGTGTAAATGTTATTTTTCGACATACAAAACAAAGTATTTAGAAAAAAAATGGCAAATATAACAAAAAGAGGTTTAAAAAAGTAGGCTGTTGGATTTTCTCCGCCATCTTGGATTTAAATATGGCAGCAAAGCGAATGTTTTCTTTTTCAAAAGGCTTATTTGTCTTATCAATACAGTTTTTCTTATTGAAATTGGTAAAGTTATAGGAAAAAACAATTTGTCCGGTTTTAATACTATATAGTAGTTAAATATAAATGGTCTCAAAAAAATAAAATAAAACGGAACAGGGCCGTATCCGAAAAAAAATGCACCGAACATGATTTTTTTCAGGATCGAAACTTCAAAATAAAAGAAAATAAAAAAAAAATTAGGTATTATCAAACAAACTTAAAAAAAAAACTAAAATATGAAGTAAAACATTTTGGTCCGTATTTAACTTTTTGATCCTGATGATGGTATCTACGAAACGAAACGTCGGCTTAAAATTTTGAAAAGACCATTATGTTTCTCTAAAGAAAATGCCACAAACATGTATTTACAGAACTTAATTATCTCTTAAATTAAGGGATGAGATATCATCAATTGGTAATTCCCACCATTTTTTAACTTTTCCCTGTAACTCAAAATCTACAAAGGACAAAATAAATCTATTAATACCATTTCTTAAAGCTCAAAAAAGTAAGACAGTAATACAAAAACCGCATGTCTCTATCTTCAAAAACTACAGAGTTTGCCACTGAATCCCATCGACAATGGGACACCCTGTACAGCTCATGAACGACTATAACTTTATACCTATATTTTTATTCTCCGTATGTCGTTAACGTTGCCGACGCAGTTACTGTTTGCCGCCACGGATGTAGAAACCTTGGATTGTGAATACCATTGTGGAAAAATCACTGCCGCGTGTCTTCCGCCATTTTCGCCGCCATGTTGTGGAGATTTGGGTTGGCGACATTGGTTTCGTTAATTTTAAATAGTAGTGTGTGAACACTGACTATCAACAGTTTAAAAAAAATGACGTGTCTATGAAAGATTATTTTTTTGTTGATTTTTAATACAAAAACAAAAAAGTGAAGAATCAAGCAATAAAAATCATGTAAAAGATAGACAAATGCTCGAACGGCCACACCATGATAATCTCTCTCATTTGGTCTGGGGAATGTGCATGTTTTGAACAAATAAATTACAACATGGAAACATTACCCCATCGATGTACTAACGTCGATGCATTACCAGAATGTATAAACTCAAAGGGTACTGTCAACCATTGCTGCTGGCGCTCCCGCTCAAGATAAACCTTCATTAAGTTGATCTAAATCTGAAACAGGAACAATAAATCCGAGGTTGTTATAGGTCTAGAAGACAAGAAAAATAAATGAATATATATATATATATATATATATATATATATATATATATATGGATCAGCTAAAAGCCAGAGTGATGGCAAGCGATCGCAAAAAAGTACATCTTTGGCACATGGAGTTTTACAAAATTAGAACAATACTTCATGAGTTTTAAAAAGAACATTAAAAAAATTCTTTTAGAGATATACAATTCAAGAGTTCCTAAACCACGAATTTTAATATTAATTTTAATATGTATTTTATCAGTATATTTTTTTTTTGTGGTCATTTCCATGTGTTTGTAACTTTCTATATGTAATTTTAAGTAATTAGTTTAAGATTTCATTTTCAATTTTTGTGATATTGTAGCCAGTATTTTTTTAAAGATTTTCAGACCAGTAATTATCAGATGTTTTACCAGTTTAGTAGAAATAAAGGAAAATTAATATTTATTTTTTAATCTTTATTGACAAAACCTTAATGTTAACATTGTTTAATTTATAAATGGCATTTTGAAGACATTCTTAGGTTAAATTTACCTTAATGTTAATTTTTTTTTTAACAATTTTTGTAATAAAAGTTTTCTGATTCTGAAGACCTCAGCAGAAAAAGTTATTACTAAGATATGAGTTTTGGTAAGTTTTCAGCATTTGACATTTTTTTTGTAGATTCCTCTTTTATAAAGGATGATGCACTTTCCTTATGGAAACTGGCTTTCTGTGGGATTTTGCTTGTCTTGATGAAAATCTGTCATTGTCCCATAGTAATCAATATACCCATTTTACTAAAATCAACCAAAATGCCTAAAAATGTTACAAAAGTTTTTTTTTTTTGAAGCATGTTTGTTAAATACTAAGTGGCGACATAACAATTGAAATTTGCCTTTTGTTGAATTTTATATATATTTTTCTGTTACTTATTCTCAGACTACAATTTGGTTCATAAAATTATTTCTATTTTCACAAATAGTGCAAAAAAATGATTTTAGGGAAAAAACAGAATACCAAAATGTTTAACTTTGACCGCAGTATCTCGAAAGCTACATACCAGATCACTGTGGAGCAATAATAATTTTTATCAGGATAATGCGACCTACAACATATGCAGTTTTGAGCAAAATTCCATATCCTTTATAAAAGATATTTACAAAAAAACTGTTGAATGCTGAAAACTTAGCAAAACTCAAGGATATCTTAGTAATAACTTGTTAACTTAGAGAAGTTATGGTCGACACAGATGTTAGTTAATAGGTTTTTCCGCTAAGGTCTTTAAATATTTTAAAACTCCATGCTCGACTCCATGTGCCAAAGATGTACTTTTTTTGTGATCGCTAAATGTTGTTTGACTTGTCATGACTCTGGCTTTTAGCTGAGCCATATATGCTATTATCAAAGTCACTATCTCCCTCTATTAATTTATTTTTTATAACTGTATCACATTGATACATCTGTTCTTAGCTGTTTTAGTTTCTGTGCAGATTCAGATCAACGTAATCAAGGTGTATCTTCAGCGGGAGCGCCAGCAGCGTTTACAATAATTTATAACGTGTGGCTTAACAGTACCCTTTGAGTTTATAAATTGGAGGGCAATGTTTCCATGTTGTGATTTCTTTTTTCGAAACCTGCACATATTCCAGACCAAACGAGAGAGATAAATGGCGTGACCGTTGGAGCATTTGTTTATGGCTTGTTTCTTTACTTTTTTGTTTTTGTATTAAAAAGCAACTACAAAAATAACCTTTCAAGGAAACAGTCAGTGCTCCCACACTACTATTTAAAATTAAGGAAACCAATGTCGCCAATCTAAATCTCCACAACATGGCGGCGAAAATGGAGGAAGACACGCGGCAGTGATTTTCATGAAAATTTCCGATAGGTATTAGTAATCCTACATCCGTGTTTGAAGAAAAACAAAAAACATTAAGTTATGAAACGATTTAAGTGAACTGTTATCAAAAGTGTGAACAAATACCTGTTATTAAATTTTATGAACGTTGGAATGTGCAGTGAACTGGGTGAACTTAAGAACCATGGCCTACGTTGTATGGAGAGTGCTTATGAAGAAGTATTCGAGGATTCGTCTTGGATTGCATGGCGGAGCGGTAAGCAATAAATATATATTTAGTTAATTTTACTTTATTTCTACATTCTTATAACATGTTCTGATGGAACAGTACGTAAGTAATTATAGTAAGAAGTGTATAGAAAAGCTATATGTTTGGAAAAAGTGTTTTTCCCGCACTCGGATTTTTTATTATCGGCTTTTTTTGTTTTTGATTGGTCGTAAAAAAATATTGATCCTAACTCATGCCGCTCCGCTTCATTGAATATGTATTTTTTTAATTACTAATAATAACACATAAACAAATACTTATCGGCAAAATTTACCACCCACTTGTTCACATCAAAAGCTTTAAGTTAACTAGATGCCAAATTTGCAACTTCAAATTCAATTTCTTTAGAGAAAATTCTGTTGTTTCGGACAATTACAAAAACAAGGTGACAAAATATTTATTTTTATGCTGGAATTAATTTTAAGGCTACTAGTCAAAAGATGATGTTTTAGGATTCTAGAAACCTTAAAGTTTTATTTAATGTATGCCTCCTTATTGGTACCTTTTTTAATCTTAAAAAATATATGTGTTTAAAAACTAAAAATTCCTCAGGTGACACGTTTCGGACGCTTATATTTGGAGATTCTGAGGTTATTTTCGGCTTCCTAAAGAGCGATATTAACCAACTTTTTAAGTGATTCTTATAATTCCAAAAATTTGAATTGTAAAATTACCGCAAATATATTTTTTTCTTTAGTGACATGAAAATTCGTGTTTTGGCCATTTCAAAAAAAAACTCCCATGGATAAAGCGTTTTGTTTTTCAGTTCATTACGGCACCTTATAATCCGAGTTATAATCCTTCTAAAAAGGATGAAACAGGTCTGTAGGTCTGTGATGGGCATTTGTTTGTTTTCATATAAACACAAAAAAGCCGACTCCGCAGCGAAAGTATAAAAACAAACTTTTGCAATTTCGTATAAGTAGCACGTTTTTCTTAGTTCTTTTAACCATTTTTTAAATTTCTTGATCACTAACGTAAAATTTGTATCATGATACCCATCAAAATTTGTTTAAAACCTAACTAGCTGGGAACTATATCAGTTTTTTTAATTGTTAAATACATCATTTAAATTTTACTGTGTAAATAATAAAACTATAAATTTCCACATTCCCACCAAAACCAAAAAGAAATAATTCTATTATAATGTATAATGAGGATGTTAGTTAAATATTTAAAAATCTCTTGACATATATGAGAAAGTTGTTAATTAAGAAGAACATTTTCATTTTAAATGTTAAAAAAATCACACAATCTACCGTAAGTGCCATGATGCAGCAGCCGCGATACATTTTTTATTACAAATATAAGTAAACTAAAATTTAATTTTTATTGTGTCTTTGCTCAAACTACAATTTTTTGGCTGCTATTTAAACTTTTATAAAACTCTAGAAACGGAGGTTGGATTGGGTCGGTCATATGCCTAGCACCTGTACTGCTCTCCAGAAGTATTAAGAACCTACAAAATTTCAATCAAGTCGGTTGTGTAGTTAAAAAAATATCAATTTTAGTTTTTTTAGGTATTTTGATCACTCACTCTGCGTATTCGTAAAAAAGCATAAATTATTTGTAAATGCCGGTTATGGAAAGGTCTTAACTCGTATATAAGAAGCATTTCGTAGTGGATCGCCCAGTTTAGATGTTATAAAAAAACAAAATTCCAAAATAAAAAAAAACACCCTTTAAATTTTTTACGTTCATTTTTCTAAGATATATAGCTATATTTTGTTTAGATATCATTAGACAAAAAATTCAGTTTCTCATATTTTATTTAAGTTGAGGATGCGCTAAGACAAAGATGTTAAAAAACAAGAAAACGTTAAATAGTTTATAAAGATGTGAGAAGTTAGACCCTGGGCGAAATGTGTCCAATTACACTAATTTGCAACTGTTTACGTACCTACCTGCAATAAAGTTACCAGAACATAAAAATAAATAATGTTGATTTAGGTGTATATATAGTTCATAGATTCGTTTTAAAGGTGGTTTTTACTTACATGCATTTTTTTAAGTTAATAACAACAATTGACAAAGTTAAAAACCATTTATTTTTGGCAATTACTTATAGCCATGGATATTAAATATTTTTTGGTTAGTTTAAAAAAATATGCAACAACCTGGGTTGGTCAATTGAACCATCTTGTAACACATTGAATGCAACTTTTTAGGTACCTGCTACAAAGTTACCAGAATCATTTATTGGGCAATGCCATTTTTAAGTTAATAACAACAATTGACAAAGTTAAAAACCATTTATTTTTGGCAATTACTTATAGCCATGGATATTAAATATTTTTTGGTTAGTTTAAAAAAATATGCAACAACCTGGTTTGGTCAATTGAACCATCTTGTAACACATTGAATGCAACTTTTTAGGTACCTGCTACAAAGTTACCAGAATCATTTATTGGGCAATGCCATAGATTTTTTTAAAGATGTTTTTTTAAACAATTTATTTTTGGCAATTACTTATAACCATGGATATTACATATATTTTGGTGTGTTTTAAAAAATATGCAACAACCTGGCTTGCTCAAAATTGGATGGAACCATCATTTAATACAGTACTCCTACAAAGTTACCAGAACCATTTATTAGGCAATGTTGGAGCATACAAATAAAAAATGTTGATTAACGACGTTTTTTTACTTACACATATTTTTTAAAATTAATAACGGCAGCTGACAAAATTAAAAATCATTAATTTTTGGCAATTACTTTTTTTTTTTAATAAGGTAATGGGGACCAACATTGACACCAGGTGAACATTGACACAATTTCTAAAGTTAATTATAAAATAAATGCGAGTAATACGGCTCTGTTTTACCTTAATAAATAGGGAATATGCACCGCCATCTGGCGTCGGACGCGCAATTGGCTGTTTTCGTAATACCCACCTGTTCAGTGTCTTTAAGTTCTCAGCTAGGCGTGGGTGTGTGATTTTCTTTGGACAAAACTTTTTAAAAAATCAAAGTCTTGGTGACTTAGATGACTTATAAAGGTAAGCAGAAGTTTTAAAATAATTTAAGACATCAATATCTTGTTTATCTCTTTGTAGTTTTATGTTATTTTAAAAAGATCATATTTTTCAAAATAGGTTATGTTTGCCACGTGTCAATCTTTCCCCAACAACAACATTGACAGTGACAATCTTTCCATAATAGTAAATTTGTCGTGATTATGAAGTATTCAGTAAACATTGACATAATAATATTTTGTTACAGATACCACGAAAAAAAAATCCGAAGGCCCCGACTGAAGGACATATAAAAGTTATTCAGATGAGGATATGTTAAAAGCCGTGCAGGAAGTTAAGAGTGGAAAATCATGAAAATATGTAGCTATCAGGTTTGGAATAAACCGCACTACTCTTATGAACCATGTTAAAGGATATAAGTGTAACAAGATTGGCAGACCCACGGTTGTGTCAACACAAGAAGAAGCTATTGGTGCATATGTTGGTCAAAATTCGCAGACTGGATAGGTCAAATCCGTTTAAAAATAGAATACCGGGGGAAGATTGGTGCTTGTTGTTTGAGCAATGATGGAAAGATGAGATAAGTCGCAGGGTCGCCCAGAACCTACCAAAAAATAGAGCCGGCTGGCACGCTCTGAGGTTATGGAAGACTTTTTTAATAAGTTGGATCATATTATGACAAAATTTGGACTTCAAAATAAACCGCAGAACATATACAACTGCGATGAGTTTTGTGCAAAAGAGGAAGTCGAAACCCTTCCAAACTAGTAGCGTAACAAAAGCGTCGTACACCGTTTTAATGTGCTGCAATGCAATTGGAGACTATCTGCCAATGTTTATTAACTACAAAGGTTTGCATCTGTATACAAATTGGTGTAATGGAAGTCCAGAAGATTATCCCACACACCTCACAGCAAGAAGGAACAAAATTACTTATTTACCATGGCCATAACTCGCATATTTCTACAGATTTAATCGATGCTGCTACAGAAAACAATATAGACATTTTATGCCTACCAGCTCACACTTCACACCTTTGGCAGCCATTGGACGTTGGTGTCTACAAACCAGCCAAAACCGCCTGGAAGACCGTTCTAAAGGAGTATTATCACGACTCTGGTTACAAAAATGTAGATAAACTAATTTTTCCATCCCTTATGAAAAAATTAGTGGACACTGGATGTTTCTCGAGATCAAATGCCGTCGGAGGGTTTGAAGAATCTGGAATTTAACCTCTTTCAAAACATCAAATTATGCGAAAAGCAGAAATTGCAGTAATTGTAGCAGAAGAAAGTTCTGTGGAAGAATTCGCTACTTCTTCTTCAGCGAGCCATAGCGATAATCTCGAAAGACCTTTAGGAGCATCAGTTCCTAAAATTGTCGTAACAGAAAACATTACAGTCAAGGAGGCTTTAGAACGCTCACTGTTAACGACCCTCATCCTCAAAGAAAAAAAAGACATGGAAAACGGAAAAAGAAGTAAAATAAAAAGAAAGTTTGCTGAAAGTCTGACTGAGAGGGAAGTAAGGGAAAGATTACAAAAGGATAAACCAGGTCCAAGTACAAAATCCAA
The DNA here is from genome assembly GCA_963921995.1 of Oxystoma pomonae. Classification (NCBI taxonomy): domain Eukaryota; kingdom Metazoa; phylum Arthropoda; class Insecta; order Coleoptera; family Brentidae; genus Oxystoma; species Oxystoma pomonae. The sequence continues at coordinate 12,735,303 of OY998169.1, forward strand.
AGCCTTAAAAAGCAAGAAAAGTCAATTTTTGAAAACTAATAAAACGAAAAAAAGCAAAAGAGAGTGATATAAGTATCCACTTAGAAAGCGATGACGAATCTGATGATTTTGAGGACTTGGAAGCTGAAAGAAATGAGCAAACAAAAGAAAACATTGATGGAAACGTATTGATTGATGACTTGGAAGCTGAAAGAAATGAGCAAGTAAAAGAAAATATTGATGGAGACGTATTAAGAAATAAGAATAATGTAGAATTCACTAATTCAAATGAATAACAAATAGTTCGACTGTTTGCATTGTAGCAAAATTTGGAAAGAGCTCGTATGTTGGTCATATCAAAAAAATAAATAAAAAAGAGGTTACAGTGCAGTTTTTAAGAAAAAATTTCATGTACTTTGTTTATCCCAACGTAGATGACATCGTGGATATACCAAAAAGTGATATTTTGCAAATACTTAAAACTTCAGTTATTTAGCGGGAAAAACATTATTTTGACTTAAAAGAATTTGAAAATTTTTCTAACTTACATTAGTTTTGTAATTGACGTTTTAATTTCTTGTTACCATGATTAGTATGATGACGATGATTTTTAATATGGTCGTTTTCGTTTATTGTACATTACAAACCTTATTTTAAGTTTAAATATTCTTTAAGTTTAAGAAAAGTTACCATTAGCATTAATTTTTACTACTGGAGGTTTTATATTGCACCCTTTTAAGATGTAACTATGTTTATAAGTTTTTTCCACTTACTATATTTTTTAGGATTCTCTTAAAATTGAAATATCGGTTTAATTTTTGCTGTTTTTTTTTTCTAGTTTTTGGCTTATGGTCAAATTTTGGATTTTTTTCAGTGGCAAAAATAAAAAAAATCCATATTTGATTAAGTCTTTAAAGCAGATCATTTTTTTAGTGTCACTTTTGGACTGTAAAGCCCTGTTCTCACTATGCAACTTTTCCATGCATCAAATTTTTTAATAACAGGTTAAAAGAAGAAACAAGCAGACTGTGTCTTTTTTTAACCTTATCAGAAAATTTGATGCATTGAAAAGTTGCATATAGTGAGAACAGGGCTTATCATACAAATATTGACTTTTTTTGCTTGACTGCAGGTAATTTAGACAACAATTTTGGCAGATGTCAATCTTACACGGAACATGGGTAACATTGACACCTGAAGTTAATTTTAAAAAAGTATATTTTTTTTTAACGATAAGGAATAGAACAAAATGTTTGCAATATCATGTTAAGCAGATATAAAGCTTGCTTATGCATACATTAGCAAATTTAATTTTCATAATTTGAACTATATTTTTGATTACTTAATGAAGGTATGTCAATGTTTGCCCCTTTTACTTTATACTGGGACTTTTTATCCATTACAGGATCAATGCTCAGTGTTAGCGAAGTGTTTTTGCAAAGTTAAAGACAAACACAAAATATCCACGCACCTAGCCGCGATTCGAACCCGGGACCTTCCGCGCGGCAGGCAGATGCGCTGCCCGCTGCGCTACGGCGACCGACACTTATAACCATGGATACCACATATTTGGTGTTGGTGGAAATTGGAGGGAACGATCCCATAGTACAGTGAACGTTTTGGTAGGTACCTGCAGAGGTTTTTTTGATAGCTTGTACCTCTACCGAATATAATCTTTGCAGCTTAACTGGAAAATGATTTGGCGATACCAAATTTTCTCTTCTGTATTTGTGGGATATACTAAGATCTAAAATAGTACCCCCCTCAGGTCTAAATATTTACACCTGTGGAGGGTACTAAATTTTAAAACCAATTTTCAAAAAACACTTACCCATACAGAAAAGACACAAAGTTATTGATTATTTTGTATTATTATTGTAAAATATCACTGAAAAACTGCTTTTTTTTTCTCAAAATATACCATATTTTAGGAGAAAATGCCCTAAAACTAATTTTTTTTGACAAGTTTGGAAATGGCAAATGGTGAATACGCCAAAAATTTGGCACTAACATCTTCATTATCTGTGTTTGAGGTTATAAAGTTGGTTTAAAATTTATAGTAACCGTTTTTGCAAGAATTAATTTACCTTATTTAATATCCTAAATTGTAAGTTAATCAATAAAACACCTCCAATTTTGTCCAGAAAAACTCCATATTTTGAATCCGTTTTCAGAAGAAAAAATATATTTATAAGGGCACTACGAAGCAAAACAAACATAAGTGAAGGTCACTGATTATGCACGAAAACTGTTTCCAATGAAAAAATTTAAAACAACTGTAGTTATTCATTTATTTACAAAATGAAATTAAAACATTGAGTTTATCTAAAAGCTTAATCATCAACTTTCACTGGAAGATCACACTCAAAAGTTTCAAAGCTGCAGTTTTTATGGGTACTTCGCTAATGTTCTACCCATATATGTATGAGGTTAAATATAGGCCTTTCCCAGGCCAAACTTGTAAGCAAGATCTAAAATCTAGCAGGCCATGGAGCCGTCTTAGCTCCGCGCCTATACCCATGCGCGAAAATTTTACAAGGCGGCCGGTTTCGCGACCTTCGTCTTCGCCCTTCGGTCGAGATGCCATTTTTGTTAATTTGTTTTAATCACACATAGTAGTTTTCCACGTTTTCGTTTAAGCAAATTTTTTTATTGTGATATTTTTAATCTTTTTTTACGCGAAAGTTTTGAGGAGTTATAATAAAAACTGTTTATATCTTGGAGATTAAGATGTCGCTGCATAAAAAGACGTGCTGTGTTTGTGGATGCCGCCAAACAACAAAAGTGAAGTTCCAGAGGTTGGTAGCTATTTTTTCTTAAAATTTGAAGGAAAAATGTGAAAATACTTAAAAATTATTTCTATTCATATATTTATTTATTTAAAACTAGAAAATACTGATTTTCTAAAAACGCAAACAAATAGAAAAATTTTGACAACTGCACAGCTATCTTTCTGGATTTTGGTTGGTTAACCGATGACGATAGCCGCGCATGTGCAGAACCGCTAAGCTTTGACGCCAGAAAGAGACAATATAAGAGTTCTAAAAGAGTAAAAGAGAAAGGTATAGGCATATATATAGGACATCCTGCTTACAAAGTTGTGCACGCCGAAAGCATTTTAAGGGCGTATATTTAAGCTCATATATATATGGTTCTACCAGATAACCGGGCACGTCCAGTTCGTTGGGAACGCATCAGTGAATGATTTTTGAATTCAGGTCTGTTTTTAGCCGCATTTGTTTTCATGACCTCCTTTCGATAGATAAAAAATAGACTATTAATTTAGAAAATCAATAAACAAGGTTAAGTTTTTATAACAGTGCCATATAACGTCAATTTTAATTTGCTCAACAGAGTGTTTACTATTTAGATCCCCCCTAGGTTTAAAAAAACCGTCTTTTAAATTGAAATTTTCTTCTTAAAATTAACAAAAGGTTGTGTTAACATAATTATTCACTAAAAAAAATAATTAAAATTATTCTTATAAATCAAACTATGTTTAAAACTCAAGGAAGTTGGTATAAAATGCTTAAAACCAACAATTTCACTTAAACTTAGGACCTGTCTAAAATAGGCTAAACCCTTTTAGTAAATCCCACTGTAAATGTCTATTTTTCCTTGCTTTAAAAACCAAATTAATTGGATACAAAGAAGTTTGGACCCCCCCCATATAATATTAAAGAATATTTTTTCTTATTTTTTGATTTCCTATCATTCATTAAAAGATTAGCAGAACGATCGATTTACGTTTATGCCTTGTATTTCAGGCTCGTCAAAATGCGATAAAGAAAATTCGATGGTGTGTTGCTGGGTTTTTTTATAAAGGTCCAATGACGAATATGTAATTATTTTTCATTATTAGTTTTTTAACAATGCAAATAACTAAAATTTAAGCAATTATTGTAATCATTGTCAGTTTAACAAATAAGAAATTAATTAAAATACTGCAACTCAACTTATTTCTTTTTAAAAGTTTTTTGACTGTAGTCGTTAAATTGGCGTTATGACTTCGAATGTGGTTTTACCTTTTATTCTTCTGATAATTTTTATTATTAAAGCAGAAGGTAGGTAGTTAGGCAATAATTTATAACCGAATACCCAAATATCTACGCCGATGCCAGCTTGTGGTCTGAATCTTGATGTTTTAGGATGTCCACACTAGCGATGGGGATTTTGATTAAAAGCATTTTTATAAGTTTTTTAGTTATTTTGCATTTCATTTTTAATTTTTTTCTTTTACAGAAATGTTTTTTTTGTGGTTCTATAACCACCAGTCCCTTATATTTACAAAGTAGTAAATTAAATTTTTATAAAAACATATGGAATTTTGCTTAAAGTTTAGGAGCTAGTTTCTGTTGAAAACATGTGAAGGGTGCATCTATAACAACTTTTCTAAAAATAAATAAAACGTTCGAAAAACTCATTCGTGTGGACGTCACTTGTATGGACACTAAATATTTTATCTGTATTATTTTATCCCCGTATATTTTATATTCTACCATTTTTTTTATACAAAAAGGTATATTATATACCAAGGGATAAAAGTTGTACTTTTTATCCCAAAGCGAAAAGTTTGTAGCACAAGCGTAGCAAGGGCTACAATTCGTCGAGGAATAAAAATACACTCTTATCACGAGGTTTATACGTTCCGGTACTCTTCTACAAGCATAACAGTTATAGCTAAAAATAGTAAAATTGTTAATATTTTTTTAATTTTTGGCACTATTAAAGTATTTTTAGAAAAAAAATATTAAAAAAAAATATACCGATCGAGATTTAGGTACTCTACTATAAGATCTATAAAAACAGTTACCATAACTAAAATTTAAAAAATCTAAAATTTAACTTTTTACCTCTTTTTACTTTTTAAATTTGTCTTTTGTTTGATCGGCTTTTGGGTCAAAAAGTCACTGTGTGGACAAAAGCAGTTTTTATTATGTTTTATTATTTTCAGTTAAAAAGTTTTTTTAGTTTTTTTTATGCGTAATAATATATATATTTTTTTATATACATCACTGTTGTGGACACAAAATAAAAAATAATAATAAAATTAGTAGAACAAATTGTTATTGATCTCGACTTTGCATTAAACGATAATGAAACAAATCCAATTGAAATGTTAAAGATAATAAAGCAATGTTTTGCAACTTTATAATTTTTTGAAAATGGCCACACCTAATGTAATACATCTTTCTGGAAGACTCAAATCATTAAATTTTGACAACAAAAAAAAATACCCTATTAATATCTTTTGCAAAATCGATAAAATTTACCGGCCCATTGGAGTAGGGGGGTCTTAAAATTTTGTCATCCCCCGAGGGGGTGGGGTTCTCAAATTAAGTTTTTTTTATATTTATCCTTAACCCCCCGCTCAAAGTCAATTCCTGAATGCGCCACTGGTTCCAGCACAACTTCGAAACGGTTTAAGCGATTTTCATAATACTTTTTTATTCGATTCGAATGTGCCCGACGGCATTCCCATTTTTTTTAGTACTTCCCCCAAAACTTTTCTCGCAAAACTAAAAAAAACTGAAAAATATTTTTAATTTGATTCAGGAGTATGGTAACCTGAATATAGTTAAAAAAAAACAAACAAGAGTAATTGGTGAAACCTTAGATTGATTACTCAGCGGGTTAAAACAAAAAGCATTGAGTACAAAAATTTAATTAGGGAGTAGAGAGCGAAAATAAAAGAGCCAAAAATAAACCAAAGGAGAATAAATCTGTTTAGTTTTCACAAACAGGAACAAAAACTCGAGAAAATCTAGCTCAACCGGACATATTTGCTGATTGCTTCGACAAGATTCCAGAAATGAAAGAACATATGAAAAAGCTTAAATCATTAAATTTTGACAACGAAAAAAAATTAATAGACCAGAAAAATAGGTTAAAAGGAGCAAGAAAAATTAGAGGAGACTAAAGAAAACCATCGAAGTTTTGGAAAATGAGAGAAATACTAATATGGAAGAGATAAAAGATTTGAAAAATTTGGAATTTTATAAATATAGCAATAATTACCTTTTTGAGGAATTTCCACAGAGTTTTGAGTCTGCACAACATCAGGAACTTATATTGGGTGACAGCTCAGTTGTAGACCTCTACAAATACTTAAAAGCATATCAAAGCCAGGAATACAAAGTTCTTACTTTTGCTAACTAAACATAAGTACACTATCAATTAATTTCTTAAAAAAATACTTCACCACAATCTCTGGACGTTTACAAAATGCAATTTAGGGTGGGAAAGTAAATACAAGTGTTTTTGAGCTTTTGATAGAGAGATACCGGTACCGGTCTGGAGTAATCGGTCATTGCTAAACAAGTTTATAGACAAAACTTCTTACTTTATGAAAAGCTACAAAAAGTTTGCGTATTTTTAAACATTAACTCTTTTTTAAATTCAACTTTCTTCTTTTTTAATAAAGCCTTGGTGGTAAAAAGTGTAGCAAAAATTAGAATAGCTTATCACATTGATAAAATTATTATTATTATTAAAAAAAATATATTAGTGTTAGTAGAATTAATGACAGTATTTAGGGCTGTAACACTAACTCGATTTCTTTTTTATCTTAAATAATAACGATGACTCTAAAATTTAATTAAATGTACAATCGTTGTGTAGCAAATCTAATGAACTTTTTATTTTAATTGAAAATTCCGATATGCCCACATTTCTTTTCTTAACAAAACATTGGCTGACAGAAGTCGAATTATGTTATCTTCCAAACTATGGGATATTGTCGATATATTGCCGGGAAAAAGGTTATGGGGGTAGAGTGATAATGGCTAATAGAGATTTCTTGGAAGCAAATAATGCACAAGGTATTTAACATAACAACTTAGTTATAAACAATCAGTTTGAATTTTCATCATGCTATATACAAGAACTAAATACTCTTATGTGATCATAGACCTCCATCTGGAAATCCAAAAACATTCCTAGAAATGTTGAAAATTCTTTCGCATACATTTTCATTGTCTTCAAAAATCGTTGTGGACGTTGATTTAAATATCAACTTTGGAGATGTCGAGTCCAAAGATACACTGTCATGATTTGCTTCTGTGTTACTGATCATTAATCTACGACCATCGATTATATGTGGCAATTTTAGCGTGGATAACTAAGAATACCTTTAAAACTGCTGTAAAACGTAGGATCTTCACTAAATAAAATTTTGATACCTTTAGGAGCTTAGCAACTCAAACATACTGGAATGGATGCTTAAATTCGAAAGATCCTATAGAATCTTTTCAAAATAAAGTAACAAACATTTTTGACAAAAGTTTGGCTTTGTAAACTTTGGCTGACTAAAGGTATTAAAAGTACTAGTTTCGGGTAAGAATTTAAGATGTCTATATAAAATCAGAAAATTCACAAACTGTCAAGGTTTTTTAGATTATTTTTATAAATATCGTCAAATTTATAGAAAACTTATAGAAAGTGCCAAACTATTACACTATGAAAAGAGAATAAATAAGGTTATAAACAAGAGTAAGGAATACTGGAACATAATTAATTAATTTAGAGGTAAAAAAGAAAATCAGTTAGTTTTATTGATATTTTTCCTCCTTCTATATGCCAGTGGCTCAAAATTTAACTCAAGACTTAAATTCTAATATAGATCCCTTTTCTTATTTGCCACAAACACCACACTCAGAAAAGTTTCAGTTTATTTTAAGAAAAAAACAGGAAATTATTAAAATCTATAAAGAAATTAAAAAACAAAATGCATCAGGAATAGATAATATATCGGTTAAAATCATTTAAAACTTACCAGAAAATGTTCTACAAGTACTAGCAGTATCCATAAATTGGTCTCTTATTGCAGGAATATTCCCTAGCTGTTTAAATACTGCAATGGTTATCCCCATTTTTAAGGGAGGAAGCAGCAATAGTCCTTCCAACTACCATCCCCTTTCTTTACTCGGCACGATCTCAAAATTAATTGAAAATATCATTAAGAAGAACTAATCGACTATCTACAAAGACACAATCTCCTAAATCATAATCAGTTTGGCTTTCAGAATTCGATATGTACAAATGATGCCATTTTTGCATTTTTGGAAAAAATTTATCTAAGCTTTTGTTGCGTAAGCTTCATCATTATGGCATACATAACACTTTGTACTGGTTTAGCTCGATGCTTACAAAGTACTGGCTTTCAAGGAGAACTCAAAAAACTAAACTCCTACATGAATGAGCTTCGAGAAAAGCTTTGGATATTCACGAGTTGGTCAGAGAAATAGTTTTAATCGTGGGACTATAGTTTTTAGTGCTGCATTGTATTTAGGTATACATGACTTTACTTAGTGTTAAATGTTGTATTTGTATGCACATATACCTTTGTTTTAGTCGAAGTTATAAATGAAAGTGCGTGGAGCGTCGCGAATGACCGAGTCAGTTCGCGAATAGTCTAGGCGCGCGATTTAAAAAAATTCTTATGTTCTTATGTTGTAGAACCAGCAAAGCAAATACAAGCCGAAAGTGTCGTTAAATATGCAATTTTATCTAATATAAGATCCAGTGAAAAGCGAGGCCTTTTTTTGTATGTCAGTTACAGTGCCCAGTAAACATGCACATCCATGCACTCCGGGGAATGGTTGGGCCACACTTTGCTAGTAAAAGCCTTTTGGTTGATACCCGATGATATCGCGGCTCATTTTTTAAGCAAAGGCCTTATAATGATCCGTAGTCACTCCCCCGAAAATTGTAGAAAGCCCACTGAGTAAGATTTGGACATTTTTTTGACCGGATAGTACACAAACGACCTGTAACAATTTTCTGACAGATATTTATATGACATCTTAAAGACCAAGGTTATACGTTGACCTGCCCTTAGTTTCCCAGCTGTTATTACTTTCTATTTAAAATTGCTGTTGGACAATCCAGAACTATGTATAACGCAACCAAAATTATAGGTAATAACCGCTGAGCTCTTAAAAGAGGTAAAGTCGAAGTTTTTTGTTGCCGTTCTTTTATTTTTAGAAAGCAGGATATTCTTTATATTTTATATAATCTATTCTTAAAAGGACTGGGTACCATTCTGCTTCTTTACCCTTTCCACATTTTTAGTTTTCATGTTCCATTAAAGAACTAAAACTTAAGACGGAGTGTGTGTGGCATCAAATCGCCCGTCTTAGTACTGTGTACCATCAATTGTGTGGCATGAATGGACGATCTCACAGATTGGAATACTGATGGTCTGGCATTCCGGCAAAAAATGCCGGGGTCCCGGACCGGCATCTTTATTGGCCCGAGGGGACATATCCGTACTTTTTTGGACCGAGGTCCCATATACATATTGTCAAAAGGCCATTTCTGGCATAATGCTCACGGATTGGGATATTGATGGTCTATGTCAGGCATGCCGGAAGAAAATACCGGGGTCCCGTACTGGCATCTTTATTGGCCCGAGGGGACATTTCCGTACCTTTTTTGGACCGCAGATTCTATAGACATATTGTTAAAAGGCCATTACTATGACTGACCATGATTCTGCAACAGGCCAACAGTGAGCCGTAGTAAATTGTTTACTGGGTGGCGCATCAAAGAGTTTTGGTAGATTTTGAAAGTTTCCAATTAAGAAAATCGGACTACGCCACTGGAAAATTTTAGTTTTCTGATATAATTTAAGTCTTTGCTCTTAAATTAATTCTGCAAAGTTTGGTACTCGTAGGTTGAGAAATCTTGATGAAAATGCTAAATAGGAATATGCAAGAAATTGTTCAAATTGGCATCATTTTTGCTTGGACTTTTTGATTTTTTTCTGGTAGAAGGAGTGGTTGAAAAAAAATTTGCACCATTGTTCCCATTTATTAATTTTGACACGTCTGTCACCGTTTAGAAGTTATCCAAGAAAAACAGTTCTCGAGGAGGTAGGATTGGGGACTTTTAGTATGTTAAATAGTGGACCTTCCTAAGCTTGTTAATGAAAAAAAAAATTGGGTTCTAATTTTTTCCTTTATTCGCAAAATTTATATCTAAATTCAACAGATCAAAATATCTTGGGTGAAAATAACGAAAATTCAAACCTGGATGAGCATCCCACAAGGAACACTCAAAGAAGCAAAGCGAAAATAGAAATGATTAAACGATGCTTCGCTCTGGGTGACCAGCATGAGCTCGTCAGTGGTTCCACTGGTCACCCTCCCCATATATCATTAAACACCGTTATACACTTTGATTTCCAACTTTGAACAAATAGGCATCGTTCCGCACTGGTACTTATCCAAGTTACCTGATACGGATTCATCCTGGCGTGTTAATATTTCCAATAGGATTATGCTCCTAAGGCAATTAAAAATCAAAATGAAGTTAAAAAACCTCCAAATCAGTTACACCAACCGAAAAGAATCTGAAAACAACAGATCAAAAGATCTTGGGTGGAAATAAACCTATTGTTTTTAGATTCTTTTCGGTTGATGTAACTGATTTCGATCAGGTAACTTGGATAATTACCAGTGCGGAGCGATGCCTATTTGTGAGTGATTCAAAGTTGGAAATCAAAGTGTATGACGGGGTTTAATGATGTATGGGGAGGGTGGCCAGTGGAACTACTGACGAGCTCACGCTTTTCACCCAGAGCGAAACATCGCTTAATCATTTCTATTTTCACTTTGGTTCTTTAAGTGTTCCTTGTTGGATGCTCATCCAGGTTTGAATTTTCGTTATTTCCACCCAAGATCTTTTGATCTGTTATTTTTAGATTCTTTTCGGTTGATGTAACTGATTTGGAGGTTTTTAAACTTCATTTTGATTTTTTATATCTAAATTACCTATCCTATTAAGTTACATTTTTTTAATTTTTAGGTGTGCTGCAAATTCTTCAACATAATTTTACAAAAAGGTTTTTATCCAGCCGAGGTCACGCATTAGCTTATATTGATATAAATAATATCGAAAACGGCATTAGTCTCCCTATAAGGCGTGAAAGCCTTTACGATCAAATATTTTTATATCCACAAGACATTATTTATAATCGCCAGAAGTTCATATTCACATAAGATCAATATGATAATGGTAATGACTATGATGATTGGATAAGAACCAGAAAGTAGGTCAAAAAGGGCATGGCATATTCTAAAAAAAAATTAAGGGTATTGTACCGGCTGACCCATACCATAACAATTAGCCTGTCTAAAACGAACTGTCATGATCAGCTGCTACCTACATCGAATAAGCCACACCAGGGCCGACAGGAATGTGTTCCACACGGGCCTCACACAACCAAAATTGTGACGTCACAATCTTGGGCCGGTTTTTTTTTCGTTGGTTGCGTCCAGCCAGACGCGCAAGGCCGCAAACATAACCTCACTAATTCTTGATTTGTTTATTTAATTTTCAGTCAATTTTTAACATTTTTTTTCCAATTTTGGAATCAAACAAACTTTAAAATAAACCGGTATTGTTTTAAAAAGAATGACTGGTCGTTTGATGTGAAAAAAGTGAACTTCAAACCAAAAACAGGACAATTGCTTACAGTGTGAATTTTGTGCTTCGAAAATGTTTAAATCACCTTTATCGTCTATCGTATTTGATATAGAAATCAGGAAAATGTGTCGAAAATGCTGCATACCAGAAAGTGCCCAAAAAAAGGGTGAGTCATATGTAACAAACTTTTCCTATCCAACTGATCCCTCCCTTTTCGGTAATTTTATATGCAGTATACGATTTTCTGCCATTTATGATTTTTTATGAAAACATCTTTATGGGGGCACCTACTAGGGTCCCTAGGACGTCAAATCCGCCGGCGCCGGTTTTTTTTTTAAGAGAAAAAAGGTGCCGGGGGGGGGGGTTGTAATGTGTTTTCTTGATTGTTTTGGGTTAGGTTGGGTAGGGCTGTGTTGGATTGGGTTGTTTTAGTGAAAAAAAAATTAAAAAAAAATAAAAAAAAAACCAACTGGCGGATTTGGGGTCCTAGAGAATTTTTCATAAAAATCAAAAATGGCAGAAAACTGTATACTGCATAATTGCCCACTTTTCTACTAAGCTAGTAAAATGTCACATATTACCTGCCTATTGCTAGGAGGCCCTTCATACATCATGTTATCAGAGGTAGGAAACTTGACTTTCCTATCTTTTTGTTAAATTTACTTGTAAAAACTGTTTTTGTATAAAACACTGAACATTCTTCATACTTAGAGATAATTTAAACATATATAGGTATTGAACTGAGCTAATGAATAAAATTTTAGGATTATATGCTAGGAGCTGTGCACAAATTATGTAACGGTCATAGAGGGGAGGGAGGGGGGTAGCCAAAGTGTTACAAAACGTTACATAGGGGGTTTGCGACAGATTTGGAATGAAAATAAGAAAAATTATGGGGAGTGGTGGTCTTGAAACTGTTACATAATATTATGGGCGGGGGTTCACCAAACCGTTACAAAACGTGATATGGGGGAGGGGGGGGGTCAAAAATTGATAAAATCACCGTTCCATAATTTGTACATGTCCCCAGTTCTTTTGCTAATAATTTTTATTATTTATTTTTTATAGGAAAAGGAGTAGAAAATGGAAACTTGAATGCCTGTAAAAGAGAAAACATGGGAATGCATAATGGAGAGATCTTGGGAGGGATAGAGAACTATGAATATGGAAAATAATACCTCGGCACATGTTATTAACAATATCAAGGTAAACAAAGTTAACAAAACTAGCATATTCAAGCACTTTGCAGCCCATATTTTTAACTTACAAATGTAAAAATTTTAATTTTTTATGTAGCCCCTTTTTAGGGGGCAAATTTGGTTGAACTTAGAAGGTTTGAACATAAATGTTCCATTTTAATATTAAATTTGCAATCTTCTTAAAATTTACTTTTAATAGAAATCTGTTTCATAAGGTTAAGTAACTTTTAAATGCCCATGTCTCTGAAACTAAAAGGGGTACCCCTATGAAGTTTGGTATCATTTTTAACGTATTCCACAGCTATTAACTTTTTGAGGATCACATGCTACCATTGCCAATAAAAGCGATAGAATGACCTAAAATTCGTATATATTGGAGAATTTATTGATTTAATTCCCTTGAGGTAGTAAATTTTTTAATATTTTTAGAATGGAAGTAGGCGGAGATGAAGAAGGTAAAAGTGGAGAAAGAGAGGTAAACGAAAAAGGCATCACAATAATACTGTTCCAGTTGAAGGGTCCGGAAGTGTCCATTCCTTTTTTGAAAATAAATTATTACCATACCTCCAAATACTACCTAGGAGATAGCAATGGTCAATGGTCATCTTGGTTTATGACACTCACTGAAAACTATTCCTAGATTAAGTTGGTTGCCTATATAATATTGTAGAATCTACAGGGTGGGGACTTTAACTCAAACAAATTTTCTACAGCTTCAGGATGAAGAATTTGGGCTTTACAGTCATACTAAAGAAAATATTGCTTCACTCCTTTTAGAGGGCGAAACCTGACCCCACTTTTGGCACTTTGTTGGAAAGCTCTTTTAAGCAGAAAATTGTGCAATTTTTGTTTTATTTTAACTTCATAGGTAATTCATATTTCAAATCTCTGAACCCAATCATTAAAATTTCAATTTTTAATGTTTCGGTTATTTGCTGGCATTTTTAACGTAAATATATTTGAAAAATATTTCGGCAAAAATAATTGATTTAATTCTGCCACACAAATGAAAAAAAAAATATATTTTTTTTTAGTAAGTATTTCAACTTTCATTCAGAAAAATCCATTTTGGTCAATAAAGAGTGCAAAATTTCGATAAAGCAGTTCATACACATTGTGTCTAAATTAATGAAAATAATACTGGACCACTAAAAATTGCAAATTCATTATGTTTAAACATTGCGGAATTTTGTGATATTAAAAAGTTTTTTGAAGCTAAAAGATAGATTCTCTAGTTAGAATGAAATAAAACATGAGCAGCCAATTTTCTTTTAAGAGAGCTTTCCAGCAAGGTGCCACAAGTACTATCATCCCATTTAAAAAAATAGGGTGGGGTTAGGTTTCACCCTCTAAAAGGGGTAAAAAAATATTCCTTTTACTGTGACTGGAAAGCCCTGGGCCTTAATTATGTCTATCATCTGATACTGGACGAAATTAAAACTGTTAACAATCAGAAAAAATTTAAAAAAGAGATAAAAGTTTGGATTCCAAATGAATCTAGATTATTTTTTGATCAAATTATTTATCAAAGGCTATCCAAACGTTAGGTTGTTAAGTTGTTAGGTATTTAAAAATAATATAAATTTATTTATATTTACAGATTTTATGTTTATGTTTATTCTTTATATTTAAAATTAATAATTTATTTCTTAGTAGTAATCATAAATAAATTAAAAAACTTCCAAGCACAAGCCTCATAGAGGCTTCAGTGAGTTTCCCTATTTATTTCTAATTTTCAAAATAATCAAAAATAATAATCTAATTTGAGATTGAAAATTAATAGATATATATTATTATTATTATTTTATGAAATAGTCATTTTATGAAATAGTCAAACAACCATGAAGTCAAAAAGGTCCTAGAAAATCTCTAAAAGTGATTATTTTTTGGATTTGTAAAGTAGGTACCTACTTATGTGTGAATATAATTAAAGAAAATAAACTTATTTGCAGAAGAATACCGAATTTTATTGAAAGAATTCAGTAGAAGGTCCACTCGATGTCAGTATCAAGTAAAACAAATAGGTATACACAGTGACAATCCTGTTTAACTAAGATGCCTTGTTGGAGTATGTAACTCAGATATTCTATGTATTTCAACAAGTTAACATTTTTAATTAAAATTCCAGTTTAAATTAACAGTAATTCTCAGAGATGGTGGTGATGAAAACAGTAAATCATGACATTGTGAAGTTTGTCTACTTTTTTCTGTATTATTTGAGGTGATGTGAAGGTGTTTTTGTGGGTGGAAGGAGAGCCACAATCCCTTCGTAGTATTTGACCCTTAACTTGTCAATGTTGCTTGTTTTGGGGTTGGTTATCATATAGCGTTTTTCTGTCACACTTTTTTGAAAACTGTGATGAATCTCGAGATCCTCTGAGACAAAGGATCGAAAAATGCGATTTGATAACCACATTCAAACAAACAACACTAACAAGTTAAGGATCATATTATGCAGAGGAATTGTCGGTCATCCTCCTCTCATAAATACACCTCCATAGCACCTCAAATAATGCAAAAAAGAGCAAGAAAACTTGGTGATGTCACTGAAATCACTGTTTCTATCTCTAGTAATTTTTGTTAAGTTCATCATCATAATGTTAATTTAATCTGAGATTTGTAAAAAAAATGTTAACTGGTTGAAACGCACACAAGATGTCTTAGATAAATAGGATTCTCAGTGCAGCTACCTATGAATAATATCTAATTGCTAATAAAGAATTATCTATCTATCTATCTATCTAAATAATGTTTAACTTAGGTCTCTTATGACGTAAATCACACAAACAGCAAAAGTCCCAGATATTACTCAAAAACTGCACTCAAAATGACGTATTAATTAGATGCTTCTCTGTAGCGTATTCTGTTCCATTGTCTTACTTTTTACCATTACTCCAATCTTCTATAAGGTAATCACTCTGATGGGACCTGGTTGGTAGGAGACCTTGTGGAAGAACCTAAACCAACATTTAAACCATACCTACTCTTCTCGCTATACAACAAAATATATTCAGATGTCATGTATGGCGACTCAAATATTATTTAGCGACTCAACAAGACAGGAATTATTAATTTAGGTATATAAATCCACCATTTCCAATTCGTGAAATGATCACGAAAAAAAACACTAGTCTCCTGCATTTTTTCGATAAATCAATTTTTATTCTGGTGTAGATATGGATGCGCACCTTTTGAAACCTTTCATGTGCATTTTATTGCTAACAATATGAGAAAATTTCCTTTTTTTAAGAAAAATAAAATAAGTGTTGTTGTTTACATCAACCTAACCTCACAAAATACTTTTCCTAGAATTTTTATTATTTGAGACCCTGTGATCTCCAGAAAACTTTTTTAAAATATTAGGATAGTATCGAAGAATATTTCATGGGAATTTGAAGAAAATTCATCGAGTCGTTTAGAAATAATCCCGAAAAAACCTCGGTTCTCCCATAAGACTCCATGTAAAAACCGGCCCAAGATTAACAGCTGTTTTTCTGATGGTTACGGCCTGTTGTTTTTTTTTGTCGGCCTTGGTCTACCAAGTCCAAGTATTTTTTGATTACGCCCAAAAAGAAAAAATGTCAAAAAAATGGGTCAAAAACAATTTTTTTTTTGACATTTCCGGCCAAATGCCGACTGGCACCATAAGCTTTCTGGGAATGGTGAGTACTAATCTTCAACTTTTTAAATATTTTGAGTGGTTTCCCGATCGGTCAAAAAATTTGCAGCCGGATCTCGTACTAAAATATCTTGAGTAAGTGAAAAGCAAAAATTAAATTTGGGCAATAAACCCAAAATGTCAGGTTATTTGTCAAAATAAGGTTGCCGAACGTTATCTGTAATCCTTTATGAACCAAACGGCAGGAGAAAAAAAGGGATGTGTCCATAAGAAAAAATTAACTTGATAGTGCTCCTGTCACACTGAAATGTCAAGTCCCAAAAATGGGCCTCTCACTAGGTAAATCTTAAAAAAGTGCCTGTAGAAAGTTTTAAGCGTTTTTTGACAGCTTTAAGAATAAGGGTGCGGAAAAATAAAAACTAAAAATGATAATTTTGGATTTTTCTGCCTATGTCCGGAACTATCTGGATTTTTTTTTAGTTTTGAGCAAAGCATCAAATTGCGAAACTTTGTCCTACCCTGTATATGCTGTTTATTTTCAGTTAACTAGATTAGCCAAGTCAAATCATCAATCATTATGAGCATCGTGATTTAATATGTAATCAGAACCAGCAAATTAAAATCGATCTACCAAAATTTTTTTTAGATCTACACCCAAACATTTTTCCATGTACTACTGTAACTAAATGTACGAAGATAATAGACGCTTTAAGTTGGTCATGACACGTACGAGGTGCCCAGCGGTATACGTGAAATTTTCGGGCTCGGATGTTTCTGTATTTTATATTTTATTACCATGTATTTCTATCTTGCTTTCTTTGGTTCGGCCGCTCGTCTATTGATTTTTGGCTGCCGTCGACAAAACTCGCTGCGTATTTGATGACATCTTCACGTTAGCAACATGCCGCAAACGCTATGCTATGTAGGTTAGCGTCATGTATGAACGTTGTACATGCAAATGACGTGACCATGATGAAAAGGCTCAAGGATAGACCACAGAGGTTCGACTTTGATATCTGTATTCGAGCGGAAGTCTTTGCTTTTATACAAATAAAAGGAAGACAAAATATTGCGCTATATTTCACGTTTGCGTGTACGTTTTATGACCAACTTAAAGTGTCTAATGTTCCTATTATTTGGTTAACTAAATGTACTAATCTAATACTTAGGATAATCCGCAAGTATATGCATGGGATAAAAGGATAACAAATAAGCATAAATTCTCTAAAGAGAATACTTTTGTGATGACCGCGGTACACTAAAATATCACCTCTGAATAAAAACGGTTGTGCGTATAATGATGCCCAGCACTCAACTGAATGCTCACAAAAATCTTATTATTAAAACATGACGATTTTTTTACTTGTTAGTAACTACTTTCGAAACCCCCCTGTATCTTTGATATCATCATCATATGATATAATTACGGTCCATTTAAAATTTCAGCAATCAACCAAATTGGCATGTATTCCGTGCGGGGTTCTTTGGTAAAATTTGGAAAATCACACGTAGGTTACTTCTGTTTTGTTTTTTCTTTTATTTGAAATTAAATATTACATTTTTGCAAGTTTTCTTTTCGCGCACTATTAAATTTATACAAAAATAAGTGCACAAGCGTTAATCGAAAATACCAGGATTTTCGGAACACTATACCCTCCACCGAATCTATATACGGAAAGCATTTTTAGTTAATTATATTTTATACTTTATGTATTGTGATGGGTTATATTTTATTAATTGATGATTATCATAAATTATTATATATTATTTTTGATTGTTCTTGAGAAAAAAAGGTTAAAAACCTAATAGGATAGGCAATTTAGATATAAATTTTATATATAGAGGAAAAAAAACTAGAACTTATTTTTTTTTCATTAACAAGGAAGGAAGGCCCACCATTTATGTCTCTATGCACCATTTTACACTCTAATTAGGATTAGCTAATCGGAATGAACTTGCTAATCACGGTTACACAATCATCGCTATGCACCAATGTTTTTTTAGCAATAATTAGCCTAACCAGGGTTAAGTAATTGAAATTAAGAAAAATAGTGGAGTAAATTCGTAAGGATTTTCAAGAGAAAGCTGCAAAAAGGGTATATTTTTTGTATTTGGCATAGTGATACTTAGTACGAAAATCTAAAATTCCAGTCGAGGATCCCCCATTTTTCGGCCTCAGAAACCAAGATGGCGGCTGTCAAAGTGAGGAAAAAATGTGTTTTCTGCGTTTTCAGAAAAATCACATCGAAATTAATTGGGTAATAGTGACGGGGTCTCACTTAATACAAAAATATTAAAAAAGTTGACATATGTCACTTCAAAGCAAAATGGCGGCAAGATATTTTATTTTATTTTATTTCTACCTATGTTGACAATGTCTATATTTAGTCTGTAAATCAAATGACAATAAATAAAATTTGAAATTGAATTTGAATTTGAGTTTCAAAAATTAGGTTGTTTTTTGATTTTCTTTTTACTTTTTAAGCGATGATATTTTCTCATGTCTCATATTAAAGCTAGTGACTGGCTTCTTGATCTCAATATAAAAAATATTAGAGTTTATATGCGGGTATAAAGAGGGCGCTTGATATGTCAAAAATATAAGAGGTCTTACTAATTTATAAACAACATTTCAAAAAAAAAATAGTAGATGAGGTCGTCTCTGCTACAATTTTAAAAAACATTTGATTTGACATTTTATATTCAAAATGGCGCCCAAACTATCGAGAAAAAGTAACTTTCGCCTTCCGGTGTGGTATTTACACTAACGTCATGCAATATCTCAATTTATACTAAATCGACGACGCTTGTCTTAAAAACTGCAAAAAAATTGACGCATGTCATTCCTAAATCAAGATGGCCGCGACTAAAATTAAGAAAAGTCATTATTTTTCTCCATGTTAGCAGTTTTGCACAAACCAAAGCAGTTTTTAGGACGACTTAAATTAGTTTTAAATTTACCTGTCAAAAAAAAAAAAAATTAGTGATGGGGTTAAAATGGCGGACGAAACATTATTTTTCTGTTCATTTACATTTTTTTACAAAAAAAAGCAGTTTTAGGATGAACTAAATTAGTTTTAAATCTTTGTGTCAAAAAAAATCAAATTTTAATGCTTCAGTTAAAATGGCGGACGATTAAGTAAAAAAAAGTACGTTTTTTTTGTTTTTTTCTTAAGTTAAACAAAAAAATACATGATAAAATATTCGATTTTATTAATTTAAATCTAAAAAACAACATTATTTTTCTGCCGGTTTATATTTTTTACATACAAAAGCAGTTTTAAAATAAGCTTAATTAATTTTAAATTTTTGTATAAAAAAAATTAATACCTCAGTTAAAATGGAGGACGATTAAGTAAACAAAAGTGTTTTTTTTTTGGTTTTTTTCGTAACACACGCAAAATAAATAAAAACAAATGACATGTCATTTTGTAATCCGGTATTATCGACATTTCTAAATATTCCCACGCGGATGCTTAGGTACTGGATACTTGCTAAAAACTTTTATATCTGATACATTTTCCTTTAAAAAAACTAATCTTAATAATATGAATTGGATTAAAGAAAAACAAAATGTTAAAAATCTTATTTACATATTACAATATTATTCGGTTGGGAAAAATCAATTCAATTCCTTTTCTTCTTCAAGTGTTTCTTATTTTACGATTTTTTTTTAACTTAAGTGACCGCCATTTTAACTGGGGTATAAAAATTTATTTTTTTTTGACACAAAAATTTAAAAATAAATTAGCTGATCCTAACACTGCTTTTGTTTGTGAACAATTGGAAACGAACAGAAACATAATGTTTTTTTTATTTTAGTCGCCGCCATTTTGATTTTTGAATGACACATGTCACTTTCTTTCCATTCTTGGAATGTCTTACTTAGCGCAATATTTTGCCAAGTGCTTTGTGTTTAACTTGAGGAAGAAACGAAAAAAGCTATTTTTTTTACTTCCCCCGCCATTTTAACTGAAGCAATAATTTTTTTTTACACAAAAATTTAAAAAAATCCTCAAACTGCTTTGGTTTGTGCCCAATTGCTAACGTGCAGAAAAATAATGACGTTTCTTAATTTTAGTCGCGATCATCTTGATTTGGAAATGACAGGTGTCATTTTTTGTAATTTTTGAGACAAGCGTCCTCGATTTAATACAAATTGATATATTGCATGGCGTTGGTTTAAATAGCGCACCAGAAGAAAAAAAATTACTTTTTTCTCGATAGTTTGGCGGCCATTTTGAATATCAAATAACAACTCAAATATTTTTTAAAATTTTAGTAAAGACGAACTCATCGCTAATAGTATCTTCTAAAAAAATATATATTTTTTAATGTGTCTATAGGTTATTAAGGTCTCTCATATTTTTTACATATCAAGCGCCCTCTTTGTACTCGCTCATAAACTCTAATCTTTTTTATTGTTAGGTCAAGAAGCCGGTCAATATTTTAAATATGAGAAATTAAAAAAGATCATCATTTAAAAAGTAAAGAAAAAGTAAAACAAAAACTAGATTTTTGAAATCTGACCACCAGTTTGTCAACTTTTTTTATATTCTTGGATTAAGTGGGACCTTCTTACTATTATTTTCGATTTGATTTTTCTAAAAACGTAGAAAACACATTTTTTTCTAACTTTGACAGCAGCCATCTTGGTTCCTGGGGACGAAAAATGGGGGATCCTCGACTAAAATTTTATCTTTTGGTATTAGGTATTAACATGCCAAATATGAAAAAATATACCCTTTTTGCAGTTTCTTTTTACGAATTTACTCCACTATGTTTTCCATTTAACCATTGGTGACATCGACTGGTGTTAAAATCCTTTGGCGTTTATATTTCATTTTATTTATTGAATTTTTTGTAAAGTGCAGTATTTGCGAAGAGAAAAGATCACTATTAGGCCCTAAATATCTTCAAAGAGAATCAGGAGATTCATACAGATTATCCCGGTGCAACTAATGTTGGAGTTTAAGGTCAGTCTCAATTAATAAAAAATAAAGTGTACTTAGAATGAAAGAAAGTAGAGCACAGTTGACTCCAAAACAAAGTAAAAAAACAACATATTCCAGATTTTTTCAAAAATTTAAACCTACTTTTTTATTTTGTGGCTTACCACTAGTTGCAATTTGCTTTTTAAAATACTAAATAAATTTTCTTATTTAATGAAAGTTTTCACAGTTATTTTCTTTAAAATTTTAAAAAAAGAAAATAAGACATCTATACTGGTGCATCAACTCCTGCTGGTTGAGCCACTATAGGTACTCTTTCTGTTTTCGTTGCAAAGTTCAGTATGTCGGCCCATTTTATTGAGTAGCTCCTCGTCTATGGTGTGTGAGTCCCATATTAGTTGCCTCAACCTGCCGTATACCATCGCACTCACGCAGGGGCATACAGATCCTTTAATATAATATGTGCATTTATTTGATTATTATATTCCTCAATTTTTTCTTCATAAAACACAATCGAAAAACTTCAAAAATGACAAAAAAGATCAAACATGACATAAACATCACAAAGATAACCTCACTTTTTAGCTAACCGCGGTTATGTTGCCCTAAATTCTAGATCATCGGGCAAATAAAGTTAATTGCTGGTTAGGTAAAAAATGCTTGGTGCATAACAAAAATGTTAGTTAACCGCGGCTAAAGTGTTTATCAGAGAAAATGTATGTTGGTGCATACCAGCATTCCCAGCAAACACGGTTCCCTCGGGCCTTCGTCGGTCCGATGTCGATTGCCGAATTTGTAGTCATCGGCACGACGTCGATTTACGACATCGGACAAGCAGTATTTTTTGTCAGCTTTGCGATGCCGATGCAGCGTTAGAATGTGGCCCGTCGTCGGACCAATGGTAAATTTTACTTTTTGCTGACATCGGTATACCGTCGCCGTACGAATAAGGTCCGATATGGTTTAACTACATGGTACCGACCATGCGCCCATAACTGCTTAATTGGGTCGGTCTAACGTAGGCAAGCTGGTCTCGGCCCGACATCGGTAAACTATTCAAGTCCGACATTGGTCTCCTAAAGCGGTCCAACGTCGGCGATTGACGGAGGTCCATCGGTGGCAGCTTAATGCGACCCGACATTGGCAAACTACAAAGTTTCGATAATGCGGGTGCTTAACCAGTCGGGCTGGTTTAAGTGGCAGAAGAGGTGATTCTTATAGTACCACCATCTTGTCAAGACCGCATTCTAGTTTTGAAATATCTTTGCTCATTATAAATATAATATTATCTTCCACTGTACAGCGAACATAGTGACATTAGCGCCATCTCTACATACTAGGAAGAAACTATTAAGCAGTTTAAAAATTTTAAGGTGACGTAATCGGACCATCGTCAGTTGCCGATTTTCGACCGATTAAACAAAGTTCCAATCGGACCATCGAATGACATTAATCAGCTGTGTTAGTGACTGTGTTTGTGTGGCGTCTCGCTTTTTGGATTTGGAAGTTTTTTTTGTTATTTTTCGAAATGGACGTCCTAATTCCACAAGTGAGCCTTTTTTTGGTCGCTGCTAGATAACCTTGGCCTATTTTCATTATCGCTAAGAATTGACAAGTACCGCAATATTGAACCGTGTTCGAAACGGCGGCCGAGGCGCTTTAGAAATCCTTTGAAATGTTTTGAACCGTGACGTCACCCTTTCGTGGCCAAAATAACATTTTAGGCATCTTTTCAAAGCTGTTTCGAAATCATCGGTCGCGAAAAGACGTCTCTATCCTCTCGGAAACTGTCATTTCTAACCTTCAAAATCCAAAGAAGCGTTTTTCTTGGATAACTCCTCAACGATGACTGTCAAAAATGACAAATAAAAGTAAATAGTGATTGTCTAGCTTGAACCACTCCTTCTACCAGAAAAAAATGAAAAAAACCCAAGCAACTTCTCAACCTACGAGTACCAAACTCGGCAGGGTTGATCTAAGTGCAATGGCCTAAATTATATCAGGAAATTAAATTTTCCAGTGGCATAGTCCGATTTTCTTAACTAGAAAATTTTAAAACGTACCAAAACTTTTTGGTACGCTACTGTTACTGACATATACAAAAAGGCCCCGCTTGTCACTGGATCTTATACTAGATAAAATTGCATTTGCAACGACACCTTCCGCTTGTATTTGCTGCTTCTAGTAATAAAATAAGAATTTTTTAAATTCATATTTTTTTATATTTTTTTTAGTAATACTTTGTTTATGATGACCATTAACGTCTATGACAATTTAGTGTCTTGGTTAAGAACATCGGACTATGCCACTGAAAAAGTTAATTTTCTGACATAATTTAGGCCATTGCTCTTAGATCAACCCTGCGAAGTTTGGTACTCGTATTTTTGCTCGGGTTTTTTCAATTTTTCTGGTAGAAGGAGTGGTTTAAGCTACACTTTGCTTGTAAATAAAAAATAACTTTGGGGATTAATTTTTTGAATATAATGAAATCTTCAAAAAATTACACCTTGAAATTTTAATAGATCTTCACGAAAACGACCTTTAGACGGATGCATTTATATAATAAATAGGCCCCATCTCAAAAAAAAACATGCACAGGTCCAAATACCGGGTGGGCCAGAAGAAACCGGACCAAATGTTTTCCGTTATAACTTTTAAACCATACCACCGATTTTAATGCAACAAATTGTTATTTGCAGGGAATTGAGCAAGACTTTGATTAGAAACATTTTTTTTTCGCCATCTTAAAATCTAAGATGGCGGACAGAAACAAACTTTACCCTTCAAAGAGCCTCGTTTATTCTTATGTTACGGAAATTTCTTGTATCTTTTTATGAAATCGTAAAAAAGCTTTGTTTCTGTTGATTGATTCCCAAAAAAAATAAAAATATTTCAATCAGTGTTTTACGGAATATGCGATTGCCGTCTCAATTCTGTCTGCAAACATTTTATCACAAATGCATTATTACTAAACCGATTTTGATGAAATAAAAAGCCTCATGGCGAAAATCGATTTTTCTTTAACTACTGCTATTGAAATTTATCGCCATCTTGAAATCCAACATGACGGACAAAATCAAATTTGACCCTTCAAAGAGGCTCGTTTATTCATATTTTCTGAAAACTTTTTTTTTTATTCGTAGAAAAGTTCTGCTTTCGCCACGTACAACGAGGTATAAATCACTAAAACCGGTTAAGTGGTTCTTAAAAAATTAATTTTTGTTTCCATCACTGTTTTCCAGATTATACGATGGCCTTCTCAATTCCGTCCGCATTAATTTCCTAATAAATCCATAACTGCTGAACCGATTTTATTTTAATAAAAAGCATTATGACAAAGATTGATTGAACTTTAAAGACCACTATTTGTAAACGCAAGATTGCAGACAAAATCAAATTTGACCCTTCGAAGACGCTCGATTATTCTTATGTTCCGAGAACCTTTTCGACTTTTTTTAAATTTGTAAAAAAAGTCTGTGTCCGCCGCGTATAACTAGCATTTTTATTTCGTGATTTTTGTGAGCGATCGGTTGTTACCATGATGCTTTGTATCTCCTTATAATCGGTTTATATAATAATAATTATTTCATAAAGAAAGAACTACTTAGGCGATTTTCGTTATGCATGACGCGGGGCGTGGCAAACCTAAAAAATTAATATAAGTTCAAAAAAGGGTAAACAAATTATGCGCAAATAAAAAAAAAGCGGTTTTTTAAATGGTGGCAAATTTCAATGGCGATCTTTAAGGAGAAATCGATTCTTACCATGATGTTTTTTTTTCAAACGACCGGAAAATAGTCACTTTCCGTACGATTTTTCATACGGAAAGTTTTACATTACAAGGCATGTTCTTTCGAAATATTTCCACTCTCCAGAAAGGACCTTTTTGTTCAATTTTCCTTACCCTTGATCCTTTTCCGGTCCCATTTTTGGCCAAGTTGGCTATGACTTCTTGTTGACAGCTTTTAGCTTGTTTTTTTGGTCAGTTTTGACACTTCTAAAAAAGCTGTTTTAAATTTGTTTCAAAAGTTTTGTTTACAAAAATGGACTCAGATCTAGAAAATGAGTTGAATCCGGAGGAAATAATAAAAGCTGCTTCAAGAGTCACATACACCGAAAAATCGACCACACATTTTTAATTCTCAAAGTAAGAGTGTACTATAAATATAGGTAAATAAAGAACAAACCTAGAAATCTGCCTTTTATGAGCTCTTTTATCATTATTTTGCTTGATAAGTTGGCCATGGTTGGCCATAACTGGTCATCAGTCATCACTGATTTAGCTGTATGAAGCTAATTTTTCTAATGTTTTATACAATTTTGCACAAGTTAAAAATACAAAAATCATTTCTAACCACAAAACTTTACTAGTTTTTCTTAGTTTTCATCTTAAAAAATACCGGCCTTAGCGGCAATGGCTATCTAGCCAACAAGAAGCAGAAAATATTAGGGGACTGTTCATAAATTACGCAACACGGCTAGGCGTCGACGAAAGTGATAGATACTAAAATGTTTTTTCTGATCATTTGAAAAAAAAAGTACGTACGATACACGACCGAAAAGTGTCTTTACAGGTCTAGTGACGTAAATACCTATTATCAAAATCAATTCAGTAATAATTGAGGAAAAAATGGTTAAAGGCATTTCATAGGCTATATGATGAACAGAAACTTCGAATCAGTACACGTTTTTTGAAATTTGACATATCGATGCGGAAAAATTTTTTCACACCATGCGGAAGAATGTTTCCGCACCGTGCGGAAAAACGAATTTTCCGCACTAAAAATAATGTGAAAAATGCGATTTTCCGCACCCTCGTAGAAAAAGTTTATTTTTCTGTGAGTTTCTGTGAGCAAGAGCACCAAAACGGTAAAGCATATCTGATATGAGACTCAACTAGGGCAAAGTAAACATCCCGCGCAACCTCCCTGCCAAGTTCATGAGACTAATGTGGATGTTCTGCTTAGAATATATAAAGATCTTGAAGTTTCATTTACCATCAAAAAACGAAACCTGGAATATTTTGGCCATATTTTGAGAAATGACAAATATAAACTTTTAAAATTGATAATAGGAGGCAAAATTGAAGGCAGTCGTAGACGGATATCATGGCTTAAAAATCTTAGAATATGGTATGGTGTTAGTACTACGACACTTTTTCGAAAAGCAGTGGATAGGGTACAGATCGCACTGATGATAGCCAATGTTCGAAGAGAGCACTCGCCTGCGGCTCGCCCTGTAATCCTGCGGAGACCTATAAAGACACTTTTCGGTCGTGTACCGTACGTACTTTTTTTTTTCAAACGATCAGAAAAAACATTTTAGTATCTATCACTTTTGTCGACGCCTAGCCGTGTTGCGTAATTTATGAACAGCCCCCTAATATTTTCTGCTTCTTGTTGGCTAGATAGCCATTGCCGCTAAGGCCGGTATTTTTTAAGATGAAAACTAAGAAAAACAAGTAAAGTTTTGTGGTTAGAAATGATTTTTGTATTTTTAACTTGTGCAAAATTGTACAAAAAATTAGAAAAATTAGCTTCATACAGCTAAATCAGTGATGACTGACGACCAGTTATGGCCAACCATGGCCAACTTATCAAGCAAAATAATGATAAAAGAGCTCATAAAAGGCAGATTTCTAGGTTTGTTCTTTATTTACCTATATTTATAGTACACTCTTACTTTGAGAGCACTTGAAAAAGAAGATCCTTTGCTTTGGTTAAAACCAAAAAAGCGATGCTTTAGTTATCTGCAGACAGTTACTAAAATCATTTAATTCTTTTCTGAAGCATTTTAGATTTTGAACATTTCTCAACTGCAGGTCAATATGATTGTACACTTTAATGCCATTGTACATGATAGAATTTTTTACTAGACTTGTGTGAGGAATTGGTAATAGGATATTATTTGATTGACGAGTGGCGTATACTTTCTGATGATTAGAAATTAAAGTTTTTTTTATGGAATATTTAAGATGTTTCCAGGATAAATAAAGATGGCAAAGTTAAAAAAATCCGGATCTATGGTTACCATTACCTTTTTTAAGAGAAAGCTCGCTATTCATTGATTTTGTTATTTATTTACCCTCACTAAATCCCTTTTTAAATTTAAAATTCTGTGTTCAATGAAAAGTGGCTTAGAATGTGTTCTAGGAGGTGCGTTAGACAAACTTCTGACAGCTCGTTTCTCTAAAGTAAATACAGTTTGAAAATTAAACTGTGAGCAAGAGCCCCAAAACGGTAAAGCATATCTGATATGAGATTTAACTAGGGCAACGTAAACATCCCGCGCAACCACTCTGCCAAGTTCATGAAACTAATGTGGATGTTCTGCTTAGAATATATAAAGATCTTGAAGTTTTACTTACCATCAAAAAACGAAACCTGGAATATTTCGGCCATATTTTTTGAAATGACAAAGGCAGAGGAGATCCAGGTAGTAGACGAATATCATGTGGACAGGGTACAGATCGCACTGCTGATAGCCAACGTACGAAGAGAGCATGGCACTTGAAGAAGAAGATCCTTAAATGAGCAGAACCACAATCCATCCGAATCGCTATTGGACATGCGTCAAATTTAAATCTCTAGAGTGTTGTAGGCTCTGGATTGCGGCGTTGACAAGTTTATCTATTTGGAAGATGACACGGGGATTTTTTTATTATTCAGGGTGTCTGACTGTCTAACTGTCTATGGGTGGTTGAGGGATGGAAAGGTGTTCCGTTTTTTTTTCAAATAAAGAACAATAGACAATCGGTTCAGCAGTTTTTTTTTTAAGGTTAGTTTCAGCTTTAATTAGTCGTTCCTGATTGAATTTTACTCAAAAAACAAAAAATATAAAATACAATATCTTTATCTCAGGGTTTTAGGGGTAAGTTAGGGGTGAGTCAGATCAATCCTTCGACATTAAAACAAGTGCTTTATAAACCATTTCAATTTATTTCATTTAAAAAGCAGTGTCAAAAAAAAATAAGTATCATTCCTTATTTAAAAGTTTCAGTCAAAAATATCACATTTGTTGCAGCAATTTACATAATTTACCCTTGTATACGTATACCTGGTTTACAGTTTTAAAGTAGAATTTATGTTTTGTTAAATTATGTCATTAAGAGTAATTTGGAATATTAATTTTTGTTAATTTTGAATCAGTCACCATTTCTTTTTAAAATGCAGTCCTTTATAAATACAAGTGATACATCTTACGTGTCCTTTTAATTGGGCTTTGGAGAGTCTAGGAGGCTGTAAAGAGTCTAGGAGTCTGTGAAGAGTCTAGGAGACTGGGGTTTTGACTTGTCGAGGTGTTATCCTTGCATGATTAAAAAAATCTACCAAATCATGTCCTAGTGGTGGTGGTCACCAATGAGTGAAGTAAACAAGTAGGACTAGGGAGAAAAGGGCTTTAAGATGGTGGGCGGCCTACAGTGTCTTGAGCATTTATTTCAAGGATTCGACGTTGTCAGGTCCTGATGGATGGCGAAAATGCCGAGGTCACAAAACACATCCATACCAAAAATTCTTGCACATCAAATCCGGAAAGTTTGCTCGAAACTTATTCCGCTAGGCCTCAGCCATAAAATAGTGCAAAATTTGTGGATGTTTAAGGATCCGCAGAAGCGACAAGAAAAATTTAACTCCGCATTCCTTAAAAAACCATGCCAAAAAAAAGGAATCGGAAAGTGGTCAGCAGACCACCTCGAACATTAACGAAAAATTTAAAGTAGGTCAGTAAATTCAGGAGTATGATAGGTCAGGATTCACTAGAGGGTGTAAACCAAGACCACACACCGTGGTTGGGATACGATTGTTTACTGATTAGAAATGCTATCTAGTTTTGGAGATATTTATACATAATTAATAATAGAAAGGATGATATTTAATTTTGTTATGTATTTATTTTTATATATTTTATAGTTTTCGATGCATTCGCCAATTGTAAACAACTATCAGAAAGTAAACCTTACCCACAACTTTATTCAATACCTTAAATCCCCACAATACGAACGTAACCATCATTGCAACAGAACACAAATATTACGATAAACATGGGTAAACCAGGATTAAGTAATCCCAAACTTCTCAATCTGGCCGACTGTACTCGGACCGGTGTAATTCAGCAAACCGTGACAACAGGTCCTATATTCCGTGTTATTCGTTTCGCATACCAATTAATCAGCTGTGCCAATTATTGGCGTTCTAACCTCTTCTTAAAATACTTATTAAAACAGATATTACATATTTCTGAGTGGTCACAGTTACGCGAGCCTCTTTTTTTTCTGAAAGAACTATGAGCCACAGTGCCGTTATTAAGGTTGGAGAACCGGCATTTAAAGTCTGGTTTATAGAAGAATTGACCTATTTTGCGCCAAGTTATTGACAGTGGCTAATTAGAGTAGGCATAAATTGAGGTTAGTAAGATTATTGAGGGTATTTTCTACTATTTTTAAAATTGTGAAGGTTTTCAGAAAGAAGACCGTAACAAAGGGGGTAAATTAATACAATGTCACAACTTATTTCGACTCCGTCCTGCCGTAAGCTTGGCAAAGTAGCAATTGAATTAGTTTATTATTATTATATTATTATGTTTCTATTAAATTATTTTCGTTTAATTTTTGTGTTTGTATGAAAATATGTTTGGCTTAAATTAAAATACTGTAACAAAGAAAAAATAATAAAATATTTTAATATCGAATATAATATGTGTAATTATTTTCATATATTACCGTGTTATTAAAATAACTAAAATTTGTACACTAAATGTAACCATTCTGTTATTTGAACATCGTTATACGAAACTAATTAAAATACTAAAACACAACTTATTACTTATTTGCGTCATGAGTTTCCAACTTGTCATACTTTCTGCCCTTCTTATGATTTTTATAGTTAAAGCAGGTAGGTATTTTTTTGATTTTGAAACCAGGGATTTATTAGTACATTATCTAGGGAGCAAAGTGACACTTTTTATCTCGAGGGGAAAAACTTGTAAAATACGTCGAGAAATAAAGGTAAGCTCTAGTAACGTGCCACGATAGTTAAAAAATTTCCTAAGGGATTTAAAATTATTTTAAATCTCTAGTTATTTAAAGTAACTTTTTAATTCCTAAAAAGAGGGACTTATAGTAGCTTTTAATTTTGCAAAGTGCATAAAACACATTCTGACATTATGTTTTGCAGGAGTTAAGTGTCATGATAATAGTTATTTACCTAACTAGTGCGGATAGTTTTAGGCACGCGACGGTAGTGGCACGAACGATGAGTAGCGGAGTTCGGGCAAGCCGTTAAGAGCGTAAGAGGCATTTTGCGCAAGAGTTAGGCACAATTTTTTCCTACGAGTGTTTTTGATAACTTTCTTCATCAAAAATTAGTTTTTTATAAACACATTTCAAAGTCAAAATTTAAAAGTTTGGTCCAAAATATACCATTTTTAACAAAAAATAGCGTGCGTGCACTCTAAGCTAGTGCCATGCGTGAAATTTTTTTGACGCACGCTGAGTTTTTTTTATACGCACGCTTCAGGGTTCCTAAGCAAATCCTTAGGGGGCCAAGCAGCCGTATATAAGACGCAGACAAACGGAAAAGCACATTAGGCAGAAAAGGATGGGCATAGGGCGATGTTGTCACTACATCTTACACGTAGTAAATCCATTCCAGGTTGTTGTTTTCTAATGTTTTCCATTTTCATACCTTTGGGACTGGAATAAAAATTGTTTTTGCTCGACTTTAATACCAAACTGATGAAAGATATCGTAAAAAAAATATTTTTCGGCTTTTCATTTTGTAACCATTGTCCTTACGCACTGTTTACAGGCTGGGGACTGAGATGCATGCAAATGCCTAACCTAAAGCGTTCATACACGGCCGGAGAAATCGACTGAGATATTTCCGTAGAAACTTTCTCAAGCAAATAGGACGGGTTGACGCCTTCGAACGTCCAACCCGGGTTTTGCACTTTGATTCGAAATCAAAAAGGAAGAACAGTCAGATGTGGGGCCGTGCACAAATTACGTAACGGTGATTTTACCAATTTTTGACCCCCTCCCTATGTAATGTTTTGTAACGGTTTGGCACGCCACTCCCCTAATATTACGTAACGATTTCAAGACCACTACCCCCTCCCCAAAAAAAAACTTTTCACTTATTTTCATTCCAAATTTTCTTAGTTTCACACAAATGCAAATGCTGTCGAAAACCTCCCTCCCCCTACGTACCGTTTTGTAACCCCCTCCCCCCCCAAGACCATTACGTAATTTGTGCACGGCCCCTGTAGTCCCAGTGGAGGAGGGCGAGAAAATTGATATTTTTTTCTTAAAAATTATACTCTTTAGACCTATTTCTTTGCGTTCCCGAAATTACGTAATTTTTGAAAAAAAATTGTAAGCGGTGCCATTTTTATTTCGTGCTTTGTTTTTCTGACATTTTTGCGTTCGGCTAATTTAAGTGAAAAATTTTTGCCTGCGGCGCCCTTTATCTTCTCACTCGAAACCAAGATCCCCCGTTTTAGGAAAAATGATCCCGTCTCGGTTTCTAAATTTTTTCGAATAAAAGTAGAGTATGACCATGGGGGAAATAATTTTTTTCTACGGTATGACGAAAATTTCGAGAAAGTTGAAGAAAAAAATAAAAGAAGTAGCAGAGCTCAAGTTTTTCGTAAAAAAAAACGTTTTTTGTAAAGAAACAGAGCAAAATAAATCTTTTCACCCCTTTTTGGGTGTTACAAATATTGGCAGCCCCTTATTTTTCGCTTTTACCCTCCCGCTAGTTTTGAAGAATTGGTTCGCTACATGTTTCGAGATCATGTCATAAAACACCTCGAAAATATCAAATGTAGTGTAGGGCCAGCTTTATTTAAAATCAATAATATCGCAAGCAAAAAGCTCTGCAGGAAAAACAGCGCCGTTTATTGATTTCTTTGGCTGCTAGTGCTAGCTGCATGGTTTGGCCGTTTCCGGATAGATGTCATTAGTAGAACAGAATGGAAAGAAATGTAATTAAAAGCGAAGATATTTCTTTCTAATGTTAAGAACCTCACGAGTTTATCGCTCAGTATCGTAAATAATGGACCCTGCCGCCTCCTTTAAGCAAGAAAAAGCTGTGGTTTGGACCTGAAAACATCTAATTTTTAATTAGATTAGATGTTCAAATCTTATGGTGTGGCCGCCATCTAGCGGAATTTGCAGACATCTTTTCAACGGTTATTATTGCAACTATGATTTATGCTCACAATGAAAGAGTGGCGACAATTTTTTCTCAAGAAAGCAGTCCGGAGATAATAACAAACTGGTACCATTGCTCAACATACCTGTTTCTTTTGTGCGCGCAGAACTTTCTATGCCATTTCTGTTTGATTTATTGAAATCCTATCTCTAAGGAAAATCTTAGGAACCCTGCATCTGATATAGTGTAGTTCTCCATATTTTTATTCTACCATGCTCATGTTAAAGCACTTTCATTGTTTTGGTGTTGCTATGTGACTTAAGTATAGCTGCGCCTGCAGAATGCCAATTGAAAAATTTTTTCACGCACGCCAAGCCAGTCTTTTACGTACTCTAAGTTTGCTTTTACGCACGCTTAATTCAGTATTACTGATATCGTTTAGTTCTTCGTATTTTCATTCTACCATGCCGGTGTTAAAGCATTTTCATATAGCTGGGTCCCAGAAAGCAACCAACTGCACGTTTATGTACCACTTTCAAGAAAAACAGCGTGCGTGAAAAATGTTTTCACGCACGCTAAGCCAGTTTTTTACGCACGTAATTTTACTTTTACGAACGCTTATTTCATTATTTCTGATATAGTAGTATAGTCTTGGATGCTGCCGAGTCCCCTAAAGGCGCAATTACACAGACGAACATGCTCAAATAAAAGATCGTGCAAAAGATCTAAAATTTTTTGCGTGAACATTTTTGTGAGCTTTTCTTTGAACATTTTGTTCGGGTAAATTTTTGAGCAAATTATTGCTATCTATTTTGGAAACATATTTTTAAAGATGAGAATAAATAAAATTTCACATCAGTGATCAAAATGGTATACCACCTTTTATTTAAAATTTTAGGCAAAAAAGCCGACGGCAAGCGAAACATTATTATTGGCTCTACTATCAGTTTTGTCACATGGATTAGGGTTACTTATAATATTTTTTTCTTAGGGTTTTTCCCGGATTTTTTTGCCCGTGTTTTTTTTTGGGGATTTTCTTGCGACTTTTTTTTATTTCCAAGAGTTTTTTCCTAAAGTAAAAAAAAAAACCCAGGAAAATTTTTCTTTTCCAAAAAAATTTTGAGATTTTCGAATATCGGCAAAAAACTCAAAAATTGCACTTTTAAGCGGTAATCCGCGCCTCACGACTATGAGGAGTGGTGGGGAGAGGGACTTTTTTTAAACATATTTTCGTAACTTTACTTTACCTTTAGCTTTTATTGTTGTTTTTTAATTCCTCACACCAGATTTACCTAGTTAGTTTAAGGTCCCAAGGATTGCTCAAAAAAGCAAAAGGTTCATGAAAATGCTGCAGATTTAGATATTTATTGTCAATTTAATATAATAATCAAGGTCGATTACTGACACTGAACCAACAATATGCAAAGGGCAACATTGCGATTCAAAAGGGTGGCCGGCCTACTACCTGTGAAATCCAAAACGCGGGATGATAGATCGGCGACACAGTCTACTAAATTACTGCTAAATTATATTTTTTAAACAAGGGTCGGGTTCGTAGGGTTGTAAAAGTAGGTAATAAACGGGTATTATTTAAACCGAACGTGCTTTTGTTCATATATTTGAGATTTAATAATATAGGTTTTTTAATTTGACTTAATTATTATTGTAAGACTAAACTAGGAAGTAAAATAAAGGTATATTCTTTTAAACGTAAATTTTTATCATTATATTTTACAGGCAACAACAATAAATAAGTGCCAATTATTATTTTTTTTATTCTCGTTTTTTTACAACCCCAAAAAAGTTACAAGTATACTGGCATATCCCCTATAAAAATCAGATCAATCGAAGTTGCTTATGAGGTAAAATGTGAAATTCGTCATCAAATCGTTTTTCCGTCGGAAAGCACTTGATTAAAAATACCTTATTTCAAAACTCTGTTTTTCTATTTTCAGTTAAGTTCAATGAATTCCGATAACAATATATATTTTGAATTTGTAAACAAATTTTTCTACCTCCAATTCTTCAAACAAATTTTGCTCAACATTCTCTCCAAAATTTACGTGTGTTTTTTTGTACGAGATTTTGCTCGAACATTTCTTTGAACATTTTGCTCAAGAGGCTCGTGTAAATGTTTGTCGGCATTTCCACATCAAAGAAAAGTTTGTCTGTGTAAATGCGCCTTAAGAAGCAACTGGTTTCAGAGAAATCGAAAGCAACAGTAATACGTTGCTGCAGAAAGAGGTGTTTCTTGCATACTTTGCTAATTTGGCCAATACTTTTGTACCCTCATCGTTATGGTCAAAATTTTTTATGTTAAAACTCTCCCTAAAGCTTCACAGAAACCTAGACATAGGCAAATATTATAGTTTGATTTCGTTTATCAAACGCCAAAATGTTGACTTTAAACCCAAAAAATCTAAGGATTTAGAGGAACATGAGACAGAAAAGTTTATTAGGGAGGCACCCAGATAATATTTATTTAATGTCTACGGTCAGAGAGCTGAACTGGCTCAATTACAAGTAAATGACATAGACGAAGATTGGAGATCCAAAAAACCACGTCAAGAACTTTTGTGCTTTGTGATCCAGGAAGAGACGGTTTAAGTTACATTAATTTGAAATTAACTCTGGGTTTGGGACTTCCATTGTCTATATTTTATTTATACACGACGTTTCGATCAGTAAAATCTCTGATCGTACTACAATCTATTCCTAAGGCTACGTACTTATATACTATGGAAAATCACTCAACCGTGAAGTTTAAGAAGTTGGCTCCGCCCAAGGAGGGGCTTCCAAATATTTGGAATTTCAACACATTTTCAACCCTGATTCTACCCAATAAAGGCAGCTTCAAGGAATTTGTTTTTTCCCAGTGTGACTCCTTGTGCAAAACCTTTGCTTCTGTCCATTTCATTCGGTTTTGTTTTGACCATGCGTGTCCGGCGATTCCTGATTTCGTTGTTTCACCTCTTTGGGTATTCGTCTGATGTTCTTTAAGCCTAACAGATAATGGTCTTTTTGTTTCACCTATGTGTGATTCGCCACACTCACAAGGAACTTGGATGCCCTCAAAAATATATTCAAATTCTTAGACTACTACACGACAATATGAATGCAATAGTCCTGAGCAACGATGGACCAGGACAGTAATTCCAGATTACGACAGGCGTTAAACAAGGGTGTGTTATTGCGCCCACCCTATTCTCTATATTTTTAGGTGCCATGCTTCACCTTGTTGAGGAGCATCGAACTTAACCTAGGCAGAATCGGTAATCGAACTGCAGTACGCCGATGACAACGTCGTTATGGCCGATACAGAGGAAGGTCTACAGCTGGTGATCAACGCATTTAATCAAGCCTAAAAAAGCATTGGCCTAGAGGTCAATGTTGCCAAGAATCAAATGGCAAGACCGACGAACAAACATGTTTGTAAGAAGCCAGAACAACTAGTATAGAAGCCCTTATCTTCAAGCACCAGCTTCGTTGGACTGGTCACATTATTCGCATGCCCGAAACACGTCTCACAAAGCAGATATTTTATGGACAACTGAAGAAGGGAAAAAGAAATCAAGGTGGTCAACAAAAAAGGTACAAGGACGTTCTCAAAGGCAATATGATGAAGGGTTACATCGATATAAATAACTTCGAGACCACGGCAAACGATAGGGCTTCATGGCGCTGAACAGTCCATGAAAGGCACAAACTTTTGAAGAGCAACGACGTAGACTAGAGACGGAAAAGAGAGACAAAATGGAAGAATGGATGACCAACAACACCCGGCTGCTGCCGTAGACTGGATGTGCCAGGACTGTGGAAGGGTGTGCGGCTCGAGAATTGGCTTACATAGCCTTCAAAAAACGCACAACAGATAGCGACGATACAGAATAGAGGAAAATCATAATCGGTATCGAGTGATTGCTTATGATGATATGACTCTTCGAATTTTGTCCTTTAATGTATGGAATTGTAAGGAATGCATTTGCCTGTTTTCGGTCTTGTAATCTCTTTCCTATTTGCTGAAATTTAGAAATAGTATCCGTCCCTTCTTAAAGTTTCTTATTTCGATTTCCAGGTCATGAGAATGTTACAAATTTGAACGGCTCTATTATACAAAGTTCTTATTATGCCTCGTTTGGTTGTAGCAAAATGATTTGAACCATGATTTAAATATTGTTCTGTGTGAGTGGGTTCACGATAGACTGTTGTTCTGATATCGCTTTCTACTTGTTTGACAAGTACATCAAAAAAAGGAATTTGACAATTTTGCTCCAACTCCATTGTGAATTTAATGGTGGGTCTTATGTTATTTAGGTGGTAAAGAAATTCTGAAAGTTTTTGGTCATTCCCGGTCCAGACAATAAAGATTCCTTGAAGCTGCCTTTATTGGGCAGTAAACCAAGTGTTGAAATTCCAAATATTAGGAAGCTCCTTCTTGGGCGGAGCCAATTTCTTAAATTTGACGGTTGAGTGATTTCCCATAGTATATAAGTACGTAGCCTTAGGAATAGGTTGTCGTCTGCACCTGAAGACGATCAGAGATTGTACTGATCGAAACGTCGTGTATAAATAAAATATAGACAATGGAAGTCCGAAACACAGAGTTAATTTCAAATTACATTAATTTGTACCGCAAGTACAAAGCACTAAGACCAGCCAATACCCCGCACCAGCGTTTCTTTGTATATTACCGCAATAGAAAATGTACAATGCAGGTGGTTGGTATTAACTCCTTCGGTAAAATTCCCTCCAACATTGCATTGATTTTTGAAACTTCCAAACCCTGAAAATTATACAGGGCATGGAGAGCTTGACGGTGGCAGAATCATACGTTGATTTATTGATCGAAAGCAAACACAAAATTGCCAAACAAATCTTGCAGACCAGACTGGTGTTGTACCCGTCGTTGAAAATCAACCGCATTTTCAAGCTCCTCAAGAACTAGAAAGGCCATTTTCTACAGTAATTCTAAGACAAGAATATGCTTCAACTTCGGGTTTCCAAGCAATCACAACATCTATTGCTGCAACATCCGGTCAAAAATGTCGAAAGAATGGCTGCGCCTGCATTAGCCCTTAGTTATTAGATTTGTTATTTTTACTTTAAATAAAATTGTGAATTATTCTATTATATATATATAAAATTGTAAAAATTGGTTTAAAACTGAAAAAAGTCAAAATTAAAATTAATTATAAAAAAAACCTATAAATAAAAAACTTCTTTCAATCCTTGTTCTTCGGGTAAGGTCCCCAGCACTGAGGCCGCATTCCCCCTTTGAATGGCGATACTGATCCGCTGGGTGATGAAACTTCTACCATTTTGGAAATTAATTTTTTAGCTTCATCACCCCATGGACCTAGGGTTTCCACTGCAAAAGTGTAAAACAAAAATCCTCTGTCTTCTAGCTCTTTATATTTTGTCCTTTTTTGTATTTTTTCTATCTTAGCTGCTTCTCCCGATTTACGAGAAGTTTTACCAAGATAGGAGCTGCAAAGCTCCAAGGAATCAAAGTGATCCCGTCTGCCTGTTTTCCGTCACTCCCACAAATACCGGACGGTTCTAGTTTCGCTGGAAATCCTGCTGAAACCAGAGACCGCTTTATAATGTCGTTGATCAAACTGTGACGAGTCCATCGACCTGCACTTTTTTTGCAGCTAAGGCCATGAAGACCAAATTTATTCACTATTTCGCCACAAGTGCAGGTGTGAGACTCGCAAACAGGAAGACCAAGACGAAGAGCGACAGAAATACTGAAAAGTTGTGGTATGTGCTTGTTAACTTGTGATAATACAATTTCTCGATTGATTATATTAAAGGCGTTATAAAAGTCTATTTTCAACCACCACCACCACCACCGAGTGGCTTATTATTTCGCATCCGCTTTTGGTACCAAAACCTAATTGAGTTAAGGACGAAGCAACTGGCCTAAAGTTTCATAAATTGAAAAACAAACTAATTTTGCTGTTAGTCTACGAAAGCATAAAGCGCAGATTGATGCTCCGTAAAAAATGGGTAAAATACTTTCAGGCACAAAACCATTAAGAATATGTGTAAGAAATAGCGAATTTTGAAGATTTGAAGAAAATATACCTAGTTCGTCATTTAAAATGTCTTTTAAATGTTGCGGACTCAGTGCGTCTAGACCTGCCGCAGAACCCGGTTTAAAAGAAAAAACTGATTTTTTAATATTTGAATGAATGAAATCAAAACTGTTGTACTCATTCGGGACATCTTCGGGAAAAAATTGTGTCATTTTTCAAAGCCAAGGTATCCTCAGAACATAACAGACGAATCGCTCCTCTGACATCTCCCTCAGAAACTTTTGTCTCAACTTTCTTTGTGAGGTAGTTTGTTTTTAAGGTTTTATTTCTTCTGAACTTGATTCGTTTTGAGGTAATCCATACATGGTTGTAATGGTAAATGTTTCTTATCTTTCCAAATATTTAAATTGTCTTTGATCAATGTTGTTAGAGATCTCGATGCATTTTGTTTGGATTTTTTCGGTAATCTGAGAACGGCATATGCAAATGTAAAGAGATGAAACCGTGCATGGAAGTTGTTTTTTGAAACACAATCTTTTAAGGCGCATTTACATAGACAAACTTTTCTTTGATGTTGAAATGCCGACAAACATTTACACGAGCCTCTTGAGCAAAATGTTCAAAAAAAAGTTCGAGCAAAATCTCGTACAAAAAGACTCACGGAAATTTTGGAGAGAATGTTAAGCAAAATTTGTTTGAAGAAATGTTGACATAGAAATTTCTTACAAATTTAAATTTTATAGTTTTATGGGGATTCATTGAACTTAACTGAAAATAGAAAGACTAAGTTTTAAAACAAGGTATTCTTAATTAAGTGCTTTCCGACGGAAAAACGATTTGATGTCGAAATTCACATTTTACCTCATAAGCAACTTCGATTGACCTGATTTGTATAGGGGATATGCCAGTATACTTGTAACTTTTTTGTGGTTGTAAAAAACGAGAATAAAAAAATAATAATTGGCACTTATTTATTGCTGTTGCCTGTAAAATGTAATGATAAAAATTTACGTAATACACAATACAATAATAATTAAGTCAAATTAAAAGATCTATATACATTTTATTAAATCTCAAATATATGAAGAAAAGCACGTTCGGTCTAAATACTACCCGTTTATTACCCACTTTTACAACCCTACGATCCCGACCCTTGTCTAAAAAAATATAATTTAGCCGTAATAGACTAGACTTCTGAATCGGAATGTTGCTCCTTTGCATATTGTTTGTTCAGTGTCAGTAATCGACATTGATTATTACATTAAATTGACAGTAAATATCTATCTTCATCTTAAACTAACTAGGTAAATCTGGTGTGAGGAATTAAAAAAAAACAATCAAAGCCAAGAGTAAAGTAAAGTAACAAAAATATATTTAAAAAAAAAATCCCCTCCCCACCACTCCTCATAGTCGTGAGGCGCGGATTACCGCTTAAAAGTGCTATTTTTCAGTTTTTGTCGATATTTGAAAAACTCTAAATTTTTTTGGAAAAGAAAAATTTTCCTGGGTTGTTTTTTGAATTTAGGAAAAAACTCTTGGAAATAAAAAAAACCCAAAAAAACCCCCGGGCAAAAAAATTCGGGAAAAACCCTAAGAAAAAAATATTGTAAGTAACCCTGATCCATCTGAAAAAACTGATAGCCAAGAATAATGTTTCGCTTGCCGTCGGCTTTTTGTTCACAAAAATTTAAAATAAAAGTTGGTGTTCCATTTTTTTAAAGAATTGAGATCACTGATCACTGATGTGAAATTTTATTTATTCTCATCTTTAAAAATATGTTTCCAAAACAAAAATTTACCCAAACAAAATGTTCAAAGAAAAGCTCACAAAAATGTTCACGCAAAAAATTTTAGATCTTTTGCACGAGCTTTTGTTTGAGCATGTTCGTCTGTGTAATTGCGCCTTTAGGAGTGAAGTGAATTCTTTCGCAACTAATGGGCGGGACCTTTTGGAATTCGTTTTATTACTGGTACTGATGATTTTAGAGCACTTAAAAAGACATTTACTGTATTCGAATCAGACGGTGTATCCTGGGAAAAATCATGACCTTCTTGTAAATTATTTTTCTTGTGCTTTGATTTAATGTGTTGATTGAGGCTGCTTTCGCTTGTATAGGATTTGTCACATTGACTGCATTTTAATAAATTCTGAGAATTTTCTAACGATACATCGATGCAAGAAACCACGTCGGAGATGCAGTGAGAATTTTGAGAACAATTATCAGTATAAATTCTACGGTTGTGAATATTTAATCCAGTCTTGTTTTTGAAAATTTTATCGCACGATAAACAAAAGTTTTCTTGTAATGGTACATTTAAATTATAATGTCCAGAGTCTGGATTGCCAAAAAAATTTACAAAAATTGATGAGTTAAACTGATTTTTGCTAACACATAATAGTGGGCTATTTTCTGTAAAAAATAATTTTTTCTTTAAATTTTCCTTTGAAACATACACGTAGAAGTTAATTTTGTATATTTCTGAAATCGCCAAACATTCAAAATCAGTGCCAAAAGTACCTGATTTAGACATCCTGGATCCATATTCTTCTTTGCTAGTAACATTTACTTGAAAATTTTGAAAATCTTGCCAATTTTCTTAAATGTACTGAACAGCTTGCTTTCTTACAATATAGATGATCATCCTGGCTTCCAAAAACAAACTCGCTTACAGAACGAAACAGGCAGTTTCCATCTCCTTGAACCAAAATAATTTTTAAAACACTGTGACTGACTGCCATTACCGTTTAAATTTGGAAATCTTCTAAAAAGTCCACTTTCTTCCAAAATTCCAAATGCTCTGCTTTCTAATGATTATTTTTCTTGTAGCTCTGTCCCTCAGCTTCGAAATGGTTACTGAGTTTTAATTTATTAGAAGTATGGAAAAAGGTATAAAATAGTAAATGTAAAAGGTAGATATTCTTGAAAAGACTGACTTTGACTTTAACTTTTTAAGTTTTTAAATAAAATTATAATTTGTTATAAAACCTAAAAGCTTGGCCTGACTTTATTATACCGATCGTAAAAATTAAATTTTTCACCATTTTCTTAATATACCTTCACTTCAAAAAGTATCATTTTTTACCAAAAAACAGTGTGCGTAAAAAAAATTCACGCACGCTAATTAAGTTTTTTACGCACGCTGTGTGTGAAATTTTTTTTTACGCTCGACGTGCGGGAAGCTGAACATGAAAATTGGTGCAGAAAAACGCGTTTTAAGCACGCTCGTAGGAAAAAATTTTACCAAACCTTCTAACCCCATTAAAAGAATTTTTGAAGAATCCCTTATACCAAGCCCCCCAATGTAAGGCTGCTATTAGACCCAATATCATCTTGGAGTTTTATTCTACTAGAAATAATCTATGACTGTATTTTATTTTTAAATGAGTTTTGTATTCCATATAAGTGGCAAAATTGTACTATTTGCATATACGAAAGATATTATTAGACTAGTTTTTGGGACTTTTTACAACTAAGTTACGTAAGTACTTTTTTTTAAAAAATTGTTAAAACCACCGTAATTTCCTCAGTGACTACACTCTGGCCCGATGTTGGTCAGATTGCGATTTTCAGTTTTCGGTCAATAATCGGCAACTGACGGAGGTGCACATAACTACAGTCGACTTTATGCCGACACCACTTTAGGACCGATGATGGTCCGATTGGAACTTTGTTTAATCGGTCGAAAATCGGCAACTTACGGTGGCCCGATTTACTATAGTCGACTTTAGGCCGACGCCTACTTTATTTGCTTTAGGGCGACGACGGTCCGATTGGAACTTTGTTTAATCGGACGAGAATCGACAACTGACGATGGCCCGATTTACTGTAGTCGACATTATGCCAATGCAAACCTTATCTGCTTTAGGGCCGATGATGGTCCGATTGGAACTTTGTTTAATTGGTCGAGAATCGGCAACTGACGATGGCCCGATTTACTATAGTCGACATTATGCCAAAGCAAACCTTATCTGCTTTAGGGCCGATGATGGTCCGATAGGAACTTTCTTTAATCGGTCGAGAATTGGCAACTGACGATGGCCCGATTTACTATAGTTGACTTTATACCGACGCCCACTTTATCTGCTTTAGGGCCGACGACGGTCCGATTGGAACTTTGTTTAATCGGACGAGAATCGACAACTGACGATGGTCCGATTTACTATAGTCGACATTATGCCATTGCAAACCTTATCTGCTTTAGGGCTGATGATGGTCCGATTGGAACTTTGTTTAATCGGTCGAGAATCGGCAAGTGACGATGGCCCGATTTACTATAGTCGACTTTATGCCGACGACCACTTTATCTTCTTTAGGGCCGACGATGGTCCGATTGGAACTTTGTTTGATTTGTCGAGAATCGGCAACCGACGCGATGATGGTCCGATTACGTCACCTTAAAATTTGTTTGTTTCCTGTACAGTGGAAGATAATATTATATATATTATGAGCAAAGATATTTCAAAACTAGAATGCGGACTTGATAAGATGGAGGTACTTCTCTACAAGAATTACCTCTTCTGCCACTTAAATCAGCCCGACTGGTTAAGCATCTGCATTATCGAAACTTTGTAGTTTCCCACCCAACTAGCAATTTGTCGACTTCTCAACGTTGTGCACCGCGTGCCGACGTTGCGTCGCAACGTTTACTTTTACTCAAACACCACCCACTTTTGCACCAATTTGGTGGATGATTTTTTGGTTGAGTCAACGTCGCCATCGCGACTACAGTTGAAGTAATAGTTCAATGGGTTTTGGAGTACAATTATTTGTTCAAAATATTATTCATTGCGTAAAATGATAAATACACTATTCGATTACAAATTAAACTATTTCTAACACCATCATATTATTAAAATAAAATGATAATCTATGTCATATATCATGTTTTGCATCATCATAACATGCGAACCAATGCCAAAATATATAAACAGACGGTAGTTTACTGTCAAATGTACAGTTCGTAGCTCTAAAAAACAAGCGCGCCCCTCGATTCAGATGATTTTATGAAATTAAAAAAAAATCATGATTTAAAAATCGCTTCTAAAATCCTCTAAAGATGTTGCTTAGGATTTCTAAGAACAAAATGCGGATTTTTATATGCAAAAAGATCGTAGTTTATTGTAGAAAAAAGGAAAAAAATAATTTTTAATGTTTGTTTACAAATTAGCATACAATGGTTTTAACAATTAATCATGGCGGCACTTATTAGTTTCTATGACAACCAAAGGAGTCCCGTGTCTCGACTGCTTTAACTACTTAACTGTGTTTTGAACGGATGCCCTAACTTAAAAGCAAAAAATAAAATTTACCGTTGGTCCAACGGCGGGCTACAGTCTAACGCTGCGTCGGCAAACATACATTGGGCCTACATCGCAAAGCGGACAAAAAATACTGCTGGTCCGATGTCGTAAATCGACGTCGTGCCGATGACGACAAATTCGGCAATCGACATCGGACCGACGAAGGCTCGAGGGAACCGTGTTTGCTGGGTCCCTATAACTTAGCTACTCCGTTTGTCAGTGATTTTAGCAAATGTTTGAAAACAATTTCCTTAACTTAGTGGCGAAGAGCACGCCATTTTTCAGATCACAAAAATTTTAAAATACCGGTTCCGCCAAGTCCTGTTTTGCAAACAGTTGTTACACAAACATACAAATATAAGTTCATTTCTCTCCAGTAGATCGAATGGAATTCTTTTAACCAGCTATTCTTGTGGCTATTGCCTCGATAGGTAAATC
The DNA here is from genome assembly GCA_963921995.1 of Oxystoma pomonae. NCBI lineage: Eukaryota > Metazoa > Arthropoda > Insecta > Coleoptera > Brentidae > Oxystoma > Oxystoma pomonae. Next base: position 12,779,416 of record OY998169.1, read on the forward strand.
AAATCAATTTTTTTTTTCGATTTTTAGATTGGAAAGTGTTTGAACATGTAGCTACAAAAAAATATTTGAGCAGCGAAGGCCACGCTACAAATGGCGTAAGTGCCTCCAATCAAAGTCTACTGTTTGAAGGAAAAATTGGATCAGGCCAATCGTTCATATACGTATATAGTGCTTCATTAAATTCGAGGTATGAATACTACACAGTTCTAAGCTACATATTCTAAAAATATATATATATATACACTCTGTACTATACATTTTTGAGATAGAGATAACCCTAGCTGTAATTAAATAGAAAAATTAAAATATTTGACGTAGCTATTTTTTGAGGGGGCATTTTTGGGGGCAATCACTTATTAAAAAGTGTTGATATCAATGCCTAATTTCAAAAATGTTACTCTCTTTAGATTCTCCAAAAAAAATCTTCACACAACATCATCAAAAAATATCTACATCAAAGATTTTAATTTTTATATACAGGGTGGATTCTTTAAATGGAACGGTGCTCTCCACGGTCAGTATAAGTGAAATTTTTGGTTTTAAGCATTTTAAACCAACCCTCCTTGAGTTTTGGACATAGTTTGATGTATAAGAAGAATTTTAATAAACTTGTTTATTGAATAATCATCTTAACACAATCTTTTCTTGAATTTAAGAGGAAATTTTCAATTTAGAAGAAAAGTAAATTAAAAAATTTAAACCCAGCGTAGGAAGATGTTCCGGCTCGAACACTTCCTCTCCGAAGATTCCCTCTCTGATTCCTCTGTAGGCCGGACATCTTCATCGTTACCTGGGATCCCCATGTGTGCTGAAACCCAGACAAGTTCAACCTCTTTTTCCCCTGCTAGATCCTGGAGGGCGTCCGCGCATTCCTGGACCAGTCCTTTTGGCATTGTAGGTTTACAAAGTGCTTTTATGGCAGTCTGGCTGGCCGTGCATATGTAGATCTTATCTTCTGCTCCGGTCCTTAATTCTTCCTCTCGTGCGGCTGCCAGTATGGCATATACCTCCGCCTGGAAAACCGTTGCGTACCGACCTAGTGGTTAGCTCTTCTTTATCTCCCTATTTCCTATGAATAGACCTGCTCCAGTCAATTCCTTGTCTGCTAGCCTTGATCCATCTGTGAAGTAGATAATGGCATTGCCTGAAAGGTCGACTTCGTTCCTAGTCCATGCCTCTCTAGGCGGTATGGTTATCCTGTACTTCCTCGTTTCACTGATTTTGTATTCTGGGTTTTCGTTCCTGTATGCTGAAAGGGGTATTTCCCTTTCCGCCATCCCGGCGATAGCCAGGTGCCCGACCCTGTCGCTTCCCCTTTTTCACAGCCCCGCATCCCTGATTCTTAGGTGTGTTTATAACCTCAAACACAAATAATGAAGCTATTATGTGCCAAAGTTTTGGCGTATTCACCATTTGCCATTTTGAGACCTGTTAAAAAAATTAGTTTTAGGACATTTTCTTCTAAGATATGGTGTATTTTGAGAAAAAAAGCAACTTTTACTTGTATTTTGCAGTAACGATACAAAATAGTCAATAAACCTTGTGTCTTTTCTGTATGAGTAAGTGTTTTTTAAAACCAATTTTCAAAAAACACTTCCCCATACAGAAAAGACACAAGGTTTATTGATTATTTTGTATCGTTACTGCAAAATACCAGTAAAAGTTGCTTTTTTTTCTCAAAATACACCATATCTTAGAAGAAAAGGTCCTAAAACTAATTTTTTTTAACAGGTTTCAAAATGGCAAATGGTAAATACGCCAAAACTTTGGCATATAATAGCTTCATTATTTGTGTTTGAGGTTATACAGTTGGTGATTTTTTAGACCATCTCAGCGATGGCAACGCACCTAAGAATCAGGGATGCGGGGCTGTGAAAAAGAGGAAGTGAAAGGGTCGGGCACCTGGCTATCGCCGGGATGGCGGAAAGGGAAATACCCCTTTCAGCATACAGGAACGAAAACCCAGAATACAAAATCAGGGAAACGAGGAAGTACAGGGTAGCCATACCACCTAGAGAGGCATGGACTAGGAACGAAGTCGACCTTTCTGGCAATGCCATGATCTGCTTCACAGATGGATCAAGGCTAGCAGACAAGGAATTGACTGGAGCAGGTCTATTTATAGGAAATAGAGAGATAAAGAACTAACCTCTAGGTCGGTACGCAACGGTTTTCCAGGCGAAGGTATATGCCAAATGATCGGATATCTTGACCTTTATCCAAAGGACGGGAAGGTTCGACCATGGTGGAGTGGGAGCGTGAGGGGGAAGCCCTGGGGAATGGCCAGGAGCCCCCCCCTTATTCTACTACTACTACTACTACTAGATAATCTCAAGGGGGTGTCTTAAATTTATAGTCGCCAGAAAGGATTATTTTGTTGCATTTGGTAATAAGTTCGTTTACAATTTCCCTAAGTAACCGTTTTTATAAGGATTAATTTACCTTATTTAATATCCCAAGTTGTTCTTTACCCAATAAAACACCTCCTATTTTGTCCAGAAAAACGCCATATTTTGAATTCGTTTTCAGCACAAAAAATATATTTATGAGGGTACTACGAGGCAAAACAAATATAAGTGAAGGTCACTAATTATGCACGAAAAATATACCAAACAAAAAACCCAAAACAACTATATTAATTTATTTACAAACTGAAAGTAAAAAATTGAGGTTATCTAAAAGCTCAGTCAAAAAAACTTTCCTTACTCAAAGCCCATTCATTTTCAAGCTGTAGCTTTCATCAGTAGAGGTTGGTGCAAGCCAAGGTGCAAGCAGAGGTAAAAGATCCGAACTCGCTGTTTGTGATTGAACGCAGCGCTAATATCTTGAAGCTGACATTTCAACAGTGACAGAAACCTAAAAAAAAACTTGCATTTATGTTTTTTAATACATTTCATAAATAAAAACACCTTTTAAATAGATACAAAATTAATCTACTTCTTATTTTATTATTACTCATCTAAATCGTTATGTGACATCAAGTATTAACTATTTTAGATCTTAGTAAATCTCACTTATAAATTCCGTAAGCTCAAAATTGGATTCCTAGTTGATCACTTTTTTAAAATTTTGCAGAAAATATTACATTTTTAAGAAAAAATTTAAAAAAACCGAAGTTGATGAAATTATTTTAAAATAGAGAAGATTTTTGTGGGAAATAAGGGCAGTGATTGTTTTCGTATAATATTTTAATTCATTCGCTATCTTTCGACGACAATTTTCTTCTTCCTCAGGCTAGAAAAATATTATACATGTAGATTTAAAACCATAAAACACAATGGTTTTAAATCTACACGTATAATATTCTTTTACCCTGAGCAGGACGAAAATTGTCGTCGAAACGTAGTAAATAGTATACGAAAACGATCACTGTTTTTATGTCCCACAAAAATCTTCTCTTTAAAACATTTTCAAGGACAGGAACTACGGTAAAATTAATCTAAAATATTTAAATTCAATATTTTATTGTAGCCCAAAACTAAAATTTACTGAAAATTGATGATACGGACATAGAAATATCTTCTGAGAAGAAGATTTTTATTTGGTAATATAAGCTTAAACAATCAACAACTAACAAAAAATATAACTTTTTTTTTGAAGGTCTAGGTTTATGGGTTGAGGGATCTTGTTAATGAAACGTCCTTTTTTTGAAATGCCAACGTTTTGCCAAATTTATTTGCGTCTTCAGGGCTCTAAAATTGAATGTACAATAAAAATAGTGTGGATTTAAAAGAATTTTTGTTAAAAAATTTTAATATACAACCGGCAAATTTAAAAAAATAAAACGCTAATTTTTTTATTTTTTAGTATAAGTTTGAGAAGTTTTAAAATTTGAATGTACAATAAAATAGCGTGGATTTTAAAAAAATTTTCTTTAAAAAAAATGTTACTATACAACCAGCAAAAGTTTAAAAAGTAAAACGTTAAATTTTTTATTTTTTAGTATAAGTTTGAGAAGACAAACAATAACAACACAACAATAACCGCAATCCAATGTAAAAAATGTGAGACAAAAAAAAACACAAAAAGTACAAAAAAAGACGGTCGTTCCATGAGTCGATTTTATTGTCAATAGACGTCATTCTTGGGTAAAGAGGCATTATTTTTGCAGAAATATCGTAAAATTTTGATTAAAACTTAAAAAAAAAACATAAAAAAACACATTAAAATAATATTACTACGGCGAGTACTTCGATCGCATTTAATTTTTACACTGACATGCAACAGTTGCTTGTTTTGTTTTGTTTTTCCTATGTTAGGGGTCTTTTTAATGTGTAACATCTCCGAGAAAATTCTTAAGTTAAATATGTGTCCTTTTTCTTGAAAATGTTCAAAAAGCGCCGTTTTGTTTTCTTTTTGAGGTTGTGGTTTTCTGCAGTTTCTTACGTGCTCTTATAACCTTGTTTTTAAGTATCTCTGCGTTTGACCTATGTACACCCCATTGCAATTGGTGCATTTTATTTCGTAAATTGCGTATGCTTTTTGTTCAAGAAAAAGGACACATATTTAACTTCCAGGAAACAAAAATATATGAATAATATTAATAATATTTGATCCCTGTATCTTTGGTTTACCGATTCGTATTTTTGCATGTAGCCACGGCACAACCCGGCATTTTGGTCTTTTAATTGATATTTCACTATTATAAATGAAAACTAGGATATTTATTTAAACTCTACCCAAGTAGCACAAAGTGCTGAAAATAAATTGTAGAAGTGTTGCCACAATCAAATCTGTAGCAATATGGCTTTCGCTGTTGTCTGTGGCAACACTTCTACAGTATTATTGAAAGGTTGTAACAGCTGTTTTTATCTCTCATTTTTTGGTTTTCACAATGTTGTGGGCAGCAATTTAGCTGTGTATTTTAAGCTTGAAATACAAATGAAATTCAGCATTTTTATACAGGCTGCCATTGTATTAGAAGAAACATTTTTATAACTAAATAAAATTATAAAAAGGAAATATGGATCACAAACTTTTAAGTCATAATAATATAATATATATATATATATAATAATATATTAACTTACTTATTTGAATTCAGCATATTACTGTTTTTGTTTATTAATATTTTATAGGTTATGATTATCTTTTTTCAAGAAATTTTGTTCAAAAGTGTTAAAAATGCCTATGTTATGGATCATACATAATTTGTATTGCACTATTTGGTAAAATAATGTATTTTTCAATAAATAATTTTAATTTTACATTCACTATTTTCTGCTCTCATGAAATAAATCATGGCCGGCCAAAGAAAAAAGGCGTCGATGAGATTTTGCTGTTTTTTGTGAATAGAAGAGAATTTAAAGCCAGTTACTAGCAAAATACTTTTTGGATGAGTGGAATAAAAAAAGAATAGTAGAACTGGAAGTAACGCGCCGCGTAGTTCACATTCTACCTTTTTTCCGCTACCCATTATTTCCTACTTTGTCTTATTGAGCCAGAGGGCAATATATTTTCTAATGTCTCTCACTTTTTTATGCAAATATAGAAGTAGATATCAGATGCAAGCAGATGGAATGTGGATTAGACGCATTTTATTATTAAGTTAAATTGAGTAAGTTTTCTATACACCTGTAAAAGGCGCGGCATTCGCAGCTGTTCGCAGCATTTAGTTTTGGCTATAAATGTTTAAAAAAAGTAAAAATTATGACCATTTGGTGCAGCTGAGGATTAACTTTTATTGTGACTCAAAACATAGCTCTAATAGCTAGTTTAATAGACAACTTTGCATTAGTAACAACTTGGTTATTAAAGTAAGTAAGCCATAACAATTTGACAGCTAAAAAATAAATAAAGCTAGCTACTTTACAGCAAAAACGTAGTTGCCGCAACGTCGTGACAGCTATAGGATAGCTGTAAAATCTAAAGTGTACAGACTTGCTGCTTTGGTATGATAGTCCTGAACAATCATAATTACAAAAATATGACCGAAAAATCAGTGAAATCACAAAATACTTCCAGCTCTCAGTGGTAAACAAACAATTCTGATTCCAGCGTGACGTCATGCGCGACGACTGTCGAATCTGTGACGAGAAATCAGCATACCGTGTTAGGTATATCTTGTATGACCTCACTTGACACACCGCGATATACAGGAGGCGTTCGCACTCTTAGCATTTACGATGCTCTTCTCCAGGGAAAAATACGATATATCACTCGTATAACTCCACGTGGACTAAACCACGCCCATTCAAAGCAACAGCCTATAAGAAAGGCGCGCGAAGATTTTGATTGGTCAGCATTTAGGTCGGCGGTCAAAGGGGAAATCTAAGCAGCCAGGGTACCGATTCTGGAAGTCGTAGGAAATGATCGTTTGCCTGAGAGAAGAAAAGTAGTTTCAACCAATAAACGCGCTGAAAAGCAGTGACGAGACGATCGAATAATCACCAAACTATTATGGGCACGCGCAGAGCTGCCTCGAACAACAATTTTTGAGCGAAGCCGTTCTCTCGACTAGACCTGGTAGTTGGGAGTTGTAGGAAAGCTCGTGTGAAAAACGTAACTCGTATTATTTCAGAGCACGTTATTGGACGAAAGCATCACGTGACCGAACTCACTAATGCGCAAGCTAGGGCAAAATTGACCGTCTTTTAAAGTAAGACTCGCACAGTGGTCGATTGTAATTTAATCGTACATATTTAGTTTTAATAAAAAGATAAATTTATTCTTATTTAGCTGATACACAGGATGATCGGGTGAATTTTCACATTTATCTTAAGACATTTTTAAGAGGTAAAAGATATATATTTATGAGTTAGCTAAATTTGTGATGCTGGTGTGAGGGCGGATCTACGAAGGACATCTAGATTAAAAGACGATTGGAGCTCGAATGGGTTTTATTTAGCCAAAAATGTTGGGATGTCAAATACAGTTTGAATATAGAACTGATGGTCACGTGATAATTTTGGTTACGGTTAAAGTCACATGATATTTTAATTTTAAGCTCACTTCACAAAATTAAACTAAAAATGTTTTAGTTTAGAACAATCAAATTTACTTTAAAGTAATTGACACAATATATATTAAAAAGAATGCCAACCGAAACTTTCAAATGAAACACCCAGTATATTATTCCATTTTTGCACTCTGTTTTGAAATTCTAATTTCGAGATATTAACAGTTGAATACTGTCATATTCTGGGTCTTCTATTTGAAATTTGATGTTGAATACTGATACGTAATGCCAAACTCGTAAGAAGCATAGTTTATTCTTTGGCCAACTGTTCGCCTAGTATCTTGACAACCATATAGGGGCAAATTTAGATACATTTTGAATTTTTAGATTTTTCCATTTATGTCCGCGTTTTCCGGAAAATCGACCAGCGTGCGTCATTCGAATGACTTTTGTGCGATTGATCACTTCTCAGGGTATGATCGTTCTATTACGCCCAGAATAGAGCCTCAGGAGTGTTGTTTCACACACCAAACGCCGACAAGCGTTTTTAGAATGCTTTTTTATGCTGTTCCAAGTGATTTTAGATAAACTATACCCAATCCACAATCTAGGTATGCCAAACTGTCGGCCAAGTGATGGAAGAGAACATGGATTTTTAATGTTTTGCCCATTAAATTTTTAAGTTCCGCAGTATCGGGTCTTTTACTTCTAAAACTGATTTGTGCTATGGAATTGTGAACAACGGCCCTTAAGGGTTATTTCTAAAGTTCGAGCGGAAAACTTTAACTCCTTAAGAGACGCCACATATTTTTCTTACACTGTTTTGGACATGAGCGTTTTAGTGTGCATAGTAATATTTAATTTTTGGGGATGTATGTACAAACAGACAATTCGATTTTTCAGAAATATAATAGGTATTTTATTGCCATTGCTAAAGTTCAAATCCATTGTGATATAATATTCGGTTAAACAAACAGTCCTACACTAATACAAGTATTTTGCATGAAAATTTACCATTACACAAAGTCTGACCGATACAGTAGTCCAGGAAATCTCCGACTTACATCTTGCATCCTGCCTAATCACTATACTACACTTTTTAACATTTTTACATTATTTGTTTGATTCTTAACTTCCACACGACAGTTCTTATACCGGGCTTCCAAAATTTTAACATTTTAAAATACTTTCACAAACCAAACTTCACTTTTTACATTCTAACTATTTTCTTTTGAAGAAGAAAACGAGTTAAGATGCGATTTTAATACTGACTTCGTTATACCCAAATCTCGGCTTTTATATTAAAAATGTGACCCGATTTTTACGTGGAATGTTCGACGTAAGCGCCGAATTTCCAGGAAATTAAGTGTATTCTTGAACAGATAACGGCGTAAACCGCTATAGCGAATTACCACATATCGTATGACTTTCAAGAATACACGCCCTATCAACACGGTTCTAGAATGATCTCGCGAGCATGTGATGCAAAATTCTAGTTAACTGACCAAATAAGGTGAAGCGCAGATATGATCTTTCGGAGCGCTGCAAATTGAATTTAGTTTTTAGTTTTTAACAATTTGTTGCCGGAGCAACAACTCGGTAGTGCGCGCTATGCCTATAGACATACAGACCGCTTCAAGCTACTGCGAACATAGAGGGAATCAAGTCCAATTTACTCTCCGTGCCGTACGACCGAGGTGGATTCGAAGCACGCTACAGTGTTATCTTTTGGAAATTCATTTTGTTTTTATTATTTTGTTTTATTTCTGCCTTGCTCGAGAAACAGATGGGTAAGTTTTTAATTGAAATAATACATTTTTAAAACTAAAAATGGATGTCTACGAAGTTGCCGAAAAACTGCAGATGGTCAAATGGTCAAATCGTCAAAACCCAACACACGTTCGATATTGGTCGAGGGAAAATTTGCATTTATATTTTGACGTAAGAACACAGTATCCCCAAAAACTAAATGTTTGGGGGGGGGGGTATTGTAGGGGAACACGTAATTGGGCCATTTTTTAATAACGGCAATTGCAATTTGAATGGTCCTAGATACTTGGATCTACTGCAGCAGCACATTATTCCAACTGCTGGGCAGTTGTTAGGTGTAAGATTTGGTGAAACATGGTTTCAACAAGATGGTTGTTCAGCTCACAATGTTGGCCTTGTTAGGGAATATCTTGATAATGTATTTCCTAATCGGGTTATAAGTACACGGGGAACTATTTTATGGCCAGCTCGATCTCCCGATCTTGCTCCTAATGACTTCTATCTGTTTTTGAAGAAGCTTTTCAAATTATCACCCCTAACATGCTTGGAAACGTTAGAAGGGGTTTTTATAGTAGGCTCGGATATTGTCTAGCCGAGCAAGGAGGACTTTTCGAACATTTGCTTTAATTTTTTTTTGACTGGGAGAATCTTTTTGGTTTTTAGAATGTATTATTTTATTTTGAGAACTTGCTTTTATTTTGTTTCTCCTTATTATTTTCATTGTAATACGTCGTCACTGATAAATCTGAGCAGTTGACAATAAAACGCTCTTATTTATCAGTGACAAAAAATAAGAAAATTACGTTATAAAAATTTGCGTATTTATTGACCAAATTCCGGTTTCATTGACTACGCTCCACACAGCACCGTGGTTAGAGGCGTACTAAATACAAGGCGAACGGCGGCGAACGGCAGCGAAAGGCGATCGGAAGCCTGAGTGTTGGTTGCTTCACTGATAGGCGTGCGGTGTCTCTGCATGTACGTACACTGGCAAATTAGACTTCTTCCGCCCTATGTTCGCAGTAGCTTGAAGCGGTCTGTAGAACACAGTGGGTGTTTAGACTTAGATACTTTTTTGTGATTGTTGGTTTTTTAAATTTAACTATTGTTTTTTATTTTGGGTAAGAAATATTTCTTTAGAATAAATTTACCGTTTTTACAAAAAAAAATGTTGAAGAAAAAAATTTATTAAAATTTTTTTTTGATGAAAATTATTTTGGAAAACTTTTAAGAAAAATTGTGTTTTAAGTTTTGTTTTTTTTAACGACTTTTTTTTTTTTAAAAAAAAAGTACTACCATTTTTTTTAAATTAAATAATTTGACTTGAAATTTTCGACCTTTCACAGAATCTATGGCTTTGATTGAGTAAACAAAATATACGCCACCAATGGACTGATAGTTTTCAAGATTTGTTGAGGAAATAGCAAGTCGGAGTGCTTCAAGAGGTTTCGGCACGCATTGCTTTTAAAAACTATCAGTTTTTTTTAAAAACTATTAATTTTTAAAAGCCATGCGTGCCGAAATCTCTTCAATTACTCCGACTTGCTATTTGTTCAGTCATTCAAAGCCATGGATTCCATAGTGCAAATCAGTTTCTGAAGTAAACGACCCGACACTACGGGACTTAACAAATAGGCGTTTTAAGGCGCATTTACACAGACAAACTTTCCTTTGATGTTGAAATGCCGACAAACATTTACACGAGCCTCTTGAGCAAAATGTTCAAAAAAAAGTTCGAGCAAAATCTCGTACAAAAAGACCCACGGAAATTTTGGAGAGAATGATAAGCCAAATTTTGCTTATCATTATGAAGAAATGTCGGTATAGAAATTTCTTACAAATTTAAATTTTATAGTTTTATGGGAATTCACTGAACTTAACTGAAAATAGAAAGACTAAGTTTTAAAACAAGGTATTTTTAGTTAAGTGCTTTCCGACGGAAAAACGATTTGATGTCGAAATTCACATTTTACCTCATAAGCAACTTCGATTGACCTGATTTTTATAGGGGATATGCCAGTATACTTGTAACTTTTTTGGAGTTGTAAAAAAACGAGAAAAAAAAATAATAATTGGCACTTATTTATTGCTGTTGCCTGTAAAATGTAATGATAAAAATGTACGTTTAAAAGAATATCTCTTTATTTTACTTCCTAGTTTAAAACAAAATACAATAATAATTAAGTCAAATTGAAACACCTATATACATTTTATTAAATCTCAAATGTACAAAAGCACGTTCGGTCTAAATAATACCCGTTTATTACCCACTTTTACAACCCTTCGATCCCGACCCTTGTCTAAGAAAATATAATTTAGCAGTAATAGGCTAGACCTCTGAATCGGAATGTTGCTCCTTTGCATACTGTTTGTTCAGTGTCAGTAATCAACCTTGATTATTACATTAAATTGACAGTAAATATCTATCTTCAGCATTTTCATGAACCTTTTGCTTTTTTAAGCAACCGTTGGGGCCTTAAACTAACTAGGTAAATCTGGTGTGAGGAATTAAAAAAAAAAACAATCAAAGCTAAGGGTAAAGTAAAGTTACAAAAATATGTTTTAAAAAAAATCTCCTCCCCACCACTCCTCATAATCGTAAGGCGCGGATTACCGCTTAAAAGTGCAATTTTTGAGTTTTTTGCCCATATAAGTTGGTGTTCCATTTTTTTAAAGAATTGAGATCACTGATCACTGATGTGAAATTTTATTTATTCTCATCTTTAAAAATATGTTTCCAAAACAGACAGAAATAATTTGCTCAAAAATTTACCCGAACAAAATGTTCAAAGAAAAGCTCACAAAAATGTTCACGCAAAAAACTTTAGATCTTTTGCACGAGCTTTTGTTTGAGCATGTTCGTCTGTGTAATTGCGCCTTTAAAAAGTTCATTTGTTGCCACAGGAGTAACACAAACATTAATAATTCATGTTCTTTTCCATCACTTGGCCGACAATGATTGAATTGAATCGGTTCACCGGGAGTTATTGAAGTACTGGTGAAAATACAAAATTAAATAAATCTATTGAAAATCCGAGGTATGCTAGAAATCTTTACCTATAATGGTTTCTTATATGTTGGAGTTAAACTATCAAATAAAGGTTATATTTTTTGTTAATTGTTGAAAGTTAAAGTTTATAGTACCTAGTTGCTATTTGTTTAAGCTTGTGTTACCAAATAAAAATCTTTATTTATCTTAGTCTTCTGAATTATTTCAAATAAATGTTTATGGTTTTCAGAAGATATTTCTATGTTCATAGCATCAATTTTCAGTAAATTTTTGTTTTGGTCTACAATAATTGAATATAAATATTTTAGAATAATCTGATGAATAAATTTTTTATATTTTTTTTTATCAAAAAAGTAATATTTTGTGCAAAATTTAAAAAAGAGATCAGCTAGGATTTCATGGAATCCAGTTTTGATCTTACGGAATGGTCCCTAACAATTGTCATAAGATGAATTTTGGTGGCATTTTCATCTGTCTTACTGCCCTCTCAGGCACATCGTGTAAAAGCGAATCTTTAATGATTTTTTTGGGTCCCCAACTGGAGGCCCAGGGTCTACCAACTATTTTTTTTTATGGGAATGTACCACTTGTGGCACCTTTTTAGAAATCTTGCTAAAAATAAATTTAATGCATTCGTTTTTTTTTACATCTGTCAACCAATGTGTTAAAAATTTAAAAATAAATACGTACTTCTTTATTTACTAAGCGGAATAAAGAATATACCACACAAGTACATTATTGGCGGCCCATTTGGGGGCCTTCACTGAAGGCCCGGAGCCTACCAAAATTTTTTTCATGCGGAGGTACCATTCGTGGCACCTTTTAGAAAAGCTTGTTGAAACAGATATTCGATTAAATACATTTTTTGGACATCTGTTAACCCATGTGTTAAAAATTTTACGCCAATAATATCCTTTTGTATATAAATAGTAAATATATAATTATATGTAGTTTATTTTGAAGCTAAAACAATTGAGAAAAAATAGTTTTTTTAAATTTTTGACACATAGGTTGACAGTTGTCAAAAAATGTTTGTTGTTAGAGTTTCTTTTTTAACAATCCTTTCAAAAAGGTACCACCAGGGGTACCTCTACATAAAAAATGTCGGTAGGCCCTGGGCCTTCAGTGAGGGCCCCCAAATGAGCCACCAAGAATGTATTTTTTTATTCCGCTTAGTAAATAAAGAAATATGTAGTTTATTGTGAAGCTAAAACAATTGACAAAAAAATAAGTGGTTGACAGATGGCAAAAAAAAACAATGCCTTAAATTGCTTCTTTTAACAAGCTTTCCAAAAAGATGCCACAAGTGGTAGCTTCTCATTAAAAAAAAATAGTTGGTAGGCCATGCTCCTCCAGTTTAGGGCTCCAATTTTTTTTTTATCATGGGCACAAAGTCCGTAAAAACCTCTTCTCTCAAGACGCCTACTAATATAGGAGAGTGGCCCAAAAAAATGGGACTTCTTTGACTGTCCATTACTTAAAAAGTTTTTAATCCATTTCAAAAATTTTAACCAAATTTATAAAATTCAAGATGGCGGACATATTTCAAAAATAGCCATTTTCGATCCCCCCGCTGCGTACTGGTGAAAAACTTAATTTTTAGGTTAGTCAAGCCACCCTCCCCCCCGAAATATATTCGAGTTTTGAATGCTTATAATTTCGAATCAATTTTGAACCAATTTTGAACCACTTTTAAACATTTTGAACCACATTCCTTCCTGTTTTTTTTTTATATTCAAAATGAGGAGTGCATCCGGCCGTCAAGCTACACCATCCTCATTTAAAGTGTAGAGAAAAATGAAAAGCAACTATCCCAGTATTATAAGAACTAATTTCGAACCACCAAAAACAATTTCGAAAAATCAAGCCACACCCCCCTCAAAAAAATTGCGAACTTCGATATGCTTATAATTTTGAACTAAATTTGTACAACTTTAAAACAATTTTATCCACCCTAATTTCTGTGATTTTTTTGTATTTATTCAAAATGGGAGGTTTAGCCAATTGAAATCCAGTCAGTTTGGAAAGCTGTAACATTCATTTTTAATAAAATGAATATTACAACGAAAATTAGACTAAGTAGCGCCACCTTTACGCGCACAGTTCAATTAAAGAGTATTAATGGTGGGGACCGATGATTTTAGTTCAACCAAAATAAGTAAGAGGGGTTTTCACAAATTAAAAATCATTACTCAGTACCGAGTTTGGCCACATATGAAAAGGGGGGTCCTTGTTGTATTGATTTTTTGAGTGTATTAATTTTTGCTAAAAGATTGGGATTTTGAGTGGTTAGAGAATTTGTTTTCGACATTGAAACATTATCTTTTTTGTAGACCTTTCTTACGTAAAATATCAACAATTCATGCTCTAATTTGAATAAATTTTGAATGACACCAGTAGCGACCTCTTCTCGTACATCTCGGAAATTCTTCTCTCAACCTATCAGAATACCCTCGGTTTCTGTAAATCGTTCTTTTTCAAATCTACGAAAACCTTCTGTCAAGGTGATGTTCTCACCTTACCACGATTTCCGGTCTCCATTTTTATCCCTACCAAAAATCAGTTTTTTTAACCAAAAAATCTCGGCCTACTATAAAAACCGAATTAAATAGATCTCCGATCTCTTTTGGTCCAGCCAGCTATAAGAAGCAAGAAGTAACTTAAAGAAGAGTTTTACTTTTCTTTCCTTAAATGGGATTTATAAAGTTTACTAAAATCTAAAATGCAGTGAAAAGTTTCATTATTTTCCTTAAATGGGATTTATTAAGTTTACTAAAAAGCAGTGATCTGCGACCGAACTTAAAGCCAGTACATCAGGCTTCTTCTTCTTCTTTTTTGTACCTTTTCCTGCCTTTTTCTGCTTTCTTGGCTTAACCCAAGCAGTCTTTTTTTGCAATGCTGTTTTGAGAGCCTAACCTCTGGCCTTGCCTTTTTTGAGTTTGTTTGGGTTATTCCGCCGTCATTGGGTGAAGTTTATGGTGTTCAGCGCCACCACCTTACCTCCTTCAGTACTGCCATGATTTGTAGTTTGTCTACGTTGGAGATGCCTCCGTTCTGGTGCTGCATATGAGGAGTTGAAGAGCGTTGTTTTGGAGAGGCTGGGAGTTTGTAGGATTTTGGTTTAGTTTTTTTTTGGGAGTTTGTCTGTCTGTCTGGATGCTTGTGGTATGTCACTTTTCAAATATTTTTTGATTTTAAATGATTTAATTTTCAATGTTAAAAATGAGATAAGCCTTCTCAAACACATTTTTAGCATTTAGATTTTAGTTTGTGCGTGTGTTTTTTTGTAAACTATTATGAGTTATAGAGTCCTTCTTTACTAGGTAAAAGGCTCATAATTTATTATGTTTTTTTTTGTAGAAATCTATAAAGATTTCCCTTTGTCACTTTAAATGATAAAGCTGTTTTTCCCCTACCCACTAGATTCTTAAAACCTGTGTTTAATGTAATTTATTTTTAATTTAAATGATTATTTAGGCTTGGTCTAGAATTTTCTAGGTAAACTACTTTACTTATTTGTCTTTCTTTTGCAAATGAGGTTGAAGATTCATACAAATTGTTTATAATTCCATACCTGTCGCGGTGTTTGCCAGAGGAGTAGTTGTTTAACAGTTGTTTGGAATTTTTGGTGTCTTTGCCGAAGGTGATTAAAACTTTTTAGCTTTCGCGTCATAACATTTTTGGGTAGCGACTACAAATGCTCTGTTTATAATTCAATGCCTGTCGGGGTATGTGCCAGAGGAGTAGTTGTTTAACAGACATTTGCAGCTACTTAAAAATTAGTTCAGTTTTTTTGTAAAGTAGTTTGCTAAAAATAATTAGGCATTTTGTGCTGCCTTACTTGCGTGATATTTTCTAAAAAAATGTGATTTACTTTTTTTATTTTTGCATTGGATTTTTACTTCTAAGTAAAGCAAAACTTAGTGATTTCTCCCTTCCCTGTGATAAAAACAAAAAGACACTTGTAATATTTACCTTTTTTTTTCATTATTATTGATTAATGTAAAAAAATATAACCTATATTGAAAACTTAAAATATTTATTGAATTTAAGAATCTTTGTATCCTTTAGCAGTCTAAGCTGTCTGGCGTCCACTAAACTGATTTACCTTTTTACTGAATTTAATTAGATTTTTTCTTTTTTGGAACCCACGCCCTAATGCTCTCAAAAACAAAAATCTGAGTTAACCTAGCATACTAAGGTCTGGAATGTTTAAAAATAATAAAGTTATGAAACAAAAAGAACTAATGACAATTTAAAAAAAAAATAAACAAGAAAGGAAAAACCAGTTTTATTTTTTATTATCCAGAACTAAAAGTTGCAAGGCATAGAAATATACTAGAAATCACGTAAGAAAACGTATTTCCATCTTTGTTGGACATTTATTGGTATCTATGGGCATGTGTGTGCCCTCAAACACGGTTCCCTCGGGCCTTCGTCGGACCGATGTCGATTGCCGAATTTGCCGTCATCGGCATGACGTCGATTTACGACATCGGACCAGCAGTATTTTTGGTCCGCTTTGCGATGTAGGCCCAACTTATGTTTGCCGACGCAACGTTAGACTGTAGCCGATATGGTTTAACCACATGGTACCAACCATCCGCCCATATAGCTGCTTAATTTGGTCGCTCTAACATAGGCAAGCTGGTCTCGGCCCGACATCGGTAAACTATTCAAGTCTAACATTGGTTTCCTAAAGCGGTTCACGGTCGGCGATTGACGAAGGTCCGTCGGTGGTAACTTAAAGCGGCCCGACAATGACAAACCACAAAGCGAGCCGACGTCGGTGATTGACGAAGGTCCGTCGGTGGTTGCTTGACACGATCCGACATTGGCAAACTAAAAAGTTTCGATAATGCGGATGCTTAAACAATCGGGGTGGTAACTGGCGGAAGAGGTGATTCTTGTAGAGAAGTACCACCATCTTGTCAAGTCCGCGTTCTAGTTGTGAAATATCTTTGCTCATTATATATATAATATTATCTTCCATTGTACAGTGAATATAGTGACATTAGCGCCATCTCTACATATTAGGAAAAAACTATTAAGCAGTTTAAAAATTTTAATGTTACGTATTATCGTCTGTTGCCGGTTATCGACCAATCGAACAAAACTCAGGCCATCGTCGGTCCTAAAGCAGATAGAGTGCGTTTCGGCATAAAGTCGACTATAGTAAATTGGACCATCGTCAGTTGCCGATTCTCGACCAATCAAACAAAGTTCAAATCGGACCATCGTCAGCCCTAAAGCAGATATTCGTCCGATTAACCAACGTTCCAATCGGACCGTCGTCGGCCCTAAATCAGATAAAGTGGGCGTCGGCATAAAGTCGACTATAGTAAATCGGGCCATAGTCAGTTGCCGATTCTCGTCCGATTAAACAAAGTTCCAAATGGACCGTCGTCGGCCCTATAGCAGATAAAGTGGGCGTCGGCATAAAGTCTATTATAGTAAATCGGGCCATCGTTAGTTGCCAATTTTCGACCGTTTAAACAAAGTTCCAATCGGACCATCGTCGGTCCTAAAGTGGTGTCGGAATAAAGTCGACTGTAGTAATGTGGACGTTCGTCAGTTATTGACCGAAAACTGAAAATCGCAATCTGTCCAACATCAGGCCAGCGTGTAGTTGCCGATGCCGACACACTACCGACTTTATCGACATTGGCCTAATTCAATGCCGACGATTTGTGTTTGCTGGGTGTAAAGCAGGATCTGATTTTTTGAATATAAAAAAAAACAGGAAGGAGTGTGTTTCAAAATTTTTAAAAGTGGTTCGAAATTAGTTCTAAATTGGTTCGAAATTATAAGAATATCAAAATTCGAATATCTTGGGGGGCACACCCCCCTGACCCTTGACTGACCTTAATTTTTGCTTGTAGAACTTTATCTTTCTCAAGTTTACTGATGCACTGGCGCACCCATAAATTTGAGGTAAAAATGTGACCATAACCAGGCTTCTCGGGAGGGGGTTTAACCCCCCCCCTCCTCGGTGCGTCACTGTATTGATGTATCACTTGTGACATTTCATTATTCACATTGAACCTCTCATAAAACTGCAAAATTTTAATCATTGGCTTGGCACCCCACTCTTTATAATAAATGTGAATGTGTGTGTGTGTGTTTGTTCTTCAGTCGCATAAAAACGGCTAATAGGTGTTATTTTACATACAGTATAATTAACCCTTTTCTCTATATGTTGTTTAAAAATCACCACCCATAAACAAAATTTTGTAAAATCGCACATCATTCATGATAAGAATAGGTAATGATTGAACATAAAACAATTTCCAAAAAATCCTCGACCCAACCCAAGCTAATCCAAAAGAATTTTTTAGAATGATCCAATCAATTTTTTCACGGGTTTTTTTTTTCCCGGAGTTTTTTCCGGGGCGTTTTTTTCCGAGGTATTTTTTTGCGGTGGTTTTTTCTAGGGCTTTTTTCCGGCGGTTTCTCATTTCTTGGTTAGATGTTAATGGCGTGTACAAAACATTTTGGTTTTCTAAATAAACCTTTCATTTTAGGACAAAAGTATTAGACATTACCAATGGCTGTCAGAAAAATGCGATTGTTAGAAAGTGGGAAGTGAACGGTAGTCCCGGTCAGAGATGGTATGTTAATTCCGACGGATCTATTACCAGTGCTTGTAACCATGATTGGCGTTTAACAGTCACCCAAAATGGTGATCAGTATGTGAGAGACCAAAGTCAGATACCGAAAGAGGAGCAAATTTTTAGTCAATTGGATCCCAGTGATGCCTCCTGAGTTTTATGAGTGATTAACAACTTTATTAACTATCGCAAAATATATATTTCAATATGCTAATTAAATGTTAATTTAATTTTTTTTTTCATACAACCGGAAAATAGCCACTTTCTGTACTAAAGTTCTATATTAGAAGGCATGTTCTTTCAAAATATTGCCACTCTCAAGAAAAGACCTTTTTGTTCAAGTTTCCGGTCCTTTCATTCTTTTCCAATCCCATTTTTGACCAAGTTGGCTATGACTTATTTTTTTCTTTTTTTTTTCAAGGGTATCAAGGGGAAATCTCGCATAAGACGCCCGAACTATTTTCCTGCCAGAGTTATTTCTCCTCTACCAGGAGAGCCCGGGTAGTGTCGGATTTCTACCGACTAAAACCCCTTTAATCACCATATGGCCGGTCATAATTCCTATTATAGTTCTCACTTGCATCCTACTATACTTTAGCAGGTCTTTGGTGAGCTTAGCATTTAGGCCTTAGATAAAGGCTCTGCTGTGTCTTGCTTGTCTTTCCAGCCAGTGGCTTTCATGTTTTTCCCTTATCAGAGTTTGATCTGGGATCTTATTGTACACTTTGGTACCCCCAGGGCTGGCTCTGGTCCGATGTATTTTTTTGAAGATCCTTGTCTTGCAAGTTCCGTCAGCTTTTTCATTGCCTTGGATACCTCTATGTTCTGGCACCCATACTAATTTTATTTTATTATGTTCCGCCAGTCTCAGTAGTTCAACAAGGTATTCCCACACTAGCTTTGAGGTTACCTTCGGGCACATAAGCGCTCTAAGGGCTGCCTGGCTATCCGAGTATATAGATATGGTCTGACCGAAGTAACCCATTCTATTATTCTCTCTTGCAGATTCTAGGATGGCAAAGATTTCTGTTTGGAATACTGTCGGGTACGATCCCAGTGAGAAATACAGGTCTCTCCTAGGTCTTTCCCCGAATATTCCTGCCCCACTGCCTTCGTCAGTTTTTGATCCGTCTGTGTATCAGATCAGTCCTTCCTGTGGCAGCGGGTTGTTTTGTCCTGTCCGTCCTACTCTATCCTGTATAATTACTTCTAGAGTTGGTCCATACAGGTACTTAGATGACATTTGGTCTGATCTCATGTGTAGGATTGGTATGTCTAGAAACCTCTCCTCTCTGTTATGCATTCTGGTCTGTGGGTTCATAGTTTTTTGGAGTCAATAGAGTTCGATCTTTGCCTCTCCCTGTATCACCAAGTAAAGTGGGGGAAGGTCTAAGAGCACCTCCATCGAAGTTGGTGGTGTAGATCTCATTGCACCTGTAACGCTGAGGCAAGCAAGTCTTTGCACCCTGCTTAGTCTAAGCATCACAGTCTGATGAGTTACTTTTGGCCACCAAACCAGAGATGCATACGTAATAGATGGTATTACCACTGTCTCGTACAACCAGTGTACCATGTGTGGTTTGAATCCCCATTGAATCCCATGTAAGCATCTAATCTCCGCCAGGTAATTTTCGCTTTCTTTATTATGTTCTCGATATGTCGAGTCCATGTTAGCTTAGAGTCCAGTATTACCCCTAAGTATTTGACATCTTTCGATAGCTGAACTTCTTCATTTTCCAGAGGTAGAGGTCTGCGTCTTTCTAGCTATGACTTTTTGTTGACAGCCTTTAGCTTTTTTTTCTTTGGCAGTTTCTTTTGGCTCTTTTAAACTTTTGTTTACAAAAATGGATTCAGATCTATAAAATGAGGTGAATCCGGAGGAAATGATGGAAGCTGATTCAAGAATCACTTTCGATTTGCTGCATGATGGGCAATTGCACCGTAAGGTTAACAGTGGTTTAAATTTTAACAGTAGCTTAAAATTGATTAACTTAAGCCAAGTTTAAGTGCTGTTAAACTACTGTGAAATTAAATCCTCAATTTCGGCCGATTAAATGGGTTTAAGCTATAATGAAGACAATTCTAACCTAAAAAAATTGTTGTTTTTGCCATAAACAAATATTGTAAATTTGCTATTCCGGTGTTTCTTGTGAGCGGTCATGGATAGTTTCGACGAAATATAGCTGGAAGGTGATCAAGATATTTTAGTATATATTAGGGAAGACCATTTCAATGGGATGGACAACTTGAATTGAGGTTCCGTCTGTTAAAGCCTACATCAGTGCTCAAAATTCTTGTGCTTGATTTGTAAGTAGTTAGTGATAGATAATTATAATCCTAATAAAATGCCTGGTAAATGTTGGAATCATATACCTACAAATTAAACAAAAGTGATAAAAATAACACAATCAAACTCAGCAAAGTCTAACCAAGCCCTGTCTTCATATTTTAACAATCTTCTTTTTATTTTTAGAAACAACAGTTTCTCGCCTATGAACCGTTTATTAAGAACATTGAAATTTTATGCAAGTTCATGGAATTTGGCAGCTGTATTTGCACAGCCTTGACTTCATACTGAATTTTATAACAAAGCATAGTGTTAGAGGTAAATGATTGTACTCACATCTGGATAAACTAAGTATGCCATAAAGTGCATAAAAATTCTTGCAGAAATTGATCTTGTGGGGGGGGGGGCTTGAGTAAAAGCAGAGTCTCAGTAAACCATTTTTTTATTCTTGACTTTTGAGGTTCAATTTTTAGAGGCAATATTCAAGAAATATTCAAAAAAAAAAAAAATTGCATGACAAGTCGGCGCTAGACCAAGTGGGCGCAAAGAGAAAAATAACAACAAAATTTGTTTGAAATTAGTGTTTTGGGTTTGGTTTTTATTCCGGAGGATTTTTTTGGGTGGTTTAAACTCATAATACTTTTGCGCCAAGTTGTCTGTGCGCCCACTTAGTAGGCACTTATCGGTACATAAAGTCGGCATAACCTGTCTTTAATAAAGACGGCACTATTTTTGATAACTCCGCACGAAGTTTAAAGGGATTCTGACATTGGTGTTGTCTAAATATGTCATCTTTGCTATCAAAATAATTTCGACTTTCATAATGTTTGTGCCTGCCTTTAATAAAGGATGGCATTAACTGGAATTTGTCAACTTTAAGAATGTCATAATATGAGCATATTTAGTTGACATGTTAACATGAAAAAATGTCAGAAACTTTTCAACCTTCGTGCGGAACTGTCAGAAATAGTGCCGAGTCAGGCTATGCCGACTTTATGTACCGGTAAGTCCCTAGTTTTGCACCCAACTGTCCTAGGCTGATTGGAAGGTCAGGTGTATTGGTGCTTGTGCCCCATTAGGAATCTGATAACAATAGGTAGAGCTGTGATCAATAAATTTTGTCCCCCTTTAAATCACGTATGACATGCATCAATAATAATAACAATAATGAGACAACACTCATTTTTAACCCAAAGGGGCATAATTTTTTACTGGTAGCTGTTCTTTATACCACAGAAATAATGCCAGTTTTTTTGTAAAATATAATTTAAATATCATTCCTGTCAGTATATCAATAATTATGTATTATTTTGAGTTTTTTTTAGGAGATTGTGGCTACACCCAGCGTTGTTAATCGAGCTCAAGTATTCTACAGTGAACCTTAAACAAAGACAAGAAACTCTGTGGAAAGAGTTTTTGGAATATGAGAAAGATCGTTCCTTGTCTTAGCTTAAACTAAGTTTTCCTCAAAAAGGGAAAGCTTTGTTATTGTTATTTATTCATGCTTACCAAATCATTTTTAAAATTATTACTTAATATAAGTCATGCAGCAGTAGCTGCAAAACTAATTTACAGTAAAAAAATTAAACGTTCATACAGATACAAGTGCACAATCGTTAAATTAATAGAAGTCAGAAGCAAGAGTTACGATATTTTAAAATGGTCCTTTTCTTTTTTCCTGCAATAAAATTATAAAAAGCATCTTTGCGTAAATAAATACAAAAAAAATGTTCAAAATACACTATCATTACAATAAAAAAGCAAAACAAAAAAATATAAATACTACATATTAAACATTAAAAGTGGCAGAATGGCAAGATTTCATTCCAATTATTTACCTTTTTTTTAAATTTATTTCCTTTTTTTTATTTATTTCTTTTTTAATTTATTTCTGTCCCATTAAAGACCCAATGAGTCACCCAGGTCAGGGACTTCAGGAAGCCGAACCCACCAGCACCATGGAGATATTTCTGTATTCAATAAATTCCTTTATGTTATAAGGCTCTATGTTTACAATTATGTTAAATAAAGATTTTTTATACTTTAAGAAGTTGTTTTCTTTTTGTATCTGTATAGGAAGCTTGTTAAAGAATTTAGTAGCTAAATACTTGAGTAACTTTTCTGTAAGAGTTAGTCTGTGTGACGGAAAGCTGTAATTTTTAGTTCGCGTGAAATTGGTCAAAAATATTCTTATTTTAGACAAAAACAAAAGACATTTGTAAATATACAGCCCTGGGACTGTTAGGATATGAAGTTCTTTGAATTTGCCCCGGCAGGTGTCTGTTGTTTTTGTATTTAGAATTGTTCGAATGACTCTTTTTTTGTGTTCGGAAGACAGCATCCACTCCACTGGCTCCGCCCCAGAAAGCGATACCATATCTTAATAATGATTCAAAATTTGCATGGTATATGGTCATTAGTGTATTATCATTTAGATATGTTTTTATGACTCTGAATGAGTATATTGATCTATTTAGTCTCTTATTTAATTCATCTATGTGCTTATTGCAATCTAGGTTTTGGTCTATATATACACCTTTGTTGATAACTTAGAAAAATGTCAAGTAATATATTATTTTAAAACCTGAGTTTGTAACACTACCTACACCATGATATAAATTCATAATTCTGTGGATTGATTTACAATAAGCGGAGCAAAAAAAGGATGCCTTTATATTGATCCAAATGATCCTGGACATGCTACTTTTGTAAATTTTGTAATTTTAAATACCTGCAGTAAGATTCCAGGGTTAAATTTATCTTAAATGTATGTGGATTTATCATGCGAGTCCAAATCGCCCTTTGTAAACTAAGCCACAGAGTTGAATGTCACTATTTTCGGTTCCAAGAAGTAAACCAATTCCAAAATATCTATAATTTGAGGACTTGTTTTGAATAATATGTGTGCTGTTGATTTTACATTAAACTCGGCTGCTACTTTCTCCCAAAATTTTTTCTGCGTTTGTTGTTTTGTGTGTCCCTTTGTCTTCTATAACGTTTTTAAATTGGGGTTTTGCCATACTATCTATAAAGTGGATTTTTTTCATTTGAGGAAAAATTTTATGACCTTGCAGGAGCTAGATAACTCACGGATTATCTACGTTTACTTATTATTTTTGTACAAAAATCTACAAAAATCAAAAAATTTACAGGCAACAAAAACAAATTAACCTAAAAAGTGTTCTTTGAAGTTAGCTCAGTGTACCAACTTCTTCTATTTTTATGAAATATCCCCAGATACGTAGTTAAATTTTAACAACTGGTTGTGCTAATGCGGTGCAAGTAAATGGAAGTTTATTTTAAACTAGTAGTTATTTTAAACAGTAGATTAAGTAAAACGGTGCAATTGGACATGAAAAATCTAAAGAACGATACCAGCGGAACTTTGATGCGTTTATAAACTGGTGCAAATTAAACGTTAAGAAAATTAAAATATACCACACATTTTTAATGCTCAAAGTAAGTATACTATAAATATAGGTAAATAAAGGATAAACCTAGATATCTGCCTGCTTCATAAGTTGGCCATGGTCGGCCATAATTGGTAATCAGTCATCACTGAAATATCTGTGTAAAGCTAATAGGCACTACAATATAATTTTTCTAATGTCCTTTACAATTTTGTACAAGTTAAAAGTACAAAAATCATGTCTAACCACAAAAGTTTAATGGTTTTTGATCTTAAAAAGTGCTGGCCCTAGCGGCAGTGGCTATCCAGCCAACAAGAAGCAGAAGGCTGACATTCGGGGACTGTCCATAACTTACGTAACGCAGCTAGGCGTTGACGAAAGTGTTGGGTACTAAAATGTGTTTTCAAATCGTTTGAAAAAAAAAATACGTACGATACACGACCGGAATAGTAATTTACGTTACAAGGCCGAGAAATGCTCTATTAAAGTCTAGATTCTTACGGACAAGGCAACGAAGGAGCTGAGTCCGGAATTTCTAGACGGATACTTTAATGACATTTCACGGCCGTGTATCGTACAACGTTTTATTTCATACTGTAAGTGGGAAATTCATTATTTTATTCTTATTTGTTTTAGTTGCTTTACCGGACTACTGATGTAACGTATCATTTCCCGGACTGAAATATCAATTTCAGTCCGGGAAAATTACTTTTCCGGACTAGTGATGTAATATATCATTTCCCGGACTGAAACTGATAACGTAATGGAGTATATTACAACACAGTATGAAATAAAATGTCTTTACAGGTCTAGTGACGAAAATACCTAATAAATTGACAGTCCAACAAAATAAAGAAAATTTTTCGTGCCTGAGATCTAAGAATTGATTTTAGATATACTTAATGTGCTGATTCTAAAACTGGCAGCAGATTTTTTCTGTCGGCTCTAGTTTTTGAGATTGAAACTAATTGAATTTAGTTTTAATAAAAGGCAAAAATAAAGAAATCAACATCTCTTTAAAATTCAAAATAAAAATTTGGTATTAAAAACTAGGATCTAATTAGCCAAATATACCTGAAATTGTCCGTAAACCAATATTCCTAGACCTGGTTAACCCGTATTACTTAATCCTATTAATTTTATTAGCTATTTTATATTTGGATTTTCCTATGATCCGATCTCCCCATACCTGCTCAATCCCGGCTAATTGGTTTTGGAAATATAGTACCTTTTGTCTATTTTTATCCTTCTCGACTTAGTATATTGTGTACTTTTTGTAAATAAAGTTGTGTCATAATTTTCGTCGTTTGATAGTGTTAAAATTAAAACAATGGCATCCACAAGAAGGCTTGTGTGAACCATCCGGATGTTTTTTGTTATGTATGTGGCGAATACACTTTGAAAGAAAGTAGAAAAATTATTTCTGAATTTGTGAAAAAGTCCTATCTTGCCTATTTTGGCGTTCATTTGGGAGATCAAGATAAATCTTGGGCTCCACATGTGGTGTGTAAAACATGGGTTGAACATTTGCTACAGTGGCCAACTGGAAACAGAAAGTGCCTGAAAATTGGTGTACCATTATGATGACTGCTATTTTTGTCTCGTTAATATTAAAGGCATAAATAGGAACAATTGACATAAATGGACATCTGGTCTAGATTCTGCACTCCAAGGAAATACCCATTCCAACCTTCAGCAGTCTTTCTGAAATCCTGGAAGATGATACAGAAAAATCAACGTCTGATGAAGTTCAAAGAAAGCAGATTTAACAACTCTTCAGTATTTTAATCAACAATAACGGAACGATCTTGTGAGAGACCTATACCTCTCAAAGGAGTGTGCCGTATTACTTGCATCTAGATTAAAAGAAAAGAACCTTCTTTATCCAGGCACTAATGTTACATTTTATCGTAAGAAAGAAAAGGATCTGCTGCCTTTTTTTACTCAGGAAAATAAGCTGGTATTCTGTAACAATATAAAAGGACTCTTAGAAAAAATGGACGATTGGCGCCTTTTCATTGACAGTTCACAACGTAGTTTAAAATGTGTCCTTTTACATAACGGTAACAAATATGCCTCAACTCCTATTTGTGTTGATTTGAAAATGTTGAACTTTCTCCTTGGATACCAAAGTGGATATACAAAATAGCCCTGTTTTTTATGTCTTTGAGACAGCAGAGCTAAATATCAGCACTGGTTCAAGGAAAACAAAGCGTAGTGAATGAACTTTTGGTTACGACAGAAAAAATCTTATTACCACCCTTGCATATCAAGTTGGGGCTTATGAAGCAGTTTGTGAAAGCGTTAGATTGAGATGGAAATTGTTTTGGGTACTTGTCACGTAAGTTTCCTGGGATTAGCACGGAAAAACTAAAACCTGGTATATTTTATGGTCCTCAAATAGGGCAACTGATTAAGATCCACAGTACACCACATTAATGAATGAGACTGAATCTAACGCTTGGGGTTCATTTGTTCAAGTAGTTCAAAATTTTCTTGCAAATCACAAAGCAGACAATTACATAGAATTAGTGGAAACTATGCTTTAAAATTCGCTTTACAGAAAATTTAGGTGACTGTAGTGAGGAGCAGAGGTAAAACTAAGGAAGATCGATATCAAGGACGATGGGATAGCCACATGATGGCCGACTACTTTTGGAGCCTTCAGCGAGACTGCACCAGTAAAAACCATGCTAGAAAGTCGTATAAAAGAAAATCTGTAGGTGATAGTGACTAATATGAGTATGAATGTATGTTAAGCTACTTTTTATAATAAATATTTTTATATTTGATGGTCCTCAAATAGGGCACATCAATGAATGAGACTGAATCTAACGCTTGGGGTTCATTTGTTCAAGTAGTTAAAAATTTTCTTGGAAATCACAAAGCAGACAATTACATAGAATTAGTGGAAACTATGCTTAAAAATTTTCATATTCACAGCTACCTAGATTGCTTTCCAGAAAATTTAGGTGACTGTAGTGAGGAACAGAGATAAAACTAAGGAAGATCGATATCAAGGACGATGGGATAGCCACATGATGGCCGACTACTGTTGGAGCCTTCAGCGAGGCTGCACCAGTAAACACCATGCTAGAAAGTCGTATAAAAGAAAATTTGTAGGTGATAGTGACTAATATGTGTATCAATGTATGTTAAGCTACTTTTTATAATAAATATTTAATTATATTTGATGGTCCTCAAATAGGGCACATCAATGAATGAGACTGAATCTAACGCTTGGGGTTCATTTGTTCAAGTAGTTAAAAATTTTCTTGGAAATCACAAAGCAGACAATTACATAGAATTAGTGGAAACTATGCTTTAAAATTTTGATATTCACAGCTACCTAGATCGCTTTCCAGAAAATTTAGGTGACTGTAGTGAGGAACAGAGATAAAACTAAGGAAGATCGATATCAAGGACGATGGGATAGCCACATGATGGCCGACTACTGTTGGAGCCTTCAGCGAGGCTGCACCAGTAAACACCATGCTAGAAAGTATAAAGTATAAAATAAAATTTGTAGGTGATAGTGACTAATACGAGTATGAATGTTTGCTAAGCTACTTTTTATAATAAATATTTAATTATATGTATTTTTTTTGCTACTGGCAATTGTTTTAGTTAGAACGTAAAATATGTATATAGAGGTTAAAAAAAGTAAATAATTTTAAAAAATCGCCGCCACCAAAATATGTGAGTTATCATTCGTTACTTTCCGCTCAATTAGTAAATAATTATGGTGTCATTTTTCGATTAAAAAAGATGTTTACCGCGTTTTGTTTTAAAAAGAATCATAATATTGTATTAGCTGCTCACAGTACGAAAGTGTTAAAAAGTGTAAGAGTTGGTTCTATTCCTTCATTCACGCCGGTAACGAGGTCGGATGGGGTCGGTATCCCGTATCCCGTAGAGGCGGCCCTAGTTACACACTCTCCAAGTCAGTCGACAACTGAAGGACAAAAAGACCAGATAAAAAAATACCTGGTCTGGGGTTCGAAGGTAGTTGATGACCCGTCCGATTAAGTTAATAGTGTGTGTAATGAATATTATTTTAACACTTAGGGCAGGCCTGTACCCAACTTTATAATGTATAAGCACATTCTTAAGACATAATTTGATAATTAACGATTTATTCGTCTTTTTCCTCCGTAGCGCAACTCTGTAGAAAAACTTGGCTACACTGGACATTGATCCTACTATAGATGGCAAAAGCCCCAGGATAAAAAAAATAACCAAGGTAAAAACAAGATATACGTTGTGATTCCTTTGTTCTTACAAAGAAGCCAAGTTTCTAACTTTGATCAATGTTAGGGGAATTCAGATGTACACGAAAAGAAACATGTCCTAAATATTAGTACTATATACTGAAATCTAGTAAGTCTTGAGATCAATATAGCGTCATTTATATTTGTATTTAATATTAGTATAAGTATACTGATCTTAAGGTTGCCTGATTTTGAACTATAAATCAGTATCTTAAGGATAAATATTAGTATAAAGCCTCACTAATATTTATTTTGAAAAAGTACATATCGCATTAATATTACGATAATCTGTACTAGCAATAAGTCTTTGTCAGTATATGTCAAACATCTTGGATTAAATAATAATACATTTATACTAATATTTATTCTTTTTAAACTAAAACCCTAATACTTATGGATAAAAATATATATATATATATATTAATACTAATATTTAATACTACTTTTACTAAGCACTGGCGGTCCCAGCCATTTGAAAAGGAAGGGGGGGGGGGCGGTTTCGATACGAAAAAAAAATAGAATAAAAGCACAGCTTTTATGAGGCACATATCAATATATGCAAACAAAACTTAGTAACTACAAGCGAGGATTTGGTCTCAAATCTAGTGGGGGGGACGTACTCAGATTTGAAGTCATTTATTTCATACATTTTTTATTTTTAAAAATGTCTAATAAAATTTTTGAGAAAATTACATTAAAACTGTAATTTTTAAGTCGAAATAAACTGAAATCGTAAATATCAACGGTATTATAGTACTGCAGGCGAACATTTTTAAGAAAATAGCTCTAAAAAATTGTAAATATATCAATGGTTTCAAAGCGCAGCAGGTGAAAATTTTTAAGAAAATGACACTACAATTGCCATTTTTAACACAAAATTAAATTAATACCGTAAATATCAAAGGTGTTATAGCGCCGCAATTTATGCCCTACTTTTGATTTTCTAAATGTTTTCATAAAAAATTTCAAGCCAGGGTAGAGGGGGGTTTATCCCTCTATCCTCCTGAAATCCGCGCTTGACTAACTACGTATAATTTTTTCAGTTATAAAAAACATAGATAACAAACAAACCCCAAACAAAACCTAATAGCTAAATACTTTTTTTTGAGGTCTAAAAAGCTTTTTGTTGAAACATTACCTTTTATATCGCATATCTCAAATATAAGATGCCCATCTCAAAAAAAAAAATCATTTCCAGTTTTCTGGGCAAACCGGTTAATGACTCGCTCAATGTCAATTTCAATATTTCTGTTGATATGCAGTAACGCTAAGCCCGTCAGACAGTGTTTTTAAGTACTTATGTTTTCAATCTTTCTGACGAGGCATTACTTACTGGCAAACATCCAAGAATGTTGTAATCAACGGAAAAATATTGCCACACTTGTTCATTGCCTCGAAAACGTTATCAGGTATGTTTTGATTTAAGCTTTTGCCTACTTCTGACCAATATTCTTTCCAAATACTGACTTCTCCCAATAAAAGTTCAAGAATTTGTGTTTTAGATTAATAAAACAGTTTATAGTATTTAGAAACGACTTAAGTTAATTTTGGCTTGATTTTGGATTCATGTTAAACTTGGTATGAATATGTTCAGGTCAAAAATACTTTTTTATGTTCGAATTGATTTTGTCTAAAACTTGTTTATAAATAGACAGTCTATAATACTGTTCTGTATTTTCAATGGTTTTCGCGGGAAGTTTTTCATGCGTTTGTGTATTCTTGGTCTGACGGATTGAAGATCAAACTGTCCCAAAATATTGTGGATTCTAGAATGTATTTAAAGGAACTTTCTGAAATTTCTCGTTTTTTCTTCTTCAGGGTTATTACCACCAGCATCTTTGTTGTTGTTAAGAAGAAGTTAAGAAACCTCCAAATCAGTTACTTCAACCGAAAAGAAACTAAGAAACAAAAGATCAAAAGATCTTGGGTGGAAATAACGAAAATTCAAACTTGCATGAGCATCCCACAAGGAACACACAAAAGATCAAAGCGGAAAGAAAAACGATTAAACGATGTTTCGCCCTGGGTAACCAGCGTGGGCTCATCAGTAGTTTCACTGGTCACCCTCCACTATACATCATTAAACACTATCATACACTTTGATTTCCAACCCTGAACCACCACTTACAAATAGGCATCGTTCCGCACTGGCACTTACTTATCCAAGTTACCTGATACGAATTCGTCCTGGCGTGTTAATATTTTAAGTAGGATTATGCTCCTAAGGCAATTAAAACAAAGAGAAAGTTAATAAACCTCCAAATCAGTTACTTCAACCGAAAAAAAACTAAAAAACTAAATTCAAACTTGCATGAGCATCCCACAAGGAACACACAAAAGTTTTTAGTTTCTTTTCGGTTAAAGTAACTGATTTGGAGCTTTCTTAACTTCTTCATTGTTTTAATTGCCTTAGGAGCATAATCCTAGTGGAAATATTAACATGCCAGGACGAATTCGTATCAGGTAACTTGGATAAGTAAGTGCCAGTGCGGAACGATGCCTATTTGTGAGTGGTTCAGAGTTGGAAATCAAAGTGTATGATAGTGTTTAATGATGTATAGTGGAAGGTGACCATTGAAACGACTGATGAGCCCACGCTGGTTACCAAGGGCAAAACATCGTTTAATAATTTTCCTTTTCGCTTTGATCTTTTGTGTGTTCCTTGTGGGATGCTCATGCAAGTTTGAATTTTCGTTATTTCCACCCAAGATCTTTTGATCTTTTGTTTTTTAGTTTCTTTTCGGTTGAAGTAACTGATTTGGAAGTTTCTTAACTTCTTCTTTATTTTAATTGCTTTAGAAGCATAATCCTACTGGAAATATTAACACGCCAGGACGAATTCGTATCAGGTAACTTGGATAAGTAAGTGCCAGTGCGGAACGATGCCTATTTGTGAGTGGTTCAGGGTTGGAAATCAAAGTGTATGATAGTGTTTAATGATGTATAGTGGAAGGTGACCATTGAAACGACTGATGAGCCCACGCTGGTTACCAAGGGCAAAACATCGTTTAATAATTTTCCTTTTCGCTTTGATCTTTTGTGTGTTCCTTGTGGGATGCTCATGCAAGTTTGAATTTTCGTTATTTCCACCCAAGATCTTTTGATCTTTTGTTTTTTAGTTTCTTTTCGGTTGAAGTAACTGATTTGGAAGTTTCTTAACTTCTTCTTTATTTTAATTGCTTTAGAAGCATAATCCTACTGGAAATATTAACACGCCAGGACGAATTCGTATCAGGTAACTTGGATAAGTAAGTGCCAGTGCGGAACGATGCCTATTTGTGAGTGGTTCAGGGTTGGAAATCAAAGTGTATGATGGTGTTCAATGATGTATAGTGGAGGGTGACCAGTGAAACTACTGATGAGCCCACGCTGGTTACCCAGGGCGAAACATCGTTTAATCATTTTTCTTTTCGCTTTGATCTTTTGTGTGTTCCTTGTGGGATGCTCATGCAAGTTTGAATTTTCGTTATTTCCACCCAAGATCTTTTGATCTTTTGTTTTTTAGTTTCTTTTCGGTTGAAGTAACTGATTTGGAGGTTTCTTAACTTCATCTTTGGTTAATTGCCTTAGGAGCATAATCCTACTGCAAATATAAACACGCCAGGACGAATTCGTATCAGGTAACTTCGATAAGTAATTGCCAGTACGGAACGACGCCTATTTGTGAGTGGTTCAGGGTTGGAAATCAAAGTGTATGATGGTGTTTAATGATGTATAGTGGAGGGTGACTAGTGAAACTACTGATGAGCCCACGCTGGTTACCCAGGGCGAAACATCGTTTAATCATTTTTCTTTTCTCTTTGATCTTTTGTGTGTTCCTTATGGGATGCTCATGCAAGTTTGAATTTTCGTTATTTCCAGCCAAGATCTTTTGATCTTTTGTTTTTGTTGTTGTTGTTGTTGTTGTCTACTTTTTTCTGGAGCAAAGGGGGGGCGGCGTTCGCCCTCCCCCCTGGGACCGCCTCTGTACTAAGTTACAGTTCTTTTTGCACTACATATAAGCTCATCGTAGATATAAATGTAGTACAATCGTACTAAATTTGAGCATATTTATATATATATATAAAAATTTACATGTAGTCGTGCTGACTGACTAATTGAAAAAAACCTCGGTGGTTAGTTAGCTAGCTTTATTGTTTTTGAACCCACTTTGGTGAGTACATAATTATTTAGATATATTTATATGGGTACCTGTATAGTAAATCTATAATAGGCTGATTAGGCGGTAATCACTGAATGATTTTTTAGCAGTGTAACAAAGGTTGATTTAAGCCAGTCGTTAGGAATTTTACCTCTGCGATAAATCATTTTAAAAAGTTTGACCAACGTATTTACCGAATCTTCGTTTTTTTAGCTTTAAAACCTCAGTGTATACTTCGTCTTGCTCTACCGCTTTTCTGTTTTTAGCTGAAGATATTACGGGTTGTACTTCCACTAGTGTTATATCTATGCCTTGTTTTGAGAATTCATCTTGCTGTTCGGATCGGTTATCGGTAAAGACATGTTCTATGTAGCTACACAATTCTTTTAGTTTCTCTTCCGGTTGCTTCCTTTATACGTGTGTGTAAATTGAAAGTGTCATGTTTAGCATCTAGATCTTCTATTTCTTGATATTGCTGTGTTATCCATTCTTTTTTTGCTGACCTTATCTTGTTTTGATTTCATGGTACTGATCGCTGTCTTGTTTACTGCGTCTTTTATTCATCGGTCATTCAAACTTCCTTTTTATTTCTTATTTCATCGTGTTGTGCTTGAGCATAAATGTAAGATTGGTATATGACATCTATTTTAAGAAAAAATAAAAGAGTTCCTACTTTTCCACTGCTTTTATACTGTGATAGACAATAAAGATAAGGTAAAATCTAACGCAAATCTCATCACAACCTGATTTGATAAATAAATTTATTTTTTTTAGTTTGTATCGGTTTTTACTAGTGTTTGTATTTACATTTTATGTTTGTACTTTTTTCTACCTTGTTTGTATTTTATTGATTATTAATTAACAATATTTTAAAATTAAATATTTTGTGAAACGAAGTTAATAAAAATCTTGTATCTTGTGTTTAACATCCCGCATAGTCTAACATAATACGTAAATTTTAATAATTTTTATGCCACTTTACAGAACAAAAAACAAAAAAGCTTTGTCTGGTCGACCGACAAAAAAAAAATATATGATTTTTGTCCCACATTTCCATATTATCGACGCACTGTGGGCTCGTAGGAAAAATTTTGTACCTAACAAGCAAACTAAGCAAATAACTAGTCAGACATTGGGTATATCATGTTTTTAAACTCGTATGTTAAAATAAATAAAAAGTAATTACAATTATTATTATCGTTCTAATGAGAAACTTATTAAAATACTACAAACTAAACGTGACTTGTTTATTGATTCTAGTCGCTGAATTTGCGTCATGACTTTCAAATTTTTTTTACTGTTTACATTTTCTTTGATTTTTATTGTTAGAGCAGGTAGGTAACTTTTTGTTTTATTGTAAAAACAATCTCTACAATTCACAATTAGTGTTCCGACATTTGCCGGAAAGGGATAACGCTGGTCTTTTATTTATATTGTACTTCAACATCCTTTGTAGTACGTTATATCTTTAAAATTTTCAAAAAATGTGTAAGATTGTTTGCACTTTTATGACATGACACCATGACTATACTGCCCTGCTAAGGGCCATTCTACACGAGCCATAAAAACGCGACCGTTTGCCTGCGAGCGACACGCATGTGTTACAGAACCACAGAGTGTTTATTGAGCATACTACTATACGGGCAACTTTGCGGTCACGTGTGGACGCGTTCGTTGGCGTGCCGGCGTTTTGAACGCAGGAGGTTGCTTAAAAGTCGCGCGCCGGATGCCAGCGTATCATTCTACATGTAGCAACTTGCAAGCGTCTGCCCGGCCGAGCCGATTTGTCCAATCCACGATTAGTAGTGCAGATCGGGATATCTCCGATGTTCTGCGAAGCTAAATGAAACACCTCTGTTTTCCTCCCTCCACTCCCCTCTTAGGGGGTAGGGGTGCCTACTACTGACATATTATTATATTGTCACTCTAACTACAAATGCATGCCGAATTTGAGGGCAATCGGATGTGTATCATAGAAAAAAAATTGGGTTCGGTCTGTCTGGCAGACCAGAATGTTATCTGCTGTACTGTGCTACGGAACTAATTATGACCTTGTCGCCCGACATAGAAATAGTTCAGTGAAACACAAATAGATGGAGCACCACACATGATAACCACAAAAATTAATACTACAAAAGAAGATTGATTTTTAAATAAAAAATCAATATTGCTTTACAAATGTAATGTAATATTGATTTTTCTTGGCATAGCAAAAAGGACCACAATTGCTATGTTTTCATGGGTATTGAGTTCGTTTTAAAAACTCATTGTATCTTTTTCTTTTATATAGCGTGTTCTTTATCAAGACCAAGAACACGCTATATAAAAGAAAAAGATAGAATGAGTTTTGAGAAAACAAAAAAAGTTTAAAAGATAAATCAAAAGTTGATGTTTTTGTGAATTTTTTAAACTTTTTTTGTCTTTGGGTGCACTGAACTTAAAAGACAAATGTGTACTTTTGACGCAAATGAAATGTTATGAAAAAAACATTTTGCCTTTTAATTTCATAGGTGAGGTCCTTTTACAAAACCCTTTACTGTATAGTTTCATTGAGAATTTAACTTATAAAAGGTTGGGTAAAAAGATAAAGACAGATGATAAATAAGTATGTGTAATTTAAAAAAAAATTGAAGTACATTTCCCAAATACAGGTTTAAAAACAAAACAAGGGTTCATTATATTTTTCACTGCCTTAACTCATTATTGGAGTGTTGAATACAAGAATTCCTTTATTTTTTTTACAAAGTTTAACATTTGTTATCCCTCGAATGCTAAGGGAGTAAAAAGGAGGTGAAAAATAATCATCTGGTAAAATAAGTAAAAACATAAAATATTACCTTATAGTAAAAATCAAGGTAAAAATTATTTAAAAAGAAGATAAATGACCTAGAAATAGTTATTGTTAAAATTATTCCACAGATAATTGTGAGGATAATTGCCTTTAGTCATAATTTAGTACACAAAATACAATATAAAGCCTCAAGAAAGAAAACATAATTTTTTCCAAATCATTTTTGTTTGGCTTCATGAAATGCTGATTTTTTTTTATTTATCGCAATAATCTCCTCTTTTTAGACTATTAAAAAATCTTACAAATCTTATTAACTTGCTTACACCACCAGAACAAACCCCTAATAATTAACTTTATTATTGTGGTAAGTTTAGGGATTAAGAAATATAATAAAGTTTGTGTCTTGCCAAACAAAAAAATTAAAGTATGTTCCTGGTTTTGTCAACTTACTGTTTTTATACTGCAAGGCATCAATAAGTTCATTGACAACATCATTATCATGACTTATAATTAAGTTTACTCCTGCAAACTTCACAAACAGTTTTTTACTTTTCTACTTGGCAAAGCGAAAATCTTAGTCAATAGCCTGTACGTCTTACCAATTGATTTAAAAATACTGAGGGAGAGAATCTTTTCTTCTAAAGTAGGTCTTCTGGCTTTAGGTTTCTGCTGCTGTACTCTAATCTGGCATATAATAAGCATTTTCTGCGACTGCTAATTTTCTCTAGAATGATTGCACATAACTGGTCATTTTATGCAATCGCTTACTACTGTCAATAACTTTCCTATAGAAATGTCATGCTTTTGGTGTGAGATTAGCTTGTCTGGGCACATTGACTTCATTAGGAATTAAAGAGCGCCTTCTTTTAACTGTAAAAAGAAATAAAACAAACATTAGCTAATTAGTTAAAATTATAACATTTATAAATACATTAAATTTGTAAAAATGTAACTAAATCAAACAAATTGATCTTTCTCAGGGTAACCACCAGTTGGGGTGTAATTTTTTTTTTAATAAATTTGTGACCAAATTTTCAAAATTTTATGATTTTATGACTGGTGGTCACCGTGCTTTTTCCACTGAATTTATTTTAAACCCGACATGTTTTGGAAGCTCAGGCTGCCATCATCAGGAGTCCCTACCAAAGCTTTATTAAGGGAGACTAGGCCAAATTAATGGAACAGTCTTCCATATTGGAAAAAGAAAGAGAGGCTAAAACCCATTGTGAGAAAAACTTTAAAATTTAAAAAACAAAATAAACATATAAATATGCAATACATTATAGTTATTTAATTATGCCATGGATAGACTTTGTGGGGTACTAAGAAAAGTAAGCCTGACTTCTCTTTAAGCCTCAGTTTAAGGTAGGTACTGTAAACACTTCTAAGTACTAGGATAGTCACGTTTTTTTTAGGGAGTGTCTAAAGATCCTACAATTCAGCTGAATAGCGGTGAGGCTAAAGAGCCAGCAATAATTATTTATTATGTGTTTTTCATATTTTCTTTTTTTTAATTTTTTTTAATTAAATTAACCCAACCTAACCTAAACAGACTCAAACCAACTTATTAAAAGACAAAACAACACAAAAAAACACACTTTAAACTAAGTTAACCCAACCTTAACCCAATTAAACAAGCCAAAAAAAGATGTAGGGGTTGTAGTGTGTTTTTTTTGGGTTGTTTTGGCTTTGAATAAGTTGGTTTGAGTCTGTTTAGGTTAGGTTGGGTTAATTTAGTTGGTTTGAGTCTGTTTAGGTTAGGTTGGGTTAATTTACTTTAAAGTGTGTTTTTTGAGTTGTTTTGGCTTTTAATAAGTTGGTTTGAGTCTTTTTAGGTTAGGTTGGGTTAATTTAGTTTAAAAAATTAAAAAAAAACGAAAATATGAAAAACACATAATAAATAATTATTGCCGGCTCTTTAGCTTCACGTCTATTCAGCCGAATTGCCGGCTCTTTAGACACTTCCTTTTTTTAATTTTATAAGATAAAATATGCTCACTTTATGATCAGCTTGTCATACATACAACGCTTTAATGTATAGGCAGGAGCACTAAAGACACAGAAGATTAGTCCCTCTTTACAGAGTAAAACAAAACTTCTCAATACTTTTTGACCAGGGCTATAATATTTTTGTGAACAGTTTTGGTATCTACTAAAATTAAAAAAAAAACTTACCTGCCTTTCTTTCTGGGTTGCCCCATCATGGTGTCGTCTCTAATATTTTATAAAACATAGCTTAAATTTGATATACGATTGTACTACACCTCATACTACACTTTATTTTACTCATCGTACACTATAAAAGCCTGTAGCTTGTAATAATTCCTTTCTTTTCAAAAAACCAAAAATAACCTCAACAAACGCCATTGTCGTTGTTGGCTAAAAATCAATAAATCCGCCTCTACGCACTGGCGTCAGCTAAGGAAGAGATATGACAAATTTAGAATTTTTGTACTAGTATCGCCATCTATTAAAAAAAAAATTACCAGACCCCGAAATAATTATACCTAGGCTTTTCCATAAGAGAAAAAGGTCTAACAAACTAGTAGTTTGTCTATGATGTGTATAAGCTAGTTAAAATTGGTCAGCTAGAGATGATCAAAAATTGTCCATCTTGAATCCGCCATATTTAATCTGATTAGAAATTCATTATCTCCATCCCCAGGTGCCCCAACACACCAAATTTCAACGAAATCGGGCAAACTTCAAACGTACCCCCCTTCATCCCCTTCGAGTAGGGAGAGCTGTCAATTTTGTCACACTATATTCTTGTAGTGTCACCGCAACTTTATAGGCATGCCAAATTTGAAGCCGATCGGATGTCGGGAAGTTGCTCAAAATTAAGTTGCATGATTCCATCCGAACAAACATATCTAGTTACATAGTTATATACATTGCAAGTTAAATAAAATGCTTGTAAAAAACCAGAAAAAAGGAAAGGTAAAACCTGAAATTTTAACATTTTTCCAAAACGAGCCGCTACTGTTTTCGTACCACTGGATTTTAAACAAAAATAAATACATTTTTAAATATACCAAGGATTTGGCTTTCTGGGAATGAAAACCGTTCTTAAGTGGGTGTCTTAGTTTTTGAAATCTTTATAAAAAACTTGAGCAGTGCTTACATTTTCTCCTTTTTTATTAAAAATTCGGTTACCGCCCCCCTAAGGGACGTAGGCTGAAATTATTTGACTTTTAATTGTAAGATAGTCATGTCATAAAAGCCTAAATAATCTTACACATTTTTTAAAAATTTTAAAGAAATAAACGTACTATTAATTTATTCTCCGATTTGGGTATGTATACTTGATTAAAAAAAAAACTCATACATGCATTTTTTCCTATGCCACAAAATTTAGCTTTCCCTTAGTGTATACTATTATAAGGCACCACCAGCTTAGTATGCCTGACAGCTTAAAATTCAGTGTGACATCCCTAAAAATCCCACAGATATCAACATTTGCAAAAGTTCAAATTATCACTCGAGTTAGAGAGAGATAGAAAACGGCTGGTATATAAGAAGAGCGGCGATCCATTTTGGAGTTGATAAAATGACGATAATGCGATGGAAAAAGCGCTGGATTGATAATAATTCTACGGATAGGAATGATGGATCAGGACGACCGAAAGTAAGTACTGAGGTGCAAGAAGAAAGACTTATTGAGTATCTCAGACAAAATTCTTTTTCAATGTCGGTTGAAGCAGCTAATGTAACATTATTTTCGGGTTCTTTAGCAACCGTAAATAGAAGAGTAACGAAATCGGAAGTCTCTTGTCGAGTTGCTGCAAAGAAGCCTTTTCTAACAGAAGAACAAAAACAGGCCAGAGTGATTTTTGCACTGAACAACGTTCTTCGTGATAATGACTTCTGGGAGTGGGTGGTTTTCACTGACGAAAAAATTTTTCAATCATCTTCAAGCAGCAGGAGAATTTTAGTTTATCGTCCACCATATTCTAGATTTTAACGCGAATATACAAACCAAATTAGAAAAGCTGGACATTTTCCTGTTAACATGTGGGGCTGGTTTAGTGCTAGAGGTTTCGGCTTTTTTTGGAGAATCGAAAAAAAAATCAATAGTTATTATGCTGCCATCTGTACAGGCTTTACATGAAAATAATGACTTCGTTTATCAGCAGGACAACTGTCCAGTACACACGGCTAATGTTGTTCGCCCATGGTTTCAGAATAATAATATAGAAACACTTCCTTGGCCAGCCAACAGCCCTGACTTTAACCCAATGGAAAATATATGGGGTCGAATCGTTAAAATAATATACCAAAGGAATTGGGGACCACGAAATTCTGAAGAGTTAAGCGATGCTATTTATCGCGCATTGGATCAGTATTTTCAAAATTTTACCTTTTCAATGCCCAGACGTTTGCAGCTTGTAATAGAGAAAAATGGTGATCCTCTTAAATACTAAATTATTTATTTTAGTTATTTTTTCAGTTAAAATAATTAGTATTAAGTTTACCATCGTTTTTGTCCTAATCCAAGTTTCCTATTCGTCGAATTATTTCCAATCCAGCGCTGTTACTCGAATAATAATTCGATACTGTTCAATAAGGACTTTACTAAAACATTATTTTTGCTGATTTTTTAAAAATAATATAAGTAAAAAAATATTTTCAGATTTAGAGACCGTTTTTAAACAATATGACAAATTGACGTACTTTTGAAGATTTTAGGTATTTTAGCTGGTAGTCCGTATATACAGACCGCTTCAAGCTACTGCGAACATAGGGGGAATCAAGTCCAATTTACTCTCCGTGCCGTACGACCGAGGTGGATTCGAAGCACGCTGCAGTGTTATCTTTTGGAAATTCATTTTGTTTTTATTATTTTGTTTTATTTCTGCCTTGCTCGAGACACAGATGGGTAAGTTCTTAATTGAAATAATACATTTTTAAAACTAAAAATGGATGTCTACGAAGTTGCCGAAACAGTGCAGATGGTCAAATGGTCAAATCGTCATAACCCAACACACGTTCG
Organism: Oxystoma pomonae; assembly: GCA_963921995.1. Classification (NCBI taxonomy): domain Eukaryota; kingdom Metazoa; phylum Arthropoda; class Insecta; order Coleoptera; family Brentidae; genus Oxystoma; species Oxystoma pomonae. The sequence continues at coordinate 12,819,598 of OY998169.1, forward strand.
ATATTGGTCGAGGGAAAATTTGCATTTATATTTTAACGTAAGAACACAGTATCCCCAAAAACTAAATGTTTGGGGGGGGGGTATTGTAGGGGAACACGTAATTGGGCCATTTTTTATTAACGGCAATTGCAATTTGAATGGTCCTAGATACTTGGATCTACTGCAGCAGCACATTATTCCAACTGCTAGGCAGTTGTTAGGTGTAAGATTTGGTAAAACATGGTTTCAACAAGATGGTTGTTCCGCTCACAATGTTGGCATTGTTAGGGAATATCTTGATAATGTATTTCCTAATCGGATTATAAGTACACGGGGAACTATTTTATGGCCAGCTCGATCTCCCGATCTTGCTCCTAATGACTTCTATCTGTTTTTGAAGAAGCTTTTCAAATTATCACCCCTAACATGCTTGGAAACGTTGGAAGGGGTTTTTATAGTAGGCTCGGATATTGTCTAGCCGAGCAAGGAGGACTTTTCGAACATTTGCTTTAATTTTGTTTTGACTAGGAGAATCTTTTTGGTTTTTCGAATGTATTATTTTATTTTGAGAACTTGCTTTTATTTTGTTTCTCCTTATTATTTTCATTGTAACACGTCGTCACTGATAAATCTGAGCAGTTGACAATAAAACGCTCTTATTTATCAGTGACAAAAAATAAGAAAATTACGTTATAAAAATTTGCGTATTTATTGACCAAATTCCGGTTTCATTGACTACACTCCACACAGCACCGTGGTTAGAGGCGTACTAAATACAAGGCGAACGGCGGCGAGCGGCAGCGAATGGCGATCGGAAGCCTGAGTGTTGGTTGCTTCACTGATAGGCGTGCGGTGTCTCTGCATGTACGTACACTGGCAAATTAGACTTCTCTCGCCCTATGTTCGCAGTAGCTTGAAGCGGTCTGTATATTATACACTTTTAGGAAGGTCAATTTTGTGACTGCATGCATGCGTTTTTTTTAAATCAAGTGTACCTCTTCATAAAATAGAGAAAGGTTTATCTTATTACATAAACTCAAATAAAAAAAAACATTTTTTTTTTAAATTGCTGGTGATGTTTGTAAGTTCCTGTTTACAAAGTTTTCGTAGACCTATTTGAATGAAACTTGGTACCTGCCCAGGTCAAAAAAACGTCTAGGTTCTCACGAAAGTTGGTTAGTTTTTATAATGTTTTATAGGGTTAGAAAAAAATCTGTACTGTGTGAGATTGATATAGGTTTTTATAAGTTTGTTTCACATGCCGCATAGAAAACATATAAAACATAATAAAATATTATAAAATCTAGTAAAAGAGATTTGACGCGGTTTTTTGGCAGGGTTCCTATACTTATGGCTGGGTCCTGTAAATTTTAGGACGACTTCAGAAAGTGTTTGATTATTGTGAGCAGTTTATACTATTAAGTTGACATTAAAATGTTTTTAGGTTATTTACAACTACAGGATGATCTATGTTTCTTTAAGGGAACTACTTATACTTCTTACACTAAGGTCTTCTTTATTTTTTTATTTTGTTTACTTTATTTATTATACTTTTATAATAAATACATTTTAGGTGTGTCTATGTATTTTTTATAATAATAACAAAAAACTACAAAAAAATCAATATTTTGTCATGTCTCGGTTTACGTCGTAATCTGCGAAACATTGATTCATAGAAAGTCACCGTGAAATTTTCTTGGCCTGCAAGGTCTTCCCATATCGTTTTGATTTCTTCCCAGAAATGTTCCGCATTTTGTGGCAAGAACCTGCGTTGTTGGAGTCTGTATACAATAACACTCCAAACATTTTCTATTGGGTTCATATTTGGGCTGTAACTTCCCCAAGGAAGCAATTCAACGTTATTTTCTTGTAACCACCTTGTTATGATGTTTGCGGTATGAACCGGACAATTATCTTGTTGATATATAAAATTGTTTTCTGGAAAAACCTGTTCCACACTTGGCAGCATGACATTGTGAAATATCTCTAAATAGGTTTGTCCCACAAATCTTCCGTCAATTCTCCATATCACCTCCAATCCTCTCGCTGACATCCATCCCCATACATTCACACTAAAATGATCAGCTGCTCGGTAGTGACTCACATACTGTGGATTGAATCTGGCGTTATCTGGCCTATACACTCTAATTTTGCCTTTCTTTGATGACTAAAAGGTTTTTTCATCCGTAAAAATCTTGATCTCTGTTGATATAATTCAGAGCAAAAAGCACGCGAGCTCAGTTTCAGTAGCTGCCACACGGCAATTTAAGTGTGATCTCTTTATCCTCCTGAAAGCAGTTGTCTTGCATCCTGGGAACTGAGACAAAATACTTGCTTGTTTTGCTGTTAAAAAAGGCTCCTCTCCTCTCTAGCGTTCTTTTTTCACTACACCTTTTGTTAATCAAGAATACAGTATTCCGTTTGAGATTGAAATGTTCTGCCACAGCTGCAAGAGACCATCCATCCTCCAGCTTCGTTACAATCCGTGCTCTCAATTCCTTCGTCGTGTGTGGGGCCATGATCTAAGTCTCTTGACTAAATTTAAGAATTTTATGTGACTGGATTTTGAAATTTTTGAAGTAGAATGGCACTATAATTTGACTGACATTAAATTGAAATAAAATAAAATACACTGCTCAAATTCAAGAAAAAACTGCTTTAAGAGTCGTCCTAAAATTTAAAGGACCCAGCTGTAGGTCCGGTGACAATACAATACCTAACCTAAACAATTACGTTGGGGGTGGTTCAGAGGGTAAGTGGAGGATATTAATACATTAACAGTGGGATTTACTAAAAGGGTTTAGCCTATTTTAGACAGGTCCTGAGTTTAAGTAAAAATTGTTGGTTTTAAGCATTTTGTACAAAATTTCTTGAGTTTTGGACATAGTTTGATTTATAAGGATAATATGAAGGACAATGTGTTTGTATTTTAAATTAGGCGATAAGTAAAAATCGCCACTTTCCAGAATTCTGACGGGTGAGATTTTCTGTCGTTTCTGAAGAATCGCGACCTATATTGTTTATTGATTTTCGTGATTATTATTCACTGTCACAAAACCATTTCGATATGTAATCATAAAATAAGAATTAGATTATTTTTTGATTTATTTAAAAGGAGTTTTTATCTATCGAAAGTATGAAAAAACTTTACAAAAAACCCATTGCAATCGCAAATCACAAAAAAAATATTTCATCAAAAACAGACCTGAATCCGACGATCATTCACGGATGCGTTCACAAAAGAGTTATGTCGGCTTAACGAACTGGACGGTGCCCGGTTCTCTGGTAGAATATGGCCATAAGCGAAGTACCGATGAAAACTGCAGCTTTGAGACTCTTTAGTGTGATCTTTCAGTGGAAAGTTTTGTTTGATGATTAAGCTCTTAGATAAAATAAACAAATAAATAAATAGGTATAGTTGTTCTGGATTTTTTATTGGAAACAGTTTTCGTGCATAATCAGTGACCTTCACTTATGTTTGTTTTCTCTCATAGTGCCCTCATAAATATATTTTTTGTGCTGAAAGCGGGTTTAAAATATGGCGTTTTTCTGTACAAAATTGGAGGTGTTTTATTAATTAATGAACAACTTGGGATATTAAATAAGTAGAATGGTTAAACGATCCTATTTTTAATTTTTTTTGAAGGTCTAGATTTATGGGTTGAGGGATCTTGTTAAAACGCTGAAGAAGCAAATAAATTTTGCGAAACGTTGGCATTTCAAAAAAAGGACGTTTCATTAACAAGATCCCTCAACCTATAAACTTAGACCTTCAAAAAAAATATTGAATAAGGTAAATTAATTCTTTTAAAAACGGTTACTTAGGGAAATTGTGCACGAACTTATTACTAATTGCCACAAAACAATCCTTTCTGGGAGCTACAAAACCACCTCCCAGAGGTGGTCTAAAAGATCAACAATTTTATAACCACAAACACAGATAATGAAGCTTTTATGTGCCAAATTTTTGGCATATTCACCATTTTCCATTTTGAAACCTGTCAAAGAAAATTAGATTTAAGGCATTTTTCATTTTTCGATACAAAATAATCAATAACTTTGTGTCTTTTGTATTTTTTGATTGGTTTTATAATTTAGTACCCCCACAGGTGTAAATATTTAGACCTGTGGGGGGTACTATTTTAGATATTAGTAAATGCCACTGTAAATGTTTCCTTATTTTAGATGAAAAATAACTCATTTGATCGGGGGTGGTTTGAAGGATAAGAGGCGGTTGATACCTTTAAAAATCTTAACTACTGAACTAAATATGTTGGGAATTTGGAACCTTTAGTTGCACTATAACAAAGTTATGATTGTTTTCCACAAACCAAAACTACACATTTTTGCACTCGACGCGCGTTTCGCTAACAACGTTAGAATCATCAGGAGACGATAAACAATAAACTAAATTAACCTACACTCTTTCTAGACACTTTAGTTATAAGAATAATCTAGAAATTTTCTTTCTAGACACATTAGTTATAAGAAATAAAAATAAATTAGAATTTGACCCATACAGAAAAGGAACGGCCACCAATAGGTATATTCCAAATGACTCTTTTCATTGCTTACAACATAAGCTTGCAAGTTTGCACTTTTTAACATATTAATTAGTAAATTTCCCCTTAAACAAAGAAAGATTTGAAGCAGAAAATAATAGGATTAGGAACATAGCTGGCGAATATGGTTACGACGAAGGCTTAATAAATAGATATTCTTTTCAAAAGACCTTTCGGAATTCCACTTTTTTCAGACAAAAAGGTACCTCCGACTCTAAATTTGTATCAATTCCTTATAATCCTAATTATGCGAAAGGATTACAAAAAGTATTTAATAACATCGGCACCGGTCTTAAATTAGTATATCAACCGGAAACACAATAAGAAGTTTACTAGGAAATCCCAAGGATAAAACTGCAGTTCTAAAAAAAGTGGAATTTACGAAATTAGTTGCATGGATTATGACAAAAGAATATGTTGGCCAAACGAGACGCTCTATTCAAACACGATTCAAAGAACACTTAGCACAATTAAAATACGGAAAAACAGAAAAGTCAGTGTGGCCGAGCATGCTTTTGAAAACAATCAGTGAAACCAAACAAAAGACTTTTGAATGCATATGAAAATATGGAAATCATTAAATCCAGAAATAGTTTCAATAAAGATAGAGGGCTCATTCCGTTTAGTACACTTTATTCTTTAGTTGAGGGGAGATAGTATTATAAAGCGTGACCAATCACAAATTATTAGACTTATCTCCGCCTACTAAAAGATAGTATATAAGATAGAGTGTAGGTTAATTTAGTTTATTGTTTATCGTCTCCTGATGATGCTAACGCTGTTAGCGAAACGCGCGTCGAGTGCAAAAATCTGTAGGTTTGGTTTGTGGAAAACAAAGCTGCCATGCAGTTTTCAGATTTGAGTTCCACCAATTTCCAGTGTTGGAGGTGAAAAAAGTACGTTGGTGGAGAGAGACAGATTTTTAGAATATTTATTTTTAGATTGGATAACGTTTCAACATGTAGTTACAAAAAGATATTTAGGCAGTGAAGGTCGCGCTTTGTATTACCATGAAGAACTTTTTTATCCAGCAGAAATTGGTACGGGCCAATCGTTCATATTTACGTATGATTCGTATATTATATCGAAATATAACGACAACAAAACAATGTAGGTCAGAAAACGAATGGAAAACATTCTAAATTGTAACTTTTTTTTATGAATAAACCGACTTGTATAAGTGGCATATCATGTTATGAAAACATTTACTAGCTTTCCTATTTTCCTAAAAAAGTAGGGGATGATCTAAAAAAAGTTACAACTTTTTGTTTTAAAAAACTAACAAATAATTTAAAATGCAATGCAAAAAGTCTAAATTTGCAAAAAGTTATTAGAAAAGCAATACTACGAAAGGGGCCATTTCAAACTTTTTTTTTCATTTTCCGTAGAAAAACTCGAATTTCCATAAAAATATACGGAATTCTGTAAAAAAATTCGGAACTTTGCAACTTTGCACCTCCCCCCCCTTAGATACGTTTTGTGAAGAATTTTTAGGCCATAATTTTGTACACCTTCCTACTCGTCACTATATTAATTTTTCTATTAAATTGATCATAGCCCCCCAAATAAGGGTTTTTGAAAATTTTGGTATTATTCGAAGGGTCCAATTTTGCACACTTATTTCTGGGGAAGCGCAGCTTCGTTACTTGAGAACCCTATTGCGGGTTCCCATGGGGTGTGCAAAATTTCAAAATAGGTACGCAAAATCCGATCTTTCGAATGGTACTAAAATTTTTAAAAAATATCATCTGGGGGGCCAGCCTCGTTGCTCAAGAATCCTATTGCGAATTCCCATGGGCTGTGCAAAATTTCAAAATAGGTGTGCAAAATTGTGCAAAATTAGATTTTTCGAATAATACTAAATTTTTTTAAAAACATCATCTAGGGGGGGCAGCTTCGTTACTCGAGAACTCTGTTGCGGGTTCCCATGAGGTGTGCAAAATTTCAAACTTGGTGGGCAAAATTGTGCAAAATTAGAACTTTCAGATGACACTAAAATATTCAAAAAATATCATCTGGGGGGGGGGGGGTAGCTTCGTTACTCGAGAACCCTATTGCGGATTCCCATGGGGTTTTCCAATTTTAAAAAAGGTATGCAAAATTAGATTAGAAAACTTCACGACTACGATCATGCTACCACCCCCCCCCATAGAAAAATACCCACAGTTACTCGTAGGAGAGTGTGCAAAATTTAATTTATGGTGTGCAAAAGTGTGCAAAATTTCAAAATAGGTATGCAAAATTGTGCAAAATTAGATTTTCCAAATAATACTAAATTTTTTTAAAAACATCATCCAGGGGGGGGGCAGCTTCGTTACTCGAGAACTCTATTGCGCGTTCCCATGAGGTGTGCAAAATTTCAAAATAGGTGGGCAAAATCCGATCTTTCGAATGGTACTAAAATTTTAAAAAAATATCATCTGGGGGGCCAGCCTCGTTGCTCGAGAATCCTATTGCGAATTTCCATGGGCTGTGCAAAATTTCAAAATAGGTGTGCAAAATTGTGCAAAATGGGACCTTTCGTATGATTTTCAAAAAACCTCATATGGCCAAACTACGATCATCAATCTATAGAAAAATGACCACATTTACTTCTAGGATGGTGTTCAAAAGCAAAATTTAATTAATGGTGTGCAAAAGTGTGCAAAATTTCGAAATAGGTATGCAAAATTGTGCAAAATTAGATTTTTCGAATAATACTAAATTTTTTTAAAAACATCATCTAGGGGGGGGGGCAGCTTCGTTACTCGAGAACTCTGTTGCGGGTTCTCATGAGGTGTGCAAAATTTCAAAATAGGTGGGCAAAATTGTGCAAAATTAGAACTTTCAAATGACACTAAAATTTTCAAAAAATATCATCTGGGGGAGGGGCAGCTTCGTTACTCGAGAACTCTATTGCGGATTCCCATGGGGTTTTCCAATTTTAAAAAAGGTATGCAAAATTAGATTAGAAAACTTCACGACTACGATCATGTTACCACCCCCCCCCCCATAGAAAAATACCCACAGTTACTCGTAGGAGAGTGTGCAAAATTTAATTTATGGTGTGCAAAAGTGTGCAAAATTTCAAAATAGGTATGCAAAATTGTGCAAAATTAGATTTTTCAAATAATACTAAATTTTTTTAAAAACATCATCCAGGGGGGGGCAGCTTCGTTACTCGAGAACTCTATTGCGCGTTCCCATGAGGTGTGCAAAATTTCAAAATAGGTGGGCAAAATTGTGCAAAATTAGAACTTTCAAATGACACTAAAATTTTCAAAAAATATCATCTGGGGGAGGGGCAGCTTCGTTACTCGAGAATTCTATTGCGGATTCCCATGGGGTTTTCCAATTTTAAAAAAGGTATGCAAAATTAGATTAGATAACTTCACGACTACGATCATGTTACCACCCCCCCATAGAAAAATACCCACATTTACTCGTAGGAGAGTGTGCAAAATTTAATTAATGGTGTGCAAAAGTGTGCAAAATTTCAAAATAGGTATGCAAAATTGTGCAAAATTAGATTTTTCGAATAATACTAAATTTTTTTAAAAACATCATCTAGGGGGGGGGGGGCAGCTTCGTTACTCGAGAACTCTGTTGCGGGTTCTCATGAGGTGTGCAAAATTTCAAAATAGGTGGGCAAAATTGTGCAAAATTAGAACTTTCAAATGACACTAAAATTTTCAAAAAATATCATCTGGGGGAGGGGCAGCTTCGTTACTCGAGAACTCTATTGCGGATTCCCATGGGGTTTTCCAATTTTAAAAAAGGTATGCAAAATTAGATTAGAAAACTTCACGACTACGATCATGCTACCACCCCCCCCCATAGAAAAATACCCACAGTTACTCGTAGGAGAGTGTGCAAAATGTAATTTATGGTGTGCAAAAGTGTGCAAAATTTCAAAATAGGTATGCAAAATTGTGCAAAATTAGATTTTTCAAATAATACTAAATTTTTTTAAAAACATCATCCAGGGGGGGGGCAGCTTCGTTACTCGAGAACTCTATTGCGCGTTCCCATGAGTTGTGCAAAATTTCAAAATAGGTGGGCAAAATTGTGCAAAATTAGAACTTTCAAATGACACTAAAATTTTCAAAAAATATCATCTGGGGGAGGGGCAGCTTCGTTACTCGAGAACTCTATTGCGGATTCCCATGGGGTTTTCCAATTTTAAAAAAGGTATGCAAAATTAGATTAGAAAACTTCACGACTACGATCATGTTACCACCCCCCCCATAGAAAAATACCCACAGTTACTCGTAGGAGAGTGTGCAAAATTTAATTTATGGTGTGCAAAAGTGTGCAAAATTTCAAAATAGGTATGCAAAATTGTGCAAAATTAGATTTTTCGAATAATACTAAATTTTTTTAAAAACATCATCTAGGGGGGGGGGGGGCAGCTTCGTTACTCGAGAACTCTGTTGCGGGTTCCCATGAGGTATGCAAAACTTCAAAATAGGTGGGCAAAATTGTGCAAAATTAGAACGTTCAAATGACACTAAAATTTTCAAAAAATATCATCTGGGGGAGGGGCAGCTTCGTTACTCGAGAACTCTATTGCGGATTCCCATGGGGTTTTCCAATTTTAAAAAAGGTATGCAAAATTAGATTAGAAGACTTCACGACTACGATCATGTTACCACCCCCTCCATAGAAAAATACCCACAGTTACTCGTAGGAGAGTGTGCAAAATTTAATTTATGGTGTGCAAAAGTGTGCAAAATTTCAAAATAGGTATGCAAAATTGTGCAAAATTAGATTTTTCAAATAATACTAAATTTTTTTAAAAACATCATCCAGGGGGGGGGCAGCTTCGTTACTCGAGAACTCTATTGCGGGTTCCCATGAGGTGTGCAAAATTTCAAAATTGGTGGGCAAAATTGTGCAAAATTAGAACTTTCAGATGACACTAAAATTTTCAAAAAATATCATCTGGGGTGGGGCAGCTTCGTTACTCAAGAACCCTATTGCGGATTCCCATGAGGTTTTCCAATTTTAAAAAAAGGTATGCAAAATTAGATTAGAAAACTTCACGACTACGATCATGTTACCACCCCCCCCCATAGAAAAATACCCACAGTTACTCGTAGGAGGGTGTGCAAAATTTAATTTATGGTGTGCAAAAGTGTGCAAAATTTCAAAACATGTGAGCAAAATTGAATTTTTCGAATGGAACTAAATTTTTTTTAAACCATTATCTAGGGGAGGGACAGTCTCGTTACTCGAGAACTCTATTGCGGGTTCCCATGAGGTGTGCAAAATTTCAAAATAGGTGTGCAAAATTGTGCAAAATTAGACTTTTCGAACAACACTAAAATTTTCAAAAAATACCATCTGGGTGGGGCAGCTTCGTTACTCGAAAACCGAGTTTTTTTACGGAATTCCGAATTTTTTACGGAATTTCCTTTTTTTTACAGAATTCCGTATATTTTTACGAGATTCAAAGTTTTTTTACGGAAAACGAATAAAAATGTTTGTAATGACCCTTCTACGCTTTGGTACCATACATTCCTAAGATTTTTTAGCCCAATTGTAGTAATTACACTTGCTATATAATTCTTAGGAAACATTTTAAAAAGTAATAAAACCGGATGATTGATTCTATTTTATTGCTCTTAAAATACTAGTACAGTGAATAGAGGGTGTTACCCTACAAAAGGTCTGGTAGCTCTGTATCTTGAAAATATTATGTAGGTTTTCGGGTAGTTGAAAATTCGAGATTTCGTCATCCCTCTTGCTCTGCTCCCTCTGGAATCTTAAAAAAAACCACCTGAAATTGGCACCTTTTTTAGTTTTGTGTCTGTAGTAACGTTTCAGCGCATTAAATTCCAAGATCAGTTACACCTGCAATTTTGTCGAGGATAAAATTATCTACAATCTGATGGTAATATTGTTGTTCTGCGATAGCAAAGGAGCTAGGTAATGCACCAAAATTACTAATATTGTGGACGAGAAAAAATTTTAAGTTTTTTTTTACTTTGGACGGCATTAATTTGTAACGCTTTATTCTAGGGCAAAGTTCTAATCTTTATATAATTTGATAACCTACAAATATAGTATTTGTGTAGTTTTTATGAATATTGTTGAAGAGTGGAGGTAACTTATAAGAGAAACGAAAATAATAATTTAAGTTTATAGTGCTTTTAATATTATACATCATATATCAATATATATATTATATATTATGTATTATATATTATATATTATATATTATATATTATATATTATATATTATATATTATATATTATATATTATATATTATATATTATATATTATATATTATATATTATATATTATATATTATATATTATATATTATATATTATATATTATATATTATATATTATATATTATATATTATATATTATACAATACTTACAATTTATCTATATAAAATATCTTAGACTTGAAAGGGCATTTCATTTTTAAGCAGAAAAAAAATCAATTCTGGGCGATTTTCGTAAGATTAGCCAATCTTACACGAACTAGATTATTTCAGGCCTGCTTTTCTGCAACCGCAAGCTCCCGTGAATCCTAGGTATGACTCGTAATTAGCTTCAACATATTTAGTTATGGAAAAAACAAGGTTTAGTAAACTTGGGGCCAGTTCCACAAAACTTAATCTGGGAGAAATGCCACCAACCCCGGATGCTGCCATATTCCATTCCTTTAAAAATTGGAGTGCCCTTATTTTTAGAAAAGTTAACATACAGCAAAAAATAAATGAAATATATTTTCCATTTTATATTACTATTAGGTAGTTACTATTATAATTTTGATTTTTTATTTTGAATAAGTCCTTCTTGCTCTTTCTATAATAAAAAACAATTGGTGACATCCGTGGTTTTTACCTATTATTTATCATTAAGCTTCTTGTTAATTCACGACTCTGTGCTTCCACAGGCGAAAAGAGAGAAATTGGGGTTTTTCGGAGGAAAACGTTACAAATTCAGAAATAGCGGAAATTTCGTAGGGTAACCCTTCTCTTTTGCCGTCTATTCACTGTACTATACTTTTAGTTTACATGGCGAGCCGTAGACGAGACCTGTAAGTCTGTGGAGATCTGTAAATTGAGTTTCCGGTCATGAATCGTCTTTATTTTTTTTCAAGCAACTTATGTTCGCCTATTTTTACACGTAGAGGTCATTAAATTTTGGAACGCTTAAAATTTTGACAGCCGTTATGGTAGTGTTTAACAACCATTTCCACTACCACTCGCCGATTTTACCCCAGTTTTTGGAATACATTAAAAACTTTCACTTGTAAAAAAATTTAGAGATGAAAAAGACTTTATTTTACAAAATAATTGTTTTATATACAAAAGATCAAAGATCTTGGGTGGAAATAACGGAAATTCAAATCTGGATGAGCATCTCACAAGGAACACATAAAGGACCAAAGCGAACAGAGAAATGATTAAAGGATGTTTTGCCTTGGGCAACCAGGGTAGGCTCGTCAGTGGTTCCACTGATCACCCTCCCCATACATCATTAAACACCATCATACACTTTGATTTCCAACCTTGAATCACTCACAAATAGGCATCGTTCCACACTGGTACTTGGTAAAAAGATGTTAAAAGACCTCCAAATCAGTTACATCAACCGAAAAGAATCTAAAAACGAAAGATCAAAAGATCTTGGGAGGAAATAATGAAAATTCAAACCTGGATGAGCATCTCACAAGGAACACACAAAGGACAAAAGCGGCATCGTTCCGCACTGGTACTTATATGCGGAACGATGCTTATTTGTGAGTGATTTAAGGTTGGAAATCAAAGTGTATTATAGGTTTTAATAATGTATAGGGAGGGTGACCAGTGGAACCACTGACGAGCCTACGCTGGTTGCCAAAGGCGAAACATCGTTTAATCATTTCTCTTCTCGCTTTGGTTCTTTGTGTGTTCCTTGTGGGATGCTCATCCAGGTTTGAATTTTCGTTATTTCCACCCAACATCTTTTGAACTTTGGTTTTTAGAATCTTTTCGGTTGATGTAACTGATTTGGAGGTTTTTTAACTTTTTTTGTTTTTTAATTGCCATAGGAGCATAATCCTATTGAAAATATTAACACGCCAGGACGAATCCGTATCAGGTAACTTGGATAAGTACCAGTGCGGAACGATGCCTATTTGTGAGTGACTCAAGGTTGGAAATCAAAGTGTATGATGGTGTTTAATGATGTATGGGAAGGGTGACCAGTGGAACCACTGACGAGCCTAGGCTGGTTGCCCAAGGCAAAACATCGTTTAATAATTTCTCTTTTCGCTTTGGTCCTCTGTGTGTTCCCCCACCCAAGATCTTTTGGTCTTTTGTTTTTAGATTCTTTTCGGTTGATGTAACTGATTAAGGTTTTTTAACTTCTTTTTCGTTAATTGTTTTATATGTCTTGGAATCTGGTAATATTTTATAATTTTTAAAATTAATTGTGCCAAAATTGTCTGAAATTACCCAAACAAATTACCACAACGAAATGGATTCGTATACGTCAGTGGTAGTGGTTAATTACCACAAAGGAATGACATTGAGCTATTGCGCAGACTCAGTAATTACCACAACCACTACGAAGTGTCAAATAAGCGTTCCAAAATATCTCTATTATTAAAATTTTTAGTTTGAACATAAAAAAAATTCCAAAAAAAAAATAAAATTAAGAAAGTTTTAAAACTCTCAACACAAGTCATAGCCAACTTGTTTAAAAATGGCACCGGAAAATAAAACATAGACAGGAAAATGATCATTTTCAGGTCTCTTCTTTGTAAAGTTTACACTTTCCATACAAAAACATTTTACGGTCTGTTGAAAAAAAAAAATATTGCTAAAATAGTAGATTATGCACCAAGGAGCTGAAGTCACACTTGACTTTTTGGTCGATTCCAAGAAAAAAATATATAACTATTATTTAAGGTAAAAATCAAAATTTTCCATGTACATCTTAAAGAGAGAAAAAATGCCAAACTTTCTTAAAATTAAAAAAATACATTTAATAAAAGAATACAATAAAGCATTTCATTTTAAGTAAAAAATGTCGAATAAACTTTTTTGTAGCACGTTTACCTTTTTCAAAATATGCAAAAATTGGCGTTTTAGAATTTTATGCGCCATTTATTTAAAAAAAATGTTTTAAAAACGAATTTTTGAGAGTTATATAACATTGTACAAAAATGGTAATTTGGCGATAAAAAAATAAAAGAAGCTTCTTCGTCTATCAGCTAGCATTAAAAAAAAATATATAAGGTGGGCCAAAAAATCTTGCACACTTTTAAATTTGCTATAACTTTTGATTGAATAGCTCGATTTTCAAATTTTTTAACTTTTTTTAAAGACAAGACATGAGACTTTTCTGATCCGGAACAAAATTGGACATATCGCAAACATCCAAGATGGTGGACCGTGTTTAATATCGGGTAATTTTCACCCGCCTGCAAAAAAAAACGTGCGGTTCTGGAGAAAATCTAAGTCATTGCGACAAAAGCCTTATGTATGCTCTCTATACCAAGGCATTATTTAATAAAATCGGTTAAGAGATAAGAAAACTATAAACCTCTGAAATAAGTAGCTTTTCACTCAAAATTGTCATTTGCAAAAAAAGTCGCAGTTTTTGCATTTGTTTTAACTTTTGATCGAATTACTTGATTTTATACATTTTTACATTTTTGGGTGAACAAAGCGACATTTTTCGAACATCCAAGATGGCGGACAACTTTAACACGCTTTAACCATTGGATAATTTCACTCCCCTAAAAAAGTAACAAAACAAAATCAAGGCCATTCTACCTCCCATCTCTGCTAGGTATATGGATATCCCTTGCTTAAATCAGTTAAGAAGTAAACAAGTTAGTGTCATCATTTCCAGCTTTTTCAATAAAAATTGTGATTTGTAATAAAATTTAAAAAATATCTGGGGTTTTAAACTACTGATTTTTTAGCTAGAATGGCATGTATTGGTTATCTGGCCGAGCTTAAGCTGAGTTTACTTTGTTATTAATCACCAAACACTTACATTTTTTATAAATTGTTTTGCACACTTATAATTTTAGATAAAAATAACAATTAGTCGACGTATAATAATCTAGATCGAGCTACTCAGATTTTCTAAGCCGATCCCCAAGTGTTCTTAAGACAGTACGCAAATCGTTGAAACAGGCAAATTTTAAGCAAAGGGGCATTTAGTTTATGTCACCATACTTGATGATCAATTTTAAAATTCTTAACCGATTTAATTTATTGATACCTTAATATATGCATGCACTTTTGTCGCATTAATTTAGATTTTTTTTCAGTATAGGTATCCAACAAGGAAGAAGGGGGAGACTAAAATTACCCATTATTTAAAAATGTCCGCCATCCTGGATTTTTTGGAATTGTTAAATTTTGAATCACAATATAAAAGCCTTAAGCCTTGTACTTCTATCTAAAGTTACAGCAAATAACTCCACTCAATATAAAAGCCCGTATTTATTTCATTTCTTGGTCGATTTAATTAAGTAATGCCTTGGTATAGAGAGAATACACAAGGCTTTTGTCACAATGACTTAGATTTTCTCCAGTGCCGCACTATTTTTGTGCAGGGGGGCTGCAAATTTCTTATTATTTAAAACGGTCCGCCGTCTTGGATTTTTAGGAAAGTCAAAACATTTTAAAATCGACCAATTCGATCAAAAGTTATAGCAAATTCTAAAGTGTGCAAGATTTTTTGGTCCACCCTTTATAATAATGTTCACTTTGTGAAAGTGATTTTTGATTTGTCGATAAAGTGTAGGGGCATATGTCGATTATTTCTATCCCGTGGGATTTTGAATGAAGGAGTTTTGTGACTATGTGGGATTGATAGCTCTTTAGTCACACAATCAAGTGTTACTGGGTGTTTTGTTTGCATCCGTGTCATCTTTCAAGATGGCGTCCAAAAATCATAAAAAATAAAAATTTCGCAACCGTGGCATGATTATACTCTATACCATATAATTCGAGAACGAGGATTTTAAAAAATTAACTTTTAAGGTCATCCAACCTTAAATGACCTTGAAAATCGTAAACAACAAGATTTTTGTCTCAAAAATCTTATTTTCGTTACTCGCAACATTTTTATATCTTGACGAAGACGCCACTTTTGACACTTGATCATAGGTCAGAGTTAAACACAGCCTACTATGGTAATTATTAAAAATTGCAGATATCTGGTTAACTACTTAATAAAAATAGGTGTATGACACATCGTTTAACAGGAAATTTTATTAAAAAACTATTTTTTTTTTAAATTGGGGTATTCCATTTAAAAAAATGTAACTTTATGTTATATCTCGTGAACTAAAGGCTTTAAGAAAAAATCGGTGAAACAGGTAGATTTGTCTTTAAAAAATCTTCACAAAGGGTTTTTAATGAAAATCTCTATCTTTACAAATAAAAAAGTTGTAGAGGGTTTTTAGAAACGCACATTTTTGAGAATCACCCTGTAGCTCAGAAACGCTTTGACTTCTCTTGAAAATCGAGCCCGTAACATGTATATTAGTTTTGGGCTAACTGTGCTGCAAAAGCCCAAAGCTATAGAGGCCCCTCGAATTTGGACCACCCTGTACATGGTATTTCAAAATCAATCAAGGTCATGCATCAACTAAACTTTTTTTTCGTAGTACGCGGCAACAAGTGAACAAGAACTGATGGCCACCTTGTAATTTTTGCTTTTTTACGAAATTGGATAAAATAAAATGTAGTTATAGGTCGCCATTTTGATATACCAGCCGCCATGTTGAAACGCGTTATAGCTGAACCAATTTTTTTTAACAATATTGTTGTACTTGACCATCTTATCTTTCTTACCGAATTTGGTCCTCTTCCCTTTAATAGTTGATAGCGCTTTTTAGTATGTTATTTTTGCAATACGTTAATTTTACTGGGGTATTTTTCACGGTCATGAGACTTCAAACTACATCAAACTTCAAGGATCGAATTTGTTACATATGCCTAATAGTTTGAGATACATTTGAAGTTATTCTGAAGAGAAAATGGCAAGAATCTGTTTTTTTGCGATTTTCAAGGTCATTTAAGCTCGGATGACCTTAAAATTAATGTTTTTGGAATTCTAGTCGTCGAGTTATATGGAATCCAGTGTAATCATGCCCCGGTTGCAAAAGTTGTATTTTTTATGATTGTTGGCCGCCATCTTAAAAGATGACGTCATATCAACCCTCTCTACACGGATGCGAACAAAACACCCGGTAACACTTGATTATGTGACTAAAGAACTATCAATCTCACATAGTCACAAATCTCCTTCATACAAAATCCCACGAACTTACACATGCCCCTGCACTAATAAGGTTTATTGGGTAAGCCATAAAAACTAAAAAAAATTGACTTTAAATTGGCAAAGTAAATATTATTATATTTATTTTTTAATTCCAGCTGGCAGACAAAGAACACAGCTATCTTTTGCATTTGTTTTTTTTTATTGCCAAATTCCTGATAAAGCCTTGGTGCAAAAAAGGCCAAAAAAGGCCAATAAAGTTGGCCATTTTTTTAGAATTTCAAACTAGATTTTTTTTTCTGTAAGAAAAGTGTAGATGCTGCAAAAAACTTTATGAAACATATTTTGCTCAACATAACATTCTATACAACCCTAAAACATTTGTTTTTAAAAAGTTTGATTTTTTGATGAATGGGGTATAAAATTCTGAAGTGTTACAAAAAAGTTTATTTGACATTTTTTACTTGAAAATGAATGCCTTATTGTAAATAAAATCTATATGTTTGTGGCGGATTCATAACATCGGAACTACTTTTTTTGGGTTTTTCGCTACTAAGTTACGGAAATTTTTTCAAAAATATGTTAAAACCCACTGCGTAAATTCCTAAACAAAATTTGTTCGTTTGTCAGTGGTTTTTAAATAAGATAAAAAAATTTGCTTACACACACGCAAATCCTAACTAGAATCTAAGTACTTATCTGACGTTTCGGCAGAAATTCTACTGCCGTTATCAAAGACCTTTGTTCTTTTCAAAAACTTTTTTCGATTCTTTTTTAAAATATCTGTCTGTTGTCATACAACTGACTGACTTTGACTGATATATATTTCAAATATTAACTTGACAGTTTGGTGCGTCGATAGTAGCCAACAAGGTATTAAGTGAATTTAGTAAAATATAAAATCAAAATTATATTTGTTTGAGTGTTTTCGATTTTAGATGACATTAAGGCGCAATTACACAGACGAACATGCTAAAACAAAAGCTCGTGCAAAAGATCTAAAATTTTTTGCGTGAATATTTTTGTGAGCTTTTCTTTGAACAATTTGTTCGGGTAAATTTTTGAGCAAATTATTGCTATCTGTTTTGGAAACATATTTTTAAAGATGAGAATAAATAAAATTTCACATCAGTGGTCAGTGATCTCAATTCTTTAAGAAAATGGAACACCAACTTTTATTTTAAGTTTTTGTGAAAAAAAGCCGACGGCAAGCGAAACATTATTCTTGGCTATCAGTTTTGTCACATGGATTAGGGTTACTTATAATATTTTTTTCTTAGGGTTTTTCCCGGACTTTTTTGCCCAGGGTTTTTTTTTGTGATTTTCTTGTGAGTTTTTTTTATTTCCAAGGGTTTTTTCCTAACTTCAAAAAACAACCCAAAAGGTTCATGAAAATGCTGAAGATAGATATTTACTGTCAATTTAATGTAATAATCAAGGTCGATTACTGACACTGAACAAACAATATGCAAAGGAGCAACATTCCGATTCAGAAGTCTAACCTATTACTGGTAAATTATATTTTTTTAGATAAGGGTCGGGATCGAAGGGTTGTAAAAGTGGGTAATAAACGGGTATTATTTAGACCCAACGTGCTTTTGTTCATATATTAGAGATTTAATAAAATGTATATAGTATAATTTGACTTAATTATTATTGTATTGTGTTTTAAACTAGGAAGTAAAATAAAGAGATATTCTTTTAAACGTAAATTTTTATCATTGCATTTTACAGGAAACAGCAATAAATAAGTGCCAATTATTATTTTTTTATTCTCGTTTTTTTACAACCCCAAAAAAGTTACAAGTATACTGGCATATCCCCTATAAAAATCAGGTCAATCGAAGTTGCTTATGAGGTAAAATGTGAATTTCGACATCAAATCGTTTTTCCGTCGGAGAGCACTTGATTAAAAATACCTTGTTTTAAAACTTAGTCTTTTTATTTTCAGTTAAGTTCAGTGAATTCCAATAAAACTATAAAATTTAAATTTGTAAGAAATTTCTATACCATTATTCTTCAAACAAATTTTGCTTAACATTCTCTCCAAAATTTCCGTGAGTCTTTTTGTACGAGATTTTGCTCGAACTTTTTTTTGAACATTTTGCTCAAGAGGCTCGTGTAAATGTTTGTCGGCATTTCAACATCAAAGGAAAGTTTGTCTGTGTAAATGCGCCTTTATACAAATAATTTTTTTTTATTGCCAAATTCCTGGTAAAACCTTGGTACAAAAAAGGCCAATAAAGTTGGCCATTTTTTCAGAATTTAAAACTATATTTTTTTTGTGAGAAAAGTGTAGATGTTGCAAAAAACTTTATGAAACATTTTTTGTTCAACATAATACTCTATATAACCGTAAAACATTTGTTTTTAAAAACTTTGATTTTTTGATGAATGGCATATAAAATTCTGAAGTGATACAAAAAAGTTTATTTGACATTTTTTACTTGAAAATAAATGCTTTATTGTATGCTCTTTTTAATTTTCTAAAATGTAATTTTTGTAATTTTGAGAAATCTTGGAATTTTTTTTACAAGTTTATAGGGTGTTACTTTCTAAGATGTATATGGATGATTTTGATTTTTATCTTAAATAATAGTGCTGGATGGCACAAACATAGCCCATACATATTTTTTTTCTTGGAATCGACCAAAAACCCAGTAAACACAGTTATGTAAATATTACGTAAAATTTACATAAAATATTTACCTTGTTATGTAAATTTAAGGTCACTCAGAGGTCACAATAAGGTAAAATTTAAGTCACATTAAGGTGCGAAAACACTGCATAATGCCATGCGCAAAGCCGACCTAATTTTTACATAAATGTGAGGTAAATAAAATGACATACCTTTTACATAAATATTACATCCTTGTTACGTAAGATTTAAGTAAAAACTATGTATATTTTACATAATAGGTTTACCTTGTTATGTAAATTTAAGGTCACATAGAGGTCACAATTATTTATTAATAAAGTAAAAGTCACATTAATCTGCATGACATGCGCAATGTGTCAACTATCTAAGTCCGACATGAGCATGCAGCTTGAGGCGAGCCAACAGAAGGTCCATTTAGGTCCGTCGGTGGTTGCTTGACACGGTTTGACAGTGGCAAACATGTGGAAGAGGTGATTCTTATAGAGATCTTGTCAATACCTCAAAGTCCGCATCCTAATTTTGAAATATCTTTGTTCTTTATCTATATAATATGAATATCCACTGTACAGGGAACATAGTGGCATTAGTGCCATCTCTACCTACTGTGAAGAAACTATTAAGCACTGGTAATTTGATGATATAAATATTGCATAAAATGTTTTATATAATAGTTATGTAACATTTGAAATGTAAACTTACGGTTCAATTGACTATGTAACAATTATATAAAATTTAGGACTTTAATTTAACGTAAATAATTTTACAGGGAATTTACATAACTTGAATGACATAATTAATACATAAAAATTGTTATGTAAGGATCACATTGTTTCATAATATTTACGTAAATTTAAAAATTTTAATGTGACGTAAATGATGACATAAATATTACATAAAATGTTTTATATAATAGTTATGTAAAATTTTAAATGTAAACGTAATTTAAAGTAATAATTTTATGTAACGTTTACGTAATTAGATTACTTAAATATTACATATAATTTTTTATATAATAGGTATGTAATATTTTTATGTAATATTAAGGTCCCACTATTTACGCAATATTTACGTAAATTTTAAGAATTTATATATAAAGTCATATTATTTACGTAAAATTAACATTGCTTATGATGCCTTAAATGTACAGTTAAGGTTTTGACGTAATGTTTACATTTTTTTTTTATATGATGTAACATATTTTACATAAATATGTGAACCTTAGATTTATATAAATATTAGGTTAAAGTCACAAACCTTATAACCAAAAAAATAGACTGCTAATGCTTATGGGTTTTCTCCCAATAAATGACTGCCTCATGGAAGTGACAGTTTGGTGTTATTGGAACCAGAGTAAACCGACTTGAGTAAAATTTGTTGTGGTTGCAAACTCAATATTTTAGTATTTGATGAATATATAACAAGCACTGCTTGACGAAATTTAAGAAAAAATATAAAACCACGGTTTCTTGAGTATTTAAAAAAAAATATTTAGAAAACTGTTTGAATTAACTAGATTTCAAAGGGGCAGTGTAAACAGTGTCATGACGTGACAACTTATTTTCTCTTTATCCACGTTTTTGGTTGGTAGCACTGCGTTTGACGGTCTTGACGTTAGTAGATTCGCCATTTTCTTTATTTTCGTTTCTTGGTTTTCGAAGATTTTGCTTTGGATAGACGTCTGTAAAGACGCGAATCCATAGTAACTGAGAAGAAGATGAAGAAGTTTTTGCTTAACGTGTTGTGTTTTTAATATACTTTTTCTGTGCCCTTTTGCATCATGAAGTGCTTTGTTGTCGGCTGCAACAACAGCAATTCTGCGAGTGGAAATACGTTTTCCTATCACAGGTAAGGGTAAATAATTCCTATTTTTGCCAATTTTCTTTAATACTTCTGCGATCATTGCCTGTATTCTGAAAGGCCCATGAGGTGGTTACAGCTCACCAGTGTGGGGAATCAACATTGTTGACAGGAGAAAGAAAGAAACATATTATTTAATCTTAATAAATTTAACCTTATAGTTCTTATAATTACTGAGATAGCAATAGTGTCCTATGTTAATTAGCAAACCCTGTAAAAAGAGTTTATTTTTCCTAAGGCAACCATGTTGAATCGCTCATCAGCTGATGGCAGTATTATTAAGTATCGTAATAATGAAAAAGCCTAATTATTGTTTTTCTATTTCTTTCAATAGGTTTCCACCAAATGCTGCTATTAGTAGAAAGTGGTTACTGAACATTTGAAGAGAGTCTAAGACTGTTATTAAATACCTAAGACTCTGTTTTGACCAGCTTTTAGTTGAAGCAATCATTAAAACATACAGCACTTTGAGGAGTCATAGCTCTGCAAATAAAATTAGTGAAAGTATATCTGGAGAAAAGGTCCGAAAAGTTTTAACAAAACTTGTATTGTTTAAACAACATGTTTTATATATTATCTTTAATTAAAAATAAGTAGTTTCTGTTTGTAAATAAGTTACTTTTAAGTATTTTTTGTATTGTAACTTTTTTGATGGTATTTTGTAAATAATTATTTTCTACAAATAAAATTTAAGGCTCGGTTTATACAAGCAAATAAAAATTAAAGTAACAAAAATTAAAATAAAAATAAATAATTTTGGTTTATACAGCTGAATAAAAATAACTTGGCAAAATTTTTTAACGATCCTATTTTTAATTTTCTTGTAGCTGTATGTTTATGGGTTGAGGGATCTTGTTAATGAAATGTCCTTTTTTTGAAGTGCCAATGTTTCACAAAATTTATATAAAAATAAATTTTGCAAAACGTCGGCATTTCAATATATAAAAATAAATTTTGCGAAACGTTGGCATTCCAAAAAAAGGACGTTTTATTAACCAAATCCCTTGACCCATACACATACACCTTCTAGAAAATAAAAATAACTGAACCAATCAGCACACAGCTTCAATAATTGAAATAATTAAACTAAACTCAATCATACTGTTTTCTTAAATAATAGGTATCTGCCTAAACCAAACCAAAAAATGAGTGAGGTTATGCGCAAATTTCTTTCAGATAATAAAAGTTGCCCATCTTCCTATTTTTATTTCTGCTATATAAACGCCTACACTATTTCCCATAAGCTCAACTTTTATTTGAATTATTATTTTTATTTGCCTGCATAAATAAAGAGTACCGAACAGACAGGGTGATTTTTTTTAAGGGGTCATTCATAAACTGCTGTAGATACTTAAAGAATGGGAACTTTTTTTCCTAAAGATAAAATGTACTTTACCCATTTAAAAAATTCATATTTTAAGGGAAGGGGGGGGGGGGCTATTAATTAAGATTATCGTTAAAAAAATTGCAAATTTATTATGCCAGAGCCTTTTTTACAATTAGCCGCGTCTAGTGTTATTTGTGCTTCTCAGTTGGTAGTTATAGGGATTTTGGTGCATTGCCAACTGCTTCTGGCACCAAACTGTCAAATACATGAAGCAGTCATTTCTTAAAGCAACATCATCAGTCTATTTTTTTGGTTATAAGGTTTGTGGGTTAAAGTCACAAGTGTGTTTACTGGGAAGTGAAGTGAGAATTAGTGGACTCTTTATTCCAGGTCGAATTTTTTTTTTTCGTCAGGGAAAAAAAATAAACTTTAGTGTCGTGGTTTACACGTTATTTATGCACTGTAGAAAAACCACTTAACGGTACTCTAATAAAAAAAAGAAGGTGGGACATCCTAACTTTACCAGAGGAGAAGCCCTCTGTTATCCACGCACAGTCTAGATGTCAAAGGCGTCAACAAAACATTTTTGTTTTCTAAATAGACCTTTTATTTTAGGCCAAAGGTAATGGACATTACCAATGGTTGTCTGCAAAATTCCACCGTTAGACAGTGGGATATAAACGGTACTCCCGCTCAAAGATGGTATATTAATGCTGATGGTACTATTACCAGTGTTTGTAACCCAAATTGGCGTTTGACAGTGGACAATTATGGCGCTCAATATGTGAGAGACGTAAATAAGATACCGAAAGAGGAGCAAGTTTTTCTTCAAGCAAAAGAAACATAGGTAACTTCCTCTAATTGGTAAATTTAAAAAAAATCCTATTGAATTATATATTTTATCCTATGGAATTATATATTTTATGACACTTATATATTTTATTAAATGTATTTTAAAAATAAGGTTTTCTGTCTTATCCCTGTTTTTAATAAGGACTTATTGGAATTGCGGCACTGCGATCGGCGTTATTTATAACCTAATTTTTTTTTCTTCGCAGTTTTTGGTTGTTTTCTTTCTTATTTGATTTTTTTTTACTTATTTTCGGATAAACTATCGATTTTTTTTTAAAAAAAAAGGTTACAAAAAAAAAATAAATTTGACACTTCTTTTAAATTATGTTATGTTTGGAACCTTTGGTTGCACTAATGCGTATTTTAATCTCGTTTGATGTTAGTTCGTTGTTCCCTAGTGTGCCGATCCCCAAAACCTTACAATACCTGGAGGAACTACTAAGAAAAAACAATCTAGAAGACAAACAGACTTTAGAATACCTATCTTTAACAAAACTCTGCATGAATCAAAATTACTTTCAATATAAAAATAACTACTACCAGCAATTAGAAGGAACCACAATGGGTAATAGTTTATGACCTTTTATCGCAAACCTATTTATGAGCAAATTTGAATCAGATATAAGTAAAGAATTTGAGTATTCCCTAGAGTATGGTTCAGGTATGTAGACGATGTGTTTGCAGTATTCAACACTAAAGTAACTAGTGTTGAAAATTTTATGGAAAAAATAAATAACAAATTTCCCACTATTAAATTTACTTATGAAACAGAGAACAACGGTACACTGCCATTTCTAGACACTTTAGTTATAAGAAATAAAAATAAATTGGACTTTGACCTATACAGAAAAGGCACGGCCACCAACAGGTATATTCCAAATGACTCTTTTCATTGCTTACAACATAAGCTTGCAAGTTTGCACTTTTTAACATATAGATTAGTAAATTTCCCCTTAAACAAAGAAAGATTTGAAGCAGAAAAGAATAGGATTAGGAATATAGCTGGCGAAAACGGTTACGACGAAGGCTTAATAAATAAGCTGATAAATAGACATTCTTTTCAAAAGACCTTTCGAAATTCTACCTTTTTCAGACAAAAAGATACCTGCGACTCAAAATTTGTATCAATTCCTTATAGTCCTAATTATACGAAAGGATTACACAAAGTATTTAATAACACCGGTCTTAAATTAGTATATCAATCCGGTAACACAATAAAAAGCTTACTAGGAAATCCCAAGGATAAAACTACAGTTCTAGAAAAAAGTGGAATTTACGAAATTAGTTGCATGGATTGTGAGAAAAAATATGTTGGCCAAACGAGACGCTCTATTCAAACACGTTTTAAAGAACACTTAGCACACTTAAAATACGGAAGAACAGAAAAGTCAAGTGTGGCCGAGCATGCTTTTGAAAACAATCATAGATTCACATTAGACAACCTAAAACTTCTAAAAAGTGTACCAAACAAAAGACTTTTGAATGCATATGAAAGTATGGAAATCATTAAATCCAGAAATAGTTTAAATAAAGATAGAGGACACATCCCGTTTAGTACACTTTATTCTTTGGTTGAGGGGAGATATGATTAAAAATCGTGATCAATCACAAATTATTGGTCTTATCTCCGCCCACTAAAGGGTTGTATATAAGATAGAGCGTAGATTAATTTAGTTCATTGTTTATCGTCTCCTGATGATGCTAACGTTATTAGCGAAACGCGCGTCGAGTGCAAAAAAGTGTAGGTTTGGTTTGTGGAAAACAATCATAATTTTGTTTTACTTCTTTTAAATCTTAAAAATTGAAATCCGAAAATATTTTGGTCATCACTGGAAATTTTTGAGTTTTTTAGAAGTAAATTAATTCAGCATTGATTACTGCTGTATTTTTGAGTTAAATTTTTAAAATGTCAAAATAAGGACTTCCACAAATAAAGTCACAACACTATTATGGCCGGCGTTAAATCTGATGGCTCCTACGCACGCGTATCTGTCAACAATGTGACAAATAGTGACCGGCTAAAAGAAGCTCCAGTAAGTCGCTAATAACTATTTTTGAAACAATTGAATGTTCTGAGGCAATTAGAATAGAATCGACCAGTTACATCCCACAAATTTAGGATTGCGGCCAGAATTCGGAATACCCCTTAGATTAAAAAGAGACAAGATACCTGACATTTCGAGACTTTGGTTATATTATTATATGGAACAATGTTTATCTTTCTGTTGTTGAAAGTAAACATACCAGTGGCGTACCTACCTACTTAAATATAAATTTACACATGAATTATATTATTAAAATTTGACCATAATATGAAATCTGCAAAATAAATTAAAAAACATGCAAAAAATAATTCTGTCAATTTGAGCTTTGGAAGCTTCTTAACAATAAATGTTTGCAGTATAATTTTATACAAAAGAAATTTATTACAAAGTTTGTATATGATTTATAGCAATTTCAATTTTCAACACAGTAAACTTATGCCAAACATTAAAATAAAGAAACACAGTTCATAACACCTGAAATATCAAGAAAAGAAAAAATATTACCCACTAGCTAAAAATTAAGTTATTGTGTTTGTTAATTTTGTTATTTTTTCTGGTCATTAGCAGAAACTTACTTATACTGACTTCTTCAGTACACAATAAAGTCAATAATGCTTAGGGTACATAGAGACATCTAGGAAAGACAAAAGAATTTAAATATCAATTCGAAGGGCGAGCGCAGAGGTAGAGGTAGGAATTCAGTATCCTTACAAACCTGAATACATGTGAATTAACTTTTATTGTTATTTGCAAGTTGGTTTAAGAACTTTACCTACCTTTATTTTATAGTCTTTATTAAAAAAACCTTCGAAAATATCTTATTTGCGCATTAACTACTTCATCAAAAGTATGCTTTATTTTATCGTCTTTATAAAAAAAAAACCTCTAAAAAAACCTTATAAAAACGTTCGAACATATCTCATTTGATGCATTGGGATTAACTACTTCATAAAAAAAAACGTGTTTTTTGATATTTTAATCTAAGGATCTACTAATTTAAGTATATTTCATAAACTTTTTTTTTATTTTCTGTGTACCTACCGGCATGTACCGCCACTGACTGATTTCACTTTCTCTCCCTTTGTTTTCAAAACATTGGACGATATGTTTCAAAATATCAGTTTAAATGCACTGAAATATTCTCCTATTGGTAAAAAAACACACTATAAAAGTTTTTTGACCAAATGTGGTTTTAAAACGACTTATAAACTGCTTAAAACATCCTGAAATTTTAAAATAAATAACGCGAAAAAGCTTATGTCAATAAAAATATCATCCGACCGTCTGCGCTCTACCGACTTTCTCCACCCACAAGCCAATCACAACCTGAAGTGGTTGATTTTTGGATTCCATTCCATTTAAGTGGTTGAGACAGAATTCTCCGTCTCTATCGTTCTAACGTCGTTTAAAAAGATAGAAAAATAATCGATATTTCTCACCTTTGTTTTGTTGTGGTTTTATTTGTAAATAAACAGTGGTTATTATTTGCCAAGGAGTTTTCGTTGGACCAGATATCTTGTCTCTTTTTAATCTAAGGAATAACCTTAGGCCCGCTTGCCCAACAAACACTTGAAGCAAAGAAAATTTAAGGATAGTTTAAAATTTAAGTTAAACTTAAAATTACTCTACTTACTTGCCCAACTCTTTGCAATGCTTGAACTTAGTCTATAAATTGAGCTGGTAACGTTGGTTCAGACTGCAATAAGTTGAAAAATATTACACTTTTTCCTCATTTATTCATGATGGTACTTAAAGCGAGAGAATTTCTTCTTACTGTAGCTACATCTGGAAATAACATATTTCTTTTAAACAGATAATGTTTTATGTGTTTTTACTCAGGTTGCTGGTGGTACTTTTCAATATGGTTTTAATTACGCCTACAAAGTGACATTTGACGGTTTTAGTTATTTAACAGAAATATATAAAATATAAAAAGTACATATACATTTTTTTCTATGCAAAATTTGCTGAAATTATAGCGTTAAAATTTTGCCTTAACTTGAATTTAAAAAATGATTTTGATTAATACTACTTATTCTGCAAAGTCTAAATGCTAAGATGGTCACCAGGAGGATTGTCTTTATTCATTTAAAGGTACCAAAGATATCATTTTTGTAGTTTAAGAGTTGAGAAGCATGGCAGAAATACCCATATTTTCACCAAGAGTCTATCTGAAATAAAAAATTGGGGAATAATAATAGGTGACGTCACCATCTTACTGATTTTATTACGACAGTACTTATTTTTGAGTAGTCTTAATTTCACAAAAAATTAAAAGTTTAAAATAATTAAATTGTTGCTAATAATATAGTAAAACTTTATACTGTGTTTAGCACTTTAAACAGTGTGAATTTAGGCCCAATCGAGGCACAGCACAAAATCGCCCCGTCTTCATGGCCTTCATAGACCTAGTCAAAGCATTTGACTCGGTCAACAGAAAAGATCTTTGGCAAATACTGGCAAAAGTTGGATGCCTGTAACAATATATTCAAATTCTTAGACTACTACACGACAATATGAATGCAACAGTCCTGAGCAACGATGGACCAGGAGAGTCATTCCAGATTACTACAGGCGTTAAACAAGGGTGTGTTATTGCGCCCACCCTATTCTCTTTTTAGGTGCCACGCTTCACCTTGTTGAGGAACATCTGCCGCCGGGAGTGGAAATTCTATATAGATTCGACGGTGGCCTACTTAACCTAGGCAGACTACGAGCAAAAATTAAGGTCTCTACGACTTCGGTAATCGAACTGCAGTACGCCGATGACAACGTCGTTATGGCCGATACAGAGGAAGGTCTTAAAGCCTACAAAAACATTGGTCTAAAGGTCAATCTTGCCAAAACGCAAATTCTTCACCAACCAGAACCAGATACGAATCGCCAAGCTCCAAACATTTCCATAAATGTCCATCCTCTGCAGAACGTGGAACATTACTCATACCTTGGGAGCCCTTTATGATCAAATGCAACTATTGACGCAGAAATACAGCATCGCCTAAAATGTGCTAGCGCAGCGTTCGGACAGCTTTCGGAGAGAGTGTTCAACAATCACGACGTCAATGCAGAGACCAAGCTTCGTGTCTACAACACAGTTATAATACCAACTCTAACATACGGATGCGAAATGTAAACCATCTACAGAAGGTACATCAAACGACTAGAAAAATATCATCAAAGTTGTTTAAGACGAATCCTAAGAATCAAATGGCAAGACCGACGAACAAACATAAGTGTTTTAGAAGAAGCCAGAACAACTAGTATAGAAGCACTTATCTTCAAGGACCAGCTTCGTTGGACTGGTCACGTTATCCGCATGCCCAAAACACGTCTCCCAAAGCAGATATTTTATGGACAACTGAAGGAGGGAAAGAGAGGTCAAGTAGGTCAACAAAAAAGGTACAAGGACGTTCTCAAAGGCAACATGATGAAGGGTCACATCGATATAAACAACTTCGAGACCACGGCAAACGATAGGGCTTTATGGCGCCGAACAGTCCATGAGGGAGCACAAACTTTTGAAAAGCAACGACATAGACTAGAGACGGAAAAGAGACAACCTAGAAAGGAGCGACAAAATGGAAGAATGGATGACCAACAACACCCGGCTGCTGCCGGAGACTGGGTGTGCCAGGACTCTGGAAGGGTGTGCGGCTCGAGAATTGGCTTACATAGCCATCAAAAAACGCACAACAGATAGCGACGATACAGAAAAGAGGAAAATCATACTCGGTATCAAGTGATTGCCTATGGAACTATATTTTATATACAGACCGCTTCAAGCTACTGCGAACTTAGGGCGGAAGAAGTCTAATTTGCCAGTGTACGTACACCGCACGCCTATCAGTGAAGCAACCAATACTCAGGCTTGCGATCACCACTTGCATGACTTTCCTTTGGTATTTAGTATGCCTCTAACCACGGTGCTGTGTGGAGCGTAGTCAATGAAACCGGAATTTGGTCAATAAATACGCAAATTTTAATAACGTAATTTTCTTATTTTTTGTCACTGATAAATAAGAGCGTTTTATTGTCAACTGCTCAGATATATCAGTGACGACGTGTTACAATGAAAATAATAAGGAGAAACAAAATAAAAGCAAGTTCTCAAAATAAAATAATACATTCTAAAAACCAAAAAGATTCTCCCAGTCAAAAAAAAATTAAAGCAAATGTTCGAAAAGTCCTCCTTGCTCGGCTAGACAATATCCGAGCCTACTATAAAAACCCCTTCTAACGTTTCCAAGCATGTTAGGGGTGATAATTTGAAAAGCTTCTTCAAAAACAGATAGAAGTCATTAGGAGCAAGATCGGGAGATCGAGCTGGCCATAAAATAGTTCCCCGTGTACTTATAACCCGATTAGGAAATACATTATCAAGATATTCCCTAATAAGGCCAACATTGTGAGCAGAACAACCATCTTGTTGAAACCATGTTTCACCAAATCTTACACCTAACAACTGCCTAGCAGTTGGAATAATGTGCTGCTGCAGTAGATCCAAGTATCTAGGACCATTCAAATTGCAATTGCCGTTAATAAAAAATGGCCCAATTACGTGTTCCCCTATAATACCCCCCCTCCAAACATTTAGTTTTTGGGGATACTGTGTTCTTACGTCAAAATACATATGCAAATTTTCCCTCGACCAATATCGAACGTGTGTTGGGTTATGACGATTTGACCATTTGACCATCTGCACTTTTTCGGCAACTTCGTAGACATCCATTTTTAGTTTTAAAAATGTATTATTTCAATTAAGAACTTACCCATCTGTTTCTCGAGCAAGACAGAAATAAAACAAAATAATAAAAATAAAATGAATTTCCAAGAGATAACACTGCAGTGTGCTTCGAATCCACCTCGGTCGTACGGCACGGAGAGTAAATTGGACTTGATTCCCCCTATGTTCGCAGTAGCTTGAAGCGGTCTGTATATATTTTATGCAGGGAATTTTATTTCATAATTCATGGATATTAATTATATACCAAAAAGGTCTTCGTTCGTCCAAAAAGATAGGAGAAGTAATAAATCATAAATAAATTAATAATAAATAGTCTTCGCGAGTCTTTATTTAGGTAGGTACCTACTTAATTACCTCCTCCAGATTTGCATTAGACTGCATCGGACTCTAACTAACGCATCCCAAACATACTAACGATTGTCCTGCTCTAACAAAAATGCAAAATACATAAAAATCACGGTTTAACTCACCACACCAAATAAAAGTTGCCCATGCATATTTTTAGTTTTATATTTGTGCTTTATTAACACCTACACTGTCGTCGTAGGTCAATTTTAATTTTAATTTAGAGTATAAACATAGCTTTAGAACACCTACATCAGTTTTATATAGGCTGTCATAACGCTTAAGTTACAACAGTCGCGAAAAAAACAGTATTTTACATTCACAAAAACAGCGCTAACCAACGCATCCCAACTCAACAAACGGTTGTCCAGCCCTAGATATGATCTTCGTAACTTTAGCCACACCAAACAAAAATGGAAAATATATGAAAATCACGGTTTAACTGACCACACCAAATAAAAGTTGCCCATGCGTATTTTTAGTTTTATATTTTTGCTTTATTAACACTTACACTACAATTTTTATTTTAATTTTACAGTATAAACCTAGCTTTGGAACACCTGCTGTTCCCGATCGACATTGACCCCCTTTTTTTACGCAGTCAAGAGATATATGGATCAACAGCGATCAACTTCGTTCGTCCAAAAATATAGGAAAAATAAAAATTAGAACTTTGAAATAAAAATAATAAATAGTGTTCGCGAGTCTCCATATAGTTAGTACTTCATTTCCTCAAACCTCCTCCAGATTTTTTAAATTAAAAAATAAGTCGCAAGTGACTTCTTTTTCTGACCCCAACATTTATGAATAAAAAAACTTTAATCGGTTTTATCTACTTACGTCGCATTCCTCAGGAGGATAGATACAATTATTGTAGCTTTTGCATAGTCTATTAGATAGGATAAAAAATAAAAGTCTCAAGGGGATTCTTCTTACAATACACAATAATAAATAAAATAAAAATATAGGTGAATAACTTTGAATTTATCAGCACAGAACTTCTATAGATGTACACAAATGTGGGTGTCAGTGATTTGCGAGATGATACACCAGCTTTCTAATATAATATTTACTAAACACAAAAACAAGAAAGCCGTGGCTAAAGTTACGACAGTCGCGAAAAAACAGTTTTTTACATTTTTACCAGAAAACCAACCAACACAAGAAAAAAAAACGCTAACCAAGGCATTCCAACCCCAAAAACGGTTCTCCAGCTCTAGATTTGATTCAAAATACTTAAAAATCAGGGTTTAACTGAACACAATAAATAAAAGTTGCCCATGCATATTTTAAGTTTTATATTTGGGCTTTATTAACACCTACACTCTCCTTATGGGTCAAAAGAAAAGATCAAAAGATCTTGGGTGGAAATAAAGAAAATTCAAACTTGGATGAGCGTCCCACAAGGAACACACGAAAGACCAAAGCGAAAAGGAAAATGATTAAACGATGTTTCGCTCTGGGTAACCAGCGTGGGCTCATCAGTGGCTTCACTGGTCACCCTCTACCATACATCATTAAACACCATCATACAACTTTGAATCACTCACAAATAGGCATCGTTCCGCACAGTGCGGTGGCTAGTGAAACCACTGATGAGCTCACGCTGGTTTTCAATGTTAAGTACATGTTAAGAGTCAATTTGAATCCTAGAAACAGTTCGTTTAGTTAAACAGATAAACCGCACATCAAAAATTACCAAAATTTTGTACATCGGAGGCTTCTGGTAACCCCCACAGACCATTCGCGTGGTTTTTCAAAAAAAAATATATATCTTGTTTTTATTTAGTTTTTTAAAATAATCGATCATTTTTACCGTAAATTAAACATTTTTGGGATAAGTAAAATTATGTAAAAAACTTAAAATTATGCAAAATCAGGTGAATGGTTCCGGGATAATGCTTTAAACTTTCACCGTACAAAATTTTATATAAATTAGATTAACAGTTTTTTAGATTAACTAATTGCAAGAAGCGCATTTTTTTATTCAAATTCACCCTTAATAGATTGACTAATTGATTGACTTACTTTATACAGCAAGGTAAAATTTAGTGATTCTCTGACATTCCAGCTGATTGCTTTATTCTTTTACCTAAAAGAGGTTCGATGCCTTCTAGTCCGTTTATTTCTTTAAAATTTTCAAAAAATCTGTAAGATTGTTTAAACTTTTATGACGCGACACCATGACTATATTACAATCAAAAGTCAAATAATTTTGGCCTACGTCTCTTGGGGGGCAGTAACCGAATTTTTAATAGAAAATGGGAAAATCTAAGCATTGCTCAAGTTTTTCATGAATACCTCAAAGACTAAGACACCCACTTAAAAACGGTTTTCATTTCCAGAAATCAAAATCATTGGGTTATTTAATATCGTAATCGTTTTTCTTTAAAAGTAAGTGATACAAAAACAGTAGCGGCTCGTTTTGGAAAAATGTTAAAATGTCAGCTTTTTCAACTTCTTGCAAGTTTCTTCCCTTTGTAGTCCAGCCAAATTAAAATAAAAGACATAAAAATTTGATGAGTGGAAATAGTAAAGGGGCTTCTGATAAACGTTTTAAAAGAAAATGTGGGCTTCTTGCGGGGTAGATTTGGCGGGGGGAAAGGGGGAGAAAAAAACTGAACGTCATAGAGTAAAAACTTCAGTACAAAAATTGTAGACGGTGCAAAGATCTACAACTTTTGTAAATGTCACTTTTTCACATAACCTCAAAATTTTCGAGAAAAATGCGAAAAATCGTAATATTTTTATTTTTTCGTTTCTTATTTTTAATGTTCGCTAAAATAATTGTATTTTTACGAAACTTGGCCAAAATATACCTCTCTGTGTTCTTAATGCCTACAATTTTTTTTAGGTAAAAAAACTTAAACATTTTTTAAGATATGAATTTTTTTCAGTCCAAATCACTTTTTTTTCAACCAAAAATTCTACTCAGGAAAATTCTCGCAGTATTTTTTGACGTTGCTGATTTTTTTTGCTTTCACATATACTTTTTGGTGGAATAAGAAAAAATTATAGTTACAATTAAAAAACATGTCCAAAAATGCAAAAAATTAAATAATGGTCTTTGCAAGAATTAATTTTTCAGCAATTGTTGATAATATCCTTTAATTAAAAAAAATAAACCACCGAATACATCATCTATTTGTACAGAAAAAATGAAAAGGAGACGGTATTTAATTTAATACATTTATACGCGCCTAAAATCGGTTTAATATAACAACGTTTTTAAATAAAGTAGCTTTCTCCTTCATTCAAAGCAATTTCTAACAGATGATCGAAGTACTGTCAATCCTCTTACAGTTTCTCAGAAATTAAAACATATGTTATATTAAAAAATCCTTAAACTACATTTTTTTTTAAACGCAAATAAAACAAATAAGTTAAAAAAAATTTCCGGCTTAAAATAAAATTGATTTAGTATTTAAAATTGTTCTAATGCTATGTTTAGGACAAGCATTTTCAAACCGTACTTTGTTTAAAAGCGCTATTAACAAAGAATTGTTGACCTAAAACTTTATTTTTGTGCAGTATTGCTATTAATATCTTATTTCGATTAATAAAGTGTCATACATAAAAAAAATGTTTGTCGTAGAATCGATTGGTGCATCTAAATTTCTTGTTTACATGAATGTAATTTATATATAAAAAAAATGAATCTGATTTTTGCTTTCAAAAATATTATATTTTTCTAAATTTTTACAATGTATATTATATTACTTGCTCACGAAAAATCGTAAGGGAATCTATTAGAGCTTATTCAGCCGGAACTGCAAAAGCAATTGTCGTTATCAATATTTATTTATTTTTAATATCCAACAAGAAGCTAAATTTTGGGGCTATTTCCGTCCAACAATTATTTCGATAGACATAGACATACGCCTCTCATATTATCCTGATTTAAACAGAGTTTACAAAAAAAGTGCATTCTAAGCTTATAGCAATACTACACAAAAATAAAGTTTTTGCATTTTTTCCTTACAACTGAATGGTGTAATCGATTCTTAATTTTCTTAAATTGAAATAAATTATAGACAATTACTGAAAAATGAAATGTTGGTAATACCATTATTTGTTTTTTTTTGCATTTATGAGCATGTTTTTTAGTTGTAACTATAATCTTTAATAATCTCACCAAAAAGTATATGTTAAAACAAAAAAAAATGAGTAATGTAAAAAAATCTACTCAGTAAAAGTCTCGTTAAAATTAAAAAACAAATAAATATTGAAAACGACAATTGCTTTTGCAATTCCGGCTTAATAAGGTCTAATAGATTACCTAACGATTTTTTGTGAGCCAGTAATATAAATGTCCATTGTAAAAATTTAGAAAAAATATACTTTTGAAAGCAAAAATCGGAATTTCAAATAATTTATTAAAAAAATGGCCTATTCATTTCATTTAATATTTTTTTACATAAAAATTACATTCATATAAAGAAGGATGTTAAAAAAATATATTTTAATTGTTTAAATAAAATAAAAAATAAGTGCTCCATTCGATTCTACGACAAACAATTTTTGGTTATGTATGAAACTTTATTAATAGAAATAATATGTTTATAGCAATACTGCACAAAAATAAAGTTTTAGGTCAAACAATTACTTTGTTTATACGATACTCTTAAAGCGCTTTTAAACAAATGGCGGTTTGAAAATGTTTGTCCTAAACATACCATTAGAACAATTTTAAATACTAAATGCAATATAAGGTTTTTTTAATATGAAAATACATGTTTTAATTTGTGGGAAATTGTAAGAGGATTGACAGTACATCGATCAGCTGTTAGAAAACGATTTTAACGAAGAAGAAAGCGGATTTATACGCGCCTAAAGTCGGTTTAATATAACAACGTTTTTAAATAAAGTAGCTTTCTCCTTCATTAAAATCGTTTTCTTACAAATGATCGAAGTACTGTCAATCCTCTTACAGTTTCTCAGAAATTAAAACATATGTTATGTTAAAAAATCCTTAAACTACATTTTTTTTTAACGCAAATAAAACAAATAAGTTAAAAAATATTTCCGGCTTAAAATAAAATTGATTTAGTATTTAAAATTGTTCTAATGCTATGTTTAGGACAAGCATTTTCAAACCGTACTTTGTTTAAAAGCGCTATTAACAAAGAATTGTTGACCTAAAACTTTATTTTTGTGCAGTATTGCTATTAATATCTTATTTCGATTAATAAAGTGTCATACATAAAAAAAATGTTTGTCATAGAA
The DNA here is from genome assembly GCA_963921995.1 of Oxystoma pomonae. Classification (NCBI taxonomy): domain Eukaryota; kingdom Metazoa; phylum Arthropoda; class Insecta; order Coleoptera; family Brentidae; genus Oxystoma; species Oxystoma pomonae. The sequence continues at coordinate 12,855,427 of OY998169.1, forward strand.
TCGATTGGTGCATCTAAATTTCTTGTTTACATGAATGTAATTTATATGTAAAAAAAATGAATCTGATTTTTGCTTTCAAAAATATTATATTTTTCTAAATTTTTACAATGTATATTATATTACTTGCTCACGAAAAATCGTAAGGGAATCTATTAGAGCTTATTTAGCCGGAACTGCAAAAGCAATTGTCGTTATCAATATTTATTTATTTTTAATATCCAACAAGAAGCTGAATTTTGGCGCTATTTCCGTCCAACAATTATTTCGATAGACATAGAAAAACTACGCCTCTCATATTATCCTGATTTAAACAGAGTTTACAAAAAAAGTGCATTCTAAGCTTATAGCAATACTACACAAAAATAACGTTTTTGCATTTTTTCCTTAGAACTGAATGGTGTAATCGATTCTTAATTTTTTTTAAATTGAAATAAATTATAAACAATTACTGAAAAATGAAATGTTGGTAATGCCATTATTTGTTTTTTTTGTTGCATTTATGAGCATGTTTTTTAGTTGTAACTATAATCTTTAATAATCTCACCAAAAAGAATATGTTAAAACAAAAAAAAATGAGAAATGTAAAAAAATCTACTCAGTAAAAGTCTCGTTAAAATTAAAAAACAAATAAATATTGAAAACGACAATTGATTTTGCAACTCCGGCTTAATAAGGTCTAATAGATTACCTAACAGTTTTTTGTGAGCCAGTAATATAAATATCCATTGTAAAAATTTAGAAAAAATATACTTTTGAAAAATCGGAATTTCAAATAATTTATTAAAAAAATGGCCTATTCATTTCATTTATTATTTTTTTACATAAAAATTACATTCATATAAAGAAGGATGTTAAAAAAATATATTTTAATTGTTTAGATAAAATAAAAAAAAAGTGCTCCATTCGATTCTACGACAAACAATTTTTGGTTATGTATGAAAATTTATTAATAGAAATAAGATGTTTATAGCAATACTGCACAAAAATAAAGTTTTAGGTCAAACAATTACTTTGTTTATACGGTATTCTTAAAGCGCTTTTAAACAAATGACGGTTTGAAAATGTTTGTCCTAAACATACCATTAGAACAATTTTAAATACTAAATGCAATATAAGGTTTTTTTAATATAAAAATATATATGTTTTAATTTGTGGGAAACTGTAAGAGGATTGACAGTACATCGATCAGCTATTAGAAAACGATTTTAATGAAGAAGAAAGCGGATTTATTTAAAACCGTTCTTATATAAAACCGGTTTTAGAGCATACAAATGTAGTAAATTAAAAACCGTGTACTTTGTGTTTTTTCGGTACAAATAGATGGTGTAATCGGTTGTTATTTTTTTTTTTAATTGAAAGAAATTATCAAAAATTCATTGATGCAAAAGCCATTATTTATTTTTTGCATTTCTGAGCATGTTTTTTAATTGTAACTATAATTTTTTATTATCCCACCAAAAAGTATATGTCAAAGCAAAAGAAATGAGCAGCGTCAAAAAATACTACGAAAATTTTCCTGAGTAGAATTTTTGATTGAAAAAAGAGATTTAGACCGAAAAAAATTAATATCTCAAAAAATGTTTAACATTTTTATCTAAAAAAAATTGTAGGCATTACAAACACACAGGGTTATATTTTCACCAAGTTTCGTGACAATGCAGTTATTTTTAGGGAAATGATAAGTAAAAAACGAAAAAATAAAAATATTACGATTTTTCGCATTTTCCTCGAAAATTTTGAGGTTATGTTAAAAAGTGACATTTTCAAAATTTGACCTTTGCACCGTCTAAAACTTTGATATTGAAGTTTTTACTCTATGACGTTCAGTTTTGCCGGAAATTGCAATAATACCATTTTTCTCCCCCTTGCCCCCCATCAAATCCACCCTGCAAGAGCCACACTTTTTTTTTAAAACGTTTATCAGAAGCCCCTTTACCATTTCCACCCATCAAAATGCTGTTAAAATTTTTTTATTTTTTTCTCGCTAAATGAGTTAATCCGATCGGTTTATTTTTCTGGTTTTTAGGTTTAAATTCCGAAATTATACAGGGTTCCTAAGATTTTCCTTAGGGATAGGATTTCAATAATTCAAACAGAAATGGCATAGAAAGTTCTGCGCTCACAAAAGAAACAGGTATATTGAGCAATGGTGCCAGTTTGTTATTATCTCCGGACTGTTTTCATGAGAAAAAATTGTCGCCACTCTTTCATTGTAAGCATAAATCATAGTTGCAATAATAACCGTTGACAAGATGTCTGCAAATTCCGCTAGATGGCGGCCACACCATGAGATGATCGATGAAAAACTAATTAAAAATTAGATGATTTCAGGTTCAAACCACAGCTTTTTCTTGCTTAAAGGAGGCGGCAGGGTCCATTATTTACGATACTGAGCGATAAACTCGTGAGGTTGTTAGCATTAGAAAGAAATGTCTTCGCTTTTAATTAAATTTCTTTCCCTTCTGTTCTACTAGTGACATCTATCCGGAAACGGCCAAACCATGCAGCTAGCACTAGCGGCCAAAGAAATCAATAAAGGGCGCTGTTTTTCCTGCAGAGCTTTTTGCTTGCGATATTATTGATTTTAAATAAAGCTGGCCCTACACTACATTAGATATTTTGACATGATCTCGAAACATGTAGCGAACCAATTCTTCGAAACTAGCGGGAGGGTAAAAGCGAAAAATAAGGGGCTGCCAATATTGGTAACACCCAAAAAGGGGTGAAAAGATTTATTTTGCTCTGTTTCTTTACAAAAAACGTTTTTTTTTTTACGAAAAACTTGAGGTCTGCTACTTTTTTTATTTTTTTCTTCAACTTCCGCGAAAAAATTATTTCCCCCATGGTCACTCTACTTTTATTGGAAAAAACGGAGACGGGATCAGTTTTCCTAAAACGGGGGATCTTGGTTTCGAGTGAGAAGATAAAGGGCGCCGCAGGCAAAAATTTTTCAATTAAATTAGCCGAACTCAAAAATGTTAGAAAAACAAAGCAAGAAATAAAATTGGCGCCGCTTACAAATTTTTTTCAAAAATTACGTAATTTCGGGAACGCAAAGAAATAGGTCTAAAAAGTATTATAATTTTTAAGAAAAAAATATCAATTTTCTCGCCCTCCACAGGGGCCGTGCACAAATTACGTAATGGTCATAGGAGGGAGGGGGGGTGACAAAACGTTACGTAGGGGGGAGGGGGGTTTTCGAGAGCGTTTTCATTTGTGTGAAACTAAGAAATTTTGGAATGAAAATAAGTGAAGTTTTTTTTTTTTGGGGGAGGGGTAGTGGTCTTGAAATCGTTACGTAATATTAGGGGAGTGGCGTGCCAAACCGTTACAAAACATTACATAGGGAGGGGGTAAAAAATTGGTAAAATCACCGTTACGTAATTTGTCCACGGCCCCATATCTGACTGTTCCTCCTTTTTGATTTCGAATCAAAGTGCAAAACCAGGGTTGGACGTTCGAAGGCGTCAACCCGTCCTATTTGCTTGATAAAGTTTCTACGGAAATATTTCAGTCGATTTCTCCGGCCGTGTATGAACGCTTTAGGTTAGGCATTTGCATGTATCTCAGTCCCCAGCCTGTACACAGTGCGTAACGACAATGGTTACAAAATGAAAAGCCGAAAAATATTTTTTTTACAATATCTTTCATCAGTTTGGTATTAAAGTCGAGCAAAAACAATTTTTATTCCAGTCCTAAAGGTATGAAAATGGAAAACATTAGGAAACAACAACCTGGAATGGATTTACTACGTGTAAGATGTAGTGACAACATCGCCCCATGCCCATCCTTTTCTGCCTAATGTGCTTTTCCGTTTGTCTGCGTCTTATATACGGCTGCTTGGCCCCCTAAGGATTTGCTTAGGAACCCTGTATGATGATGCTAACGTTGTTAGCGAAACGTGCGTCGAGTGCAAAAAAGTGCAGTTTTGGTTTGCGGAAAACAATCATAATTTTGTTTTTATATTTATTGACTTTAAAAATTGACCCATTATCTTATCTTTCTTTTGCTGCTTTTTAAAATCTTTTCTGGTACAGATTACGCTACCCGTGGCCCTTTTAGCACAAAGGGTCCTGAAATAATTATTTTTTTTTGAAATCTGCGGCATCAGAAACTTTTTTTTTTTCTGCCTATAGATATGTTGCCATTTTTCTTTGTTGTAGAACTAGTTTTACGGCGAAGCAAAATTACTACTACGCCTGCAAATAAACCTCAAAAATTCTGACTTCCTTTTTATATGGTGAGAATTTTCCACACTTTTTGAGGTTTATTTGCAAGCGTAGTAGCAATTTTCATTAGCCGTAAAACTAGTAAGTAGTAAAAAATATCTTTAAAATATTAAATATACAAAATGTTATTAAAAAACTGACGCAGTTTCTCTAACAACGTTAGGGTAAATATTAATGACAAGGTGTTTTTATTTAAAGTGAGGCAATAAGTAAAAATCGCCACTTTCCAGAATTGTGACGCATGAGAGTTTCTGACGTTTCTGAAGAATCGAGACCAAATTGTGATAATTATAATCGGGTGTAACTGCTGAACGACTCATCCGATTACGATGAACTTTGGGGCATAGATGTAGATTAGGCACTAAATTTATTTTAATTATGTCAGGTAAAAATATCACCTCAGACGCGAAGCAAATAAGGGGGGTCGTTTTATTAGAAAAATTTTTAATTTTATTCGGTCATTCAAATAGCACAAAAAAATAAGGTTATGTCCTTTATTCTTATCTCTTACGCCCTTATACTACTACAAATAGCACCTTCTCTCTCCCGAGAGATCGCATTATCTGTAGTAGTATAAGCGAGAGTACGTAATAGATACGGATAAGCGGAACTCAACCGTATTTAAGAGCGAATTGCTAGCTTAATTTTAAATATTTTGCAAAAATCGAATTTTTTCCATGTGTACAAAGGATCAGTACAAAATAGTAGCATTTTATTTTCTTTAACTACTCCAAAGCCGAATAAATGCATAACCAACTATTGTAGCGTCGTCGCAATCCCTTAATTAGTTTTCATATATTAGCTATGCTATGTTTTTATCTGGGTTCGTTAAAATAAATGAAAGGTGGTTATTAAAATTGTTATCATTAAGTGAGTTTAACAAGTGAGAAACTTATTAAAATACTGCAAACCCAACCTAATTTATTTGTTGATTCTGGTCGCTGAATTTGCGCCATGACTTTTAAATTTCTTTTACTTTTTACTTTTCCTTTGATTTCTATTGTTGGAGCAGGTAGGTAACTTTTTATTTTATTCTTCAATGTAAAAGCAATTCAGGCAATAACGTAAAAAATTTCCCGGAAAGTGATAGCACGTGCTCTTTTATTTTTATTGTCCCCCAAAATCTTTTGTTTAGTACGCCAATCTGGGTACCTTTCCATGGATTTAATCATAGATTAGGGAACTATAGATCCGTCACTTCACCCTTCCCGCGAATAATTATTTTTCGCGGTTATGTTTCCGTCTGCAAAGGAACTGCCAACATAATAATATTTAGGTTGGCAATATTCTAGAAATCTGCAGCTCTGACTTTTACCCCTTCTACGGTTGTCCGTCAGAGGGCACATTGAGAACTGAGGTTCGCCAGGTTTTTTAAAAAGTGATTTTATCATTTTTTCTGCTCGAAAAATTGTGATTTTATCGCTGATTAGATTAGTTAGAGTGTGCTATGTTCAAAGCTGCGGAGACCGTGCCATGATCCCAATAAAAAAAGACATCGTCTCCCTAAAGGCAATCCTGTAATTTTTCTGAAGTGGTGAGATATAATGACGCCCTTAAATTCGAATAAACTAAGTGCTGATGAAATATATAACAGATTTTACATGTCACAAATATTTTGCTCCAGAGGACATTTTGCAGACTAGTCGCAGAGGCCTTGGAGAGTGCCGTACCCACACTTGCATTTGGACTCCATTTAACTATTTATTTATAGTGTTAAAACACTCTTTTCTTATTTCCCCAAGTTTAGTATGGCTAATTGGTGTGGATATCAACAATAAGTTAGAAAATGCAACACTTATGTATTCAAAACGGGTATTAATATTATTTACACCAAGATTTTTTCTAATGTGTGCATTTACCATAAATTTCCCTACATATAAACAGTCAATTTTTTAATTTTTTGAGTTTAAAATGATTTTTTTTTGTTTCACAAATTTAGTTTGGAATACAAAAGTGTTGCATTTATTGTTTTTTCATGTCGTACGAAAAACAAGATGAACATTTCAAAGAAAATTAGTTAATATTTAAAAAAGCACATATTTTATTAATTACCAAAAATATAAACTAACTTGTTTTGAAATATATGCCATAATCTTTTCTACTAAAACAAGCAGAGGTTTTGTACTACAAGTGTATTATTATGGGTAATTTGTATTTATTTTTTAAAAATTTGCTCTTTTATTTTAACTTAACATAATTAACAATTTTGCTTTGTGTCTAGCAAAAAAGCATATTTTTAAAAAGTAAACACAAATTGCTTGCAAATTTAAAAAAAGCGAAAATTTAGGCGAGCACCATCTAGTGGTCATATTACAAACTAACAAAAAGTTAATAGTACGGTTAACCGTGAGTCATCTAGTGGTCATATTATAAATTAAATAAGAAAAATCAATGTAAAAGTATGGTTATTGGTCGCGTGCATATCTGCGCAAACTCGCCAAACTCCAAATAGTTTCGAACCGGTTAACACGTAACTGTCGTATCTATTGAAGCTCTTTAACCTATGTATTTAACATAGAAAGGTTTTGCTTATAACATAAACCCAAATTAAAAATGAAAGAGATTTATTTTTTTTTTCTTAAGTTCCAAAACCCGTTGGTTTCTAAACAATTTTATATTAGCTTCACATGGTGTGTCCAACACCGTTCACAACCAAAAAGCCAGCTAAATCCTACCTTTACAGTGCCCTTTAGCCTACTATTGTCGCCACTCTTATAACCAATTTGACAGGTAATATTTTCCTAAAAAGTAGTGGTTCTATTTGTAAGCTCCTTAAGTTCCAAAACGGTTGATTTCTAATAGTAGTTTACATAACAAGCGTATTATGATGGTCATTAAACGAGAAGATGCCTGCGGCTCGCGTCTTATTTTATCTGAGCGTGTAATGACCATAACATGCGAGTACAGTACATATCAGAAATTATTAAAAATATCAAACGCGAACACTCTTAAGTCAACAACCTTAATAACCTATCTAAAACGTCAAAACAAATAAGGTTACCAAGGGACTTTTCATATATCTTTTTAAAGACAAGGTTTTCTTTTCTTAGAAATGCGTAATATTGGCGTAATATGTCAATTTAACTTGACTTATCATCTTGTGGTTTACGTCTAAAGGCGCATTTACACAGACAAACTTTCCTTTGATGTGGAAATGCCGACAAACATTTACACGAGCCTCTTGAGCAAAATGCTCAAAGAAATGTTCCAGCAAAATCTCGTACAAAAAACACACGTAAATTTTGGAGAGAATGTTAAGCAAAATTTGTTTGAAGAAATGTTGGTATAGAAATTTCTTACAAATTTAAATTTTATAGTTTTATGGTAATTCGTTGAATTTAACTGAAAATAGAAAGACTAAGTTTTTAAACAAGGTATTTTTAAGTGCTTTCCGACGGAAAAACGATTTGATGTCGAAATTCACATTTTACCTCATAAGCAACTTCGATTGACCTGATTTTTATAGGGGATATGCCAGTATACTTGTAACTTTTTTGGGGTTGTAAAAAAACGAGAATAAAAAAATAATAATGGCACTTATTTATTGCTGTAAAATGTAATGATAAAAATTTACGTTTAAAAGAATATCTCTTTATTTTACTTCCTAGTTTAAAACACAATACAATAATAATTAAGTCAAATTAAAAAAACCTATATACATTTTATTAAATCTCAAATATATGAACAAAAGCACGTTCCGGTCTAAATAATACCCGTTTATTACGCACTTTTACAACCCTACGATCCCAGACCCTTTTCTAAAAAAATATAATTTAGCAGTAATAGACTGGACTTCTGAATCGAAATGTTGCTTCTTTGCATATTGTTTGTTCAGTGTCAGTAATCGACCTTGATTATTACATTAAATTGACAGTAAATATCTATCTTCAGCATTTTCATGAACCTTTTGCTTTTTTAAGCAACCGTTGGGGCCTTAAACTAACTAGGTAAATCTGGTGTGAGGAATTAAAAAAAAAACAATCAAAGCTAAGGGTAAAGTAAAGTCACAAAAATATGTTTAAAAAAAATCCCCTCCCCTCCACTCCACACCATCATAAACGTGAGGCGCGGATTACCGCTTAAAAGTGCAATTTTTGAGTTTTTTGCCGATATTTGAAAAACTCAAAATTTTTTTGGAAAAGAAAAATTTTCCTGGGTTTTTTTTGACTTTAGGAAAAAAAACCCTAGGAAATAAAAAAAACTCAAAAGAAAATTCCAAAAAAAAGCCCGGGCAAACAAATCTGGGAAAAACCCTAAAAAAAAATATTATAAGTAACCCTAATCCATGTGACAAAACTGATAGTAGAGCCAATAATGTTTCGCTCGCCGTCGGCTTTTTTTCACAAAAATTTTTAATAAAAGTTGGTGTTCCATTTTTTTAAAGAATTGAGATCACTGATCACTGATGTGAAATTTTATTTCTTGTCATCTTTAAAAATATGTTTCCAAAATAGATAGAAATAATTTGCTCAAAAATTTACCCGAACAAAATGTTCAAAGAAAAGCTCACAAAAATGTTCACGCAAAAAATTTTAGATCTTTTGCACGAGCTTTTATTTGAGCATGTTCGTCTGTGTAATTGCGCCTTAAGCTTTATTATTATCCTAGGATCGTAAATGAGCCATTAAAATCGTGTTGATTGTAAAATTAGTATTATTTGTCGGTCGTAGATAAACTATTTTATCTGCTTCCTTGTCAGAAAATGACATTTTCGACTCGTATATGAGGGGCGAAAATGTCACTTTATCTCCTTTTAGTTTTTTACATATTTTACCTCCCGTAGGGAGGTAGAGTGACAGCTTTACCTCTCCGTACCACCCAGAACAAAGAATAGTCGTTTTTTTTCTTAAATAATTATTTATTATTATTGAAAGTAAAGTTACAGTTTGTTAAATTAGTGAAGAATAATTCTGAACCAGCATTGTTATTGTCACTGTTGAATGCTGCAGGAGAATAAACATTTAAAACTTTAAATAAAATCTATGGGCGATATTTACTAAGATGGGTTAGGGTTTAGGACTATGGGAGGTATGTGGTTTTTAATCTAATTTCGCGTGTTTTTCTTTAAATTTAAATAAAACTTGTTGGAATTCTGGACTTACTATAAGCATATAAATGATTTCGCATGGAAAAAAACACAGGTTTTAAAAATTTCGTTAAAAAAATGGAAAAAAAACAAATTGACGGTGGGTTTATCCCCGTATAGTAGGCTTTTTAACTAAAAATACTCTGTTAAATGGGTTACTCACTTATATTTTTTATCGCTTTGTATCCCTAAATTTGCAGAGGTCTATATGAAAAAATATATTCTTACACAACACTTCTTCAATATGATGAAAATATTAAACTAAAATTTTTAATTCATGTATTTTTATCGATTGAAAACTGTCAAAACAGTTAAATGACGTTTCGCTCGCTGACGTTTTGCTCGTTTTGAACGAGAACCGTACCTTCTGAACTAAAAGAAAGCCTTCTACATCTATAAACGCGTGAACCACCAATTTTGAGAAGTTTTATTTTGTCCATCTTTATGGAATTTTCTATACATTTCGTCGTCTCCACCCCCCTCTTTAAATAAGATAACAAATATTTTTAATGTTGAAGTATTTAGATATTTCATTATTTTATTTATCATTTTCAGTTACAAATGGTAACGAAAAGCACTTACCTACACCCCCCGCGCCATTACTTAATTTATAGATGCCACCAAGAGGTTGCAATTTGGAGTTTAGGCGTAAGGCAAGGTCTGAGAGAAATGCAGGGAGGAACGAGAGTCGGCAATTGCTCTCCCTTTTCCATGCTTCTGCAAAAAATATCCGAATTTTCATAAAAATTTAGAAAAATTGCTAAAATCACACGCTCCTCTCGCCCCTAACGCGCAAGAATTTACCGTTGAAGAATTTCAAAACCGCGCAAAACCACCAAAACAATAAAAAAATAAGCAAATCCCCAACAACCCAAAAAAGCCGCGGAATTTTTATTACTAGTATTTTTTACATGCGCTATTCTTTAATTTGCGCTAGATCAATTACTAGGCGAAGATTGTTACGTTGGCGCGGTTTATGAATATGCCGGAATCAGTTTTAGACTATAATTGCTTGCTTGCTTGAAAAATAACAGCGCACAGCGGTTATAGCGCAAGATTTATACCGTGAAAAATTTCTTTTTAAGATTCCACGTGCTATCAGTTACCACAAAAACTTTAACTTCTTAGTTTTTTAGGCGCGTAGTTAATCGTCTTTGACAAGGTGTGCAAACGCCTAAGCAAACCAGATGTGCGTATGTAAGAAATCTTTGTTTTCATGTAATTATTGAAAACTAATTTTAATTTTATATGTATAAGTCTTTTTTCTTGATTTAAGAGAGCAGTGATCTCCCTGAATCAACTTAAACTGAGATACCATACGGTCCTATATATTGTCGTAAAAAATGCGCTAGAATATCGAATTGAAGCAAAAAAAAACCTGGAATTTGTTTTTTTAGTACTTAAAATACTTAATAATATTTATTTTGGACAAAAAATCAACCAATTCGTGATTGTTTTAAAATATAAAGCAAATAAACCACTTCTTGGCGGTGGTCTATAATATACGATGATTTTAGTCAAAATACAACATCCCGTGTCACTTTGAAATTTCTCAGATTTCTTGTTTACCCATATTTTATTAATATTTACGGATTATTTGGACTGTTTTAAGAAAAAATGGCCCTATGCGTCTCATGCCAGTACATTTTGACGTCTATCCAGGTAAAATTATCTTATAAATTGTGGTCTGGTTCGGCTTAAAATAAATTTTTCGATACGCATGTATATGTCAGCCTTCAAACCAAACTTTCGATAAACTATAGTCCTTAGTAAATACCGCACTGTATGTTTGTAGCGGATTCATAATGTCGAAACTACTTTTTTTGGGTTTTTCGCCACTAAGTTAAGGAAATTTTTTCAAAAATATGTTAACTGACTGACTTTGACTGATGTATATTTCAAATATTAACTTGACAGTTTGGTGTGTCGATAGTAGCCAACAAGGTATGGGTGAGTTTAATAAAATTTAAAATTATATTTGTTTGAGTGTTTTCGATTTTAGATTACATTTTAAAAGTACAAAATTTAAAGTGAAATCAAAAAAAAAGTTTAATATTTTGTTTTTCGTTTTAAAATATCAATGGTAAAGATTATCTTTTGTCTCTTAATTTATTTAAAAAAAAACCTTTTTAAAAATCGTGTTTTAAAATTGGAAGCCAAACTGTATTTATATCAACTGATATGCTAGCTATGCATTCATCTTCATTTAGATAGATGCAAGCTGCTTCTTTGATTTTTCGTTTATTTTTGTCTGGTTCTTTTTGTAATATACTAGTTTCTCCTCACATTACTCTATGATCATTTTCAAAAGAATGTTGGCAAATTTTAGATCTCTCCCAATCTCTCCTCCTGAAATACTCCTTATGGTCATTTATTCTAACTTCAAGAGGTCTTGAAGTTTCTTCAATATAAAATTGACCACACTCGCAAGGAATTTTAGAGACGATATTTTTTCAGTTTTGTTCAGCATTTAATGGTGTTGTTTTTGTTAGAATTGATCTAAGTTTATTTGATTTTTTAAAAATTGTTCTAATATTTTGTTAGCGATTCGTTTAATTTTTTCTGAAATACCTGTATAAAAGGCGAATGATTAAATTTGTTGGTTGTACATTATTATGTCTACGCGATGCCTCCGATCGGTCTACGTTCGCGCTGTATAGGCAAATTTTTATATTATTTAAAAACAACTGACAAACCAACAAATTTTTTTCTTTAGGAATTTACGCAGTGGGTTTTAACATATTTTTGAGAAAAATTCCTAAACTTGGTGGCGAAAAACCGAAAAAAAGTTGTTTCGACATTTAAAACTTTGTTATTCATTTGCTGTGATGTGCTCGGGGTATCATTTTTCCATGTCTCACTGCAGGTGGGATTGGTAGGAATATTCCCTAATATTATTCAGCTAGAAACCTCGCATTTTTTCGATAGAGACGTGTAAGTAAATCTTCACCTACATTCACTAATAGGGTGGCAGAAGTTCTCCGAAATGCATGACCAGTAGCTTTTCTTGTTCTCGGGTTTCAAAAATTTTACTATTTTACTAGGTATTTGTGCCATGGTATTTTTCCCTATAACCTGGAACGAGCACCTCCCAATTTGATAGGTAAGGAAAAACCGTTGGTGACTCACATTTTTCGGTCTCAGTGATGCATATTTCCTATACAGATCCAGCACAGGAACTCCTACCAACATGTCATCCGTAATCGGAAACGTTCTTTTTGTCGTCGTTTTTGAATTAAGTATTCTGACGACCAACATGTCACGCCGATCATCAATGTCACTAAACATCATGTTGATCAACTCATCGCAACGGCAGGCTCCCGCTATTCTAAAAAGTAACGCCACCTGAAAATAATAGAACATTGAGTTAGTTTCCCGATAATATGCAATTTTAGAGCTCAACATTTTACGAAAATAAAAACTAGTCTAGCTTGCAAGAAATATTCATCCGAATGCGTTAATTTCATCCCTTGTGAAAGTAGAGGCTTTCTTGAATGAAAACCATGAGTTTGGTGCTTCAAAAAGGCAATACGCTTGGGGCATTTTATGTCAAGATTTTCCTTCAAGCTAATGCCGGATCGGAGCATGCTGTATTTGCTCCATTATGATGACGGCTTTATTTTTTCTGCCAGCATCGAGAAGTACCCAATAACGGAACTTTTAGAAAATTTTCTCACTTTATTTTCCCCATCTATTTCTGAAACAGGCCATATTACTTTTCATACATTTCTCTTGATTTTTGGGGTAGCAAATCCAAAATGATAAGCTTTGCCTTTTCTTCCATATCTTGGTTTTCAGCACAAAATTCCATTTTTTAGAAATCGAAGAACTAACACAGATGAATAAACAACTCTTTTCTGTTTCAAATAACAACCATCAGCGTCCTAGCAAGAAGCCTACTAGATTGTATTTTTTCATTTAATGTTTGCATGGTGTTTGTTGATTGTTGGCAAACAACAATACATTACCTCACCGTACCGCGTAGTGATCCTTGCCGAAAAGCAGGAATATAAAAAATCAGCCGGTCGGAAGTACTTTTTGTTAGTGCATCTATTATTAGGTAGAAGATAAAATCAGATACATGCCTCTGGAGTAAAGTGCCTTTCCTCCCTTGGTTTTTTAGTGCCCCTAACGTCGGGCATCAACAAACCGCGAGAGGAGATGTGTCACTTTCCTCCCTTGCTATGTAAATAACTATTGTTTTAGCTTCATATGGTCTTTCTAACTGTCTATCAAATCTTGTATTTGAATTAGTTACACACTTTTCGTTGACCAATTTGAATGAAAGTTCGTATAGTCTGACCATCGATCTAGGAGACTCATTATTATTCATGGCCGATAAACATTTATTGCGACTCAGCGGGTGTTCGAATGGAAGCAGAAACGCACTTAGTGTTGTAATAGATCAGTGAATTTCTACCAGGGATCAACTTAAAGGTGAAGAAGATAATATGTTTTATTGACGGTTCGGTCTAACAATTTTTTTTTAAATGAAAAAATTATTTTAAACTAATAGACACATCCTACACCTACCAAATATATTTGATCATAGAATAAAAAACACTATGCTAAATTTCTAAAATTAAGTTTAACAGGTACATATATGTATAGTACATAAAAATAGGGGGTAGTAAAAAACAAATTTTAACTTGACAGTTTCACTCTCACTGTCGTCATTAAAGTCTATGATAATTTTTTCTCTGTGTAGCAGATCTATATTTACATATGTTTGTTTTATTTTGTGGACATCCCAGCTTTTACTTAAAATATTCTCTTCCGCCGGCCTAATTAAAGCTACCACAGAAGAATTATTTCTTTTAACCACTGCTTTTAGCTCATTGCATGTGTTTAATTGAATTAAACATGCAATGGTAAGAAGGAAGTCTCAACACTGTATGGCCCATTTCTTCCGCCAAAGTTTCATAATAGTACTGAAAATGCTTTAATTATTTCAAGCAATTGTTTTTTGGTGTAGCTATCCTCAAAATACATATTATTTTCTAACATATAGTCCTGAATGGTAAGTTTTGTGTCATTTGAACAAGGAACTTTATTTAGCCTTCTACTGTGGTAGCTCGTATTATCCATCACAATTACACTATTTGGAGGTATATTGGGTATGGTTGGTAAACCAGTCTTCAAATAATTCCGCTGTGGTATCGTCATGGTAGTCAGTATCCTAGATATTTTTGCCAACGCATTTAAGATAAACCCATTTTTTGTTCCAGCCAGACGAATCTACTCAACCTTTATCTGGAACTTCATGGGTGTCAAACCAAGTTTCATCGAGATAAGCAATATCCTTTTTACTTTCATATTGCAATTAAATATTCCATCCTCCATTTTCTTAAACGGGGCGAGTCCATAATCACTTGCCGTTTATTAATTTTTTTTTACTTTAAAACCGTTTTTTTAAATTCATTTTCTCAGTGTTTCACGGCAACACTATATTCCTCTATCATATTTTTTTAATCTTTGAATTAATGTTTGTAAAGTGGGAATCATTTGTTCTCTATACATTTGATATATTTTTCTACGAAAGATAGCCACATCACCCATGTCCAATTTCTTAGAAGTATTAGAATTCTTCCTTTTTCTTCTCCCAACTATCAGTTTATTTACTACACGCCACATTGTTTTTACCAATCTTCGTGTTAAAGCTGCCGCTTCCTTCACCGCACCAAATTTTGATAACCCACGTTCAAGAAGGGTGGTATAAACGTCAAATATCACTTTTTTGTATCAAGTGACAAACTATCGCGTTTAAATTGTTTTTTATCACTTATTTCTCTTGTAACGCCATTATTCCCCGTATCTTCACGTGATGTACTTGGTTATTCCTCCCACGGACCAAACATTTTTCATACAATCACAATTAACAACAAATAACTTCCAACCAAACGCCAACTGCTAACTGATTTCTAAAACTACAAATCAGCTTGATATCTTAAGCCTGTCGTAATTATTTTAGGAAAATTAATTTGTAACGTAATCACACCCTAATGTTATAACGCTTCACAATTAATCATAAAGTTGATAAGTTTTAATTTGGCCAAAAACGTGTACTTATTAAGAAATAATTACACATTTTTAAATTGGCACCTGTAATCCTCAGAAATGGTAGCATTTTTACAGTTTTTTTATTTACTTTCACACCCCGAAAAATGGGTGATTATTAGGGTAAGGGATTAGCATTTATAATGAGTAGATCTAATGGGGTGAGCGGAGGACAATGCATTAACATTTCAAAACTTTTGAAATATATCTGTTTTCAAAGTTAAGTTTCACTTAATGTAGGTTAAGAATGAATCGACAGTGACGCACTGAGGGGGAGGGGTTGGGGTTAAACCTTCCCCCTCTGAGTAGCCTGGTTACAATTTGCACAATCAAAAACCAGCAGAAATAAAATTTATAGGGAATAAATTACAAAAGCCTGGACTTTAATTTAAAAAAAAAATAAAAATCATAACTTGCAAAAATTTTAGCCTGCGGTTCTATAACACCTTTGATTTTTACGAATTCGTTTCAAATTGACCATTTTAATGTAATTTTATCAAAAAATTTGAGCATTTTTCAAACAAATTAATGGTAAATAAACAACCCAGTTCCCAAATTCCCATCGGTATTTACGATTTTAGTTTAATTTAAAGTGAAAAAATGCATTTTAAGGGTTATTTGCTCAAAAAATTTTGACTGTGGCGCATTGAGGCGTGATTTTGACATTAAATTTTAGGTAAATAAACAATTCTAAATTTAGTCCGCGCTTGTAAGCCCCTGTTTTCTTGTATCAATTATGGTCACATTTAAAAGTTTTTTTATTATTTTTTTAATTATTTATCCCTAAATCCTCCTCAAGCAGCATTTTTTCGACATCCGACTGTTTCTGACTAGGTCCGACGTCAGATCAAGTGAAAATTTTAGTAGTCGGTTGAAATATAACTAGTAGTTTAGTTGACGACGTAGTCTTTATTAGAGGGTTGCCGACGGTAAAATAAAATGACTTTGTAAGGTCGCCGCCATCGGCGACACAGACGTTACTTTTATCTGTTATACCATACTGCAAATCGCGATCGGGTCATTTAGCTTAGTTGTCTAGCATGATTGTATTAACTACGAAATAACTGCACGCGACGTTGGTGGATAAACCAGCCAGAATTAGTTTAAACAAATCGCCCTATTTCGTTGTCAGCCACAATTAGGCATTTTGTCCAAAAAATAACGTTAGAAAGAAGACCCGACGCCATAACCCTTTTGTTTTTAAAAATTTGCACTGAAAGTATGCCTAAAAAAGGAACAAAAAAAGAAAGAAGAAGTTCAATATTTCCCTAACAATATCCCTTAGAAAAAAATAATTCTTCAAAACACCCTTCTAAAACCCTGGCAAAATCTTTAAGTCAATCATCTTTACTATATGTCTGAGCATTTTGTTTATTCTATATCCTACTATTTTATGGCGAATGCGCTGGAAAAACAATATTTACTGTTGGACTGAGGTTGAATTATACTAGAATTATGATTATTTTATGTGGAGGCATTTTACTCTGTTTAACTTTTTTTTCAAAACAAAGCAAACCTCAATATTTCAAATAAAACACCATTGAACCCTTTCTAATAAACCAATAAATTTAATTACAGTGGCAAATCATGTGTTTTCCAAAAATAACATTACAACATCCATCTTTCTTTTATATTAACTAATGATATACAGTCTACAGTTCAATGAAACTTCGTATTTTCCTTGTATAATTTAACCAGTCCAAGAAAGGTTGCTCTGGCTCTGCAGTAACCTGAAACAAGAAAAAATAACATAATTTTACATAACTTAACACCAAAACGGTCTTTCTAGCGCATAGTTTAAACCGCCAACTTACTAGATTAGTAAGCCTTTGTTTTTTTTATTGATTATATCAAATTCTCCTTCCGTCAACTACTTAACACCCGAAAATAAAGTAGATAATAAAGGTTAGTTTTATAAACCGTGTCAAACAAAGAGAGACTTAGCGGTCTTATACTTACTAGAAACTAGTGTCGGTTCATTTGTTGAGTGGTAGATTCTTGTCACTAGTGATGTGTCAGTGGTTGGCAGTTTCTGTTACTGATCGGTCCCCAATTTGCACATGTCAGGCTTTAGGGGGTCCAATAAGTCCTAAAAATAACAGGACCAAGGTTGTCACCAATCATATGGTATTGATATTACAAAATTACTCTACCTTTGTCGTCAGTTGACACAACACTCACCTGTTGGTTTTATTTTGGTTTCAAGTATGCGTGAATTCCTTAAAGGGCATTGCCCAACCTCGTACAGCCTAGCCATGTCAAGTGTGGACCGTCTTGCTTGTCTCTGTGTGCATTGTTGGTCTGTAGGGTCCATATTTCCTGTGGTTTATACGATAGGCTGTGCAGACTTTAACAGGTTAAATTTTGATAGATATTCAGTTTATTTATTCAAACGAGGCGATCATCTGTCCTCATACGACTCGAGATTGGCCTAAAAGTATAAGAAATTCGAAATAAAGGAGGTTTATAGTCGTTCTAAAGAGGTAAACAAACAGTAAAGGGGAGAGAGATATTTGTCAAGGATCCGTATGTTACCTACACGGAAGGAAACTGTGACTAACCTGGATTATTTGGGAAGGCTTGGAGTGCCGGAAAGTGGTCTTTTTCTTGGCGAAAATCCGTGTTTTTCTTTAGGCATTTTATGGTTTTTCAAAATTAAATTCGACCGCCAGCTGACCGTGACGTTTGGGACGACGTTGCCAGATTGTCATAGGCGAAATCCTGGGAGTATACAGTGACTAACTTCACGTCACATAACTGTGATTTAAAGTTGCACATTACGTTACTGCTGAGTCGTTTTCGAGAAAACCAAGTGTCTACACTTATTGTTTATTGGTACTCCCAAAAAGATAAAGTCCATTTCTTGCTCACTACTGCAACCAATGCCTTGTTGTTAACTTCTGTTCGTCACGTGATCTCTCCCTATCCCGCTGATACAGAAGAAAATCTGACAACACCGCTTCGTTGTCTTTGTCAGTCTTAGGTTGATTAATAGAGACTTCCGACTTGAACCTGTCGCATTCGAAAAGTAGAATTTGGACCCCAGCCCCTGTCGATTTTTGCCCATATCAGAAAGATCGCCCAATTGTAATGCGTTTTCAGCAGCATCACCTAATATGGTAATCAGGATAAGCGATTTTCGACGGTAGTTTTCGCGCCTCTGAGGTTTTTGACCAATCGTTTACCCGCAGGAAGCTTCTTCTTTAGCGTCTGAGATTTTCTGGAGGGAAGGAAACACTTCTTTTCCGGCACCGTTTTGAGTGCCACGTTTAATTTTTCTTTTCCAAGAATACCGAAAAGAAGTCGTGCCCATGGCGGCCTTTGCAACCTGAAATCGTCGTGGACGGAATCCCCAGAGGTCCCATAAAAAGAAAGAAGTCTTCGTGGAAGTGCCCGTGGCCTGTGTTTGGCGTTTGAGGTGGCGATTTTCGAGGATTTCTTTTTGACCGTATAGGATACGGAAAATGGCCGGCTAGACCGTGGCTTATCAGCCGATCGATGGTAATTATATTCGATTTTTTTTTAAAGCGTTTTCCCTCCAGTTTATTTCAATATTGACTATTTTTTATTCTGTATTTTTCTTTGTGCTACAGATTGAGGAGGCCTCACGTCAACTCCCTGGGAGGTATTAGGTTACCTGCCATGCGGAATGTCGCCCTCAGGATGATTTGAGGTAAATATTTGCTGCGTGTGTACCTTGATTATTTTTGCCCTTGTAAGAAATTAGACTGTTTTCTGTCGTTTTAAGTAATTTTTAGTTTTATCGTCCGTGGTACCCACTATACGATAGAGTGTGAACTTATATGTTTTTTTATGCTTTTTTGGCGTATGTACTTTGAGTGTTGCCCCTCAGGCATGCCCCGTACAATAAGTAAACAGTAGTTTTTTGTGTTACTGTTTTACTTCTTTTTTTTCCTGTGTAAAATACATGTCCGTTATTAGAACTTAGTTATAAATGATACGTTAGGGTGTTCTCCCTTGTTCTAGAAGGTTGTTTTTATATCTGTCTAGGGTGCTTGGTTCCGGTGCACGGCCATGGGTGGTCCTAGTGCCGACTCTCAACATCATACATTCGACTTTCTGTCCTAAGTGCTGCTTTGCCCTGGCCTGAGATGCCTAGTCCAGTCATGAGTCCTGTGTACCTGTTCCAGGGATGTTTAGCCCTGTCATCGGCTAGCTATGTGGAAATAGATAAGAAATATTTCCCTGTCCAAACATTTTCTCTTTAAAAACCTTCAAAAAAAAAACTCATAAAATTTTATCAAAACTCATCAAAACAAGCTTCAACTTCATTTTTTTAATATGAGAACCATTTCAACTTTTTCATCTTTGATAAAAGAACTTTCCCTCATTGAAATTAAACATAAAAACAAGAGGAAAGACCCCTAAAATGTTAGTTTTAAAAAAAAACTATTTTATTTGTTAAAATTTACATTTATTGTTTTACACTATTTTCCAAAAATATATTTTGAGACTGTATAACCTGGTGTTTCATTGCTAAGTGCCCCACAACCGTGTGCTTACTCAAGTTGGCAAGAATGCCAGGCTCGATAGGACCCAAAGTATAGGAAGTTGTCATCTTCTTCTATTTTGTATGTTTATTTTGTAATGTAACAATACTAACACGTTTTATAGGAGGCAAGCTAAACAAATAGAGTATTTCAAATGTAGGAGAGATGACCCCCCAGGAGCAACCAGCAAATCCCATAAATCAGGTAAAAATAAGCTTGGAAAAGATTAAAGTTGGGTTTATATAGAAAATAACATATAAGAATAACTATTGGTCACATGTGATCGCCTGGCTAGAACTCCGGTTTCTTTATTAATTTTTTTCGTAGTAAAGTGGTCTTGGTTGAAGAATTTCGACTTCTGAATGGTCAAAAAGTACTATATACTATAATTACTAATTGAGAAATATTTAAACATTTATTTCCTTCAAAGTCATAAATATCTGGCGATTTCCAAAACTATTTACTTCCAGTCAAAATTAAGCGCAGTGGCCCGAAAATTCTAGGTGTAGAAAACGTATTACATTTTTAGTACAAAAACGACGATGTTGTTGATCGTCGGATTTGGTCAGTCGGGCGCTACTACGAGAGTCGCCTACTGTCATCGGAACGACCAAAATTTTTATGCTCCATTTCAGTGCAAATGCCGGTCTCAAGGTCGCCATCATAAAGTCAGTTTACAACGTCGGGTTGTGAATGCCGCCGTCAGAGAACCGAAATACGACGTCCAAATGCTGCTTGGGCCCCTCCCCCCGAAGTCAATTCCTAGGTGCGCGACTTAAAAAATCATAACTTTTGAAGCAACGCTGCTAAGAATATGCAGTTTTCAGATTTGAGTTAAACCAAATACTTTCTAGATTTAAGAGGAAAAATTGTTGGGGAATGGTTAAGAGCGTGAGTCTGCATGAGATTGAATTAGAGGGTTTGTATTAATAATTTTTAGACTGGACAGTGTTTCAACATGTTTTTTCAAAAAGATATTTAAGCAATAGAGGCCACGCTTATTATGACTTGGACTCCGATGAAGAACTTTTTTATCCAGCAGAAATTGGTCCAGGCCAATCATTCATATTCACATATGATGAGTATTTGTCGGAAAAGAACAGAAAAGAAACGTAGGTCAGAAAAAGCACAGCGTCGTTCACATGCTTGTTTTTTTGAGTTAAAAGACACAAATTTTCGATCGTTTATTTTACTATTTTGGTTACGCTCTTGTTTTAACCGTACCTGGGCCATTCTCAGTAAACTTGAGAAAGTGATGTCCTGAGCTTTTTTCTCCTATATTTATTTGCCAAATTTTTTTAAAAATTGCTATTTTAATTTTTTTATTTAATTTGTAATTTATCGCCAAAACCATCAAAAAAAATATATTTTACTAACCTGTTGTTTTGCTACCTTAAAATGGCAAATTGTCATGTCCCTAACTCCTTTTTTTAAATATTTTCAAAAATATTCCTAAATTTAGCAGAAACCTGTAACAAATTTTTATATTTATAAAAAGACTACTGTGTAAATAAGTCAACTATATCAAGCAAAACCAACCCTACCTAAATTTTGCATCAGGTTCGCCACACGCTTTATTTTGGATGAAAACCGCTAGATGAACCAAGCTTACGACTTTGTGTCACCAGTGAAAAACCATCGTTTATTCTACTCTAATTCGAAGAGGAAGCTCTGTTTTTAGTCAGATCAGCGGTATTTTGAGAAGTGAGATGAAAAATTGGTGCGTATTTTTATTGCATGTCAGGCTTACCACATCAATTATTGTCTTTATAAAAAAAATATTTTTATAGCAAAATGCGAGAATGTGAAATATTTTTGTAATTGGATTTAAATATAATTTTTTTTTATTAAATTTTCATATTATGTAGTCTAATTTATATCGAAAAGTCAAATTCGGAACGGTTATATCCGAACGTAACTTTTACGTGGCGAACCCTGACAAATTGTTTAGTTAGAAGATACAGATATAAAGATCGTGAACGACAGGCTTAGGAAAGCTAAATCAAGACCAAAATACAAAACAAAAGAAAAGGAAGCAAAACAAACTTACGGCTTTCTTTCTTTTCTTATTTATACCAACAGCCAACGTTTCGGTCCTAGGTCTGGACCATCATCAGGGCTAACAAACAAAATTTTTTCGATATTTTAGTTTTTATGCCTACTTCATTGTTAATATAAATAGCTATTTTACTTAAGTCCCCTGATGATGCTAACGTTGTTAGCGAAACGCGCGTCGAGTGCAAAAAAGTGTAGTTTTGGTTTGTGGAAAACAATCATAACTTTGTAAAAATAAGATGTTAAAGTCAAGATCGAGAATAAAACAAAACACCTAAACACGTAAAAAGGATATGGTACATACATAATAAAGCATTTTGAAATAAAAATATTAATAATAATATAATTAATATTATATATGTACCATATCCTTTTTACGTGTTAAAAATTCATAGATTTTTTATGTGTTTTTTTTTATATAAACATTTACAATTTATTTTAATCTCGATCTTGTGTGTTGCGTGTTTTTTTAAAGATTTTTTAACATTTTTAAACTAGATTTTAACCTTTTTTTTCTTAAGTAAAAGAGCTATTTACCATACATAATAAAGCATTTCGGATTAAAAATATTAATAATTATAATAATATTTTTAATCTAAAATATTTTATTATGTATGTACCATATCCTTTTTACGTTTTAAAAATTCATAGAATTTTTATTTGTTTTTTTTTTGTATAAACATTTACAATTTGTTTTATTCTCGATCCTGTTTGTTGCGTTTTTTTAAAAGATTTTTTAACATTTTTAAACTAGATTTTAACATCTTATTCTTAAGTAAAAGAGCTATTTATATTAACAGTAGTAAACTAGTAACTGTATAATAAAATAATGTTCTTTGTTTTCTTGTTAGCCCTGATGATGGTCCAGACCTAGGACCGATACGCTGGCTGTTGTTATAAATAATTAAATAAAACATTGTCTAAGAAAGCCGAAAGTTTGTTTTGAATCAATTAAAATAAAGTGAACGAGAAACAGCCTGATCTTTACAATAACAAAAAAATGAAAAAATTCAATATTATACACAAAATTGTACAAACAAATATAGGAAAGGTATACAACAACCGTTTACTACATCGCAAAAGTGTTTTTATGTAAAGAAGAGACATTTGCTTTTTCTGGAAAATTGAATTTCATTTGATCAAGTTAAATGAGAATGGCCCACCTACCCAGACAGCATCATTCGTCCCAGGGACGTACATTTTACATCCATTTTACGTTTATACGTCCCGGGACCTACTACCTAAGTATTTTTAGGTCTTTTCTTGTACGCACTTAGTACGTTATTAAGTTGTCATAACTTGGACGTAGTTTATTCATGGACAGCGGCGTGCAGTCCATAGAAGTAAGAGAAGCAGTGCTTCCCCTAGAAAAACATCGTCTTCTTATATGTAAGTTTTGAAATAGTAGTAGTAGTAGTAGTAGTAGTAGTAGTAGTAGTGTATGTTAATAAAGGGTTTCTCAACCTTAAACTTTGCAGATAAGCTTCAGTTAATAGGGGTTATAAGCCACAGCTTATAACTCGACATAGCGTCAGTTTTGATCAAGTGCGCATGTGCAGTAAACTCCAAACGTACGATACGCTTGACGCGCGGTGTATCGTTACACCACGTTGGAGATCTCTTATCCAACGAGATGCGACAGTCGGCGTCGGCACCTTTGAAGATGGGGGTCCCGTTTTTCGTGACCTTGATTTCGTATCCATCGCTGTAAATGAGTCTTAGACCCGCTCCGATTGGCTCGTCAGATTTAGTCCATGAGCCGGAGCCGAAAAACCGGTTACATTTTTTGATATATTAACAATTAATTAGCTATAGGTGGATAAAAAAGCAAACGGATTTTTTGGAGAAGGGGAACAGAAAGATATGTCAAATAAATTTCAAGTAATTTTTCGGTATATTATTATCATTATTAAAAAGAAAATAACAAATTAACGATAATTAAGTATTTTAAAATATTAATCAAAAATAGTTTTTGCTATAAAATGATTTAATTAATTGTACAAATACATACATTTTTTACAGATGAGATCAAAAAATCAGATTTTTCTATTTTTTTGATTTGATTGATAATTTTTTGGAAAATTGCTACAGGGGTGTTCGAAGTCGTTCACTTCCATTAAAGATATCAAAATTTTCATTAAAAACGTTTTCTGGTTGAAAAACATAATTAATAAATTCTTCGGGGGCGGGGGAGGGGGATTTAAGGCTACCAGAAATATTTTTGTTTGTAGCTAAAATTTAAAAGAAGTTTACTTACGTCTAGCTCCTGAGAACTTTTACTGAAAGCCTCACATATGCCGCATTTGTTAATATCCATGCACTTTTTTAACAAATACCCACGTACATAAGTGAATGCATTTTTCACTGGTAATGATTCTTGTCGGTAGCTATAATTTGGTAGAGTAGCTGATTTATTTTTATTTTATAGAGGTAGGGACAAAAAAAGAGGACAATTGTACCTAACCTAAAATTGGTTTTCATTCAGTGTTTGTTTCTTTTTAATTTTTTTTTGGAAAAAAGAAAATATGGATACTGAAACCCAGATGTTGGGTTTATTAGTGTTTTTTTGTGTTTATCCATGGCTTACATGCTAAAAAAGAAAAAAAGAAGATTTAAAACCAGCCCTATTAACAGAGAAAGAATTTTTCAAAAAAAAAAACAAAAATAGCAGAAAACCGTTTAAATAATTACCAAAGAAAGTAACCAAAGTACTTACCTTCATCATCCTCCATTTTACTCACAAAATCCAAAACAAATCGGAAAAAAAAACAGAAAAAATTTATTGAAAAACAAACCAAAAACAAACAAAGCCCTTGTCAAAATGAAACGTCAAAACAGGCGGCGCCACAGTATGATATCACGTGGTAAAAACCGCGACCTTTCATTGGACGAATATCTGAACGCGCTCTCGACGTTGTCGGCGAAGATAAAGTTGGTTCATCTCGGCCTACCGATACCGTCGTACCGATAACGGCAAAAACTTTATGAATGGTATGATGGCATTTCCATTGTTGATCTTCTAGCGATAACAGTAACGTCACCGTTCGCCGATATAGTCCAGTTTATAAATCCAGGGTAAATAGGATTGAAAAAAAAGTTTTTGAAAAGCCCGTTCAAGTTTTTTCCTTCGTAAATATTTAAAATTTGATTGAAATAATTTCTGCCATATTACTTTAAGCGAATTTATAGTTATATTTCTTCCTTATTTATTATTTTAATTTTATTAATAAACGGCAAAGGCATAAATTAAATTTTAAATTTTAAACGATAAAGGCAGTTAAATATGTAAAAGAGCTTACAAAACTAAGTACCTATACTTACCGTTTTGTATCTCTAGGAAAAGAGAAAAAACTGATGCCCATACCACTTTTTGACATACAGCCGCGATAAGCACACTAAGTGCCCGGCATGATTAAAAATACTGATAAATAAATCACAACCAAAATATGGCAAGAACGATGTCAAAAATAAAAAAAACTCTAACTCTAAGGTTTTGAAGCTTAGACCCGCAGTCCCGATCATGCGCATAAAAAAAGGGCTTGCTGACTGTCGCATCTCGTTGGATAAGAGATCTCTGTCCACGTATCGTAAGGAAATGCCGAAATCAAAAGGAAGTTTAGTACTATAAGCGTGTGTATTCCCAGACGTCTAGCGAGGCGCGGTAAGTGGTGTTTTTCAAACCTAAATAGTGTCAAACACTCTGGTTCCGCCACCTTGTCAAAGTTGAACCTTCCAAAGCAGCCTATCCACGGAAAATTTCGATGATGATGGCATCATTGATGTCACCCAATGAGCATTTTCAGAAACTTCTGGTGACAGATATTTATATAATTATTATAAAGAGGGTTCCATTGATACCTTAGGGTATTTAGAAGTTTCCTACAAGAATTGAGTTTGTATATTTGTTTTATTAAAGGCTCCAAATTGATGGTACCCTAAAGTAACATAAAACTGGCGTTAACAATATTTCCACGGACATCTTTATAAAAATTAAAGTAATCGGTTCAAATGTTATATAAATTGGTGTTAACAATGTTTCCATCAACATATTTATAAAAATATAAGTCATCAGTGACAAAAGTTATATAAATTGGTGTTTGAAATCTTTCTGTCAACCCACCTATAAAACCGTAAGTAACTATCAATTAAAGATATATAATAGATTGGTTTTTAAAATGTTGCTATCAACCCACTTATAAAACTTAATTAACCAACAACAAATTTATATAAGATAAGATTGAAAATATTTCGAGAGACACTTATAAAAACTTGGGAACTCACACATAATAGGTATATAAATTGGTGTCTGTAATATTCTTATGAACTCATTCATAAACCTTTTTTGCCCTTAAGGTTTTTTCTATAATGTTGTTGTTAATTTCTTTATATACTGATTATAATACAACTGTTTTTAGAACAAAAAAAACAATTTTAATTTATTTTGGCAATTATAATAACAAAACAAACAAGATTTTTTAAGGTTAATTTTGTGACATCAAAAGGCGCGTTTTTGCGAGATACCATACCATTATTATCTTGTTTTAATTACATCAATCTGAGAGAGATAAGAGATCCAAATCTTCTTGAGATAGTTGCCGATGACAGATATCGGGGTCGAATGCATTTTACACCCGATTCCCACCAGCGTTTCCCATGCGCAGTCACCCTGACTCAAAAAACTCATCACGTGGTCCGACATGAACTTGTATAGGCAAATCTCGCTTAGACCACGTGATACGTGTTTTGATTCGGGGGACTCACGAATGAGAAACGCATAGATGGGAACCGTGTTTTAGAAAAAGAGAACAATATATTAACCGTGTTAAGGTCGTAAAAACGCACCGTGAAACGTCGAGCGCATACGCTGATACTGCTGGTCGGCGGCAAATGTGAACAGTGTGTGGAGTCGGGTATTTTTCCTGGTATGTGTAGTATGCTGGATCTCTCGAGGAATGCATTTAGGAAAAGAGAACAATGGTAACTATGTTAAGCTCGCAGAAACGGACCATCAGTGTTCAACACTGCGCCATCTGCAGCCCTTTGTTCCAAGTAGCATCATTTTTTAAAAGGGTCATAAAATAGTGTTTGTCGAGGTAAACAGTGGTATAGTTGTATTGTTTTTTTTATAGAATTGTCGGAAATTTTCGCCATTTTGGATTACAAAAATAGATTTTTGGCCTAAATAAAAACGTTATTTATGGGGTTTCAACATGTGTTTTAATCGAAATATTGCTTGTTAGGGTTAAGAACAACATACAAAATTCAATATTTGTCCCATAAAGAAAAAAACGCGTATGAAAAAAAACTGATATTTAAATGAATATTTTTTTTCCCGTTTTCTCAAGTATTTTTGGAGCCCATGAAATTTACGTGAGTGTATTCGAAAACTATACAGTACACACGGGACCGCAGCTAATTTTCAGAGTAGGATGACTTGAAAAACAGCTTTTATTTGACTATAGTATATAAATATTCATATTCCTGCTTCAGCTTATCTCACTTTCATTTTTATTTATTTTAGAAGATTGCTAAACACCATTTTATAAATTTTTTTTATTGTAAAAAGAAA
The DNA here is from genome assembly GCA_963921995.1 of Oxystoma pomonae. Taxonomy (NCBI): domain Eukaryota; kingdom Metazoa; phylum Arthropoda; class Insecta; order Coleoptera; family Brentidae; genus Oxystoma; species Oxystoma pomonae. The sequence goes on from OY998169.1 coordinate 12,882,934, forward strand.
AAGAATAATACATAACAAGCAAAGGGAAGAAAGATGGAAAATCTATATTTCTAAATCCATAAAAACCTTTAATTTGTTATGTAGTGTTGTTAGAACAGTTGTAAAACCTTTTTATAATAATCTCTATACTTGAGGGCTCATAAGGAAGTTTTATAAAATCTATATGGTGTTTTTCTATCTATATAAGCTGTTGTTGAATAGTTGTTTTTCAAGTCTTTTTTACTCATTTAAGAGATATATTAGAGTTATAAAATTATCACCAACACTAAATAATATAACTTTTGGTTATTTTATGAAGGTTTTATATTATTTGCTGTAACTTTTATATAGACAAAAATGCTCATTGGGCATCATTTTCTTCATCGTCATCATCAAAACTAAAGACTTTAAAAATGTCTTCCATTTTTGAACACGACATTTTCTAGGTAATAAAAAACAAAAATGAAATGAGAGCAGCCTTTGCTTGACTACTTAGAGCCCTGCTCTCACTATGAAACTTTTTAATGCATCAAATTAGTTTTTACGCAAGAGAAAAAAAGAGACAAGCAGATTGTGCCTTATTTTAACCTGTTATTAGAAAATTTGATGCATGGAAAAGTTGTATAGTGATAACAGGGTATAACAAATTTACAAGATACGTAACTAGGCGACGTATCCTTTCTGCATAACGTACGTTGCGTTTACGTCATGCCGTGGCTTATAACCCCTAATTACTAAACACTTAAAGTTAATTTTCAGTTTTATCAGCATTCGTATCCTTGCCTTATTTCTATCGAGTCGACCAATCAAGCAGGTGCACTTTTAAAATCATGGCGAATGCGTGACAGCTCCCGCTGATTAAATGCACGAAAACCTCGTTAGGTACGATTAGAGACCCTGTATACGATTTTTGACAGTTATTGCTTTACCAGAGGTGAGCAACTGGATTTGACAGTTGTTAGGGAAATATTTGAAATTGTGTTTTGGCAATGATAGTTGGTAACTCCTGACAATAAATAACTTTGGCGCTGTCAGATTTTTTATTAAGAAACGGAAGGGTTAAAAATCGAATTTTGCTGTATCAAAAACTGTAAAAGTGCATGCCTCGACGAATTTCTATTGTTCCATTGTCTAACAGAGAAAGAAACTCAGGAAAAGTGAAAAGAACACATGCATTTACCAAGCTGAAAAATTAATAAAAATAGCCGAATTTGCCAGGTAAGTGAGCTACAAGAGGTAGTTACCAACATACGCATTTCGCATATACTTCGTTAATAAATAACATTATGTTTTCATGATTTATTGTAAGGAAAAGACTAGCAAAAATATAGATCATATGAGTCTTTATATTTTAGCTAATAATTACATTTTTGAAATCTACCGTGTGTATTCACTGTTTGTATTTCTTTTTTTTTTGTCAAAGCTTGACATATTTTACTAACCAAAAAAAATCAATTTTTCAAAAACTGTCTGGGGAAATTATAAAAAGAGACAACAAAACATCAGTCCATTTCATAAAGTCCGTTTTACATGCAAATATAAAAAAAAAAACTAAAAATAGAGGGCAATATGAGTTGACCACCTCTGGTAAAACAACAACTGTCAAATGTATAGAGGGCCTCTAGGTACGACCGTCCCTGCATACGAAATGATGTTTTGATTCATTTGATCAGCTGGAGCTGTCACGCATTCACCATTAGTTTAAAAGTACACCTGCTCGATAGGTCGACTCGATAGAGATAAGGATACGAATGCCGATAGACCCGAAATTTAACTTTAACGGTGGGATTTACTAAAAAGGTTCGTCTATTTTAGAACTGTCCTAAGTTTAGGTAAAATTTTTGGTTTTAAGCATTTTAAACCAACCCTCCTTTAGTTTTAAACATAATTTGATTTATAAGAAGAATTTCAATAAATTTGTTTATTGAATCTTTTGTTGGATTTAAAAAGAAAGTTTCAATTTAGAAGAAAAGAAAATTCAAAAATTTAAGTCCACGCGGGGTTTAAATAGTAAAGACTAGAACAAATTAAAATAGGGGTTATATGTCACTCTAATTAAAACTTACCCTTGTTAATTGATTTTTACAATTAATACTTCATTTCACACAAGGATTTAGATGAGTAATAATAAAACAAGGATTAGATGAATTTTTTATTTATTTAAAAGGTGCTTTTATTTCTGAAATGTATTAAAAAAGTTAAATGCAAATTTCTGTCACTCTCGAAATGTCAGTTGCAAAATATTAGCTGCGTTTAAATCACAAACAGCGAGTTCGGATTTCTTACCTCTGCTTGTAGCTTGGCGCATGCTCCAACCAACACCATACTTAACTAAAAAGCCAGTTAACTCATTTTCGTTTCAATATCTTTGGCCTATGATCGGTGCCATATTGACACCAAACTGACAGAAAATCCATGTTTCAGTTGTCAATTTGGTTATAAAAATGGCAGCCACAATAGCCTAAAGGGCACTGAGGCGGTAGTAGTTAACAGGCTTTTTAGTTGAGAACGGTGGTGCCCCAACCTCTACTGATGAAAGCTACAACTTTGAAATGAGTGGGCTTTGAGTAAGGAAAGTTTTCTTGACTAAGCTTTTAGATAACCTCAATTTTTTAATTTCAGTTTGTAAACAAATTAACACAAATGTTTTGGGCATTTTGTTTGGTATATTTTTCGTGCATAATCAGTGACCTTAACTTATGTTTGTTTTGCCTCTTGGTGCCCTCATAAATATATTTTTTGTGCTAAAAACGGGTTCAAAATATGGCAGAGGTGATCTAAAAAATCACCAACTTTATAACCTCAAACACAGATAATGAAGCTACTATGTGCCAAATTTTTGCCATTTTAAAACCTGTAAAAAAAATAGTTTTATATAGTACATATGCACGGCACGGCTGCCATACAAGCACTTTGTAAACCTACAATGCCAAAAGGACTGGTCCAGGAATGCGCGAACGCCCTCCAGGATCTAGCAGGGGAAAAAGAGTTTGAACTTGTCTGGGTTCCAGAACACATGGTGATCCCAGGTAACGAGATGGTGGACGAGAAAAGGGTCAGTTCAAGCATAGGTCGGACCGGAACCGTGTCTGGGATTTACCAGAGGTCAGATGAAATCTGTCACCAAGAAATGGACCCATACAAGACTAAATCAGAAGTGGCAACACACAGGGGATGCTAGGCAAGCCAAAACAAGAAGGGACTGGTTACTGCGCAGGAAACGAACAGAGATAGCACCCCTAATAGGAGTCCTCACTGGACACTACGCGCTCCAAAAGCACCTGGCAGAGATGAAGGTAGTGCGGGACTTAACTTGCGGAGAGTGCTGGGAAGAGGATGAATCCTCACACCACTATCTTGCAAGGTGTCCGGTCTACAGAGGAATCAGAGAGGGAATCTTCGGAGAGGAAGTGTTCGAGCCGGAACACCTTCCGACGCTGAAATGGTCGGATATCCTGACCTTTATCCAAAGGACGGGAAGGTTCGACCATGGTGGAGTGGGAGTGTGAGGGGGAAGCTCTGGGGGATGGCGAAAAGGGCTCGCGTAGAGCCTAGTCGCCGGGCCGGGAGCCCCCCTTATTCTACTACTACTACTACTACTACTACTACTACTACTACATTTTCTCCTAGTATATTTTGGGAAAGAAGCAGTTTCTGAGTGATATTTTGCAAAATATTACAAAATAATCAATAATTCTGTGTATTTTCTTTGTGGGTAAGTATTTTTACTTAGTAAATCTTAGTAAATCCCACTGTTTGTGTCTACTAAAGGAAGGGCAAAACCGCCTATGAAAATCCTAAATGAGGGTAATTTTTTAAAAATAGCTTCGTTTATTTGATATTTCCTTGCATGCCCTGTTTATTGAACATGTCTCTCACTTCTAACGTAAATTTTTATATAAGTATTTTTGATTCTCTTAAAGTAATTGGTATTTTATTAATATCCATCCTACGTAAGGAACTCTTTTCCGGGTGGGTCAACCATGAATAAGGACTACTGAGAAGTTTTCTGACTTTAAAATCGCCCACCCCCCCCTAGGCATAAAAAAATATTAAAATAATTTATTAACGTCCTTCAAGGTACGTACCAAAAAGGTCCCCTGTACGTAACCTGTATGCACATTCCCAATGAGCATTTTCAGAAACTTCTGCTGACAGATATTTATATAAAAATTATAAAGAGGGTTCCATTGATACCCTAGGGTATTTAGAAGTTTTCTACAAGAATTGAGTTTGTATATTTGTTTTATTAAAGGCTCGAAATTGATGGTACCCTAAAGTAACATAAAACTGGCGTTAACAATATTTCCACGGACATCTTTATAAAAATTAAAGTCATCGGTAACAAATGTTATATAAATTGGTGTTAACAATGTTTCCACCAACATATTTATAAAAATATAAGTCATCAGTGACAAAAGTTATATAAATTGGTGTTTGAAATTTTTCTGTCAACCCACCTATAGAAACGTAAGTAACTATCAATTAAAGATATATAATATATTGGTTTTTAAAATGTTGCCATCAACCCACTTATAAAACTTAATTAACCAACAACAAATTTATATAAGATAAGATTGAAAATATTTCGAGAGATACTTATAAAAACTTGGGAACTCACACACAATAGTTATATAAATTGGTGTCTATAATATTCTTATGAACTCATTCATAAACCTTTTTTGCCCATAAGGTTTCTTCTATAATGTTGTTATTAATTTCTTTATATAGTGATTATAATACAACTGTTTTTAGAACAAAAAAAAACAATTTTAATTTATTTTGACAATTATAATAACAAAACAAACAAGATTTTTTTAAGGTTAATTTTGTGACATCAAAAGGCGCGTTTTTGCGACATCAAAAGGAGCGTTTTTGCGACATCAAAAGACGCGTTTTTGCGAGATACCATCCCATTATTATCTTGTTTTAATTACATCAATCTGAGAGAGATAAGAGATCCAAATCTTCTTGAGATAGTTGCCGATGACAGATATCGGGATCGAATGCATTTTACACCTGATTCCCACCAGCGTTTCCGATGCGCAGTCACCCTGACTCAAAAAACTCATCACGTGGTCCGACATGAACTTGTATAGGCAAATCTCGCTTAGACCACGTGATACGTGTTTTGATTCGGGGGACCCACGAATGAGAAACGCATAGATGGGAACCGTGTTTTAGAAAAAGAGAACAATATAGTAACCGTGTTAAGGTAGCAAAAACGCACCGTGAAACTTCGAGCGCATACGCTGATACTGCTGGTCGGCGGCAAATGTGAACACCCCGGAAAATACTCGCCTGTACACCCTTGGACCCCGCAATCTAACTTGAGATATTTACCTCTGACAGTTATGCGGGCTTGAAGTGTGTGGAGGCGGGTATTTTTCCTGGTAGTATGCTGGATCTCTCGATGAATGCATTTAGGAAAAGAGAACAATGGTAACTATGTTATGCATCATTTTTTAAAAGGGTCATAAAATAGTGTAGACGAGGTAAACAGTGGTATAGTTGTATTGTTTTTTTTTTATAGAATTGTCGGAAATTTTCGCCATTTTGGATTACAAAAATAGGTCTTTGGCCTAAATAAAAACGTTACTTATGGGGTTTCAACATGTGTTTCAATCGAAATATTGCTTGTTGGGGTTAAGAACAACATACAAAATTCAATATATGTCCCAGAAAGAAAAAAACGCGTATGAAAAAAAATCTGATATTTAAATGAATATTTTTTTTCCTGTTTTCTCAAGTATTTTTGGAGCCCATGAAATTTACGTGAGTGTATTCGAAAACTATACAATACACACGGGACCGCAGCTGATTTTCAGAGTAGGATGACTTGAAAAACAGCTTTTATTTGACTATAGTATATAAATATTCATATTCCTGCTTCAGCTTATCTCACTTTCATTTTTATTTATTTTAGAAGATTGCTAAACACCATTTTATAAATTTTTTTATTGTAAAAAGAAAAAGAATAATACATAACAAGCAAAGGGAAGAGAGATGGAAAATTTATATTTCTAAATCCATAAAAACCTTTAGTTTGTTATGTAGTGTTGTTAGAACAGTTGTAAAACCTTTTTATAACAATCTCTATACTTGAGGGTTCATAAGGAAGTTTTATAAAATCTATATGTTGTTTTTCTATCCATTACTATGTACCATACATTTTTATAAGCTGGTGTTGAACAGTTGTTTTTCAAGTCTTTGTTACTCATTTAATATATATATTAAAGTTATAAAATTATCACCAACACTAAAATATAACTTTTGGTTATTTTATGAAGGTTTTATATCATTTGCTGTAACTTTTATATAGACAAAAATGCTCATTGGGTTGTACCTTTTACGTCCAATTTAGGTCTTTTATTGGACCACTGCAGGACATACAAATTTCGCATTTGGTGCATACACAAATTTTCCATATCCCTTGGACGTACCTGAGACGCACATAGCGTTGAATAATGCATGTATAATGTAAGTCCCTGATACGTACAATGTACTCTTTTTCCGAGGCATAGGTACGAGGCACGTACCTGGTATGTAAATTTGCTGTCTGGGTTTATTTTAAAAAAAACCAATCAATCTCTACAATATAATACCAGGTGACCAATACCATAATAAATTATTTTGTCTTTATTATATATATATATATATATATATTAAGTAGTCCATAGGTGGAGAGATTAATGAAAAAATTAAGTCATTCTCCATTGTTTATTAAAGATTCACCCAACTGTCATAAATAATAAAACCAGACAGAATGGAAACCACTACTGCCAGATTTTTTCATTTTTTACCCCTAAGAAGTTTTCAGAAGAGTAACCTAACCGCCTAATTCCATAAGCATGAAATAATTCTAAAAAATTAACGGAGAATCACACAAGAGTTTCAAAATTACAGATATGAAAATACAACAGCAATAGACTAGACCTTGTATTTTAGACCAATGGTAATGGACATTAGCAATGGTTGTCGTCAAAATTCCACCGTTAGAAGGTGGAAGTTAAATGGTAGTCCCGCTCAAAGGTGGTACATTAATGCTAACGGCACCATTACCAGTGCTTGTGACCTCAACTGGCTTTTAACAGTCGACCATTATGGCACTCAATATGTAAGAGACGTAAAGCTGATACCGGAAGAGGAGCAAACGTTTCGTCAAACGAAAGAAAAACAGGTCTTTTACTATCATCGTAAATAACAATATAATTATATTTTGTAAAGGTTAAGCTGTATTAAATGTCAAATATTTTAAATAAGATTTTATGTTCAATGATGTGCCAATTTTCTGTATACCAACGGGCATTGCAATGCCGAATCGTCTGGAAATGCCTGAAATGCCCATGCCAATGCCCGCAATGCCCGAAATGCCCATGCAAATGCAATGCCCAAGGGGGGCGTGGGAAATTTTGATGGTATAGTTCATCTTTTGTTGTAAAGTTTTACAAGTAATGGCAGGTGGACTGATAATCCAAATACACAGGCTGACGTTTTTGAACTTTTGAAAAGTTACACAAAGAAAATCTACTGTTTCTAACTAATTTAGGGTTGCTGGGTACGAATATGATAACCGTTCTCCTCCATTACCTCGTATTTTTGTGTAACGCATAGTTGCTAATTTTACCATTATTTACTGGGCGCATAAACTATTATCATGTTTACCCGCAAAATAAATGACGTAAGTGAGGATGAATATGGAATTAATTTGATAAATACACCAGCAGAACTAGAATACATTTATTGACAATTATTATTTGTTAAATGAAATCAACTAAAAACTATTTATTAAGTCAGTATAATAGTATTACATACACAGAATGTGTGCAATATATACTTCAATAAAAATGCAAAAAAGACCATCAGTTTCAATTCTTTCTCTCCCATTATTGCAGAGTAGCAACGTCCTTGATATCGAGTTTCCATCGTTCTTATATCCTTATGAAACCGCTCTCCCATTTCATCGCTAACATCTCCAAGATTTTCCGGAAAGATGTCGAGATGTGAGTGAAGAAAGTGGATTTTCAAGGACATGCGACATCCCAAAGCTTTATATAAGACCAGAAGTTGCTGCACCAGTTCTTCGTAATTTTCGTCGTTATTTTTGCCCGAAAAACCTTTCGTAACATCGACAAAGGCACGCTATGCATCTAACTCCTTTTCATTTAAAGTCTGTTCAAACAATTCATCACGCATCATTTTACGAATATCAGGTCCTATAAAAATTCCTTCCTTTAATTTTGCATCACTTAATTTTGGAAAGAACTGTTTAAGGTAACTAAATCCTGTGCCCTCTTTGTTCATAGCTTTGACAAAATTCTTCATGAGGCCCAACTTAATATGAAGACGGGGCAGCGGGATCTTGGCTGGATCTACCAAAGGCTCATACTTGACATGTTAGTACCGGGCCTAAATGATTCTCTAGGGGGCCACTCTTTTTGTAAGTAATGTTTAGTTGTAGCTCTCAAAGACACAAAAAGCAACAGTATTTTGTAAATCCACCTTGCATACCAAGTAATATTGCAATAACTTTCAGATCTCCACAAATTTGCCAGCTATGTTCTTTGTAGTTGATATGATTTAGAATTAGGGCGAGATCTTCATACGTTTCTTTCATTGAAATAGAGTGTGCCACAGGAATAGACGGCTTTATGTTCCCATTATGCAGTAAAACTGCTTTTAGACTGTACTTTGATGAATCTATGAAAAGACGCCATTCGGATGGATTGTGTTGAATTTTTAACTCGGTTATCAGTCCATTTATGTCCGTGCATACGCAAAGTGAACCTTCCATTTTGTAATATTCTGAAAAAGGTTCATTCCTTTTTCTGCATTGAGTGTAAGTAGTTCCCGGAGCCAGCAAATTCCACTGTTTCAGTCTGGCACCTAAAAGTTGAGCTTTCTCTTTTGAAAGTTGCAATTCTCTAACTAAATCATTTAATTCATTTTGTAGTATAAGATGAGGTTCATCCTTTAAAAGGAAGGTACTGTCTCTCGTATCTTCATCCGAGGATGTTGATGTTGTATCCTCATAAGTTTCTGTTGGCAGTCTTTTGTCAGTCGATCTTTCTGTAATATATATTGTTTCCTAGTTTTTTGGCGGAGTAGGTATCGGTAAAGATTCTCCATACGGCACTGGTCTTATTGCGGATGGCAAGTTTGGATACTGAATGGCACGTTGTTTCTTTTTATTAGCTCCTATTGTATTTGTCAAACAAAAATAACAGTCGTCATGATGATTCCGGGGCTTTCTCCATATCATGGGAATTGCAAAGGGCATGCTTTTTTACTTCCTTTCAGCCATGCCGTAAGGGTCGAATAACACATTAGGCAGCATACATGAGGAGCCCAGCTTTTATCAAAACAATAGCCAATGACAAAGTGTTTAAGGCTCCCCCGCCCCACTACTATTAATTAGCCATTGCCAAAACTCAAGCCGATCTTTAAGAATATAGTAAAAATAGCAGCCACGCATAACGTGAAATTACGAGCTAATCGAGCAAAACTGTTATCATTACCATAATCAGCGATCCAAAATTAGTCAGTAAAAATGGTTCTCCTTTCTGTAACTAAACTGATGTCGGCCTGTGATATTATTTTTGGAAAAAAATTGCTGGCAGCACTTGCTTGGTGCATTAGTTAAAATACACTCTGTATTTCGGAAAAAAAAATAATTCTTCCTATATGATAATTACTCGATATTTACCCAATACATAAAATAAGAAGAATAAACGTGGACTTAAAAATTATCGGTAAATTACTCATTTTTTATATTTTTTCTTCACCACCAACAACTAATTACCTTTGAAAAGGCAAATAAGGAATTTTTGCTCTAAATTTGATATGATCTGAAGTTTAAAACATAAAGTTTAATAAACACATTTTTTTAATTTAACGTTGAACTTTATTGAACGAAATACCTACAATAGAGAGAATAGAACTTTAGTAATTATATTTTCTTTTTACCACCAACAACTAATTACCTTTAAAAGGGCAAATAAGGAATTTTTGCTCTAAATTTGATATGATCTTAAGTTTAAAACATAAAGTTTAATAAACACATCTTTTTAATTTAACGTTGAACTTTATTGAACGAAATATCTAGAATAGATAGAATAGAACTTTAGAATGGTTAAAATAAAAAAAATTAAACAAACAAATAACGGAGCATATAACCAAAGTTCAAATCGCTAAAATATCAAGTAAAATATGCTTCTTTTACCACAACCATCATGACACTTTTTAATCCACTATAGGGTGTTCCAAATTCAATGCTCTCTCCTCTTTCCTAAACGGTAGGAGATGCGAAAAGGTTTCAATTAGAGTAAAGTTGCGTAATTTGACGCTTTGCTCAAAACCAAAAAAAGTTTACAAATTCTGTGTGACAGGAACACTCTCGAGAGCACTGTCAAGTTCATTTTTAATTTTTCTGCCATTTTGTTCATAAAGGATGGCAGATGTTTTACAACCTCATTTTCACAAGTACCTGACGTTTTGAGTTAATTGGCCATCATCAGCCCAAATTCAAAGATTAAAAAACAAAGAAAAAAAAACGTATTTTTGTTATAATATAATATATAAACGGCAGGAGAAAAAAAGGATGTGTCCATAAGAAAAAACGAACTTGAGAGTGCTTCTGTCACACTAAAATGTCAAGTCTCAAAAACGAACCTCTCACTAGGTAGCTCTTAAAAAAGTGCAGAAAGTTTTAAGCGTTTGTTGACAGCTTTGAGAATAAGGGCGCAGCAAAATAAAAACTGAAAATGAAGATTTCGGTTTTTTCCGCCTATCTTCGGAACTATCCGGAATTTGTAAATTTTTTTAAACCTTTTCGTATCTCTTACTGCTTAGGAGATCCCCATGGTGAGCATCGAATTTGAAACACCCTGTATACAACCAAAGGCATATGATTATTAAGTTCATCTGTCTTATATACGACATACAGGGTTCCTAAGCAAATCCTTGGGGGGCCAAGCAGCCGTGTATAAGACACAGACAAACGGAACAGCACATTAGGCAGAAAAGGATGGGCATGGGGCGATGTTGTCACTACATCTTACACGTACTAAATCCATCCCAGGTTGTTGTTTTCTAATGTTTTCCATTTTCATACCTTTAGGACTGGAATAAAAATTGTTTTTGCTCGACTTTGATACCAAACTGATGAAAGATATCGTAAAAAAAATATTTTTCGGCTTTTCATTTTGTAACCATTGTCCTTACGCACTGTTTACAGGCTGGGGACTGAGATACATGCCTAACCTAAAGCGTTTATACACGGCCGGAGAAATCGACTGAGATATTTCCGTAGAAACTTTATTAAGCAAATAGGACGGGTTGACGCCTTCGAACGTCCAACCCGGGTTTTGCACTTTGATTCGAAATCAAAAAGGAGGAACAGTCAGATGTGGGGCCGTGCACAAATTACGTAACGGTGATTTGACCAATTTTTGACCCCCTCCCTATGTAATGTTTTGCAACGGTTTGGCACGCCACTCCCCTAATATTACATAACGATTTCAAGACCACTAACCCCCCCCCAAAAAAAAAACTTTTCACTTATTTTCATTCCAAATTTTCTTAGTTTCACACAAATGCAAACGCTGTCGAAAACCCCCCTCCCCCCTACGTAACGTTTTGTAACCCCCCTCCCCCCTATAACCATTACGTAATTTGTGCACGGCCCCTGTAATCCCAGTGGAGGAGGGCGAAAAAATTGATATTTTTTTCTTAAAAATTATACTCTTTAGACCTATTTCTTTGCGTTCCCGAAATTACGTAATTTTTGAAAATAAATTGTAAGCGGCGCCATTTTTATTTCGTGCTTTGTTTTTCTAACATTTTTGCGTTCGGCTAATTTAATTGAAAAATTTTTGCCTGCGGCGCCCTTTTCTTCTTACTCGAAACCAAGATCCCCCGTTTTAGGAAAACTGATCCCGTCTCTGTTTCTAAATTTTTTCGAATAAAAGTAGAGTATGACCATGGGGCAAATAATTTTTTTCTACGGTATGACGAAAATTTCGAGAAAGTTAAAGAAAAAAATAAAAAAAGTGGCAGAGCTCAAGTTTTTCGTAAAAAAAACGTTTTTTGTAAAGAAACAGAGCAAAATAAATCTTTTTACCCCTTTTTGGGTGTTGCAAATATTGGCAGCCCCTTATTTTTCGCTTTTACCCTCCCGCTAGTTTTGAAGAATTGGTTCGCTACATGTTTCGAGATCATGTCATAAAACACCTCGAAAATATCAAATGTAGTGTAGGACCAGCTTTATTTAAAATCAATAATATCGCAAGCAAAAAGCTCTGCAGGAAAAACAGCGCCGTTTATTGATTTCTTTGGCTGCTAGTGCTAGCTGCATGGTTTGGCCGTTTCCGGATAGATGTCACGAGTAGAACAGAATGGAAAGAAATTTAATTAAAAGCGAAGATATTTCTTTCTAATGTTAACAACCTCGCGAGTTTATCGCTCAGTATCGTAAATAATGGACTCTGCCGCCTCCTTTAAGCAAGAAAAAGCTGTGGTTTGGACCTGAAAACTCTAATTTTTAATTTTTTTTTGGTGTGGCCGCCATCTAGCGGAATTTGCAGACATCTTGTCAACGGTTATTATTGCAACTATGATTTGTGCTCACAATGAAAGAGTGGCGACAATTTTTTCTCATGAAAGCAGTCCGGAGATAATAACAAACTGGCACCATTGCTCAATATACCTGTTTCTTTTGTGCGCGCAGAACTTTCTATGCCATTTCTGTTTGATTTATTGAAATCCTATCCCTAAGGAAAATCTTAGGAACCCTGTATAAATCACAGTTAAAACGTTATACCGAAGTTTATAAACCATTACCATTTACCTGGTTCTCGACCGAGGCAAAATAAAATGTGTATTTATATTTTCAATCTGTAAATTGGTTTCAACAAAAAAAAATACATGAAAAATATATATAACCCAAGATTTAGCCTAATAGATAAGTGAGGTTTTTTTAAATAATCTACCATTTTGCGCTTTTTTTCCAGTTCGCTCCCGCGATAAAAAAAAGCTTCTTTATCAAAAACATAATTTTATCCTTGTATACAGTCCAGGACATAGGGAGCTGTTTTTGACGTTTGGGTGTTATCTTTTTAACATTTGTCAAATGACTGTAACATAAAATTTGTCAAAAAAAGGAGGGTGTGAAAACACACAAAATGTCAGCTGTTTGCATTTAATTGTTTATGACAAGAAATACTTTCGACTTACTTTATTTGGCATAAAACGTCAGAAAACTACAGATGCCTACGTCCTGGACTTTACTTCGTGACGTCTATAAACGCATTAAAAAAGGGTAAAAAATAAATATTTTCTGTTAAGGAGAGAATAAGTGGTCGCGGGACTGGACTTCCAAAAGAAAACCTTAAGGAGTGCTTAAGGTTTCTTTAAAGTTGGTACAAAGGAAATTCTTAACTTAAGGTCTCCATAACGTTAAGGAGGCCTTATGTACGTTGCCGTTGGTGCAATTGGCTATAAAAATTAAATACTTACCATCAGATTATTTTTAATCCTTTTTTAACTACAAGTGTCATCACAAACCAAGCACTATTTAAGTAAAGATTAATGTTGTAAGGTTATAGGTTATGTTTAGCAAAATGAAACTTAATACGCATGCGTCGTTATTCAAAAATATTCAGAGAACGTTCAGGCTTTGCCTCCAATACCCATGCCAATGCCCGTATTTCTCATGGCAATGCTCGCAATGCCCATGCCAATGATCGCAATGCCCATGCCAATGCCCGCAATGCCACTAGCGTGTATACCAAATTACCCCACCGATCCACCCTTCGGGTCTTATCCTTGTTTGCAATAAACAATTCCAAGGCAATTGATTGAGTTGTTTGGGAAAAAAAGTCCTGAAAAATAAGCCCGGTAAAAAAACCAGGAAAAAAACCCCGCGGAAAAAAGATCAGGAAAAATTGATTGAAAAAATAAGTGAAAATACGTGAATATCAAAAAAAATTATTTTGGGTTGGGTGAGTCTAGATTAAGTTGGGTTGGGTTTGAGTTGGTTATAATATTTTTTGTCTACTACCTTATCAAAAAATGACATACTGACTCTCTATTTGTGGTCTAGTATCTATCATGTTAAGTAAATTAACAAAAAATAACTATTTTTTTCAAAATTTTATGTATATGATGAATTTATTTAACGGACGGAATGATATTCGTCAAGGACTAAAAGGTTCTAATGTAATTATTAAAATTCATAAGAATATGTTGCGTGAACCCCGCACTAAATTCATTGAAAAAGGTGAAATATGATAAAATTTTAGTATTTAACAGTGTGTTATGAGGTAAGAAAAATATGTAAATATAAAATGATTTCTATATCTAGTTCCAGAGATATAGACTGTCAAAGTTTAAAAACGTTGTTTGGACGTATATTGGGTACGCTCAAAAAGGCATTTCCTGACCGAAATAAAACAAGTTATCAACGAATTTGTATTACCGAGGAACCGAAGGTGGACTTTCCTGTTATTAAGTTGGTAAAATGTTAGGAGGTCGTATACAGAGGATAGTCAAAAAAATCATTTTTTGTTAATTTTTTATTTTCGCCGATATAAAAATAAAAAAATTATTTTTTAAGAAAAATTAATGTTTTACTATTTTTTAGATAAAATTTACAAGTTTTTCTTCCCAGTAACAGTTATTTTGTGTTACATGTTTTTTTTTACCATAAAAATTTGACGAAAATTATTTTCTACTACGAAATAATTATTTTGCAACTTAAAAAGCTTAATATTCATTTGCATTCAGTTGAAGTTGTGAGTAGAAAAAAACTTTAAATAAATTGTATGTAATTTTTCAATTTTTTTCCTAGCTACGAGGTACAAGCAAAAAGTTATGTATCATTAATTTTTACAAAATAGTAATCAATATTTAATTTCTTTAAAACTGATCGACGGATTTTAATTTCATTTTGTCTTTATCATACTTTTATCCAATACGGGCTGCAATTTAACAATTTTTTATGTTTTGCATCCAGGATGATGATTTTTTAAAGGTTTCTCAAGGTTCTCTAAACTAAATAATAATACTTTTGGTGGGGCTGAATTATCAAAAAAAGCAATAATATCCCATAAATTATAATTACGGATGATTGATATCCCTTATAAATACACAGTGGCGTAGCCAGAGGGAGGTTTTGGTGGTTAAACCCCCCCCCCCACAGGGCTTAACCTATAATAATAAAAGTAACCCTATAACCCTATAAAAGCATCATCATTTCATTACAAATGACGAAATCCCCCCCAAAAATTAAATAAATGACAAAAAAATTGAACCCAGTATTAGATAAAAGTATGATAAAGGCGTACGCAAAATTAAATTATAATCCTTCGATCAGTTTTAAGGAAATTAATGATATAGAACCTTTTGCATGTACCTAGTAGCTAGGAAAAAAATAAAAAAATTAAATTCAATTTATTAAAGTTTATTTACTCATCTCCTTAACTGAATGCAAAAGAATATTTAGATTTTTAAGTTGCAAAATTATGATTTCGTAGTAGAAAACATTTTTCGTTAAGTTTCTATAATATTGAAAAAACCATGTAACTCAAATTAATTGTTACTGGGAAGAAAAACTTGTTTAGTTTATCTAGAAAATACTAAAATATCAATGAATCTCGTGGCCGCAAATAAAAATGAAAGTAAAACTCGTGGCATATCGGACAAAGCGTTTTTGTTTCTCACTTCATTACGACCAAGCCTCTACCCAAGTAACAATTTGTCGACGCAACAACGTTTCCAAACGCAACCACAACGTTGCAATGTGACGTTGTAGGAAACGTTTTGCCAACCCTACTTTACACCAATTTAGTAAATACTTTTCGACTTTTCTCAACGTTGCTCGCAACCTTTGGTATGCATCCAAGTCAAGAAATGACCAAGATCACAACCTTGTCTGCAGCGCCACTTACAATAAGTTATTTGTTAAAAGTGCGCCAGAGGTGTTTATTATTGCCCAAAATATAACCTTTAGTCAACATTTTATATTTTTTCTCCACCAAAAATGATCTATCATAAGATTAAGAGTAATAATAATCATTATTTTTCAAATTAATAATCACGAAAAATATGTACGTTTTTAAGGCTTTCTGTACACTAAAATCGGAAACGCAACTTAGTGTACTGTCAAATATGATATTTTTAAATCCAAAAAAACCGCGGGACTGAAATATATGGCAGATTTAGAAAAAAAGTAATTTTTTTGTAATTTTATATTAGACAAAAAATTGTTGCAGAACAACTTTTACGTCTGTATACAACTAAATTAGTGATTTAACAGTAATAACAGCTACGAATTGCTAGGAAAAACTAATAAAAGACTCCAAACGCGTTTGTTTACATTATGTTTGACAATATGGCTTCAAATTAAAAAGGTGATTGCAAAAAGTAACATGGCGCTTATCCATCGTTTCGTACTTACCGTTTGTCAACCAAAAAACGTCCTTTGGTAACAGGTTCGACAGCTGCTTCACCAAAATGCGCCTAATGTCAACGTACCAAAATCTTTTCCTTGGGTGACAGCTGACAGACTGCCAAATTTCATCTGTACTCGAATTTAAAATAAAATGTTTTTTACACGATGCTTTTTGCCAAATAAAAAAATGGGCCGGAGCTAGTTTAAAGTAGTCCATATTTTGGAAATTGGGTTGGAGTGGAGCCTGTTCCACATTCATGGGAAACGAGGGTCACCTCTATATGCCGGCACCTTTGAGGTTGTTGAGAAGACTTCTGTCTGATGGTACCGGAGCTCTGCCCATGAAACCAGTACCTAACCGTGTGTTGTAAAGGAAGAGTTTTACTTACAGCTGATAAAACCTCAACTAAAAAGGCAGTTACAGAGGTTGCCGGTGTGAATAAAGTTATAAAATCTAATCTGGATCATCACAGCAATAGCTGCAAGATAATCAGATTCATTCCCAGAAAACGTTGGTAAAAACTGTTGTAGGCTTAACGCAGAGACAGAGCCACACGTATGGAATCATTATGCAAAGTTAATGGTCAACAAGGAGAAAGTTCGGAAATACTATATAATGAAGTCTCACATGCACACCTGATGATTGTAACAAATGTCCAGATGTTCTTGAGAAGCTTAACTAACTTAAGTCCTACAACTTTACTGGTTTTCTTTTATTTTTAGTACACACCCCGATTCTCTCAGAATTTTTGCTTTATGAGCATTAAAAGCATTGCTAAGCAGATCTTGTTCAGTCATGGAAGTTTTATATTAATTAAATTTAAAAATTTTTTTAGGTGCGAAGAAATTGATAATATGCATGTAAAACTGGACCACCTTAGAGTTACACTGAAGGCTGATGAAATATCAATTGGATCTAAAGAGGAAAACAATATTTTGGATGAAAAACTTGAAAAAGGGGATAATCCTCTGATCATTTAAGTAGATACTAGTATTTTTGGTAATTATGCAGTATACGGTTTTCTGCCATTTTTGATTTTTTTTAAAAAATTCTTCTAGGGTCCCCCAAATCCGCCTGCGCCCGATTTTTTTTTACGAGAAAAAAGGGTGCCCAGGGGGGGTTGTAATTTGTTTTTTTGATTGTTTTGGGTTGGTTTGGATTAGGTTGGGTTGGACTGTGTTGGTTTGGGTTGTTTTAGTGAAAAAAAATTAAAAAAAAAAAATAAATAAAAAAAAAACAACCGGCGCAGACGGATTTGGGGTCCTAGGGACCCTAGAAGGTGCCCCCATAAAGAATTAAAAAAAAAACAAAGATGGCAGAAAACCGTATACTGCATAATTACCGTGTTTTTTTTACATACTTAGTTGAGATTTCTAAATAATAAGTAGGTACCCTACCCAATTAAGTACTTGCAGAGCTACAATATTCATCCCAGGGCCGGCTCAAAATGGGGGCTATCAGCCTCTAGTGCTGAATAATGGAGCTATGTTAGTATTTAGGTATTTGTGTAAGTACCTATACTGTACATACTAAAAAACCTTCGTAATATTTTTTCAAATTAAAAAAAAATATATTTTTTATTTTTGTTTAGGTTAGTTTTATAATTAGATAGATTAAGAAAAAAAAGGGTTTTCCTTCTGCTAGTTTATTCATCAAAATTTTGTCCCTATTAATTGTGTTCTGTACTTTTAAAGAAGCTACAATCTAAGTACCTACTTTGTGTTTTGTTTTATGTTTTGTACTCTTTGTGCAAGTTGTATTTTGTATTAAAATTCGTCAGAAGAAAGGTTTTATTTTTCTTTAATAAATACATACTTTTTAAAAGTTTGACACAAATACAATAGCAATAGTTTCTAGTTTGATTTAAAAATAAAGAAATCATAGTTTTTTTTTAACTATTCAAGGATTCCTCAATAAGGACCCATTTACTCAAGTTTTAATGCCTAATGCATAAATTTCTATTTCTGTCCCTTTCCCTTTAAAAAGTAGAGAGAGAAGAAAAATTACGCGTTGAGGATTAGCCACTAAAACTTCAGTAAATAGGCCTTGTGAAACAAATAAAATTTACAATAAAAAATTAAATGAAAAATAAAAAAAGTGAGGTTGTGTATTGTTTTGATGACAGAACGATCAGAAATGGTTGGTTCAGACCTATTTCCGTGCTCTTACCACATAACGACCAAAAAACGTAAATTTGACGAATAATTACGTAGGATGTGTGACGTGTACCCTTTAACGTTTTGTGGTCGTTATTTTGACACCAAAATAATCACGAAAACTCATTGGTCATACAAAAACGTTTACAAAACGTTGCAGTTTATTTCCAGGGTAAAATTAACGTTTAGGCGTCGGTAATTATTTCGTTAATGAAGGCCGTCACGAAAATAACCAATTTCTCCACCAAATACAATGTTAATATTGGTTAAGATTTTAGTCATCACAACCAGTAGGTCATACAATTGTTACTTGGGCAATGTCTAATGGAGAATCCAGACACCTACAGACCTGTTTCATTCTTATTAGGAATCATCAGGGAGTCATAGGATTATAGCTGGCAGTTGAAGCTACACAGTGACCATGCACACCTCTAGAATTTAAAACAAAAAGTTTGTAATCCTTGGGGACGTAGTAACTGTGTGCGCCACCTGTCCAATAAACCGAGAAACAAAAACATCAAAATTGAAAAGTGCAAGACACCGTAAATACAGAATCCTGTACCGTTCAGCAGGTTATAAAGTAGAAACCTGTAAAAGTATAAGGTCACTGTAACATGACTCTTCAAAAGAGGTAACGTTCGCAGCAGCACCGCCCCCAATTGGAGCTTCATACTACGTGGCCCTAATTTTAATACATCAGCGAGGCTTGTTGCGCAGAACTAAAAAGCCAAAATATTTAAAAAACAACAAAATGAATCTCGTGTTCGCAAATAAAAATGAAAGTAAAACTCGTTTTTACACATTTACTACGTCCCCAAGGATTAAAAACTGCCAGCTATAATCCTATGACTCCCTGGTGATTCCTAATAAGGATGAAAGAGGTCTGTAGGTGTCTGGATTCTCCATTAGACATTGGAGGCCTGGTCGTAATGAAGTGAGAAATAAAAACGCTTTGTCCGATATGCCACGAGTTTTACTTTCATTTTTATTTGCGGACACGAGATTCATTTTGTTGTTTTTTAAATATTTTGGCTTTTTAGTTCTGCGCAACAAGCCTCCTCCGGAGCGATTGCTTGCTGATGCCTTAAAATTAGGGCCACGTAGTATGAAACTCCAATTGGGGGCGGTGCTGCTGTGAACGTTACCTCTTTTTAAGAGTCATGTTACAGTGACCTTATACTTTTACAGGTTTCTACTTTATAACCTGCTGAACGGTACAGGATTCTGTATTTACGGTGTCTTGCACTGTTCAATTTTGATGTTTTTGTTTCTCGGTTTATTGGACAGGTGGCGCAGACAGTTACTACGTCCCCAAGGATTACAAACTTTTTGTTTTAAATTCTAGAGGTGTGCATGGTCACTGTGTAGCTTCAACTGCCAGCTATAATCCTATGACTCCCTGATGATTCCTAATAAGAATGAAATAGGTCTGTAAGTGTCTGGATTCTCCATTAGATATTGGAGGCCTGGTCGTAAAGAAGTGAGAAACAAAAAGGCTTTGTCCGATATGCCACGAGTTTTACTTTCATAAAATATCAATGTTTGCTCAAAAATATTTTTTTATTTTTATATTGGGGAAAATAAAAAATTGTCAAAAAATAATTTTTTTGACTTGCCCCTGTATACAACCAGTTAACATTTTATCAATATAATAATAAGAAAGTCCCTGTGTGGTTCCTCAGTAACCCATATTCATCGATAACTTATTGTGCCCAATATACCGCAAACGAACTAGACATAGAAATCATTTTATATTTGCACATTTTTCTTATGTTATAACCCACTATAACATACTAAAATTTTATCAAATTTCATAGAAATAATTTTTCAATGTATTTCGTGCGGGGTTCTTTGAAAACCAATGTTCCACTTTTCCATTTTGCCAAAAAAAAAATTTATGCAAAACACAAAATCAAAGATTACGGTTAGGTATAGGATAAAAGTAAATAAGGCGGTCCTATTATTTAACGACCTTCTGTGTTTGCTGGGCACCATGTGTGTTTAATACCCCGTATATTCTAAAATAATACGTAAATTATAATAAATTTACGCCAGTTTATAGAAAAAAAAACCAAAAGGCTTTGTCAGATCGATCGACAAAATAATTATATGTTTTTTGTTCCACATTCCCATATGGTCGACGCACCATGCCCTCGTAGGAATAATATTGTATTCGCAGTCGCAGCGCCGCAAAATGCCGCATAGTAGTAGTTGATGCCCTGCCAAAAATACCGCATCAAATCTTTAATATGTTTTTGATGCGGTTTGTGAAATATCCTTCATAGGATCTCTTAAAATCTTGTCAATTCTCGAGAGCGAAAAGTTATTTCTCGTGAAATATGGTAAAAGCTAATCAGTTTTCACAAGTTTTAATCAGGCAAATAATCTGGTTGGTAGAGCTAATCAAATCTCTTAATATCTGTTGAAGACTTGAACAGATTTTAAGAGTTTTGATGCAGTTTTTTTTGGCAAGGCGGGCGGCCGTAGGCCTGACAATTAGGCCGCATAATGGACCCTTTTTGCCATACCCCCCGTGCACCCCCGACTGATGCACGTGCCCCTTAGGATGCAAGTTCTCTTTCTCTAAGAGGACTTAATTTTGCCTGACACCTCTTTGTCCAGGGCAGGGATCTTGAGACTGCGTAGCAAGTATACACAGTGGACTGCCGGCTTTACACTCCCTCCGAAGGGTGGTCCTGCTACATGTTCCATTTAACATCGCTACCGTCCCAGCAGAACTTGGTTGACGGTAGACTTTTCTCCCCAGCAGACCGCCGTCAAATATGTTGACCCGAAAATCGAGGTTCCGGTTTCGCTGGTCGAGGTCGCCGTCGGAGTCTTCAGATGCATCTCTTTGGAGTGGTTCTGCTACCCGAAGGTGGTACCGCCTTTTCCAAGTAACCCTCTGTCCACTCCCGCTACCAAATCTGTCGGAGTCCAGCCGCGTCCCATGGAGTCCCGATCTCGGAGAAGTCCAGCTCGTCCTTTTTTAGGTCACCGGCTAGTCTTCTCTACCTAGTTTGGTGGAGCATGGCAAAAAAAAACAATATAAAAACTGGCCCTTTTCCAGGAGTACGTAAGTAACACACATTGTACACATTAGAATTGATGACCAAAGTAAAGCTTTGAAAACGTTTTGTCCGCACCTTTTTGGTTGTAAATTAGGTTGCTTAGTTTTTGTAATACTTATTGCTTTCATAATGTAAGCGCAACCCATTTTGATCACCATACTGGTATTAAAAGCAAAACTATTTATTAAACTTTGCTCAAAAAAGTATTCTTTGGGCAGAAAAATAAGCAGAATGTTGGCTATACATTAAAGCCAAACCTTGTTGCTTTTCTAAATCATTTCTGACACCAATAAAGACTAAATTGGAACAATAAAGTTGTCAAAACAAAAAATATTATTTTTGGCTCTAATTAATACAACAAGTTTAGCTGTCGGTTTTTTTCGGGTCGTTTCGACAATAATTTTAAGTTGTAAAAATAGTTAGAGAAAAACATTTTCAGCTAAAACACAGTAATTTTAGCCGTCGGGTTCTTTCGGCTTGCTTCGCGAACAAAGCTTCGTCCATAATTTATATTAAGTAAAAAAAATAGTGGAAAAAACATAATTTGCTAAAGTGCAGCAATATTAGCTGTCGAGTTAGGTCGCATTGTTAGTTCAATGGCGGCCATTAAATGAAAACAACCTTAAAAGAAAACATTATTTTTTCCAAAATAAAATCAAAAATTCTATTAAAAGAGTAGATTTTTGAAAATAAAACTAGTTTTAAAGTAATAAGTCTTTTTTGGTTATTTTGACTCCAATCCAAAAACAAAAAATTTAACCTAAAAATTAAATAAAAAAAAAACTTGAAATATTTTTAATATGTAAAGCGTGCGTGTTTGTTAAAATTAATGAAAAGTTATTGCAAATATTTTCGTTCTAATGAGAAACCTATTAAAAAAACTTAAAGTACCTAATTTATTAGTTGATTCTGGTCGTTTGCGTCATGGCGTTCAATTTTTTTTTACTATTAATTTTTCTTTGATCTTTATTGTTAGTTGACTTAATTTTGCCTGACACCTCTTTGTCCAGGGCAGGGATCTTGAGACTGCGTAGCAAGTATACACAGTGGACTGCCGGCTTTACACTCCCTCCGAAGGGTGGTCCTGCTACATGTTCCATTTAACATCGCTACCGTCCCAGCAGAACTTGGTTGACGGTAGACTTTTCTCCCCAGCAGACCGCCGTCAAATATGTTGACCCGAAAATCGAGGTTCCGGTTTCGCTGGTCGAGGTCGCCGTCGGAGTCTTCAGATGCATCTCTTTGGAGTGGTTCTGCTACCCGAAGGTGGTACCGCCTTTTCCAAGTAACCCTCTGTCCACTCCCGCTACCAAATCTGTCGGAGTCCAGCCGCGTCCCATGGAGTCCCGATCTCGGAGAAGTCCAGCTCGTCCTTTTTTAGGTCACCGGCTAGTCTTCTCTACCTAGTTTGGTGGAGCATGGCAAAAAAAAACAATATAAAAACTGGCCCTTTTCCAGGAGTACGTAAGTAACACACATTGTACACATTAGAATTGATGACCAAAGTAAAGCTTTGAAAACGTTTTGTCCGCACCTTTTTGGTTGTAAATTAGGTTGCTTAGTTTTTGTAATACTTATTGCTTTCATAATGTAAGCGCAACCCATTTTGATCACCATACTGGTATTAAAAGCAAAACTATTTATTAAACTTTGCTCAAAAAAGTATTCTTTGGGCAGAAAAATAAGCAGAATGTTGGCTATACATTAAAGCCAAACCTTGTTGCTTTTCTAAATCATTTCTGACACCAATAAAGACTAAATTGGAACAATAAAGTTGTCAAAACAAAAAATATTATTTTTGGCTCTAATTAATACAACAAGTTTAGCTGTCGGTTTTTTTCGGGTCGTTTCGACAATAATTTTAAGTTGTAAAAATAGTTAGAGAAAAACATTTTCAGCTAAAACACAGTAATTTTAGCCGTCGGGTTCTTTCGGCTTGCTTCGCGAACAAAGCTTCGTCCATAATTTATATTAAGTAAAAAAAATAGTGGAAAAAACATAATTTGCTAAAGTGCAGCAATATTAGCTGTCGAGTTAGGTCGCATTGTTAGTTCAATGGCGGCCATTAAATGAAAACAACCTTAAAAGAAAACATTATTTTTTCCAAAATAAAATCAAAAATTCTATTAAAAGAGTAGATTTTTGAAAATAAAACTAGTTTTAAAGTAATAAGTCTTTTTTGGTTATTTTGACTCCAATCCAAAAACAAAAAATTTAACCTAAAAATTAAATAAAAAAAAAACTTGAAATATTTTTAATATGTAAAGCGTGCGTGTTTGTTAAAATTAATGAAAAGTTATTGCAAATATTTTCGTTCTAATGAGAAACCTATTAAAAAAACTTAAAGTACCTAATTTATTAGTTGATTCTGGTCGTTTGCGTCATGGCGTTCAATTTTTTTTTACTATTAATTTTTCTTTGATCTTTATTGTTAGATCAGGTGGGTAACTTTTTGTTTTATTTTAAAAACAATTTAGGCAATAGGTAGAAGCTCTACATATATTTGACAGTTGTTGTTTTACCATAGTACAGAGATGGGAAACTCATACTGCCCTCTCTTCACGTCGTTGAAGTTGGATTTGGATTCAGATTTAGATTTGTAAATATTACAGTGGACCAAATAAATCAAGAATAAATATTTTAAACGCGTTTATCTCTGCAATCAACTGCCCGATTTTGACGAAATTTGCAGGATAGTCTCCAAATACCTCCCTCCTCATAAATGACGAGTGTAAGGTTGATGCGAGTTCGCGTACGAGCAGCAGGCGAGTAACAACTTTAACTGGATTTTAGGCTTATGGGACACAAAATTTTGATCAACTTATATATGTCCGATCGGCTTCAAATTTGTCATGCTTATATAGTTGCGATGACAACACAATATTATAGTGTAATGAACTTGATAGCTCCCCCCACTCGAAAGGGATGGAGGGGGGTACAGTTGAAGTACACACGATTTTGTTGAAATTTGGTATGTGGGGGCATTTGGGGATGGCGATGACAAATTTCTAATCATATTTTAAAAATTCGGTATGGCGGATTCAAGATGGACGATTTTTGGTCATGTTTTGCTAACCAATTTTAACTGACTTATAGACATCCGATTGCCTTTAAATTTGGCATGCATTTTTAGTTCCGGTGACAATACAATCATAATTATGGTATTATAAGACAGCCCTTCCCTTTCCACGAGGGGAGTGGAGGGGGGAAAACACTTACGTTTGTCTGATTTCAATCAAAATTGGTACAAGGGTGTTTTTGGGGATAAGGAATACAAATTTTTGGTCATGTTTTGCTAATCAATTTCATTTTTGGCCTTTTTAGATACTTTAAAGACCTTTCAAACGAGGTACAAAATGACCCCCCAGCAAACGTCGTTAACCCCAAAAAATGACCTTAAATTGGAAAATGGGACAATTTTGAAAAAAATGCATTTTTTCATCTCGACGTTGTCCATAGAATTTGATTTTTTGGTTTGATAGACGCTTTAAGGAGCTTTCTAATGACGTATGACATGACCCTCCAGCAACCGTCCTTCACCACAGAAAACGACCTTACATTGGAAAATAGAAGAATTAAAAAAAAAGGAATTTTTCAATCTTGACGTTCTCCATAGAATTTGATTTTCGTATTTGATAGATACTTTAAAAACCTTTCAAATGACGTACGATATGACCCCTTAGCAACCGTCCTTAACCCCAAAAATTGACCTTATATTGTAAAATAAGAAATTTTGAAAAAAACTTGTATTTTTCAATCTCGACGTTGTCCATAGAATTTGATTTTTGTCTTTATTAGGTACTTTAAAGACCTTTCAAATGACATACGATGTGACACCCCAGCAACCGTCGTTAACCCCAAAAAATGAACTTATATTGGAATTTAGAACAATTTTTAAAAAAATGAATTTTTCAATCTCGACGTTGTCCATAGAATTTGATTTTTGGCTTTGATAGATACTTTAAAGACCTTTTAAATGACATACGACATCACCCCTCAGCAACCGTCGTTAACCCCAAAAAATGACATTGTATTGTAAAATAATACATTTTGAAAAAAACTTGCATTTTTCAATCTCGACGTTGACTTTGACAGATACTTTAAAGACCTTTCAAATGACGTATGATATGACCCACCAGCAACCGTCCTTAACCCCAAAAAATGACCTTAAATTGGAAAATGGGACAATTTTGAAAAAAAATAATTTTTCAATCTTGACGTTGTCCATAGAATTTTATTTTTGACTTTCATAGATACTTTAAAGAC
Organism: Oxystoma pomonae; assembly: GCA_963921995.1. Classification (NCBI taxonomy): domain Eukaryota; kingdom Metazoa; phylum Arthropoda; class Insecta; order Coleoptera; family Brentidae; genus Oxystoma; species Oxystoma pomonae. Next base: position 12,908,857 of record OY998169.1, read on the forward strand.
CTTTCAAATGACGTACGATATCGCCCCCCAGCAACCGTCCTTAACCCCAAAAAATGACATTATATTGTAAAATAATAAATTTTGAAAAAAACATGCATTTTTCAATCTCGACGTTGTCCATAGAATTTGATTTTTGGCTTTGATAGACAATTTAAATACCTTTCAAATGACGTACGATATGACCCCCCAGCAACCGTCGTTAACCCCAAAAAATGACATTATATTGTAAAATAATAAATTTTGAAAAAAAAATGAATTTTTCAATCTCGACGTTGTCTATAGAATTTGATTTTTGTGTTTGATAGATAATTTAAGTACGTTTTAAATGACGTACAATATCACCCCCCAGCAACCGTCCTTAACCCCAAAAAATGACTTTATATGGTAAAATAATAAATTTTTAAATCAACATGCATTTTTCAATCTCGACGTTGTCCATAGAATTTGATTTTTGTGTTTCATAGATACTTTAAAGGTTTTTCAAATGACGTACGATATGACCCCCCAGCAACCGTCGTTAACCCCAAAAAATGAACTTATATTGGAAATTAAGACAATATTGAAAAAAATGAATTTTTCAATCTCGACGTTGTTCATAGAATTTGATTTCTGGCTTTGATAGATACTTTAAAGACCTTTTAAATGATGTACGATATCACCACCCAGCAACCGTTGTTAACCCCAAAAAATGACATTATATTGTAAAATAATAAATTTTGAAAAGAACATGCATTTTTCAATCTCGACGTTGTCCATAGAATTTGATTTTTGTCTTTATTAGGTACTTTAAAAACCTTTCAAATGACATACGATATGACACCCCAGCAACCGTCGTTAACCCCAAAAATTGAACTTATATTGGAATTTAGAACAATATTGAAAAAAATGAATTTGTCAATCTCGACGTTGTCCATAGAATTTGATTTTTGGCTTTAATAGATACTTTAAAGACCTTTTAAATGACATACGACATCACCCCTCAGCAACCGTCGTTAACCCCAAAAAATGACATTGTATTGTAAAATAATAAATTTTGAGAAAAACTTGCATTTTTCAATCTCGACGTTGTCCATAGAATTTGATTTTTGGCTTGGACAGATACTTTAAAGAGTTTTCAAATGACGTACGGTATGACCCCCCAGCGACCGTTGTTAACTCCAAAAAATGAACTTATATTGGAAATTAGGACAATTTTGAAAAAAATTAATTTTTCAATCTCGACATTGTCCATAGAATTTGATTTTTGGCTTTGATAGATACTTTAAATACCTTTTAAATGACGTACGATATCACCCCCCAACAACCGTCCTTAACCCCAAAAAATGACCTTAAATTGGAAAAAGGGACAATTTTTAAAAAAATTAATTTTTCAATCTCGACGTTATCCATAGAATATGATTTTTGGCTTTGATAGATACTTTAAAGAACTTTCAAATGACATACGATATGACACCCCAGCAACCGTCGTTAACCCCAAAAAATGAACTTATATTGGAATTTAGAACAATTTTGAAAAAAATGAATTTTTTAATCTCGACGTTGTCCATAGAATTTGATTTTTGGTTTTGATAGATACTTTAAAGACCTTCTAAATGATCACCCCTCAGCAACCGTCGTTAACGCCAAAAAATGACCTTAAATTGGAAAATGGAACAATTTTGAAAAAAATTAATTTTTCAATCTCGACGTTGTCCATAGAATTTGATTTTTGGCTTTGATAGATACTTTAAAGACCTTTCAAATGACGCACGATATCGCCCCCCAGCAACCGTCCTTAACCCCAAAAAATGACATTATATTGTAAAATAATAAATTATGAAAAAAACATGCATTTTTCAATCACGACGTTGTCCATAGAATTTGATTTTTTGCTTTGACAGATACTTTAAACACTTTTCAAATGACGTACGATATGGCCCCCCAGCAACCGTCGTTAATCCCAAAAAATGAACTTATATTGGAAATTAGGACAATTTAAAAAAAAATGAATTTTTCAATCTCGACGTTGTCCATAGAATTTGATTTTTGGGTTTGATAGACAATTTAAATACCTTTCAAATGGCGTACGATATGACTCCTCAGCAACCGTCGTTAATTCTAAAAAATGACATTATATTGTAAAATAATAAATTTTGAAAAAAACATGCATTTTTCAATCTCGACGTTGTCCATAGAATTTGATTTTTGGCTTTGATAGACAATTTAAATACCTTTCAAATGACGTACGATATGACTCCCCAGCAACCGTCGTTAACACCAAAAAATGACGTTATATTGTAAAATAATAAATTTTGAAAAATACATGCATTTTTCAATCTCGACGTTGTCCATAGAATTTGATTTTTCACTTTGACAGATACTTTAAAGACTTTTCAAATGACGTACGATATGGCCCCCCAGCAACCGTCGTTAACCCCAAAAAATGAACTTATATTGGAAATTAGGACAATTTTGAAAAAAATGAATTTTTCAATCTCGACGTTGTCTATAGAATTTGATTTTTGGCTTTGATAGATACTTTATTTATTTTACAATATAAGGTCATTTTTTGGGGTTAACAACGGTTGCTGGGTGGTGATATCGTACGTCGTTTAAAAGGTCTTTAAAGTATCTATCAAAGCCGAAAAGCAAATTCTATGGACAACGTCGAGATTGAAAAATTCATTTTTTTCAAAATTGTTCTAAATTCCAATATTACTTCATTTTTTGGGGTTAACGACGGTTGCTGGGGTGTCATATCGTATGTCATTTGAAAGGTCTTTAAAGTACCTAATAAAGACAATCACCAAATTCTATGGACAACGTCGAGATTGAAAAATGCATGTTTTTTTCAAAATTTATTATTTTACAATATTATGTCATTTTTTGGGGTTAACGACAGTTGCTGAGGGTTGATGTCGTATGTTATTTAAAAGGTCTTTAAAGTATCTATCAAAGCCAAAAATCAAATTCTATGGACAACGTCGAGATTGAAAAATTAATTTTTTTTAAAATTGTTCCAAATTCCAATATAAGTTTATTTTTTGGGGTTTTTGGGGTGTCATATCGTATGTCATTTGAAAGGTCTTTAAAGTACCTAATAAAGACAAAAATCAAATTCTATGGACAACGTAGAGATTGAAAAATTCAAGTTTTTTTCAAAATTTCTTATTTTACAATATAAGGTCAATTTTTGGGGTTAAGGACGGTTGCTGGGGGTCATATCGTACGTCAGTTGAAAGGTATTTAAAGTATCTATCAAACAGAAAAATCAAATTCTATGGACAACGTCAAGATTGAAAAATTTCTTTTTTTTTAATTCTTCTATTTTCCAATGTAAGGTCGTTTTCTGTGGTGAAGGACGGTTGCTGGAGGGTCATGTCATACGTCATTAGAAAGCTCCTTAAAGCGTCTATCAAACCAAAAAATCAAATTCTATGGACAACGTCGAGATTGAAAGATGCATTTTTTTCAAAATTGTCCCATTTTCCAATTTAAGGTCATTTTTTGGGGTTAAGGACTGTTGCTGGAAGGTCATATTGTATGTCATTTGAAAGATCTTTAAAGTGTCTATCAAACCAAAAAATCAAATTCTATGGACAACGTCGAGATTGAAAAATGCATTTTTTTCAAAATTGTCCTAATTTCCAATATAAAGTCATTTTTTGGGATTAACGACGGTTGCTGGGGGGTCATATCGTATGTCATTTGAAAGGTTTTTAAATTGTCTATCAAAGCCAAAAATCAAATTCTATGGACAACGTCGAGATTGAAAAATGCATGTTTTTTTAAATAATTTATTATTTTACAATATAATGTCATTTTTTGGGGTTAACGACGTTTGCTGGGGGGTCATTTTGTACCTCGTTTGAAAGGTCTTTAAAGTATCTAAAAAGGCCAAAAATGAAATTGATTAGCAAAACATGACCAAAAATGTGTATTCCTTATCCCCAAAAACCCCCTTGTACCAATTTTGATTGAAATCAGACAAACGTAAGTGTTTTCCCCCCTCCACTCCCCTCGTGGAAAGGGAAGAGCTGCCTTATAGGACCATAATTATGATTGTATTGTCACCGGAACTATAAATGCATGCCAAATTTAAAGGCAATCGGATGTGTATAAGTCAGTTAAAATTTGTTTAGCAAAACATGACCAAAAATCGTCCATCTTGAATCCGTCATACTGAATTTTTAAAAAGTGATTAGAAATTTTTCATCGCCATCCCCAAATGCCCCACATACCAAATTTCAACAAAATCGGGCGTACTTCAACTGTACCCCCTCCATCCCCTTCGAGTGGGGGGAGCTATCAAGTTCATTACACTATAATATTGTGTTGTCATCGCAACTATATAAGCATGACAAATTTGAAGCCGATCGGATATATGTAAGTTGGTCAAAATTTTGTGTCCCATAAGCCTAAAATCCAGTTAAAGTTGTTACTCGCCTCCTGCTCGTACGCGAACTCGCATCAACCTTACACTCGTCATTTATGAGGAGGGAGGTATTTGGAGACTATCCTGCAAATTTCGTCAAAATCGGGCAGTTCATTGCAGAGATAAACGCGTTTAAAATATTTATTCTTGATTTATTTGGTCCACTGTAATATTTACAAATCTGAATCTGAATCCAAATCCAACTTCAGCGACGTGTAGTAAATGTGTTTTGTTCCCTTTGAGGTTTGAAAAAGAACAAATATAGTCCGAAACGTACCAAAGAAAAATAAGTGTTTCTTTTGCCCACAAAACAAATAAATAAGTTACCACAGGATACAGAATGCATCAAAACATTTTTTTTTTAAGTTAAATTAGTTCAAAATTATAAGCATATCACAGTACGAATTTTTTTTTGAGGGGGGTGTGGCTTGACGCAAACCTGCACCACCCCATCATATTTAAGTAAAAAAACAGGATTGCTAGTGGATTTTTCGAAATTCTTTTTGGTGATATTAGAAGTTTGAAATTATTTCTTAATTTTTTCTACGCCTTAAATGAGAATGGTGTACCTTGACAAACAGTTCACTTTTTGATTGATTTTAAGAAAAAAGATATACACTTTTCGAAAGAAAGAAATTTTTGTATAGATGACATCCCTAAATAGTTATTCTGATAAAAATTAAAATCTTTCATATTTCAATATTTCTAAAAAATAAAAAATTTGGGCTTCTAGAGCATTCCATTCTAGACAAAAAAAGTCACATAAGCATTTTTCTCGTACTAAGCTTTTTTTATAAAAGTAATTTAAATATTTTTAAAAAATGGAAAAATTGTCACATTTTAAATTCTAATGCTGCTAGTTATATTTTCCAAAAAAGGGGGAATCTGAAAGAGAACATATTTTCGATAAAAAAACGTTAAATTTTTTTTTTGCATCACTTATAGTTTCTATACAAAAGTTAAATAATTTGAAGAAAATGGTAAAATCATGTTGATTGTATTGAACTCTTTGCAACAAGATTTTTCTATGAAACTAAACTTAAAAAAAAACAAGTATTTGCTAAACAGTTACTCTTATCCCCTATCAAACGACAGTAAAAAAGTTTCGACTAGATTTAAAAGGGTAACCTCTGGCGGAATTAAATAAGGGGAGCTCTCTGAAAGACTTTTTTTTTATATACAATAAAATAACAACAAATATTGACTATATAAGGTACTTCCCTTATTCCTGCTTCTTTCTTGACCCCTTAATCTCGGTGAGTTTGAAAGGTCTTATAGAACATTTAAAAAAAATATCAGAGCACAAAGCATCATGTACTACTTAGTCAGTATTACGGTCATTCAAAAAATTATTTTTCTTATGTTGCAGAGATTTGGTTATTTCTTATTTTTACTTAATAAACATAAGAAAGTCACAACTTTTTTACTGTCTTTTGATAGGTAATAAGACTACCTACTTAGCACATAATAGAATTTTTTTAGAAGTTTAGGTTTATAGAAAAATCTTGGTGCAAAGACGTTCAATACAATCGACATGATTTTAGCATTTTCTTCATTTAATTGTATTTTTTTTCGGCTAAAATATGTTCTCTTTAAGGTTTCACGTCGCTTTTTCAGAAAATTTATTTTTTTTAATTAACAGCATTAAAATTCAAAATGTGACAATTTTTTCCATTTTTCAAACATTTAAATGACATTTATAAAAAAACGGTTAGTACTACAAAAACGCTTGTTTGACTTTTCTTATCTAATATGAAATGATCTATAAGACCTATTTTTTATTTTTTTAAATATATTTTTTTTTGGAAAAAATTACATATTTTTGACAGCTTTTGACAGGACATATACAGAAGATTTTAATTTTTATCAGAATAAATATTTAGGGGGGGCACCTACACAAAAATATAACTTACAAAAACAGTGTATTTTTTTCTTAAAATCAATCAAAAAGTGAACTGCGGACGTCCGGCTGCACCCCCCCATTTTGAATAAAAAAAAACAGGAAGGAGTGAAATTATAAGCATATCGAAACTCGATTATCCTTTGGGGGGGGATGGCTTGACTGACCTGGTTTTAGAGCAATATAGACGAAAGCGCTATAAGACATGGCTCGGAACACTTTTATGATTTTGGCTTATTCAGTTAAATCTGCTCAAAGTGCAGCGTAGGAAAAACGTGTCGTCTTAAGCTAAATTTGATATGGAAATATGTACTTAAAAGATTACATTTTTAGAGTGACTGTATGCACAAAAAAACACTATTTAAGACGCTAATGGGTTTTGAAAAATGTTAAGCGGGGGGTGCATTACTTCTTCACGCTCTTCCAGTAACTTTATCATTCGAGGGCTTGCTGCCCAAAATGTTTTTTTTACACATTCATCAAAAACATGATTTTAGTAACTATCTGCAGATAACTGATAACTTTTTTTGTTACCGATGCTACTTTTTTTTTCTCACGGGTGCAAAAAAAGATTTCTGTCCGTTTTCTACCAAAAATTAATGAAAAATAGCGGGAAATAGTAATATTGAAAAAATCTAATTATTCTTGTCTAAAAATTAAGTCATTTCCGCCAGTTTTCACTAAGTATTTCCGAAAAAATCATTTAAAAACTTCGTCAAAATATCAAACTGTCAAATATTAAAATGTCGCAACAATGAACGTCACCGAGTAAAAAGGAACATCGCTATGAAAACCATTGTTATTTCATTTACCAGCCGCCTTGATTTATAGTGTAAAGATGGTGTGTTGCGACAAGTGCTTTTCGTTCGAGATTTTTAAAAGTATTTTCCTGTTTTTCTTGGATTATTTGATAAAGGTATTAAAAAAAATAGTGCAAAGAAGAAGTTAAAAAACCTCCAAATCAGTTACTTCAACCGAAAAGAAACTAAAAAACAAAAGATCTTGGGTGGAAATAACGAAAATTCAAACCTGGATGAGCATCCCACAAGGAACACACAAAAGATCAAAGCGAAAAGAGAAATGATTAAACGATGTTTCGCCCTGGGTAACCAACGTGGGCTCATCAGTAGTTTCACTGGTTACCCTCCACTATATATCATTAAACACCATCATACACTTTGATTACCAACCTTGAACCACTCACAAAGAGGCATCGTTCCGCACGGTACTTATCCAAGTTACCTGATACGAATTCGTCCTGGAGTGTTAATATTTCCAGTAGGATTATGCTCCTAAGGCAATTAAAACAAAGAAGAAGTTAAAAAACCTCAAATTCAGTTAATTCAACCGAAAAGAAACTAAAAAACAAAAGATCAAAAGATCTTGGATGGAAATAACAAAAATTAAAACTTGGATGAGCATCCCACAAGGAACATACAAGGTGTTCCTTGTGGGATGCTATTTCCACCCAAGATCTTTTGAACTTTTGTTTTTTTAGTTTCTTTTCGGTTGAAGTAACTGATTTGGAGGTTTTTTTTAACTTCTTCTTTGTTTTCCAAGAAAAACAGGAAAATACTTTTAAAAATCTCGAACGTAAAGCACTTCTCGCAACACACCATCTTTACACTATAAATCAAGGCGGCTGGTAAATGAAATAACAATGGTTTTCATAGCGATGTTCCTTTTTACTCGGTGGCGTTCATTGTTGCGACATTTTAATATTTGACAGTTTGATATTTTGACGAAGTTTTTAAATGATTTTTTCGGAAATACTTAGTGAAAACTGGCGGAAATGACTTAATTTTTAGACAAGAATTTATTTTTCATTAATTTTTGGTAAAAAGGGACAGATCTTTTTTTGCACCCGTAAGAAAAAAAGTTTTTTGCATCGGTACCAAAAAAGTTATCAGTTATCTGCAGACAGTTACTAAAATCATGTTTTTGATAAAGGTGTAAAAATAAATATTTTGGGCAGCAAGCCCTCGAATGATAAAGTTACTGGAAGAGCGTGAAGAAGTTATGAACCCCCCGCTTAACATTTTTCAAAACCCACTAGCGTCTTAAATAGCGTTTTTTTGTAGAAAAACAAAAGTTCAAAAGATCTTGGGTGGAAATAGCATCCCACAAGGAACACCTTGTGTGTTCCTTGTGGGACGCTCATCCAAGTTTTAATTTTCGTTATTTCCATCCAAGATATTTTGATCTTTTGTTTTTTAGTTTCTTTTCGGTTGAAGTAACTGATTTGGAGGTTTTTTAACTTCTTCTTTGTTTTAACTGGAAATATTAACATGCCAGGACGAATTCGTATCAGGTAACTTGGATAAGTACCGTGCGGAACGATGCCTATTTATGAGTGGTTCAAAGTTGGTAATCAAAGTGTATGATGGTGTTTAATGATGTATAGTGGAGGGTAACCAGTGAAACTACTGATGAGCCCACGCTGGTTACCCAGGGCGAAACATCGTTTAATCATTTCTCTTTTCGCTTTGATCTTTTGTGTGTTCCTTGTGGGATGCTCATCCAAGTTTGAATTTTCGTTATTTCCACCCAAGATCTTTTGATCTTTTGTTTTTTTAAAAAAATAGTGTTAACAACTGGCGGCTAAACTGTGCCATTTTTACTCGCGTTTATATATACCTCGCTGCGCTCGTTATTTAAACTAACGCTTGTAAAAAAAGCACTATTTTAGCCACTCGTTGTGAAAACTACTATTAATAACGGCGCATATTGCCGCGAAAAAGATCCCTAATCTGCTGCTTCACTAACTTTTCCGCACGCACTTAGAAAAAAAAGTAGCTCTATGTTTTGCGTAAAACGATCTAAAAGCTTTAATTAAATACATTGTGTATAATGGTTTTTTTTTAATGATGTTATTAAAAAAAATACTAACACTTCATTTTAATTATTCAGTCAGTTTAACAAATAGGAAGCTCATTAAAATAATGTAAACTTATTACTTTTCAATACTTGGTTGACTTTGTTCGCTGAATTTGCGTCATGACTTCCAAATTTGTCAATTTTTTTGTCCTTCATATGCTTTTAATTGTTAAAGCAGTCGCTGCAGCAGGTAGGTCACTTTTTGATATTTTGCATTTAATTAGACAAGCACGTCAGTTAACAACGAATAAACGAATGACCAAATGTCTCTCAGTATTGCGCTGAAAGTTTTTTCTAAAGCCCTGTTACTATGCAACTTTTTCATGCATCAAATTTTCTAATAACAGATTAAATCTGCTTGTATCTTATTGTGTCTTCTTTTAATCGGCTATTAGAAAATAAGTGGTCAAAAATGACTATTTTTAAACATGCCATCTACCTTAAGTTTTAAATAAATATCAGTTTTAACACAGTTTCTATAAATGCTGAAACGTGTGCTTATCAAAAAAGTCTAGACTTATCAAAATTGGTCAATTTTTGGAAAAACTATGGCCATTTAAACAAGTAGATTTTTTTCTTAAAATAAGATTGATTTCGTAGGCAAACTATGGTCTACTTAATAATACAAACCTTTATATTAGTCCGTTTATTTCTTTAAAATTTTCAAAAAATAAGATGGTTTAAATTTTTATGACATGGAACCATGACTATATTACAATCAAAAGTCAAATAATTTCGGCTTACAACTCTTGGGAGGGCGGTAACCGAATTTTTATTAGAAAAGACGGAAATCTAACCGTTACTCAAGTTTTTCATGAATATCTCAAAAACTAAGACTCCCACTTAAGAAAGGTTTTCATTTCCGGAAAGCCAAATCAGTGGCTTATTTAACAAAGTATTCGCTTTTGTTTAAAAGTAATTGGTACGGAAACAGTAGCGGCTCGTTTTGGAAAAATGTTAAAATTTAAGATTTTTCAACTTCTTTGCAAGTTACTCTCCTTTGTTCTGGTTTTTAGGTTTGAATTCCGAATTTAAGACCCATTATCTTACCAATCTTTTGCAGCTTTTTAAAATATTTTCTGGTACAGATTACGCTACCCGTGGTCTTTTTAGCACAGAGGGTACCGAAATAATTGTTGTTTGTTTTAAAATCTGCAGCAACAGGGACTTCATTTTTTTTGACTATAGATATGTTGCCATTTTTCTTGTTATGTATATTTTTCGAATAACGTTTAAATATGCGGATTAATCTTGTCAAAGTTTGTTCAATTTTTTTTTCAGCAACGGTTAAATTTGAGAAATCCACTAATTCAAAATTGTGAAAATTTTCCTCAAAACATAACAACGCAATATCTCTCGCTGGCATTTCTACAAACTTTGCGAGATTTTGATAAGGCTATATTTTTTTTGTAGCTCTGTTCATTCCCTTTTACGGCTGCTATTAGAGAGGTTCTTCTATACCCATGCTAGTCAAAAGTTCGTACGAAAATCGCACATTAATCTAGAAGATCAGAAGTTTAACTAAGAAAAAATAATAATTAAGCAGTGAAACGTGGCATGCATAATAAGTAGACCCTTAGATTTTTGAAAAATATTGCTAACATAAAGTTTTCTGAAAAGAGCCCCTATTTCTGAAAATAACATAAACATTGCTAAAGATATAGAAATTATGGTGGAGCGATGAAACTTGGCGGAATTTTTTTTGTCGTGTGTTACTTATTCGAGGTCTCTTGTTTATGACACCAATTCTCGACGTTAAACGAAAAATAGGAAAATATTAATAACACCCATCGAAAAAGTGACAGAACTATCCTCGGAACTATCAGAATGAGAACAAATATTTTTCGATATATTAGCTTCAATTAAAAAATAAAAAGTTTTATGTAATGGGTCCCAATTTTTGAAATTTCTTGAAAGAAACAATATTAAATATCATCTAAAGCATCAGGATAGAATCGCGGAATTTGGCACAAATGATCACTGGGTCCCTTAGTACCAAATGTAAGACCACACTGAGAAAACGGGGCCAACCCATTTAGAAAATTTGGGGCTACCAGATCTCATACCGTGCGTTACTATAGCACACCGTATGATTGTCCCAAACCATTTCAATTTAGCTGGGAGAACTCAGCAAGTCGTGGGCTACCCCAATTCAGGCATGGGATTGCCCCAGTCCAGTTTCATGTATTAACTTTTTGGGTCTGTGATAATTCACGGTCTGGGCTACGATAACTTAGAGTCTGAATTGTTCTAACTCATGATTATGGTTTATTTTTTCCGCCGTCTAGTAAAATCCAGGGATTTACACATGTGAATCCGATTATAGGCGGTAATTGCCGAATGTCGAGTTTTGCACATATTCGGGCTTGCGGGTTTCCTTAGCTAGCTTCATTTCCAGTTGTGATGTAGTTAGTGTAGGTCATGTGCAGGTATCCTGGCCGGTGGAGCGGCAGGTTCACGAGTGAAAAATATTAACGTGTTTTATTGTAATTTTTTAAATAATATGAAAGAGTGGAGTGCGAAATATATAGGGTCTGTTTTGTATTTTAAACAATTTGACTGAAATTTACTAACGCCGCTAACTCTTTCCTAAGCCTAATTTACAACTATATATATATTTTACTGAGCATATTAGACTTAGGGACGGCTTTAGCGTTTTAGTGCAGCATTTAGGTTTTGTTTTTAACACACCATAATTATATTAAAATATTTGATTTTGTTTATATTTTTCACAGTCAAACATTTTCAAACGCGATATTTTAGATTTTTTTAAAAGTTTTTTTTATGTAAGGGGTTATCCATTATAAACCTTATCGTCTTACCTGAAATTTGACATTTATAATTTACAAATTGCATAGATATGTTTTGTTATTTTCAACGTAACACCTTGTTTATTGTGTGCTTTTTTGAATTTAAAAGGAATTTAAAAAATCTTGTTTAGTTTTTGAGTTATTCAGCATTATTCGAAAGGGTAAAGCCTGCTTAGCTATAAAAAATACAGGGTGTTTCTTTAAAGTAACAAAATACATGTACAGAGTCTAAGTAATCTAATAAATTTGTCAGAAAAAGTGAGGATTTCTTTTAATGCCCTTTTAATCTTTAATAAAGAGTAAAAAATTCTATACTTGTTTAAAATGAATAGCGCTGTATAGTTAGCTATTTATTTATTATATTGTGTATACAGTCAGACTTTGGAGTCAAAGCTTCGTTGGATTTTGTTTTATTTTTAAATCACAAACTATTCCACATTTTTAATGCTCCCTAGTTGACGGTATTTTTTATCTCTAGTAGCGTTCGTGCTGGAGATGAAAATTAAGATTTTTTTCTCTGCATTCGCATTTATTTCGTTGACTAAAATATTTTTAAACTTGTAGTTTCGTATAAAAATAAGAAAAAAAATAAAAATAAGTTTTTTTTTTCAAAATACTAGTACAGTCATTTGGGGTAACTTTAAACCACTGTGATGCTCAAAGTTAACCATAATGGTTCAAAGTTACCCCGACTACTATACTACAACTCAGGTGCTGAGTTCTAGTAGCCCAAAGGTAGGATTCTCCCAGCCCAGACAATGGGTTACCACAACTCAGATGCTGAGTTCTGGTAGCCCAAAGGCAGGGTTTTCCCAGCCCAGATCATGAGTTACCACAACCCAGGTACTGAGTTCTGGTAGCCCAAAGGCAGAATTCCCCAGCCCAGATCATGAGTTACCGCAACCTAGATGTTGAGGTCTGGCAGCCCAAATGGCCAAAAAAATACATTCAGTTTTTATGCATATTCTGGGTTATCACAACACACGAACCGTGTTTCCCTACAATCCCTTGGACTTGGTTCTCACAGGCCAGAGGACTGGGCTGTCCTGTATTGGCAAGACGGCTGGGTCTATGACACATTTTTGAGTTCTCATAGCCCACCATTTTTCTCAGTGCATTTGCAAAGGACCCTTACTCCCGAAGTTAGTTTTAGAAAATTTACTTTTAACGTCAAAAAACAGCAAACTAACAGGTCGTATGTTTGTTTGTTGCATACTGTCATTTTAAGGTCCAAAGAAAGTTTTAATTAAGCCTCAAAGATCCTGCTTTTTGTTTTCTAATCTTGTTTTGTCCATGTTTAAATCTAAAGGAATTTAATTTTGTATTGATACAATATTACGGGAAACACTAGCCAACCTTTTTCCAAAAGTAAACAAAGACATTAAACATAAACCTAAGTTTTCGCTGTCAGATGGTTGTCAGTTGCTTTCACTACTGATGCAATCGACCAACAACGTTCTTAACTAAAAAGCCTGTTAACTCCTAACTGTGGCTGCCATTTTTATAACCAAATTGACAAGTAAAACATGGATTTTTTGTCAGTTGGGTATCAATATGGCACCGATCATAGGCCAAAGGATACTAAAACGAAAATGAGTTAACTGGCTTTTTAGTTGAGAACGGTGTTGAATCGATACGCTTGCCCGGTAGACTCCTCGTCTCTGGATTACTTCCAGGCTAACTTGATTGGAATAGTTATTATCGGTAGGCATTTTTCTCGAGAAATGCAAGGGCAGGTCCGTTATATCACCCCATAGTTATATGGGTTATACAAACAACTATAGGGGCACTGGTATTTTTATTTTAAGTTTTAAAGTTATACATTTTGTAAAAAATTGTAACTTAATATTTTTGTTAAGTATATACTGTTTTGTAAATATGTTTTCCGCACGATTTTTGTATTGTTCAAAATAAAGATACTTAAGACTAATTAAATGATTTATGTATCTATTCTATCTTGTGTATCATTTTGTAGCATTATTATAAAATCTTTGCGGATTAAAAACATTTTATTTATAAATAAGATGGACAAAAACAATTGTAGGAAAAACATTGTCTCTAACTCTTGCGGAAAATGCCTTTTCCATCCTTGTCGCGTGCGGAAAAGTAACACTTTCCGCACTTGTTAGGTAATTTCCTACTAGTCCGGAAAGTTACTTTTTTATATGAGCGAGCGTAAAATTCCGCACGATAAATCATGCGAATATTAGTACTTTTGCGTGCGATTTTACTTTTCCGCTCAATTTTTAATTTTCTGTACGATTTTTCCTTTATGCCCGATTATAGATACGAAAATAATTTTTTGAGGAAAACGACCCATAGTAACTCCTTCATACATTTTCCTTTCTAGAGAAGAAAATACTCTTCTAGAGAAATATTTCGTCCCTAGAAAAGAAAATACTCTTTTCTCTTAAGGTAAAGTGCTAGGTGTCTAGGTAAACTACCCAATATTTTGTTAGTCAAAGTCAAATGAAATATATATTTTCGAATTATTATTGTCGATGAGCAGAATGTCTAGTGATTTTAAAACTTATTGTTAAGTAAATAAACCCGTCAATAATACAAAAGTAGTGTTACTAAAACACGATCTGTTAGTTTGCAGTTTTTTGGCGTTAAAAGTACATTTTTAAAAATTAACTTCGGGAGTATGGGTCTTTTGCAAATTTTCTTAGAAAATCTGGTACTAAGGGACCCAGTGATCATTTGTGTCAAATTCCATGATTCTATCGTTATGCTTTAGGTGATATTTAATGTTGTTTTTTCAACAAATTTTCAAGAATTGGGGCCCTTTACATAAAACTTTTTATTTTTTAATTTAGGCTCATATAGCGACAAATAATTGTTCTTAGTCTGATAGTTCTGGCACTTTTTGGATGGCGGTTATTAATATTTTCCTATTTTTTGTTTAACGTCGAGAATTGGGGTCCTAAGAAAGAGATCTCGAATAAATAGCAAACGACAAAAAAAATTGCGTGGTCAAAGATCAGTTGTGCCAAGTTTCATCGCTCCACCATAATTTCTAAACCTTTAACAATTCTTATGATATTTTCGGAAGTAGGGGTCCTTTTTAGAAAACTTTATTTTAGCAACATTTATCAAAAATGATCTAAGGGTGCATGGCAGGTTTTACTGCTTAATTATTATTTTTTCTTAATTAAACTTCTTATCTTCCAGACTAATGTGCGATTTTTGTACGAACTTTTGACTAGCATGGGTATAGAAGAACCTCTCTAGCATAGCCCCACGCCAATTTTTGAGCATATGTAGTAGCAGCTCTAAAAGGCAATTAATAGAGCTACAAAAAGATATTTTTCCACACGCTACAGGTGTTGAATTACAATTTTCTTTTAATTTTTAGAGTGGTCAGTGTTTAAACATGTAGTCGAGAAAAGATATTTAAGCGTAGAAGGCCAGGCCACGGTTAGTTTGGGTAAACCCGATTTAGTCCTTTTGTATCCAGGAGAAATTGGTACAGGCCAAGTGTTCTTATTCGGAAACAGATATGCAGCGGATGAATATGATAGAAGAGTACAAACGTAGGTCAAAATAGCACACTTCAAAAAATAATAGGACAGTCTAACAAAAATAATATGGCCGATCCAATATGGCCGCTGTGGGGTAAACAAACCGTTTTTCCATAATACTTAGGTAACGCTAACTTAAATGAAAAGTTTGGCAAAGTAACTTTTTTATAGAGTAATCCTTTCTGAATGGGGGAAAACCAAGCATTTTGCCGAAATTTTAACAATAAACTCAAAACTAGCAATTAAACGTCGAAATGTCTCTCTACCTATCCTGTTGCACCCGTGTAATTACAGATAGTAGTAGTAGTAACTAGGGGGCGGCCCAAGACCTGGCAAGTAGGCCCAATCGGTTACCTTACCCTAGCCCAGCCCCCTAAACCACCACCTGTACCGCTTGTAGTGGGCTCTCCGGGCCTTCCTGTTTTCTTCACGAAGTCCAGTACTTTGGCTCACTTGAGAGCTCGAGTAATTACAGATAACTTCATCTCTTTAAAATTGCAACTGTCTCTCTTCAAGCTGATCTGGCCCGATCTTTAGGTTGAACTGAGAGAGACAGTGCATTTTTTCCTATGTCACAAAATTTAGCTTTCCATTAGTGTATACTATAAGGCACCACCAACTTAGTATGCGTGACAGCTTAAAATTCAGTGTGACATCCTTAAAAATGCCACAGATATTAACATTTACAAAAGTTCAAATTATCACTCGAGTTAGAGAAGACGGCTGGTCTATAAGAAGAGCGGCCACCCATTTTGGAGTTGATAAAATGACGATAATGCGATGGAAAAAGCGCTGAATTAAAAATAATTCTACGGATAGGAAAGATGGATCAGGACGACCACAAGTAAGTTCTGAAGTGCAAGAACTTATTGGCCATCTCAGACAAAATCCTTTTTCAACGTCGGTTGAAGCAGCTAATGTAATATTATTTCCGGGTTCTTTAGCAACAGTAAATAGAAGAGTAACGAAATCAGAAGTCTCTTGTCGAGTTGCTGCAATTAAGCCTTTTCTAATAGAAGAACAAAAACAGGCCGGAGTGATTTTTGCACTGAACAACGTTCTTCGTGATAATGACTTCTGGGAGAGGGTAGTTTTCACTGACGAAAAAAATTTTCAATCCTCAAGCAGCAGGAGAATTTTAATTTATCGTTCTCCAAATTCTAGATTTGAACCCGAATATACAAACCAAATTAAAAAAGCTGGACATTTTTCTGTAAACATGTGGGGCTGGTTTAGTGCTAGAGGTTTGGGTTTTTTTTGGAGAATCGAAGGAAGATTCAATAGTGAACGATATACTGAAATCCTTGAAAACGTTATGCTGCCATCTGTACAGGCTTTACATAAAAATAATGACTTCGTTTATCAGCAGGACAATTGTCCAGTACAGTAGTATAGTTTCAGAATCATAATATAGAAACACTTCCTTGGCCAGCCAACAGCCCTGACCTTAACTCAATGGAAAATATATGGGGTCGAATCGTCAAAATAATATACCAAAGAAATTGGAGACCACGAATTACTGAAGAGTTAAGCGATGCTATTTATTGCGCATTGGATCAGCTCTCAGAAGACCATCAGTATTGCCCAGACATTTGCAGCTTGTAATAGAGAAAATTGGTGATCCTATTAAATACTAAATTATTTATTTTAGTTCTTTTTTAAGTTAAAATAATTAGTATTAAGATTACCATCGTTTTTGTCGTAATCCAAGTTTCCTATTAGTCAAATTGTTTTTAGTCCAGCGCTGTTTCCATCGTGTTATTGTTATTTTATTAACTCCAAAATGGGTTACCGCCTTCTTTATAGAACAGCCTTCGTCCGTTACGCGAGTGATAATTTGATATTGTTCAATAAAGACTTTACTAAAACATTATTTTTGCTGATTTTTTAGTATTATGCAAAATTTAATATAAAAATAAGGTTAAAGGCAACCTTAAGTAAAAAAATATTTTCAGTTTTAGAGACCTTTTTTAAACAATATGAAAAATTGTCGTACTTTTGAAGTTTTTAGGCATTTTACCTGATAGTCCACTTTTAGAAAGGTCAATTTTGTCAAATCAAGTGTATATGACATTGCCTCTTTCAAGTGCGAATTTTAAGTTTATTTCTAACATTACGGCAAAATGCTCGTGTCTCCCCGTTTTCGGAAAGGATTACTCTAGAAAATAGTCACTTTGATCTTTAATCTTAATCTATTTCCACTTTCCCAAAGTTTTAATTTTTATTAGCATTACATTTTGTGGAAAATCGCTTTGTTTCCCTACAGCCACCATTTTTAGAGGGCCATCACGTGATTAATGGCTGATTTTGACTATTTGTTAGACAGCCAGGTATCGGACAGCCCTATAAAATTGAGAGAAATTGACAAATGTTTTGTAGTAGTCGGGCAGTAAAAACCTAGTTTTTGTATTAGTCTGGTGGTTTTGATATATTTTGGTACGATCATATACCAGACGAAAATTATATTTTTTAGTTCGACAGGTGGCGTCGCGGCGCCTTAAATTACTTAATCACCTTTTTATGGATGTATCACATGTCTGTTTCACCACTATGTATAAAATTTTATCAATACACAATATTTGTAAAATTCGGACTTATCAGTTTTTCCTGAAATCCTTTAAATTAATTTTTTTTTGAAGCCTTTACTGAATATCGTAGTTTTTGTCATCTTTTTCTATTTTGCTCCAGCCTATTTTTTTAAATTTTACTTAACGTAAGAGAAAATAGTGCAAACAAATTAAGTTTTATTATTTTTTTCATTTTAAGTGTTTTTTTACAACTTCAAACATTAAAAAATTATGAAAAATTTCACATACTTTTACTTTTTTCCGTGGGACTTTTACATATTTCATGCGATTTTGATGCCCCTTTAAAGAACTGTTCCTTAGAGTACTAGTATTTAAAGATGTATACAAAATAAAATAAAAATGTATTTCATATAACATTTTATAAAACATATATTATGTTTTTGTCGCAGCGCGGCGGCGGTTTACCTGGGAGGACCATCATAAGGGGACCAAATATTTCAATGCTACATTTTGTAGCCTTTTCGTAGCTATTTGGTTACAGTTAAATTAATTTTGTAGCAGTAGCCGTTTTCGAGAAAATGCAATCACCGCCACCCCATAACTTGTAAATAAACACCACATTTTGTAGCTTTTTTGAGATCATATTATTATATTAAAATTTTTGAAAATATTCCTAGGGTTGGATTGAGAAGAATATATCACAGAGTACGTTTGGCCTATATATTTGCCCATTAAATAACAAATGTAATTTAAAATTAACAGTAAAATTTTTAAAAGTAAAACTAAAGTTTAAGTGTAAGTTGAAGTATTGCATTTATTTTATTAGTATGTGTGCAAACGTCAATTTTATAATTATTTTTTTTATGAAATTCAAGTCAAAATATAACAATTTTATTATAATGGATCATATTGCATTTAGTAAGTTGCCAATTAACTATAAAAAATATCGAAAATTTAGTAGTGGTCCCGACTACAATGCCAAAATATCTTTTTGGTAAAAAAAGCAAAGCCAACCAAAGGAGAACACCGAGTGGACCAATACAAATTTTGAATCAAATATCAAGTTGGGGGGAAGCCGGACTGTAGGGGTGATCTCGAAAATCATGATCTTATCAGTCGGGCAAGGGCAAGGGCTAATGTGCAGGGGAATAACCGGCGCCATGAGGACGACACCAATCCAAGCCCTCGAGACAATTCTGAGACTGCCTCCGCTACCGACTTAGATCAAGAAGGAAGCGATGCCGACCCATTTGCGTCTGAAAGACTTTGGTCAGTGGAGAGGAAGAGGGGAAGCTGTTGGAAACCTAAGGGTCGCCCAAATGGCCACCAGGGAGATGCTACTTGCGTCCTTTGAGTTCAAGGCAACCCGAATTCTCTGGAGATTCAAGATTTAAAAGGTAGAAAGTCGAAATTCCCGATAGGGAATTCTGGCAGAGGGAGAACCTCCACCAACAGTTCGAGAGGAACGCTGTGATATGTTACACAGATGGCTCCAAGCTATCGGAGAGGCAGACAACAGGGGCGGGGGTCTACGTGCAAGACCGAGAAGAAGTTTGGATGAGCTACCCGCTCGGAGAGCAAGCTACGGTCTTCCAAGCCGAGTTATATGCCATTATAATGGCGGCAACACTAGAAGAGGTTCGCAATGGTCCGGAGAAGCATGTGTACATATGCTCCGACAGCTAAGCGGCCCTAAAGGCACTCAGTGCGCCAAAAATTGCCAATACTCTAGTGGAAGAGTGCGTAGAAGCACTGGAAGCCTTAAGTCAAGACAAAAGAGATACAGTGATGTGGGTACCGGGACACACGGGAGTGTCGGGCAACGAAAAGGCGGATGAACTCGCTCGGATCAGGGACAGCACTCAATACGTGGGGCCGGAACCACTCTTAGATATAACAAGGAGACGGCTGCAAAGTCGACTCATTAAATGGTCTAACGATGCACTGGCAGATTCCTGGAAGAACGAAATAGGATGCAGACAGTCCAAAGAATTCATCGACAGACCGGACGCGGCCAGACTCAAATGGCTCTAGGGATACTGACCGGCCACAACCGACTCAATAAGCATCTGACTCGCATCGTGATCGGGAATGACTCCATCTACAGTGCCTGCGGGAGGAGGCGACATCCCGACACCTCGTTGCGGAGTGCGATGCATACAGTATATGCCACCCGAAATTTATCCACATTGATTGACGTCAACTGTCAACGAGAATTTTCAGTCTGACGTTTATTTTTTGTTTCTCCCTAGATTTTTGGCCACACTGATCACAGTATGGACAGGGCCTCATTCAGAAAATTTTCGATTTCGTTTAGTTTAAATTTTATCATTAGTTGATTGTAATAGAAAGTTTTTGAACCATCTTTTTGCCATTTTGTTATTGTTATCGTAAGACAATTGATCACAGTGTACTAGATATGGCCAAGGCAGCAAGTGTTGAACCAATACCTAAACGTAAATAGTGAGACCTCTACACTGGGACTGGTTATGAAATCTCAAATGAATGAAGCTCAGACATTGTTTGGTGCATGGTGGACGCACCCACCCATTGGTCATTTTCATAGGCACAATACATAGGCATATAGCCGCAAGAGTAGCAAGATGGATAGAAATCTGTTTCGTCACAATTCCCTCTAATATTAGGAAGTAATTTGTTATTTTAAATCTAAAAACTACAAATTCGTAGCAATCTTAAGGCTCAAACTTAGAAAACAATAAGTTTATTCGTACAAGCTTTTATTTAACATCACCTCTATTATCTATATATGTTTCTATGTTCGGGTAAAAATCTTGCAACTCAATTTTGACTAACTTGTAGTCCAATTGAATTCAAACTTGGTACGCGATTATAGTTCCGGTGACAAATACAATAAAATGGTAATGTTAAGCATTCCCTGGAGGAAAGCAAAACGTGACTAAAAATCGTCCATCTTATATCCGCCATTTTTGAATTTTCAAAATCTGATCATAAAATTCGTATTTCTTATACCCAAAAACCTTCGTATACCAATTTTGGTTGACATCGGACAAACTTAGGTGTTTTTTCCTCTACACTCCCCTCGTAGGGAGAGAGGATGTGCCTAATAATACCAGGTTATTGTATTGTTACTGAAACTTTAACCGCATACCAAATTTAAAGGCAGGTGGATGTGTATAATTCAGATAAAATTGGTTAGCAAAACACGACTAAAAATCGTTCCTCTTGAATCCGCCACATTGAAATTTTAAAGTTCTATCAAAAATTCGTATTCCTTATCCCCAAAAACCTCCGTATATCAATTTTGGTTGACATCGGACAAACTTAGGTGTTTTTCCCCCTCCACTCCTCTCGTACTATTGTACTATTGTTACCTAAACTATAAAAGTATACCAAATTTAAAGACAATCTGATGTGTACAAGTCAGGTAAAATTGGTTAGCAAAACATGACCAATAATCGTCGATCTTGAATCCACCATATTGAATTTTCAAAATCTGATCTAAAATTCGTATTCCTTATCTCCAAAAACCCCCGAATACCAATTTTGGTTGAAATCGGAAAAACTTAGCCGTTTTCCCCCCCATATTATTGTAGTCTCACCGGAACTATAATTGAGTTGCAAGATTTGACCAGAACATATAAACATACAATACATTGAGGTAAAGTTAAATAAAAGCTTGTAATAAAAAATACGCAAAATATAAAGCCGGTCCAGCGTTTTTAAACGTCTAAATTGAATTTGAATTAATTAATTTTTGCGTAACTTCGCTCACCAGTCTGGGTCTCTCTCAGGCATATTAAATCAGCATCGCGTTTTCTTTGTGATGTTCGGTGTACAAATAAAAACGAATATCAATCAATCAAAAAGTCTTTATTTATAAGTTTACAAGCATTTTTTTACATGATAATCATAAAGAGTGGCGAGATCTAGGATAGCTATTCTATCTATAAAAGAATATAATTATCATACTTAAATTCTATAATCTATGTAAATACTTATTTAAGTACCTAAATTAGTCAAAAAAATAACAAACGTTCGCAATCTTCTATTTCAGACCACGGAAATCAAAGCAGCATGGAAATGGTCAAGATTATGTCAAGATTTATAATTACAAAAATGTTAAGATACAACATATATTGATTTCAGATTTCGTCCCTTAAGTAGTGACTTTAAAGATTTTTTAAATGTCAGAGGACTTGATTTTATAAGATATTGAGTTGAAACATTTTGTTGCAACATAACTAAAACCTCGACGAAACAGAGCAGTCCTATGCCTGGGCACTGCATACAACTGTTTATGTCGGGTGATCCTATTGTGTACATCCGACCCCCTTAAGAGCTTTTTAAATAAATAGTGAGGCTGTTGAGTTCTATTAACTTTATATACCAATGTGCACATGTGCAAAAAAAACCGCTTATCAAGTCTGAGCCATCCTGAGTCTATATAACAATGTGAGACATGATCAAACTTACGCACTCCATAAGCAAATCTTATACAGGAATTTTGAAGTTTTTGCAGACTTTCTTGGTCTCTTTTTAAGAGGGCTGGCCAATACAGGGTGTCACAGTATGACAATTGGGATAGTACTAAAGAATCGCACAATTTAAGTTTTACCTTTTTATTTAAATAGTTTTTGTGCAAATAAAGCATTCTTGACTTACCATAACTGGTTTGTAATAACTTTGAAACATGCGATTCATATCTCAAGTCAGTATCAATCAATATTCCTAGATTTTTTACACTGTTTGATAAATTAATATTTGTTTGGTTAATAGAAACTTGAAATCCATTCACGACACATTCGTTCCTAGCAGTACCGAAAAGAATTGCTTGAGTTTTTGACTCATTCAGTACTAGTCCATGATGTTGTGACACTCTGTATATGGATTCAAGGTCGTCGTTTATTTTAGTTTTCGCTATATGCACGTCTTTTTTTATCAAAAGAGATTTGGAGTTGGTAATCATCCGCGAATTGATGCCCAACCAAATATTTGTGCGACACCTCTACTTTGAAGAGTGGGAACTGAACATTTTTCGTTGAAAGAAACCCTTTGAAATCTTCTGTTAAAATAATTAGTCATCATATCGACGCCATCACCACCCAATCCAAAATATCTGAGTTTTGTAAATAATATGTTATGTACCAGGGTGTCAAACGCCTTACTGTAGTCCAAAAGAACCAAGCAAGTGTTCTGGTCCTGATCCAAAGCCCTAATTATGTCATCAGTAACATGTAACAAAGCAGTTGTGATACTGTGATTGGCGCGAAATCCCAACTGTGTAGGAGGCATAAGATTGTTTTTTATTAAATGGTTGGACACTTGTTCGCATAAGATTCTTTCCAAAATTTTTGACATTGTGGGCAAAATACTTATAGGTCTAAAATCGTTTGGCCCCAAAGGATTATTATTTTTTGCTACTGGAATGATATTAGCCGCTTTCCACTTCAGGGAATTTTTTTTAAACGTATGCACTTATTTATAATAAAAGTAATATGAGTATTCAGATAGGAAATTAAGCACAAAATCATTTTTAAATTTATTCCCTCTTGAACAGTTGCATTACTTTTAATTTTTGCTATTATGTTCTGTACCTTAGCTTCATTCACTTCTTTAAAATTGAGTTCAGTTATGAAGGAACAACGTTTTTGACCTTTGTATTTTTTCATTCACTTCTTTAAAATTGAGTTCAGTTATGGAGGAACAACATTTTTGACCTTCGTATTTTGATAAATAAAAGTTACCAGGATCGACCTTTGGAATGCTATTGGAAAAAAATGAACTAAAGTTTTCAACGCTACCAGTTTTTTCAGGGTCAGACTCAGAATTGGTGTTGATGTTCAAGTACTTAAGAGTTTGCCAGAATTCTTTTGCATTAGTTTGAAATTTATAATTTAAATAAGCCTTTTTTTCATTCCTTACTGACGCCAGCACGAGGTTTCGTAAATCTTTATACTCCTGCCATCGAGCATCAAACAGCACGAGGTTTCGTAAATCTTTATACTCCTGCCATCGAGCATCAAACTTATGTTTTTTATACTTAGAGAGAGCTTTTTTTCTTAGTTTTATCATAAATCTGATATTTTGCGTAAGATAAGGCGCAGGCTTTTTTGTAATTTTAGAGTTAATGGATGGCGCATGAGCATCAAAAAGAGTATTTACCGACCTATTAAAAAAATCTACCATGCAATTAACTTCAGTGAAAGAATATAAATGATCCCAGTCTATTTGTTTAAGATCCTCGTTAAAGGCTTTAATATCAAAATTCCTATAATTTCTATAAGTACGGAACCTGATAGGATCGCGCACTTTTTCTAAACGTAAATTACAACTCAGCAGCTTGTGGTCTGAAATGTCGTCCATTCTTATGAGTTCTGAATCGCAGACAAAATTTACCTCATTGGTAACTATAACATCCAACAATTTTAAAGTTGTTTCTGTGACCCTTGTTGGCTCCCTTATGACCTGATGAAAACTATATTTTTTAAAGAGTTTATTTAAATTTTTTTGTCCCGGATGGTCAACCAGCAAATCTATGTTTAGGTCGAGTCCGAATATCACAGCATCATAGGTTGGTATTATAGATACTAAACTGTTTTCTAAATCATTAATACAAGACATAAGATTGCCGTCAGGTCGATAGAGTATACCCAGGCATAGTGATTTCCCATGTATTTTTATCGAGATCCAAAGTTGTTCTAGCGTACTTTGTGCTGGCCGAACGGGTATATTTTTAAACGTATAGCAGTCTCTAACATAAAAGGCAACACCACCACCCCGCGTTCTCCTATCATACCTTGACAAGTTGTACCCTGGTATAGCAAGGGTTGCATCTGAAAGATATTCCTTTAGCCAGATCTCTGATAGACCCATAACATCATACTGCTCTGAAATCAGAAGATCCGAAATCACTTCGAAACTTGAATATAGAGATCGCACGTTTGCGTGAGCAAATTTTACAAATTTAACATTAAGGTTTATGTTCTTTTTTACAAATACAACCCTGTATTAAGACTAAATAAATTTGGAAAAAAGATGGTTTGTGTTTGAGTTTTTTGTTAAAGCCCATAAATAAATTTGGCCTAAATATATAAAGAATAATATACATAGTAATTTTAACTTTATTAAATATAATCATATATACTTGTTGAATGGAAATGAAAAACAAGAAATGCAGATTTAAAAAAAAAACAAAACTCCAGCGTATTCTTATCTCTAAAAGTCCCAAATATTAAAAATCAAAGTGTGGCTGATCCGTGTCGATTTAGTTTTCGTCTACGTCATCAATATCACGTTTGGATGCAATTAGTATTTTTTTGTTTTGATCCTCGTCCCAGGCAAATATTTTTCCAGAGGAGGTCCATGCTTTATTTTTTCCATATTTAGTTTTAGCAAGTTGCAATAAGTTATATCTCTGGGCGGTAAGGTCTTCATATACAGTATAACTAGTCCCTTTGAGCAACTTTCTAGCTTGCAGCACTTGATTTCTTAGGGAAATGCAACCAAAGCTAACCATAACTGATCTAGGAGCTTCTCCACTTTGACCTATTCTGAAAGCTCTTTCTATCTTACTTTTATCACTTCTTAAATTTAACTTATCATTTATGAGTGATAAAATTATAGAAATCAGATTCTTGTCATCATCATTTTCTATGCCTTCTTTAATACCATTGAACCGTAAAGACTTTCGCTTAGATTTTTGCTCCAGATTATCAAATCTTTCTTGTAAATTAATAATAGTTTTTACCTTACTACCTTAGTTTTAATGTTAGTGACATCTTTTTTCAATTCAGCTATGCTATCAATTCTAGAGTTAAGATCCACAAACCTTTGATCCATCTTGCTCTCAAATTTGTTAAAAAGTGCTGTACAGACCTTTTCGACTGCCTTTTCCACTTCTTTTGTCTCATGATGACCAGTAGGTGATCCCCTGTTTGTTCCAGATCTGGTTGATCCACCCATTGTTACTGGTACTTGCCTATACCTGTGTCGACCCGGTAGAGACGTAATTTCGCCTATAATCTTAGTTACCCAGTTTCTAGCTTAACTACTGCAGTCCTTTGAAATGTAATTACACGATTCACTTTAAAACTGTATAAAAATACTATATGCAAAAAATCACAATTTAATTACAGCGATAACCACACAGAAAGTTAAAAATTCAGAGAATGGCCGCCTTAACAGGCATATTACATAATAATATATTTTTCATCCATAAAGTATATCTGGCATCTTGCTGTTTCACTCTGGTGCATTTGATTGATATGAAAGCGTAATGTAATGGATTATTCGGAGTGATTTAAAGTTAGCAGTGTAGTTATAATGCCGTGGGGGCATTTGATTTTGGCAACTTAAAAATCTGGTTTTTGTTCTAAAGTTCTAAAGAAAGTGAGGTTATGTTTTGTCTAAATAAAAATGGAATGGACTATACCTAAGCATGAAGGATCAGGTACTCGGACAACCGAACCTTCGTGAAGAGAACAAGAAGGCCCGGAGAGCCCTCTACCGTACAAAAGGTACAGGTGGTGGAATAAGCCCAATGAGCATTTTTGTCTATATAAAAGTTACAGCAAATAATATAAAACCTTCATAAAATAACCAAAAGTTATATTATTTAATGTTGGTGATAATTTTATAACTCTAATATACCTCTTAAATGAGTAAAAAAGACTTGAAAAACAACTGTTCAACACCAGCTTATAAAAATTTATGATACATAGTAATGGATAGAAAAACAACATATAGATTTTATAAAACTTCCTTATGAGCCATCAAGTATAGAGATTATTATAAAAAGGTTTTACAATTGTTCTAACAACACTACATAACAAATTGAAAGGTTTTAATGGATTTAGAAATATAGATTTTCCATCTTTCTTCCCTTTGCTTGTTATGTATTATTCTTTTTCTTTTTACAATAAAAAAAATTATAAAATGGTGTTTAGCAAACTTCTAAAATAAATAAAAATGAAAGTGAGATAAGCTGAAGCAGGAATATGAATATTTATATACTATGGTCAAATAAAAGCTGTTTTTCAAGTCATCCTACTCTGAAAATCAGCTGCGTTCCCGTGTGTACTATATAGTTTTCGAATACACTCACGTAAATTTCATGGGATCTAAATATACTTGAGAAAACGGGAAAAAAATATTCATTTAAATATCGGTTTTTTTTTTCATACGCGTCTTTTTCTTTCTGGGACAAATATTGAATTTTGTATGTTGTTCTTAACCCTAACAAACAATATTTCGATTGAAATACATGTTGATACTCCATAAATAACGTTTTTATTTAGGCCAAAAACCTATTTTTGTAATCCAAAATTGCAAAAATTTCCGACAATTCTATAAAAAAAACAATACAACTATACCACTGTTTACCTCAACAAACACTATTTTATGACCCTTTTAAAAAATGATGCTACTTGGAACAAAGGGCTGCAGATGGCGCAGTTTTGAACACTGATGGTCCGTTTCTGCGAGCTTAACATTAAATATGTAAAGCTCGCAGAAACGGACCATTGTTCTCTTTTTCTAAATGCATTCCTCGAGAGATCCAACATACTACACATACCAGGAAAAATACCCGCCTCCACACACTTCAAGCCCGCATAGCTGTCAGAGGTAACTATCTCAAGAATATAGTTAGATTGCGGGGTCGAAGGGTGCGCAGGCGAGTATTTTCCAGGGTGTTCACATTTGCCGCCGACCAGCAGTAACAGCGTATGCGCTCGACGTTTCCCGTGCGTTTTTGCGACCTTAACACGGTTATTATATTGTTCTCTTTTTCTAAAACACGGTTCCCATCTATGCGTTTCTCATTCATGGGTCCCCCGAATCAAAACACGTATCACGTGGTCTAAGCGAGATTTGCCTATACAAGTTCATGTCGGACCACGTGATGAGTTTTTTGAGTCAGGATGACTGCGCATGGGAAACGCTGGTGGGAATCGGGTGTAAAATGCATTCGATCCCGTTATCTGTCATCAGCAACTATTTCAAGAAGATTTGGATCTCTTATCTCTCTCAGATTGATGTAATTAAAACAAGATAATAATGGTATGGTATCTCGCAAAAACGCTCCTTTTGATGTCGCAAAAACGCGCCTTTTGATGTCACAAAATTAACCTTAAAAAATCTTATTTGTTTTGTTATTATAATTGCCAAAATAAACTAAAATTGTTTTTATTGTTCTAAAAACAGTTGTATTATAATCACTATATAAAGAAATTAGAACATTATAGAAAAAAACCTTATGGGCAAAAAAGGTTTATGAATGAGTTCATAAGAATATTACAGACACCAATTTATATAACTATTGTGTGTGAGTTCCCAAGTTTTTATAAGTGTCTCTCGAACTATTTTCAATCATATCTTATATAAATTTGTTGTTGGTTAATTAAGTTTTATAAGTGGGTCGATAGCAACATTTTAAAAACCAATCTATTATATATCTTTAATTGATAGTTACTTGCGGTTTTGTAGGTGGGTTGACAGAAAGATTTCAAACACCAATTTATATAACTTTTGTCACTGATGACTTATATTTTTATAAATATGTTGGTGGAAACATTGTTAATACCAATTTATATAACATTTGAACCGATGACTTTAATTTTTATAAAGATGTCCGTGGAAATATTGTTAACGACAGTTTTATGTTACTTTAGGGTACCATCAATTTAGAGCCTTTAATAAAACAAATATACAAACTTAATTCTTGTAGGAAACTTCTAAATACCCTAGGGTATCAATGGAACCCTCTTTATAATAATTATATAAATATCTGTCACCAGAAGTTTCTGAAAATGCTCATTGGGAGGGGCTGGGCTGGGGTAAGGTAAAAAGGGACCGATTGAGCCTGGTGCCAGGCCTTGGGCCGCCCCCTAGTTACTAGTACTATCAGTCGTTTTGCCGCACAGTATCGCGATAGGCAGTTAGATTCAAAAAGTATGGTTGAAACTTGTAAGCCGAGAGTCAGCGATGCGTGTAGATTGTTTGGTGGGTAAAACTTTAAATATGTATTTTTTTTGTAAATTTAAAACTTTAAAAAGAAACTCATGCCCAGTAAAAACTCTATGAGCCATAAAAAAAGATGTTCAATTTTTAAAGGAACATTTGTTCAGCATTAAAATACCATTTATTTTTTTTTGTTTGTTGTGGACAAATATATTTGACTAAAAAATCGCTTCTTTATGGGTGAAGTCGGACACCATGGTTACAAAAGACAAAAATAAGTTAGATATTTTGCTTTGCAATTATTCGGAAGACCTAAAAAAAGTCCAAGTAGGCATTTAGAGTGGCAAGAAAAGCTTAAAACTTGCGGCAGAACAATCCGCAGGCCAAAATCGTTTATTTGTTGTGTAATCCATATTTTTCTAAATAAATGTATAATTTTTCCAAAAAAATAAAAAAAAAACACTTGTTGTCCGACCTTGTGCTTTGGAGTGCACTGTCCGCCTTCCCTCCACACATAGACAAAACTTGTATAAATGTCAAATTTTGACATCGGCTTTGTTATTTTAAGTACAGATTGTCCGATTTTCAATGGGATTCAATGGGAAACTCCGTTGTTATTGAAGATAGAGACATGCAGTTTTCGCCTTACTGTCTTACTTTTTTTGAGTTTTAAAAAGTGGTACTCATATATTTATTCTGTCCCTTGTAGTTCTTGAGCTACAGAGGAAAGTTGAAAGATGGTCGGAATTACCAATTGATGATATCTCCCTTAATTTACGAGATATCTGAGTGAGTAAAAACATGTCAGCGGCAACATCTAAAAAAAAACACAATGGTCTGTTCGAAATTTTAATGCGACGTTTCGTTTCGTAGATATCATCATCAGAAAGTTAAATACAGACATGTTTTATTTCATATTTTAATTTCTTTTAAGTTTGTTTAATGACAAAATATAAATTTTTTTTTATGTTTCGATCCCGAAAAAAATCATCTTCAGTGCATTTTTTTTCTGGTATGGCTCTGTCGTCCCATTTCAATTTTTTTTTGAGAACTACTATGTACTATATAGTAGACCGGGACCACCAACATATATTATACATACATACCGAGTAAATCGAAAAAAAAAAATTTCTATAACTTTAATTACCAGTTTCAGTAACAAAAAACTATTGATAAGAAAAATAAGCCTTTAAAAAAAAACATTCGCTTTTCCGCCATATTTGAATCCAAGATTGCGGAGAAAATCAAATGTCTACCTTTTTTGAACCCCTTTTTGTTATATGTTGCCATTTTTTTTAAGATCGTAGTTATAATCTGGAAAATTGTTTTTAGCAACACTGTACGGGAAATCAATTTAACTATGTCGACTTGATTTTTTTGCAAAATTTTACGTCATTGAATTTGTTTTCTATGGCAACGCGGATACTTTATTTGTGTTTATCTACAGTGGGACACCAGAGATTTTTTATCACTGGGTCAAAAATTTGGGGTTAGGTTACTTATTTTGACTTTTCGCGTTCTGCGTCGCTAAAAAAACAAGTAAAGTACTAAAATAAAAGAAAACCATTTATTGCAGAATTACCTGCTGAAAAAACGCTACCCAACTACGTATTAAAGTAAATAGTTATAATGTTAAAGGTTGCATTTACAGGTGCATTTATAATTGAATTAAAAACACTCCCGCTAGCTAATACCGACAACAGGTTAACTTAAAAGCAGATTTAAAAATCGACTACTGGCGCCATTTTAAATAGGAGCGTCAACGACTAGCAAGAGTTTTTCCAACCTCTAAATGGAGCTTTACTGACCTGTTTTGTTAGTACTCAAGTATCCATGTGTTTTTGAAACTCAGGTTCTAAAATCTATCCTTTGCACTTCAAGATTTCCCTAGTACACTTGCACATAACTATGCCGCAATAATTTAAGTAAGACAATTATGTGGGGTTATGGGCGCCGAATGTTTCTATGCGAATTTCTAGTAATCCCAGCGAGCCAGTAAAATTATTTTGGTTCTTTGATAGACTCGGGGTAATGCCCGCGCAGCGCTAGACCTTTTTCGGCGGGCGACCGCACACGCGGAGTGGTTTCATATTTGTTTTAGAATAGTGTTTTTGAACACACATTTTTGAAAGATAAACATAACCTCGAATGGTTTTCTGTCACAAAACGTACTCTTCTGTCCCACTGCGACCCGATTTAAAGTTTGTTGACAAAACATCTGCAGTTAACATGGAATCGTATAAATTCTGCGATCTATCGGCCAAGACTTGAACTGCGTGTGTCTCTCAAATTCAATGAAGTTTGATTAATTGATCGGTTTTCTTTTCCGGAGTGCACAGGCTTTTAGAAAAAAGGAAAGTTAGTTTTTATTTTCGCTAAAGCAAGGAAATATAAAAAGGAATAATGTAATTCAGAGGAAATTGTGAGTATATCTCTATTTTTTTTGTAAATCGGGTTTGTTCTAAACCGAAATTATTTTGAGGCTTTTGGGATAGACGATAGCACCAGAGCTTTTATTTTGAAGACAAAATAATTGATAATTTTGAAAAATCCTTCAGATATTTTTGTTAAGCATTTAAAAATGATCTCCCCTGCAAAATTTCAGCTAATTCTGATGTTTAGTTTTCCCTGAACACTCTGGCAAAATATTAAAAAATTGAAGAAATATCTGGGGAGAAACTATAGCCTTAATAATTTGTTTTGTATGTCGAAAAATAACATTTCTACCTAAATAAAAACAACAGGTTTGAAAAAAGGTGCGCATTTGATTTTATGCGTCATTTTGGATTTAAATATGGCGGCAAAGCGAATGTTTTTTTTTCAAAAGGCTTATTTGTCTTATCAATACAGGATTTTTTATTGAAATTTATTATCCATTTATTTTGTTTGTCTGATCTTTAAGAACTCCTCCGGGAGGAGTCCTCCCCATGCAGTAATCCCATATGTGAAATAGGGTATATTCAGGGTTTTTTTTATAACATATTAAGCTTTTTTATATCAAGCATATTTTTATAAAATTTTAACTAAACCTTTAATTTTAGACCAAAAGTAATGGAGATTGTGAATGGTTGCCTTCAAGGTTCCACTGTTAAGTGGGAGAAGATAAATGGTAATCCTAATCAAAGATGGCAAATTAATGCTGACGGCACTATAACCAGCGCTTGTAACCCAAATTGGCGTTTGACAGTCAGTCGTTACGGCGACCAGTATGTGAAAGATCTAACGCAAATACCGCACGAGGAGCAAATTTTTAAGCAGATATACTACAAAGATGTCTATGCCGTTGGTCGCCAAAAAGGCTGATATATATTCTTATCTATCGACTAATCTTGGCTGTTTGACCAGTGCACATCATACTTATCTCTATCCTATTTTTTTTTAAAGAGAATTGTTATTTTATTTTGTTTTTTTAGGTATAAATTTGTTTATATATTAAAATAAAATATAAAAAATAATAAACAGCTAAAAAAAAACAAACAACCACAAAACAAGCATAAAAACAATCACACTACCCAGGCGTACTTACACAACAAAATCCTCTGACCCTGATCTGAACGAGGATTTTGTTGTGTAAGTATGCCTGGGTAGTGTGATTGTTTTATGCTTGTTTTGTGATGGTTTGTTTTTTTTAGCTGTTTATTATTTTTTATATTTTCTATCCTAATTAATTACATGTTTCGAGATCGGGCTGCAAATTTTTAGATTGATCGCGGAGCTACTAGAAAAAAAAATAAAGATTCTTAATACGCAAGTGTGCAAAAAAAATGTGTGACTCAGTTTTTGGTTTTTAAGCGTAATTAGAAAATTCTTGCATTGGGACGTGGGCGGCACTTAGAGGATTCAACAAATGCAATGGTGTGATGCCGCATCCGGCCGCATTTCTGCGGCACCAGCGCCCGAAAATGTAGTTTTTTGAGCAAATTCGATCCATAACGTAACCAGTTGAGTAATGTGTCAAATTAAAAGTATTGATCTCCTCTATACGAATATTAGATGCATAGACAAACTGCCAGCCAGACCGAAACCAATTTTTTTCTATGATTAAATGATGTTGCTCCAAATCTGGCCGGAATATACCCGGCACTTAGATTAAAAAAAGAAAAGAAACCTGGTCCAACGAAAGCTCCTTGGCAATTAATAACCACTGTTTCTTTACAAAATTTGCAAATACCCGACAAAACCAAAAAAAATACTTGGAATAAATTCCATATCGTTCTAATCATTACAGGGGAAAAGCGACGGTGATATGCAGTTGCGAAAACATGCCTAAATGAACAGGCGAATGGCAGAGCAAGCATTGGTTTTGCCGCGGTCATTCTTCAACTATGAGCATGCATTTGATGTGCTTTGGCTGTTGAGTGATCGATTCTACTCACGGCTACGAATATAAAGTCCCAAGAAAAGTAAATATTTTCTTAGATTATATTTAGTATGTTTTAAAATCGTACTCAATACGTATTAGACGGACAGTCTTATTCTTCTTTCATAGAGCATATTCTCTGTTCTAACAAAGATCGTGAGTACGATATGAAAATATACTAAATATAACCAAAGTCTTCGTAAGCATCGGGTATCTTTAAGTAATTCATCTAAGGCCCGGCACTAATGATTTTATACTCAATATTCGTGCAACCATACACAATATTTTTCAGAAATATTTTAGGAATGTTAACTTCTTCTTCTTCAAGTGCCATGCTCTCTTCGAACGTAGGCTATCATCAGCGCGATCTGCACCCTGTCTACTGCTTTTCGGAAAAGTGTCATAGTACTAACACCATACCATTGTCTAAGATTTTTAAGCCATGATATCCGTCTACGACCCGGACTTCTTCTGCCTTCAATTTTGCCTTCTATTATCAATTTTAAAAGTTTATATTCGTCATTTGTCAAAATATGGCCAAAATATTTATGTTTTTGTTTTTTGATGGTAAATAAAACTTCAAGATCTTTATTTATTTATTTACTCTGTCTATCCAATATATCCTTAGTATTCTACGATAACACCACATCTCGAATGCCTCTAACTTTTTGCACATGGTCTTAGTCAGTGTTCATGCTTCCATGCCATAATATAAGATGCTAAATACATAACACCGAATCACACGAATTCGGAGAGTGGTATTAAGATCGCGACCACACAACATTGATTTAATTTTGATAAAACATGATCTGGCTTGTAAAATTCTTGCACGAACTCCTTGCATGTTGTCCCAGTTCTCATTGAGGAGGCAACCCAAATATTTGTATGAATCCACACCTTCAACTTGCTGCCCATTTACTTTTGTGTGTGTTTCCAACATTTAAGTTAAGCCCGAATTGCGAACTTCTGGCAACAATTTGATTCAACAACTCTTGCAGGCTTTCCAGCGTGTCACCTATTATAACAGTGTCGTCGGCATATCGTAGGTTGTTGATTTTTATGTCGTTTATGGTCAGACCCTCTTCGCAGTTATGAAGTGCATTTTTTTATGATATTGGTACTATAGATATTAAACAACAGCGGAGATAATATACAACCTTTTCTTATTTGGACTTCTTCGGATAGTTGACCATCAACCTTTATTTGAGCAGTCTGATTCCAGTATAGATTAGCGATTATCTTTAGATCTCTGTCATCTAGACTAACTTCTTTTAGCGATTCCGAAAGCCAAACTGCGTGTCGCTCATAAAGGATTCGCATTTTCCATAAATTCTTTTATGGATAATCTTTAGAAATATTTTTAACATATGGCTCATTAGGCTGATTAGGCGATAATCACTCCACTTCCAGGCAGTGTAACAAAGGTTGATTTAAGCCAGTCATCAGGGATTTTACCGCTGCGATAAATCAAGTTAAAAAGTTTGACCAGCGTATGACATATATGACAACCTTTATTTGAGCAGTCTGATTCCAGTATAGATGAGCGATTATCTTTAGATCTCTGTCATCTAGACTAACTTCTTTTAGCGATTCTATGAGCTTTCCGTATTGGACTCGATCAAACGCTTTCTCATAATCTCTGAAATAGGCATATACTGATACCGACACATCCCTAGACCGCTGAACTAAGACTTGAATGCCAAACAGGGTCTTTTTTGTCCCAAACCCATCACGAAAGCCAAACTGCGTGTCGCTCATAAAGGATTCGCATTTTCCATAAATTCTTTAATGGATAATCTTTAGAAATATTTTTAACATATGGCTCATTAGGCTGATTAGGCGATAATCACTCCACTTCTTTGCTGAGTGGTTTTTAGGCAGTGTAACAAAGGTTGATTTAAGCCAGTCATCAGGGATTTTACCGCTGCGATAAATCAAGTTAAAAAGTTTGACCAGCGTATGACATATATGACAACCTTTATTTGAGCAGTCTGATTCCAGTATAGATGAGCGATTATCTTTAGATCTCTGTCATCTAGACTAACTTCTTTTAGCGATTCTATGAGCTTTCCGTATTGGACTCGATCAAACGCTTTCTCATAATCTCTGAAATAGGCATATACTGGTACCGACACATCCCTAGACCGCTGAACTAAGACTTGAATGCCAAACAGGATCTTTTTTGTCCCAAACCCATCACGAAAGCCAAACTGCGTGTCGCTCATAAAGGACTCGCATTTTCCATAAATTCTTTTATGGATAATCTTTAGAAATATTTTTAACATATGGCTCATTAGGCTGATTAGGCGAAAATCACTCCACTTCTTTGCTGAATGGTTTTTAGGCAGTGTAACAAAGGTTGATTTAAGCCAGTCATCAGGGATTTTACCGCTGCGATAAATCAAGTTAAAAAGTTTGACCAGCGTATTTACCGAATCATCGTTTTTTATTAGCGTTGAAAGCTCAGTGTATACTTCGTATTGCCCTACCGCTTTTCGGTTTTTAGCTGAAGATATTGCATCTTGTACTTCCTCTGGTGTTATATTCATGCCTTGGTTTGAGAATTCTTCTGGCTGTTCGGATCGGTTATCGGTAAAAAGATGTTCTATGTAGCTACATCATGCATTCTTTTAGTTTTTCTTTGGTATCCGGTATGATTTTGCTCTGATTGTCCACAAAAATTCCAGCTTGTATTTTATTAAATAATCCTGCTGCTTTTTTTATGTGTTTGTGTAAATTGAACGTGTCACGTTTAGCATCTAGGTCTTGTATTTCTTAACATTGCTGTGTTATCCAGTCTTGTTTTGCTGACCTTATCTTGTTTTTTATTATCGCTGCCTTTTTTACTGCGTCTTTTATGCATCAACTCAATGATTTCATCGGTCGTCCAAACTTTCTTTTTATTTCTTCTTTCATCCTTACTTAAGAGTATTGTGCTTTCGACTATGGCACTTTTAACCTTTGTTCAAACCATTTCTGCATCTTGCTCGGTAGACTTATTAATATCTTTAAGCGTTTTATTAAGTTCGACTTTAAGTTTATTTGTTATCTTAAAGTTCGTTCAACCTGGGTCTGGGTTTGTTATTTGAGGAACGATTTTTCTTGAGGGTAAATTTAATTTTCACCACAACATGATTGTCATCTGAGCCTACGTCTGCGCCAGGGTACGTTTTTGCAGATTTAATACAGTTTCTAAATCGTTTATTGATTAGTATAAAGTCTATTTGGTTTCTAATAATTCTCTCAGGGTTGTCGGATTTAGAAATCCAACTATAAAGGCGCCTAGCTGGAAGTTTAAAGAAAGTATTTGACACGACAAAATCCCTTTCCTGACAGAACTGGAAAAGGCGATCTCCACGTTCAATTGATGTATCAAGACTGTACCTTCCGACAATGTATTCTCTTGGGGCGTTTCCAAGTTTTGCGTTGAAGTCCCCCATAACAATGGTGATTTCAGTCTTTTTTGTAAAACTAAAGGCAGTTTGAACTTGGTTGTAAAAGACCCTCACGTCATCATCTGAATATTTACTGGTAGGAGCGTATACTTAAGTATAATGACGTTGAAAGGCTTAGAGTTTAGCTGAAAAGATATGACTCGATCAGACACAGGAACAAAAGCGGTAACGGATTTTTGAATTTCCTTTTTCAAAATGACGGCTACGCCATTATAGTGATTTTGGCCGTCATTGCCTGCGTAGTAGACATGGTAGTCGCTATCTGGCATTTATCTGAGTAACGACGTCTCACCTCGCTAACTTCTAACATTTCTATGTCTAATCGTTTCATTTCAGCCTGACACATACTTTGTACGTTCCATGTAGCAATCTTCTTCATGACTGATCCGGAGATTCTTAGCACCCTATGGTCACTTAAGACCTGCCGGGGACTCAGGGTCTGGGCTTTTGGTTTTCCAGTCATGATGATGATATTTCCCAGGGACGGTAATGAGGTGGTTTCGCGTGGCCTTCCTTATCGCAGCCGTAAAACCGTTTAAACAATCCTTGTCACGCCTTTAACTATGTAATTCGTTGCCGTTTTTGTTTCTATATCTAGAAGTACGTCGACCAATTACTTTTAGTGTTACTGCTTCCCAACACTAATTTTTCGCCTACCCTCACATAGTTAGGCCATCAGGTTGATGCAGTTACCGGGATGTGGCCTGCGGTGCCATATGTGAGAGCTGACCACCCTGTGAGGACCAATTGTCTTACACAAGAGATACTACCTCTATGCGCAGCTCATACAACCCCAAAATGTCAACCTTAATATATATTATTGAAAAAAAAATGAAAAAAGTAAGTAATTTTTAATGTTTGTCTCAAGATTTTTACTAAATATCTCAAAAACTATTCGATCTACAAAAAAACTAATTGAAACAAACTAAACGCTTAAAACAATTATTTCTCAAACAATATAACAAGTTTAGGGCCAAGGCTACCACTGACTAATATAGAATTTTGATTTCTTTAAATATGAGAGCTAAAAACATAACTAGTTTTTGGCCCTCTTTTAATTAAATATAACATCGTACATCTATATAGCAGTGGCGCACTTGCAGGTTTTTTAACATGCTTTTTCTCAACAATAATTTTAATTTTTTTCTTCTTATTTTTGTGAAAACAAACAAAAAGCACTAGAAGCTTGTTCTTGGTATGAAAACAATGTTATATATTCTGCTTTCTGACTAATCTACTGTCTTTAAATTCTCTAAATTAACTCTTCTCCCTCAAAGGGCTGAACTGAGGGATTTATTTTATTTTTTACCAAACCATAGACTTTAAAAAATAGAGACGAAGAAAAATATTCATCAAATTAAAGTCAACATTAAACTTACGATATCTATGATATACCTAAGTCGTGTTGAAATATAGTCCACATAACAATTAAACAGGTATGTTTAATTGTTATGTGGACTATATGTTAATATGATGTTACAGTCATAATTTTAGAGAACAAAGAATGTAATAGGAATGTTACACTTTACCATTGGGAATATTACTAACACATGCCGGCAATAAGTTACGTATTAGCTCATACGATTGACACAAATGTGATAGAAACGTGACATGAAAAATGACTAAGATGCGTCCAGAACGTTTTTTTAAAAAATTATAGTACCTTCCCCAAAATATGATTATAATATTCCCAGAATATTTTTTTCGCAAAATTATGGTAATATCCCAAATGACAAATATGGATATAATATGCATTAGTCTTTTACTAAAGTGCAATTGCAGAGTAGCCCAGGGATATTTATGAATATGCAGAGTATATCTCCATCATATTGATAAGTTTAATGTCAAAGATATAGTATATGGTATAAGAAATAGATCCCAATGACTATAGCTGAAAATTCATGGTAGGTATATATATTATAATGTATCGCCATTATGTTGATGTACTACTTTAAAAGATTACCTAAATAACTTTTTTGTATACCTTCATCAACAACATGATTTTACTAACTGTCTGCAGATAACTTTTTTTTGGATCACGGTTGCAAAAAAAGATTTCTGTCAGCTATTTACCCAAAATTAAAGAGAAAATAAAAATTAAGCCATTTCCACCACTTTTCACCAAGTATTTATGAAAAAATCATTTAAAAACATCGTCAACATATCAAGCAATCAAAAATCAAAATGTCGCAACAGTAAACGTCATCGAGTAAAAAGGCACATCGCTATGGAAACTGTTCGGGGCGGACAAAGATGGGCGATCCACAAATTAAGATTTTTTTATAGTGGACTGTAAAACTAGGGAAGCTGATTCAAACGCTCAAACAGTCGTTAAATTTCACAGTTAGAAACTCGATCTTAATTATTGTATTGTAAATTGTAAGTATCAATGGCTGATAGGGCCAGAAATAAAACCTGCCGTATAGCAGTAGCAATAAAGAAAATATCCCGAAAAAATAGGCACTCGACTTACCCCGAATTCCTGGAGGATTCTGGAGACTAGGATATCCAATTTGGCACCAATAATCTCGAGTTTTTCTTATATGTAAAATGTGGTTCACTCGCGAGTTTTTTTGTCGAAACTCAGTTGCTGAGATATAGTATGTTTTCAGCGACCTTGTCAACGTAAACTGATTTAGCGCGGGAGGCGCGCTTGAACTTGCCGTTTCTCTCATGCGATACAGCTGTCCTTGGTTCCATAGGGGTGCGGGGTATAAGCGGAACATTATGGAAACAAGGATAATAGGAAATTAGGTATGGGATAAACAATAAAGTTTATCAAGTGCCTTGTTTAATAAAATGTAAGTTGTGTTCGCAGAAAATTGCATTAACAATGAGTAAAAAGGAAAATTGTCATTTTACGCAAATTTAGAAAACAAAAAATAAACAAAAATTCTATTTTTCTTTTTAAATTGCCTTGTTAAATTTAAAAACTTGTAAAAATGCAAATTATTTAATACAATCTTATAAAAACTAGTAAAAATATATTTCTGTGGCGTAAAATCTTTTAAAAACTCTTAAAAATGTGCCTAATTTATTATACAATCTCGTAGAATCGCGTAAAAACCTATTTTTCTTTTTAAATTGCATCCTTCAATCTTATAAAACTTGTAAAAGTATACATTATTTAATGCACGAAAAGCTAAAACTAACGGATATTTTGCTTATCCTAATAAATGCTGTTTGGTCATTATGACTACAGGGTGTGCCAAGAGTTCGAGGCCACTCTAATACCTCCAAAAGCAAAAGAGGCAGAGAAGTAAAATTTCACATAATTAGACGGTTTACAAAAAAGTATCTTTTTGGATGCTAATCATCGGACCCGTCGTGAAGGTGTCGGAGCTAGGGCGATATATTTTGGAAAATGTAACTAAATCTTTTCCTGCTGTTTCCAAAAACACCTAATATTTTATCTTTTTCTCTAACGGTTATTAAATAAAATGACAAAAACTTTTAAATAAGAGCAATGAACTAGACAAAGAATATCTGTTTCTTGTTTAACTCATTAGGTCTTATGGAGATAATTTTATAATTTTATTCAAAAACCGTTAGAGTAAAAATTAGCATTAGGTGTTTTTGGAAACAGAAGGAAAAGCTTTATTTAAATTTTCCAAAATATATCGTCGACGCCCTAGCTCCGCCTCCTTAATGACAGGTGCGATGATTAGCCTCCAAAGTGACTAAAAATGGTTAATCTTATCAAACAATATGGTAAGCGTTACTAAAGTATCCAGTAAAAACAACTAGACAATCCGGCAACGGCTACCAAATTGTTATTCCGAACCTATATTCGTAGTAACGTTTACTAGATAGTTTAGTTAGGCTAACTAGATACTTGGGTAACTGCAATTAAAATACTTGGGTAACTGAGTCAGTAGTAGTAGATTCTAACTAGGTGAGTCTAGTTAAAACAACTAAAAGTTTAGTTGACGCCTATTTGAATAAAGTTTCTAGAAGGCTGACCCAATTTCTAGTCAAAGTTACTAGATATTTTTCTCGGTGTACCTTAAACTCTTGCTCTATCGTTTAGACACAGCATGCCCTCTTCTCTCCCTTATAGTAAACGAACTTTATAGCGGTTTCATTCATAAAATTTGGTCGTCGCGCGCCTAAACTTCAACTCTTGCTCGGACGGCGTCGCGACGGTATATTATTTGGTAGTCCGACGCCGGCGTCGACACCCGTGTTTATAGTGCGTATACCGAACGAGAGTTTTTCGTAAAATAGTAAATATGACCCAAAATTACGCGACGGATCGCATTCGATCAAATTCTAATAAAGTTATTATAAGTGATACCATAATTTTAAGATCAAATAAACGAGTACATACCTAATTAGAAAAAACAAGATTTTAAAAGATTAATTTATAATTAATAATAATAGCAGTGGCGCACCCAGAAAAATATCTGGGGGGAAGGGAAGGGGCGCACAATATAATCTAGTTGAGTCTTTATTTAATTTTTTTTTAGAGCAACTCTAATTTTGTAGTCGGGGGTATTTCGTGTGGTTTGTTTACCTAAAAACTTGACAAAAATATCTTCTAAATGCGGCAAAAATTTATAGAAAATTAAACTAAAATTTTAAAATATTTCCTCGCCTTTACAAAATTAAACACAAAGAACCCTGCACCAATTACATTGGAAATGGTTTTCGGCTAATCGTCATAATTTTTTTATACAGACCGCTTCAAGCTACTGCGAACATAGGGGGAATCAAGTCCAATTTACTCTCCGTGCCGTACGACCGAGGTGGATTCGAAGCACGCTGCAGTGTTATCTTTTGGAAATTCATTTTGTTTTTATTATTTTGTTATTTTGTTTTATTTCTGCCTTGCTCGAGAAACAGATGGGTAAGTTCTTAATTGAAATAATACATTTTTAAAACCAAAAATTGATGTCTACGAAGTTGCCGAAAAAGTGCAGATGGTCCAATGGTCAAATCGTCATAACCCAACACACGTTCGATATTGGTCGAGGGAAAATTTGCATTTGTATTTTGACGTAAGAACACAGTATCCCCCAATGTTTGGGGGGGGGGTATTATAGGGAAACACGTAATTGGGCCATTTTTTATTAACGGCAATTGCAATTTGAATGGTCCTAGATACTTGGATCTACTGCAGCAGCACATTATTCCAACGGCTAGGCAGTTGGAATAATGTACTGGCAAGATGGTTGTTCCGTTCACAATGTTGGCCTTGTTAGGGAATATCTTGATAATGTATTTCCTAATCGGGTTATAAGTACACGGAGAACTATTTTATG
Organism: Oxystoma pomonae; assembly: GCA_963921995.1. NCBI lineage: Eukaryota > Metazoa > Arthropoda > Insecta > Coleoptera > Brentidae > Oxystoma > Oxystoma pomonae. The sequence continues at coordinate 12,950,930 of OY998169.1, forward strand.
GCCAGCTCGATCTCCCGATCTTGCTCCTAATGACTTCTACCTGTTTTTGAAGAAGCTTTTCAAATTATCACCCCTAACATGCTTGGAAACATTAGAAGGGGTTTTTATAGTAGGCTCGGATATTGTCTAGCCGAGCAAGGAGGACTTTTCGAACATTTGCTTTAATTTTTTTTTGACTGGGAGAATCTTTTTGGTTTTTAGAATGTATTATTTTATTTTGAGAACTTGCTTTTATTTTGTTTCTCCTTATTATTTTCATTGTAACACGTCGTCACTGATAAATCTGAGCAGTTGACAATAAAACGCTCTTATTTATCAGTGACAAAAAATAAGAAAATTACGTTATAAAAATTTGCGTATTTATTGACCAAATTCCGGTTCCATTGACTACGCTCTACACAGCACCGTGGTTAGAGGCGTACTAAATACCAAAGAAAAGTCATGCAAATGGTGATCGCAAGCCTGAGTATTGGTTGCTTCACTGATAGGCGTGCGGTGTCTCTGCATGTACGTACACTGGCAAATTAGACTTCTTCCGCCCTATGTTCGCAGTAGCTTGAAGCGGTCTGTATGTAGTACTCGATCAACAAAGCAATAAAATAAAAAAAAACGAGAAAAGGAGAAAAGGAGCAGAGAGATGGAGCTTTAAAGTTGACGTGTTTTTAGGCTATATTTTTGGACATTGTACAATTTTTTTTTCCACAACTTTGTTGATTACCGCCGAAATAAAATGATTCGAATACCTATTTGTCTGGAATGAAACACTCCTTCCACCCAAATGTTTTTATAAGGTTTCTTTGGTACCACCTGGAAAGTCACTGGTTTGTAAGTTTTAAAAAAGAAAGAAAACGACCGTTTTTTAAAAAATGACAATTTTGATTTTCTTTAAAACGAACGGTCAGGTTTTAAAAAAATTTACATGTTATTAAAAATAATGCCACTTAGCTAAAAAAACATTTTTAGCTTGAGTGGTGGTGTCATGAATTTTGAAAATGGTAGGCACATTTACTGTTTTTTAATATTTTTTAAATAGTGGAGAAATAGGAAAAGTGATTTTAAATAACTTATAGGTAGGTTATACAAACTTTTTATGGACAAATCTAATCTAAAACCTTATTATTAATATGCTGGTACCAATTAGTACCCATTGGTACCTGTATTTGACCAATAAAATTGCTCGTTGCTTCTAGACTAACTTGGGGTCGCGGGTAACGAATTTTATAACATTTTTCCGGTTCTTATTACTGTTTTTCTAGGAGAATACGGTAAAGTGTTTTTCCTACTTAAGTTCGGAAAGTGATTTTTACCCATGTATTTGCAAAAAGTTAAAGTTAAGACTCTTAAGAAATGTTTAATATGTCGGCATGCGTCGGCTTTTTATTTTTTTTTATTTATTTTTGCCTAAGAAACGGCGCCATTTGCTGCCAGATAATTTTACGCAAACAGGGTAAACAACCGGAAAAATGTTATCATGTTCATCACTGGCAACCCCCAGTTAGTCTAAAAGCAATTTAAGTATTATCAAGCTTTTGAATTGAATTTGTCCAGCAAAAGTTGTATAATCTACCCATAAGTTACTTTAAATCACTTCGTATTTCACTAATATTTCAAAAATATTAAAAACCATTAAAGGTATCTACCATTTTTGCGATTAATGGTACCACTTAAGTTAAAAAAATGTTTTTTAAATTACTGACACTATTTTTATTAACATATGAAAAAACTATTAAAATCTGGCTGTTTGTTTTAAAGAAAATGAAAATTGTCATTTTTTCAAAATAGTCGTTTTCTTTCTTTTTTAAAACTTACAAATCAGTGACTTTCCTGGTGGTACCAGAAAACCCATATAGAAACATTCTTACATGGATGGAAAGGGTGTTTCATTCACGTTAAATAGAGAAACGAATCATTTTATTTTGGCGGTAATCAACAAATTTGTGAAAAAGAAAACTTGGACCATGTCCAAAAGTATAGCCTTAAAACACGTCAACTTTAAAGCTCCATATCTCAGAAAGTAGTCCTGTTCCCTATCTCGGTTTTTTTTTACTTTTGTGTTTTGTTGATCGAATACTAAAACATATAAAACAATTATGACATTTGACCGAAAGTCATTTCCAATGTAATTTGTGCAGGGTTCTTTGCACAACTGCTTTTTTTGTCACGATTAATTTGCTAATAACTCTTGAAATTTCGTTTCCTAATAGTGTTTCAGTAAATAAAAAATATCTCAATCTTAAGTTTTGTGAGCAGTTTTTATGAAAAACCCTTTTTTTCATTTAAAAATGTATGTTATTGCGCTTTTTTTTGTGTAAACATAACAGTGACTTTCCTGGTGGTACCAGAAAACCCATATAGAAACATTCTTACATGGACGGAAAGGGTGTTTCATTCACGATAAATAGAGAGAATCATTTTATTTCAGCAGTAATCAACAAATTTGTGAAAAAAAAACTTGGACCATGTCCAAAAGTATAGCCTTAAAACACGTCGACTTTAAAGCTCCATATCTCAGAAAGTAGTCCTGCTCCCTATCTCGGTTTTTTTTACTTTTGTGTTTTGTTGATCGAATACTAAAACATATAAAACAATTATGACATTTGACCGAAAGTCATTTCCAATGTAATTTGTGCAGGGTTCTTTGCACAACTGCTTTTTTTGTCACGAGTAATTTGCTAATAACTCTTGAAATTTCGTTTCCTAGTAGTGTTCCAGTAAATAAAAAATATCTCAATCTTAAGTTTTGTGAGCAGTTTTTATGAAAAACCTTTTTTTTTCATTTAAAAATGTATGTTATTGCGCTTTTTTGTGTGTAAACATAACAGTGACTTTCCTGGTGGTACCAGAAATCCCATATAGAAACATTCTTACATGGATGGAAAGGGTGTTTCATTCACGATAAATAGAGAGAATCGTTTTATTTTGGCAGTAATCAACAAATTTGTGAAAAAAAAACTTGGACCATGACCAAAAGTATAGCCTTAAAACACGTCAAGTTTAAAGTTCCATATATCAGAAAGCAGTCCTGCTCCCTATCTCGGTTTTTTTAATTTTTGTGTTTTGTTGATAGATTACTATAACATGTAAAAAAATTATGACATTTGACCCAAACTCATTTCAAATGTAATCTGTGCAGGGTTCTTTACACAACTACTTTTTTTGTCAGGAGTAATTTGCTAATAACTCTTGAAATTTCGTTTCTTAATAGCGTTCCAGTAAATAAAAAATATCTCAATCTTAAGTTTTGTGAGCAGTTTTCATGAAAAACCCTTTTTTTTATTTAAAAATGTATGTTATTGCGCGCGCGAAACGAATCATTTTATTTTGGCGGTAATCAACAAAATTGTGAAAAAAAAACTTGGACCTTTAAAGCTCCATATCTCAGAAAGTAGTCCTGCTCCCTATCTCGGTTTTTTTTTGCTTTTGTGTTTTGTTGATCGAATACTAAAACATATAAAACAATTATGACATTTGACCGAACGTCATTTCCAATGTAATTTGTGCAGGGTTCTTTGCACAACTGCTTTTTTTGTCACGAGTAATTTGCTAATAACTCTTGAAATTTCGTTTCCTAATAGTGTTCCAGTAAATAAAAAATATCTCAATCTTAAGTTTTGTGAGCAGTTTTTATGAAAAACCTTTTTTTTTCATTTAAAAATGTATGTTATTGCGCTTTTTTGTGTGTAAACATAACAGTAACTTTCCTGGTGGTACCAGAAATCCCATATAGAAACATTCTTACATGGATGGAAAGGGTGTTTCATTCACGCTAAATAGAGAGAATCATTTTATTTTGGCAGTAATCAACAAATTTGTGAAAAAAAAACTTGGACCATGTCCAAAAGTATAGCCTTAAAACACGTCAACTTTAAAGCTCCATATCTCAGAAAGCAGTCCTGCTCTTTATCTCGTTTTTTTTTAACTTTTGTGTTTTGTTGATCGATTACTATAACATGTAAAACAATTATGACATTTGACCCAAACTCATTTCAAATGTAATCTGTGCAGGGTTCTTTACACAACTACTTTTTTTGTCAGGAGTAATTTGCTAATAACTCTTGAAATTTCGTTTCTTAATAGCGTTCCAGTAAATAAAAAATATCTCAATCTTAAGTTTTGTGAGCAGTTTTCATGAAAAACCCTTTTTTTTCGTTTAAAAATGTATGTTATTGCGCGCGCGAAACGGATCATTTTATTTTGGCGGTAATCAACAAATTTGTGAAAAAAAAAACTTGGACCATGTCCAAAAGTATAGCCCTAAAACACGTCAACTTTAAAGCTCCATATCTCAGAAAGTACTCCGGCTCCCTATCTCGTTTTTTTTTTACTTTTGTGTTTTATTGATTGAATACTAAAACATATAAAACAATTATGACATTTGACCGAAAGTCATTTCCAATGTAATTTGTGCAGGATTCTTTGCACAACTGCTTTTTTTGTCAGGAGTAATTTGCTAATAACTCTTGAAATTTCGTTTCCTAATAGTGTTCCAGTAAATAAAAAATATCTCAATCTTAAGTTTTGTGAGCAGTTTTTATGAAAAACCTTTTTTTTTCATTTAAAAATGTATGTTATTGCGCTTTTTTGTGTGTAAAAATAACAGTGACTTTCCTGGTGGTACCAGAAATCCCATATAGAAACATTCTTACATGGATGGAAAGGGTGTTTCATTCACGATAAATAGAGAGAATCGTTTTATTTTGGCAGTAATCAACAAATTTGTGAAAAAAAAACTTGGACCATGTCCAAAAGTATAGCCTTAAAACACGTCAAGTTTAAAGTTCCTTATATCAGAAAGCAGTCCTGCTCCGTTTTTTTAATTTTTGTGTTTTGTTGATCGATTACTATAACATGTAAAAAAATTATGACATTTGACCCAAACTCATTTCAAATGTAATCTGTGCAGGGTTCTTTACACAACTACTTTTTTTGTCAGGAGTAATTTGCTAATAACTCTTGAAATTTCGTTTCTTAATAGCGTTCCAGTAAATAAAAAATATCTCAGTCTTAAGTTTTGTGAGCAGTTTTCATGAAAAACCCTTTTTTTTCATTTAAAAATGTATGTTATTGCGCGCGCGAAACGAATCATTTTATTTTGGCGGTAATCAACAAAATTGTGAAAAAAAAAACTTGGACCTTTAAAGCTCCATATCTCAGAAAGTAGTCCTGCTCCCTATCTCGGTTTTTTTTTGCTTTTGTGTTTTGTTGATCGAATACTAAAACATATAAAACAATTATGGGGGGGGGTTCTTTGCACAACTGCTTTTTTTGTCACGAGTAATTTGCTAATAACTCTTGAAATTTCGTTTCCTAATAGTGTTCCAGTAAATAAAAAATATCTCAATCTTAAGTTTTGTGAGCAGTTTTTATGAAAAACCTTTTTTTTTCATTTAAAAATGTATGTTATTGCGCTTTTTTGTGTGTAAATATAACAGTAACTTTCCTGGTGGTACCAGAAATCCCATATAGAAACATTCTTACATGGATGGAAAGGGTGTTTCATTCACGCTAAATAGAGAGAATCATTTTATTTTGGCAGTAATCAACAAATTTGTGAAAAAAAAACTTGGACCATGTCCAAAAGTATGGCCTTAAAACACGTCAACTTTAAAGCTCCATATCTCAGAAAGCAGTCCTGCTCTTTATCTCGTTTTTTTTTTAACTTTTGTGTTTTGTTGACCGATTACTATAACATGTAAAACAATTATGACATTTGACCCAAACTCATTTCAAATGTAATCTGTGCAGGGTTCTTTACACAACTACTTTTTTTGTCAGGAGTAATTTGCTAATAACTCTTGAAATTTCGTTTCTTAATAGCGTTCCAGTAAATAAAAAATATCTCAATCTTAAGTTTTGTGAGCAGTTTTCATGAAAAACCCTTTTTTTTAGTTTAAAAATGTATGTTATTGCGCGCGCGAAACGAATCATTTTATTTTGGCGGTAATCAACAAAATTGTGAAAAAAAAAACTTGGACCATGTCCAAAAGTATAGCCTTAAAACACGTCAACTTTAAAGCTCCATATCTCAGAAAGTAGTCCTGCTCCCTATCTCGGTTTTTTTTTGCTTTTGTGTTTTGTTGATCGAATACTAAAACATATAAAACAATTATGACATTTGACCGAAAGTCATTTCCAATGTAATTTGTGCAGGGTTCTTTGCACAACTGCTTTTTTTGTCACGATTAATTTGCTAATAACTCTTGAAATTTCGTTTCCTAATAGTGTTTCAGTAAATAAAAAATATCTCAATCTTAAGTTTTGTGAGCAGTTTTTATGAAAAACCCTTTTTTTCATTTAAAAATGTATGTTATTGCGCTTTTTTGTGTGTAAACATAACAGTGACTTTCCTGGTGGTACCAGAAAACCCATATAGAAACATTCTTACATGGACGGAAAGGGTGTTTCATTCACGATAAATAGAGAGAATCATTTTATTTCAGCAGTAATCAACAAATTTGTGAAAAAAAAACTTGGACCATGTCCAAAAGTATAGCCTTAAAACACGTCGACTTTAAAGCTCCATATCTCAGAAAGTAGTCCTGCTCCCTATCTCGGTTTTTTTTACTTTTGTGTTTTGTTGATCGAATACTAAAACATATAAAACAATTATGACATTTGACCGAAAGTCATTTCCAATGTAATTTGTGCAGGGTTCTTTGCACAACTGCTTTTTGTGTCACGAGTAATTTGCTAATAACTCTTGAAATTTCGTTTCCTAGTACTGTTCCAGTAAATAAAAAATATGTCTATCTTAAGTTTTGTAAACAGTTTTTATAAAAAATCCTTTTATTCATTTAAAAATGTATGTTATTGCGCTTTTTTGTGTGTAAACATAACAGTGACTTTCCTGGTGGTACCAGAAATCCCATATAGAAACATTCTTACATGGATGGAAAGGGTGTTTCATTCACGCTAAATAGAGAGAATCATTTTATTTTGGCAGTAATCAACAAATTTGTGAAAAAAAAACTTGGACCATGTCCAAAAGTATGGCCTTAAAACATGTCAACTTTAAAGCTCCATATCTCAGAAAGCAGTCCTGCTCTTTATCTCGTTTTTTTTTTAACTTTTGTGTTTTGTTGACCGATTACTATAACATGTAAAACAATTATGACATTTGACCCAAACTCATTTCAAATGTAATCTGTGCAGGGTTCTTTACACAACTACTTTTTTTGTCAGGAGTAATTTGCTAATAACTCTTGAAATTTCGTTTCTTAATAGCGTTCCAGTAAATAAAAAATATCTCAATCTTAAGTTTTGTGAGCAGTTTTCATGAAAAACCCTTTTTTTTCGTTTAAAAATGTATGTTATTGCGCGCGCGAAACGAATCATTTTATTTTGGCGGTAATCAACAAATTTGTGAAAAAAAAAACTTGGACCATGTCCAAAAGTATAGCCTTAAAACACGTCAACTTTAAAGCTCCATATCTCAGAAAGTACTCCGGCTCCCTATCTCGTTTTTTTTTTACTTTTGTGTTTTATTGATTGAATACTAAAACATATAAAACAATTATGACATTTGACCGAAAGTCATTTCCAATGTAATTTGTGCAGGATTCTTTGCACAACTGCTTTTTTTGTCAGGAGTAATTTGCTAATAACTCTTGAAATTTCGTTTCCTAATAGTGTTCCAGTAAATAAAAAATATCTCAATCTTAAGTTTTGTGAGCAGTTTTTATGAAAAACCTTTTTTTTTCATTTAAAAATGTATGTTATTGCGCTTTTTTGTGTGTAAAAATAACAGTGACTTTCCTGGTGGTACCAGAAATCCCATATAGAAACATTCTTACATGGATGGAAAGGGTGTTTCATTCACGATAAATAGAGAGAATCGTTTTATTTTGGCAGTAATCAACAAATTTGTGAAAAAAAAACTTGGACCATGTCCAAAAGTATAGCCTTAAAACACGTCAAGTTTAAAGTTCCATATATCAGAAAGCAGTCCTGCTCCCTATCTCGGTTTTTTTAATTTTTGTGTTTTGTTGATCGATTACTATAACATGTAAAAAAATTATGACATTTGACCCAAACTCATTTCAAATGTAATCTGTGCAGGGTTCTTTACACAACTACTTTTTTTGTCAGGAGTAATTTGCTAATAACTCTTGAAATTTCGTTTCTTAATAGCGTTCCAGTAAATAAAAAATATCTCAGTCTTAAGTTTTGTGAGCAGTTTTCATGAAAAACCCTTTTTTTTCATTTAAAAATGTATGTTATTGCGCGCGCGAAACGAATCATTTTATTTTGGCGGTAATCAACAAAATTGTGAAAAAAAACTTGGACCTTTAAAGCTCCATATCTCAGAAAGTAGTCCTGCTCCCTATCTCGGTTTTTTTATGCTTTTGTGTTTTGTTGATCGAATACTAAAACATATAAAACAATTATGGGGGGGGGTTCTTTGCACAACTGCTTTTTTTGTCACGAGTAATTTGCTAATAACTCTTGAAATTTCGTTTCCTAATAGTGTTCCAGTAAATAAAAAATATCTCAATCTTAAGTTTTGTGAGCAGTTTTTATGAAAAACCTTTTTTTTTCATTTAAAAATGTATGTTATTGCGCTTTTTTGTGTGTAAATATAACAGTAACTTTCCTGGTGGTACCAGAAATCCCATATAGAAACATTCTTACATGGATGGAAAGGGTGTTTCATTCACGCTAAATAGAGAGAATCATTTTATTTTGGCAGTAATCAACAAATTTGTGAAAAAAAAACTTGGACCATGTCCAAAAGTATGGCCTTAAAACACGTCAACTTTAAAGCTCCATATCTCAGAAAGCAGTCCTGCTCTTTATCTCGTTTTTTTTTTAACTTTTGTGTTTTGTTGACCGATTACTATAACATGTAAAACAATTATGACATTTGACCCAAACTCATTTCAAATGTAATCTGTGCAGGGTTCTTTACACAACTACTTTTTTTGTCAGGAGTAATTTGCTAATAACTCTTGAAATTTCGTTTCTTAATAGCGTTCCAGTAAATAAAAAATATCTCAATCTTAAGTTTTGTGAGCAGTTTTCATGAAAAACCCTTTTTTTTCGTTTAAAAATGTATGTTATTGCGCGCGCGAAACGAATCATTTTATTTTGGCGGTAATCAACAAAATTGTGAAAAAAAAAACTTGGACCATGTCCAAAAGTATAGCCTTAAAACACGTCAACTTTAAAGCTCCATATCTCAGAAAGTAGTCCTGCTCCCTATCTCGGTTTTTTTTTGCTTTTGTGTTTTGTTGATCGAATACTAAAACATATAAAACAATTATGACATTTGACCGAAAGTCATTTCCAATGTAATCTGTGCAGGGTTCTTTACACAACTACTTTTTTTGTCAGGAGTAATTTGCTAATAACTCTTGAAATTTCGTTTCTTAATAGCGTTCCAGTAAATAAAAAATATCTCAATCTTAAGTTTTGTGAGCAGTTTTCATGAAAAACCCTTTTTTTTCGTTTAAAAATGTATGTTATTGCGCTTTTTTGTGTGTAAACATAACAGTGACTTTCCTGGTGGTACCAGAAATCCCATATAGAAACATTCTTACATGGATGGAAAGGGTGTTTCATTCACGATAAATAGAGAGAATCGTTTTATTTTGGCAGTAATCAACAAATTTGTGAAAAAAAAACTTGGACCATGTCCAAAAGTATAGCCTTAAAACACGTCAAGTTTAAAGTTCCATATATCAGAAAGCAGTCCTGCTCCCTATCTCGGTTTTTTTAATTTTTGTGTTTTGTTGATCGATTACTATAACATGTAAAAAAATTATGACATTTGACCCAAACTCATTTCAAATGTAATCTGTGCAGGGTTCTTTACACAACTACTTTTTTTGTCAGGAGTAATTTGCTAATAACTCTTGAAATTTCGTTTCTTAATAGCGTTCCAGTAAATAAAAAATATCTCAGTCTTAAGTTTTGTGAGCAGTTTTCATGAAAAACCCTTTTTTTTCATTTAAAAATGTATGTTATTGCGCGCGCGAAACGAATCATTTTATTTTGGCGGTAATCAACAAAATTGTGAAAAAAAACTTGGACCTTTAAAGCTCCATATCTCAGAAAGTAGTCCTGCTCCCTATCTCGGTTTTTTTATGCTTTTGTGTTTTGTTGATCGAATACTAAAACATATAAAACAATTATGGGGGGGGGGTTCTTTGCACAACTGCTTTTTTTGTCACGAGTAATTTGCTAATAACTCTTGAAATTTCGTTTCCTAATAGTGTTCCAGTAAATAAAAAATATCTCAATCTTAAGTTTTGTGAGCAGTTTTTATGAAAAACCTTTTTTTTTCATTTAAAAATGTATGTTATTGCGCTTTTTTGTGTGTAAATATAACAGTAACTTTCCTGGTGGTACCAGAAATCCCATATAGAAACATTCTTACATGGATGGAAAGGGTGTTTCATTCACGCTAAATAGAGAGAATCATTTTATTTTGGCAGTAATCAACAAATTTGTGAAAAAAAAACTTGGACCATGTCCAAAAGTATGGCCTTAAAACACGTCAACTTTAAAGCTCCATATCTCAGAAAGCAGTCCTGCTCTTTATCTCGTTTTTTTTTTAACTTTTGTGTTTTGTTGACCGATTACTATAACATGTAAAACAATTATGACATTTGACCCAAACTCATTTCAAATGTAATCTGTGCAGGGTTCTTTACACAACTACTTTTTTTGTCAGGAGTAATTTGCTAATAACTCTTGAAATTTCGTTTCTTAATAGCGTTCCAGTAAATAAAAAATATCTCAATCTTAAGTTTTGTGAGCAGTTTTCATGAAAAACCCTTTTTTTTCGTTTAAAAATGTATGTTATTGCGCGCGCGAAACGAATCATTTTATTTTGGCGGTAATCAACAAAATTGTGAAAAAAAAAACTTGGACCATGTCCAAAAGTATAGCCTTAAAACACGTCAACTTTAAAGCTCCATATCTCAGAAAGTAGTCCTGCTCCCTATCTCGGTTTTTTTTTGCTTTTGTGTTTTGTTGATCGAATACTAAAACATATAAAACAATTATGGCATTTGACCGAAAGTCATTTCCAATGTAATCTGTGCAGGGTTCTTTACACAACTACTTTTTTTGTCAGGAGTAATTTGCTAATAACTCTTGAAATTTCGTTTCTTAATAGCGTTCCAGTAAATAAAAAATATCTCAATCTTAAGTTTTGTGAGCAGTTTTCATGAAAAACCCTTTTTTTTCGTTTAAAAATGTATGTTATTGCGCGCGCGAAACGAATCATTTTATTTTGGCGGTAATCAACAAAATTGTGAAAAAAAAAACTTGGACCATGTCCAAAAGTATAGCCTTAAAACACGTCAACTTTAAAGCTCCATATCTCAGAAAGTAGTCCTGCTTCCTATCTCGGTTTTTTTTTGCTTTTGTGTTTTGTTGATCGAATACTAAAACATATAAAACAATTATGACATTTGACCGAAAGTCATTTCCAATGTAATTTGTGCAGGGTTCTTTGCACAACTGCTTTTTTTGTCACGATTAATTTGCTAATAACTCTTGAAATTTCGTTTCCTAATAGTGTTTCAGTAAATAAAAAATATCTCAATCTTAAGTTTTGTGAGCAGTTTTTATGAAAAACCCTTTTTTTCATTTAAAAATGTATGTTATTGCGCTTTTTTGTGTGTAAACATAACAGTGACTTTCCTGGTGGTACCAGAAAACCCATATAGAAACATTCTTACATGGACGGAAAGGGTGTTTCATTCACGATAAATAGAGAGAATCATTTTATTTCAGCAGTAATCAACAAATTTGTGAAAAAAAAACTTGGACCATGTCCAAAAGTATAGCCTTAAAACACGTCGACTTTAAAGCTCCATATCTCAGAAAGTAGTCCTGCTCCCTATCTCGGTTTTTTTTACTTTTGTGTTTTGTTGATCGAATACTAAAACATATAAAACAATTATGACATTTGACCGAAAGTCATTTCCAATGTAATTTGTGCAGGGTTCTTTGCACAACTGCTTTTTGTGTCACGAGTAATTTGCTAATAACTCTTGAAATTTCGTTTCCTAGTACTGTTCCAGTAAATAAAAAATATGTCTATCTTAAGTTTTGTAAACAGTTTTTATAAAAAATCCTTTTATTCATTTAAAAATGTATGTTATTGCGCTTTTTTGTGTGTAAACATAACAGTGACTTTCCTGGTGGTACCAGAAATCCCATATAGAAACATTCTTACATGGATGGAAAGGGTGTTTCATTCACGATAAATAGAGAGAATCATTTTATTTTGGCAGTAATCAACAAATTTGTGAAAAAAAAACTTGGACCATGTCCAAAAGTATAGCCTTAAAACAGGTCAACTTTAAAGCTCCATATCTCAGAAAGCAGTCCTGCTCTTTATCTCGTTTTTTTTAATTTTTGTGTTTTGTTGATCGATTACTATAACATGTAAAACAATTATGACATTTGACCCAAACTCATTTCAAATGTAATCTGTTCAGGGTTCTTTACACAACTACTTTTTTTGTCAGGAGTAATTTGCTTATAACTCTTGAAATTTCGTTTCTTAATAGCGTTCCAGTAAATAAAAAATATCTCAATCTTAAGTTTTGCAAACAGTTTTTATGAAAAATCCTTTTATTCATTTAAAAATGTATGTTATTGCGCTTTTTCGTGTGTAAACATAACTTTAAGACTTTTACCTCCTGGCGTGCGGTAAAGTACACTTTATCATTTAAGTGCGGGAAGATGTACTTTACTTATGTAAAGAAACTTTACCGCACTGAAAAAAAAGGAATAAACTCTAGGTTTCACATTTTCTAAAATTAATAATTTTGAAAAAAAATTGTTAGAATTTTACAAATCATTATTTATTATAAGGGTATAAGACGCTAGTAGGTAAGAGAACCCCGCACACCGGTCGTTGTAATCCAGACATCGGGCGATTTTGGATTTTTTTTGATATGTTGTAGGACTGGAGAAGGACTTTAAAAAAATGCGCCTTAAAAGTTGGTGAGGCATTTAGTTTGGCCACAGCGGCGTATAAAATGTGGGATAAAATAATATTTTGAAATTATATCTTGGAAAGAAAACATGCAGGTATTACTGTTGGGAATTTGGAACCTTTGGTTGCACTAAAACAAAATTATGATTGTTCTCTACAATCCAAAACTACACTTTTTGGCACTCGACGCGCGTTTCGCTAACAACGTTAGCATCATCAGGAGACGATAAACAATGAACTAAATTAATCTACGCTCTATCTTATATACAATCCTTTAGTGGGCGGAGATAAGACTAATAATCTGTGATTGATCACGATTTTTAATCCTATCTACCCTCAACCAAAGAATAAAGTGTACTAAACGGGATGGGTCCTCTATCTTTATTTAAACTATTTCTGGATTTAATGATTTCCATACTTTCATATGCATTCAAAAGTCTTTTGTTTGGTACACTTTTTAGAAGTTTTAGGTTATCTAATGTGAATCTATGATTGACTTTTCTGTTCTTCCGTATTTTAAGTGTGCTAAGTGTTCTTTAAAACGTGTTTGAATAGAGCGTCTCGTTTGGCCAACATATTTTTTGTCACAATCCATGCAACTAATTTCGTAAATTCCACTTTTTTCTAGAACTGTAGTTTTATCCTTGGGATTTCCTAGTAAGCTTCTTATTGTGTTGCCGGATTGATATACTAATTTAAGAACGGTGTTATTAAATACTTTTTGTAACCCTTTCGTATAATTAGGATTATAAGGAATTGATACAAATTTTGAGTCGCAGGTATCTTTTTGTCTGAAAAAGGTGGAATTCCGAAAGGTCTTTTGAAAAGAATGTCTATTTATCAGCTTATTTATTAAGCCTTCGTCGTAACCGTTTTCGCCAGCTATATTAAATCTTTCTTTGTTTAAGGGGAAATTTACTAACCTATATGTTAAAATACGGAAGAACAGAAAAGTCAAGTATGGCCGAGCATGCTTTTGAAAACAATCATAGATTCACATTAGATAACCTAAAACTTCTAAAAAGTGTACCAAACAAAAGACTTGAATGCATATGAAAGTATGGAAATCATTAAATTCAGAAATAGTTTAAATAAAGATAGAGGACCCATCCCGTTTAGTACACTTTATTCTTTGGTTGAGGGGAGATAGGATTAAAAATCGTGATCAATCACAGATTATTAGTCTTATCTCCGCCCACTAAAGGATTTTATTAAGTATTTATTTATTTTTTGAAGGATAGAGTAAACGTTAATTTTTACAACTTCTAAAAAGTGTACCAAACAAAAGACTTTAATGCATATGAAAGTATGGAAATCATTAAATCCAGAAATAGTTTAAATAAAGATAGAGGACCCATCCCATTTAGTACACTTTATTCTTTGGTTGAGGGGAGATAGGATTAAAAATCGTGATCAATCACAGATTATTAGTCTTATCTCCGCCCACTAAAGGATTTTATTAAGTATTTATTTATTTTTTGAAGGATAGAGTAAACGTTAATTTTTACATTTTTTTGCAATGTTTTCTGACAGGTTAGGTCATTGGCGAACCTTCAAATTATTAAAATACTGTTAATTTTTTTATTAAAAAGGCTAATTCAATGATATTAGGTGTGTATGTATTTTGTGCTGTTTTATAGTTTTTTTTAGTATATTTTATAAAAATATAAATCAGTGGTGTAACATTAAAATATTATTTACTAGTAGTTTAAACTGCCACAAAGATTGGATATCGTCTTGAAGCCTTTTTATAATTTTGATATTTGCTGGTTGTTATATTTCATAGTTGTCAATTGTGTTATAGTAACGTAATGTAAAATATATTGACATTTTTATTTTGTTCTGTTTTTTTTTTAATGAATTTGACCCAAAAAATTATGTTCACTCTTACGAAAACATTTCCTTTTATATTATGATATTGCCTTCTTTTTTCCGACCTGATACATCCACCAACTTCTCTTCATTTATTTACCCACAGCACGCATATTTTCGCGCGTAAAGTATCTTTCCCGACCTTGATTGGTTGCCCGAACTCCGCTCCGAGAATTTAGGGTCATCGGCAGTCGCGTGCGAAATAATGCAATTTTCCGTACTATAGTTAGAACAATAATAATTACTTACTTTAGACATTCATGAAACTTAGCCGCCTTAAGTTTCATAAAAAAAATTATTTATGGGTCACCCTACGCCACTGTGTTGGAATATTTATATTGAAGCAAAATAGAAGATAAGTAAGATTCTATTAATAGATTTAATTCATAAGTTCAGTTATCAAATGAAATAGTAAAAGCCCAATGAGCATTTTTGTCTATATAAAAGTTACAGCAAATCATATAAAACCTTCATAAAATAACCAAAAGTTATATTGTTTAGTGTTGGTGATAATTTTATAACTCTAATATATCTCTTAAATGAGTAAAAATACTTGAAAAACAACTGTTCAACACCAGCTTATAAAAATTTATGGTACATAGTAATGGATAGAAAAACAACGTATAGATTTTATAAAACTTCCTTATGAGCCCTCAAGTATAGAGATTATTATAAAATGGTTTTTCAACTGTTCTAGCAACACTACATAACAAATTAAAGGTTTTTATGGATTTAGAAATATAAATTTTCCATCTTTCTTCCCTTTGCTTGTTATGTATTATTCTTTTTCTTTTTACAATAAAAAAAATTATAAAATTGTGTTTAGCAATCTTCTAAAATAAATAAAAATGAAAGTGAGATAAGCTGAAGCAGGAATATGAATATTTATATACTATAGACAAATAAAAGCTGTTTTTCAAGTCATCCTACTCTGAAAATCAGCTGCGGTCCTGTGTGTACTGTATAGTTTTCGAATACACTCACGTAAATTTCATGGGCTCCAAAAATACTTGAGAAAACGAGAAAAAAAAAATATTCATTTAAATATCAGTTTTTTTTTTCATACGCGTTTTTTTTCTTTCTGGGACAAATATTGAATTTTTGTATGTTGTTCTTAACCCTAACAAGCAATATTTCGATTGAAACACATGTTGAAACCCCATAAATAACATTTTTATTTAGACCAAAAACCTATTTTTGTAATCCAAAATGGCGAAAATTTCCGACAATTCTATAAAAAAAAACAATACAACTATACCACTGTTTACCTCGTCAACACTATTTTATGACCCTTTTAAAAAATGATGCTACTTGGAACAAAGGGCTGCAGATGGCGCAGTGTTGAACACTGATGGTCCGTTTCTGCGAGCTTATCATAGTTAACATAGTTACCATTGTTCTCTTTTCCTAAATGCATTCCTCGAGAGATCCAGCATACTACACATACCAGGAAAAATACCCGCCTCCACACACTTCAAGCCCACATAACTGTCTGGTAACTATCTCAAGTTAGATTGCGGGGTCGAAGGGTGTACAGGCGAGTATTTTCCGGGGTGTTCACATTTGCCGCCGACCAGCAGTATCAGCGTATGCGCTCGACGTTTCACGGTGCGTTTTTGCGACCTTAACACGATTACTATATTGTTCTCTTTTTCTAAAACACGGTTCCCATCTATGCGTTTCTCATTCGTGGGAACCCCGAATCAAAACACGTATCACGTGGTCTAAGCGAGATTTGCCTACTTTGAGTCAGGGTGACTGCGCATGGGAAACGCTGGTGGGAATCAGGTGTAAAATGCATTCGATTCCGATATCTGTCATCGGCAACTCAAGAAGATTTGGATCTCTTATCTCTCTCAGATTAATGTAATTAAAACAAGATAATAATGGTATGGTATCTCGCAAAAACGCGCCTTTTGATGTCGCAAAAACGCTCGTTTTGATGTCGCAAAAACGCGCCTTTTGATTTCACAAAATTAACCTTAAAAAATCTTGTTTGTTTTGTTATTATAATTGTCAAAATAAATTAAAATTGTTTTTTTTTGTTCTAAAAACAGTTGTATTATAATCACTATATAAAGAAATTAATAACAACATTATAGAGAAAACCTTATGGGCAAAAAAGGTTTATGAATAAGTTCATAAGAATATTACAGACACCAATTTATATAACTATTATGTGTGAGTTCCCAAGTTTTTATAAGTGTCTCTCGAAATATTTTCAATCTTATCTTATATAAATTCGTTGTTGGTTAATTAAGTTTTATACGTGGGTTGATAGCAACATTTTAAAAACCAATCTATTATATATCTTTAATTGATAGTTACTTACGGTTTTATAGGTGGGTTGACAGAAAAATTTCAAACACCAATTTATATAACTTTTGTCACTGATGACTTATATTTTTATAAATATGTTGGTGGAAACATTGTTAACACCAATTTATATACCATTTGTTACCGATGACTTTAATTTTTATAAAGATGTCCGTGGAAATATTGTTAACGCCAGTTTAATAAAACAAATATACAAACTCAATTCTTGTAGGAAACTTCTAGATACCCTAGGGTATCAATGGAACCCTCTTTATAATTTTTATATAAATATCTGTCACCAGAAGTTTCTGAAAATGCTCATTGGAAGTATAGGTAGTATTTTAATATTTGAATGTTACACCACTGATTTATCATTTTATAAAATATATAAAAAACTATAAAATAACACAATATATATATATATAATATCGTTGAATTGGTGCTCTTGGTGAAAAAATTAACAGTATTTTAATGGTTTTACGGTGCGCCACTGACCCAACCTGTCAGAAAACATTGCGAGAAAATCTAAAAATATACATTTACACTATCCTTCTAAAAAGAAATAAACACTTGCATGTTTTGTTCGGAAAATATAATTTAACAATTATATTTTATCCCACATTTGATACGCCGCTGTAGCCAAACCAAATGTCTCACAAACTTTTTAAGTCACATTTTTTAAGCCCTTTTCCAGGCCTACAACATATCAAGAAAATTCTAAAATCGCCCGATGTCTGGGTTACATGGACCGGTGTGCGGGGTTCTTTTGTACTTTACCGCCCTTGACAGCTTGCTCCGCTTCGCGTCGTTCGTGCAACAGCCGTCGCGTGCGGTAAAGTATCACAGCATAGGTTAGGTAAATAACTATTAAAGGATCTTTTATACAAGGGATAGGTTTAGTCACTTGATTAGCAATTGGTTTTGTTATAGTGTTAGTTATAGTTATTAGTTTTAGTAGTAGATGTTTTGTTTTATTTACTTTTATTTTTTGTAGTTTTTTTTAAAAGAAAATAAGGTTTAATAGAATTAGCTTTTTATTTTGGAACCTAAAAAACACTTAGCAACCTGTTTTTTGATTTTACTTTGCCTGTAAAAAATTTTTCAAATTGTTGATTTCATTCGTGTCAACATATTTGGGTGCCATACTTAAAATTTGGACTCGCGCATGCGCACTTATATTTGTTATAGTAATAGTTGAAAGTTGCCAACTTTTCTTTAGGACTGTGACTAAACCTATGACAAAGCATAATCAAAAGCATTGCATGAACACTTTTATAATGGTTTTAACTTTTTTATGATTAGGACTAAAACCAAAACTAAACCAAAGACTATGACTATGCCTTGTACGAACGATACTTAACATACAAAACTATAGATAGCCACAAAATATGTCACTGTCACTATTCAGAACGATTCTTCAAAAACCGTCAGAAAATCTCGCCCTTACACTTACACTAAGTGCTTGTTAGTTAGGACTTATTTGCTAATATTTCTTAAAATTTAGTTTTTAATGTTGTTCCAGTAAATAAAAAATATCTTAATTTGAATTTTTATAGGCAGTTTTTTGAAAAACCATTTTTTTATTTAAAAATGTATTTTATTAAGCATATTTTTGCATGTAAACAAACCTTTAAAATAGCCATGGAATACCCAACTAACAATTTTTATTTACTAATAATACAACAATTTTAAATAAAAGGGGTTCTATAAGGTTTTATCTGTTATCAGTTATAGGAAAAGATCTGCTTTGAATGAATGGCTGCAAAGTACTTTAGGCTCTTAAAGTATTGTATAAGAGAGTTTTAGGCTCAATAATACAACAATTTTCAATCAAAAAGGCTCTATAATTAGTAATTTTGCTTTATGAAGATACATTACAAGAGAAAAAAGATTATAACCATCATATCCGATCTCTATAATAAAACAAAAATGCACTTAAGTGGTTGATGGTGGATAAAAATATTTAGCTACTTCTAATTTTTCCTTGCTTTTGTGTTATCCTCATAATTGGCTAACTGTCCAATTGAAATTAAACGTCATTTCTCACATAACCTTAAACAACAAACAGTAAACAGAGTAAGTTTATAAATCCGCCTTAAACAAAGGACCTGAAAATATAAACATGGACCACTCAAATTAGAAAAGATGCGGATAACGGAAAACCATGGCGGACGGGAATACCTACAACTAAAAATTACTGTATGGTTATAAGTATAAAAATTTTTTTACGGGTAGTCGTGACTGACTAGTTGAGAAAAGAACCTTGGTTGGTTAGTCGGGATGCAGTCTTATATGGGTCGGAATAAAGTAAACTCGTTTTTTGACAGTCAAGCTTTCGAGAATATATTTTTCTCTTCTTCAGGACTTCTAGTTAACAAGCCATTAGAATAATTAACTTAATTAAATGACAACCATTATAGATAAACTATACAGGTACCAATATAAATATATGTAAATAATTATGTACTCACCAAAGTGGATTGAAAAACAATAAAGCTAGACATCTCTGAACAATTCTGAGCATTTTTTGCCCTTTTGGGCTTATGTTATAATAAAAACCTACATGAATTTGTTTAAAAGAATTGAGAGTCCTCAAAATGGTGGCGAGAGGTTCTTTTTATATTATTTTTTCAATTTTTTGACGTTTATGAGGTCACATCAACCGTAATTTAGACAATAATAGGTATAATGCATTAATTAATAACCAACAATAACATACAACAGTGTTGACAGTTGATATTTATAAAAAAAAATTTGGTCTGTTCATCAATTTATTTTCTAAAATAATGCCAGTAAAAAGAGAAGATTGCCTGGCTTTTTAGAGACATACATTTTGCCATACCAAAACCCTTTCCTTTTCTTTTAATTTCTCGTGTACCTACAAAATAGGTCAATTAACATAATAATAACACCAAAACAACAAAAAATAAAATATAGGGAGAGTATGGTGAACTGTGTGTCTTTTGGGAGCTTACACTAAAATCAAAAAAAAATAATTCTTTTAATATAAAATTTATTTTTTTTGTTTTTTTCAACAAAGTATTGTCGGTATTAAAATGTAAACAAAATTGGTGACGAGCCGGGTATACTGCGTGGTGAGGGAGGCGGCAACGAGAAGACACGCATAAGGTTATCTGCGTCTAACACTTTTAAAATGAAAAAGAGAATAAGATGACCACTCTGTTGCGTCCTTTTATCATGCAGTATTCTCTGTGTTACTCGCTCTCTCTCCTGGGTTACTTGATAAACTAAAGAAGACGGTTAATGTGACCTTATAAACGTCAAAAAATTGAAAAAATAATATGAAAAGGACCTCTCGCCACCATTTTGAGGACTTTCAATTTGGTTAAACAAATTCTTGTAGGTTTTTATTATAACATAAGGCCCAAAAGGGCAAAAAATGCTCCGAATTGTTCAGAGATGTCTAGCTTTATTGTTTTTGAATCCACTTTGGTGCGTACATAATTATTTAGATATATTTATGTGGGTATAGTTTATCTATAATGGTTGTAATTTAATTAAGTTAATTATTCTAATGGCTTGTTAACTTATTGTAGAAGTTCTGAAGAAGAGAAAAATATATTCTCGAAAGCTTGACTGTCAAAAAAGGAGTTTACTTTACTCCGGCCCATATAAGACTGCATCCCCACTAACCAACCGAGGTTAGTAGTATATATATGTTATAAATATTTACAACACGGCGTTCATCTTAGAAATGTTCTATGAATTTAACGATCTATCCCAAAAGCAACAAAAACCTCAATTACATGAAGGTATAATTCATAAAAATACATAGAAACGATAAACCATGCACAAATATTGCATAATTTGCTTAAAAAAAGCGTCTTCTGTGTAAATTTTGTCACTTTATATTTAGGTAGACAGTATTTTAATCTCCAAACAAAGATATATCAATGGCGCGTGAAAATTTTCTTAAATAAATGATAGGGACATTAGCAGTAAAGTGGGGTTCGTTAACAAAATTGTGGTGTACGTGTTTCAAATTAGGTAAATTTTTCGCGTAATATTTATTTATTGTCAAAATAGTTTTTGTGTCGCCATATAGTGAAAGAAAAATCAGTCATAATTAAAACACCATTTTGTTATTTAAATATTTATTCAAACCACATTAAAAAAACATTTCTTTCCTTATTTTAGGAGTTCAGGTTCTATCAATAGAAGTAAAATACTGTATAATTGTTTTCAGAAGAACCCTTAAGGCGCAATTACACAAACGAACATGCTCAAATAAAAGCTCGTGCAGAAGATCTAAAATTTTTTGCGTGAACATTTTTTTGAGCTTTTCTTTGAACATTTTGCACAAATTGCTACATAATTAGTACATAATTTCTACAATACCCAAATTGAGTTTCGTTGAGGGGGGGTATAGCTTGATTGAGCCCGTTATTGGGTTACAAGGATTGATTTTATTTATATGTGACCGGGTCACATTTACAGCAATGAAAGGTGGGTCAATTTTCCTGGCAATATACAACCTTAACGGAGGAATTCACTTCCGTTATTAACTGTTATTTCCATTATATTTTATGCACCATTGCGTGCAGCAGAACGGTTGTGGGGCAAATAAACAAACCTATTTCATTCCATTTTGGGTCACGCTGCCAGGGGAGAATTAATGGCGCAATGACATGACTAGGAGTGAAGATTTGCAACATTAGTACCCATACATATTCGAAGTCACTAGGGAATGCCTTTGGCAAAAGCGGGCATGAACTTTATCCATATTCGAACGAGTTACTGGTAATTTTCCAGTAATTTTATTCCCTGGATTTTGATCACTTTTTCTCGGCGCACAGTGGGCGAAATCCAATTTTTGGGAGGTCAATTTTCAACTTCAACTTCAGTTTTATAATATAATTTTGTTCTTTTTTTTTAAGAAATCAAGTTCAAATATATTCTTCTGAAAAAATAGCAGATATAATTTTTTAAGTATCTGTTGAAATAAAATTAAGCAAGATTAACTGATGCATTTCCTATAACCTCCTTCGAATTATATTGTCCAGAGATTTTTGGATAACAAAAGATATCTGAAAGCCAGAAAGAGCCTCAGGGAGATGATTAAAAAAAAAGGATTTATCCATATTTCAAAGGAGAAAATGTCAATGTGTCAAGGGGTTGGTAAGAATTTATTTTAATTTTCTTTGTCTTGACAGGTAAGCGTTAATAAACAGGGAGTTTGGGTTGGGTGCTTCTTAAATTTTTTCTTTGCTACACCCACGTGGAAATCAGACTTAAACAACAAGGACATATTGATTTAAAACAATTACTTGAATATTCGTTTCTTTTTAAAAATGATCAAGAATACTGCCGCTTAATGCCCAACAACAGGCTCTTCTGAATTCAGCAAGATGATTTCCATCAACTTTAATTATTACAGAAATTCCATAAAAAATAAAAAATAAGAAGCCAAATTAAACGAACCTAAAAAAATTTTCAATAATGTCGTAATAGCATATTTACAAGAAAAAGGTTTTAAAACAATTTTTGGCTCACGAACAAGGATGTTGGTGGACTGAGCCGAAGGCGAGTGAGTGTGTAAATTAAGAAAACGTGCACAAAGATGATACATCCTTAGAACATTGAACTACTAGAAGGAGTCTGGTCTGTCTGGTTACACTGGTTGTTTGAGTGCAAGATCTACAGTGGGGAAAGAGGAGAAAGAAATCTGTGTTGCCAATTTTAATAACAGAATTATGCAACAAAAAACTTATTAAATTTGGATTAAGTTTTGACGCTTATTTATTAATTGAATAATAAGGTTTAAAATATATGTTTAAAAAGCTAATGTACGCAATATACAGGGTTCCTAAGCAAATCCTTAGGGGGCCAAGCAGCCGTGTATAAGACGCAGACAAACGGAAAAGCACATTAGGCAGAAAAGGATGGGCATGGGGCGATGTTGTCACTACATCTTACACGTAGTAAATCCATTCCAGGTTCATGTTTTCAAATGTTTTCCATTTTCATACCTTTAGGACTGGAATAAAAATTGTTTTTGCTCGACTTTAATACCAAACTGATGAAAGATATCGTAAAAAAAAATATTTTTCGGCTTTTGATTTTGTAACCATTATCCTTACGCACTGTTTACAGGCTGGGGACTGAGATACATGCAAATGCCTAACCTAAAGCGTTCATACACGGCCGGAGAAATCGACTGAGATATTTCCATAGAAACTTTATCAAGCAAATAGGACGGGTTGACGCCTTCGAACGTCCAACCCGGGTTTTGCACTTTGATTCGAAATCAAAAAGGAGGAACAGTCAGATGTGGGGCCGTGCACAAATTACGTAACGGTGATTTTACCAATTTTTGACCCCCTCCCTATGTAATGTTTTGTAACGGTTTGGCACGCCACTCCCCTAATATTACGTAACGATTTCAAGACCACTACCCCTCCCAAAAAAAAACTTCAATTATTTTCATTCCAAATTTTCTTAGTTTTACACAAATGCAAACGCTGTCGAAAACCCCCCTCCCCCCTACGTAACGTTTTGTAACCCCCCTCCCCCCTATGACCATTACGTAACTTGTACACGGCCCCTGTAGTCCCAGTGGAGCGCGAGAAAATTGATAATTTTTTTCTTGAAAAAAAAAACTCTTTAGACCTATTTCTTTGCGTTCCCGAAATTACGTAATTTTTGAAAAAAAATTGTAAGCGGCGCCATTTTTATGTCGTGCTTTGTTTTTCTAACATTTTTGCGTTCGGCTAATTTCATTGAAAAATTTTTGCCTGCGGCGCCCTTTATCTTCTCACTCGAAACCAAGATCCCCCGTTTTAGGAAAACTGATCCCGTCTCTGTTTCTAAATTTTTTCGAATAAAAGTAGAGTATGACCATGGGGGAAATAATTTTTTTCTACGGTATGACGAAAATTTCGAGAAAATTGAAGAAAAAAATAAAAAAAGTGGCAGAGTTCAAGTTTTTCATAAAAAAACGTTTTTTGTAAAGGAACAGAGTAAAATAAATCTTTTCACCCCTTTTTGGGTGTTACAAATATTGGCAGTCCCTTATTTTTCGCTTTTACTCTCCCGCTAGTTTTGAAGAATTGGTTCGCTACATGTTTCGAAATCATGTCATAAAACACCTCGAAAATATCAAATGTAGTGTAGGGCCAGCTTTATTTAAAATCAATAATATCGCAAGCAAAAAGCTCTGCAGGAAAAACAGCGCTGTTTATATTGATTTCTTTGGCTGCTAGTGCTAGCTGCATGGTTTAGCCGTTTCCTGATAGATGTCACTAGTAGAACAGAATGGAAAGAAATTTAATTAAAAGCGAAGATATTTCTTTCTAATGTTAACAACCTCACGAGTTTATCGCTCACTATCGTAAATAATGGACCCTGCCGCCTCCTTTAAGCAAGAAAAAGCTGTGGTTTGGACCTGAAAACATCTAAATTCATCTTATGGTGTGGCCGCCATCTAGCGGAATTTGCAAACATCTTGTCAACGGTTATTATTCCAACTATGATTTATGCTCACAATGAAAGAGTGGCGACAATTTTTTCTCATGAAAGCAGTCCGGAGATAATAACAAACTGGCACCATTGCTCAATATACCTGTTTCTTTTGTGCGCGCAGAACTTTCTATGCCATTTCTGTTTGATTTATTGAAATCCTATCCCTAAGGAAAATCTTAGGAACCCTATTTAAAACTTTCGACGTTTTTTGAAATTTTAACATGTATTTTCCTTAAACATCTTCACAGTCAACGTGGCAACATTGATTCTTTTTTGCAGTTTCTCGATTTTTCCTGGAATGTCATTATTGTTTTGAAAGTGAAAGTTTCAGCACTTGTCAATAGTGTTTTTTTGATATTTTTGTGAAAAGTTTGTGGCGAAAAATGGTTCCGAAGTGTACGTTAAATTAAAATATTAACTAAATATTGAGTTAGAATTCGTCATATTTGGCCATTCTTGGTAAACAAAGGCAGGAAATCTGTGTTGCCGGCTTGTTATTAATTTCAGTGTAAACAGGGATTTCCATAGCATCTTTTTCTTATTTTTATAGTTGTACATCCTACTTGAATACACTTTTAGTTTTTTTTTATAGAAACATTTTTTTTACTATATCTAGACCATTTATTGAAGGTATTTTAAATAATATTAAAAACAGGGGAAAACGTATTAGGTTAACATGACAAAAATGGGATAAATATGTTGAACTCAAACACCCTGCCCTAGGTCTGAAAAAAGCTCCTTCTAGTAGTTCAATGTTCTAAGGATACATCCGTGTTCAAAGTTAACACATCCGTGCGCAAAATTCTTTGCAAACGGGATAGGGAAAATACCGATTTCGTGTGAAAAACCTCATTTTTTAAATTAGTTATGTAAAAAATCAGTTAATTTACAGTTTTTTTCCATAATTATATTGACAATAATTTATTTTGAATTGAATTATTTTTAGTCAAGCACCTACAGCCCATTTTAATGGAAAGTGTGTCACTCATGTATTTTAAAATGTATTTGACTGAAATACTCAATACCGTTTAAAACTCGACCATTGAACAGACATATTTAAATAAACTTTCTAAAGAACTATACAAAATAAAATTGGGGAAAAAGTGCTTTTTCTTCTTTATTCAAATGGAACAAATGGATTGGTAATGAATGTGTCGGAAATAAACGCAATAAGCTCAACATGCGAGACTAGTGCTTTCGTTTGCAGAAAACAAATAATATCTTCCGACCCAATTGGAGAAAATGATCAGGAAAAACCGGAAGGTAAATCACTGCATGACATTTTTGTTTATTGATGTTTAAGAACATGTTTATTTTAATGTCTTAGGTAGCTTTTATCCCAAATAATACATTTTTGATGTGTAAGATTTTATTTTCTGCTTACTTAGAAAACCAAAATATCTTTGACTATTTTTTTTACTTCTCTCGCTAAAGGAAGTAATGCAATCATCTAAAAATCTCGCTTCGATGGATCTTTACCTGCCTGTCTATCTCTCTTTTCGTTGCTCACTTTGTGGCCACTGTAACTCAAAAACTCCTGCATTCATCATAACAAAATTTTACATGAGAATTATATTTCTTTTTATTACTTTTTAATACACATACAGGGTGTCTTAAGTGCCATGGGCCACTATTGCTATTTCGGTAACTATAAGAACTTGGTCAAATTAGACAAAATGTACAGTTTTTGAGGGACATTGAAAATCTGGTCTCAGATTTAAAAAAAATATATTCTATCCCGAGATACGAGGGGTTCTCGAAAAATTGCTAAAATCTATTTTATCAAAAAGTATAATTTTTACAAAAAATATGTAAAGAAAAACATTTTTATATTTTTAACGTTCTTCGATTTGCGTCTAGTTTTCGAGATATTAACATAAACTTACTTTCTCTAAATACGGATCTGTACTTTTTATTTCATTTTTTTAAAGAACTTTTTTTCTGATTTTAACGATGTATCACGTGTCCATATTTGTTTGAGGTTTAATGACAAAAAAATAAAATTTAAGTTTTATTGGGTTTAAAAAAATATTGAACGTCAGAGGTGGCTTAGACGACCGATAAAACAGTTGCCTGTTTTAATAACATAAACAGACTGATGCAGCGTCCAATGAAAAAAACAATTTAATAACTTTTTAAATATTTAAACTTTTTACCATTTAATTAAATTACACTCGTTTAACAGTATTTATTATTATTTTAACACGTTGTTTAAACCTAAACTTTCTTTTTCAATTTCTCTCAAAATCTCTATTGATATTTGTTTCACCTTCCCCGTCCTCTGCCGGTTGCTCCTCGTTTGGAAGGATTTTCAAATGATCCGTGCAACACCGTACTCATGCGCAATTTTACAACTCATAGTTAAACGTCAAACCTCAGTTTAAACCACAGATGTCCACTTTTTTACGTTTTATAGGTGCAGTTTACCAACAAACTTCGGTTTGACCGTTACCGGCGGTCTGGGTGTTTGTTAAACTTCAGTTTAATAGTTACCGAAAGATTCTAACCTCAAAAAAGTTATTAAAAAATTGTTTTTGGTAAAAAGACTGTAAGTATTTAGTGAAATCGCTATGATCAATGACTTAAAATTTATTTTTGATCAACTGGATGAAGAATTACGAAATTATTGACATTGTCGAAGCACGAAGACCAAATATTATTTGTCCTAGAACAAATCCTTTGGAGGAGTCCGACGATATGTAGATTTTAAAAAGAGGTTTGAATTATCTAAAGAGATATGCGAAATTGTGCACAAGGAAATTCGACAAGAGTTGGAACATCCCACAGACCAGAAAGTTTTATTCTTACATCGAGCTTACACGTATATATATCTACTGTATATCTTTTTGACAAATCTGAACATTTTTGTTGTGTCGTCTGGCTGTATGTCTGTGTGTAACCAACGCTGATATCTCAAAAACTACTTGACTGAT
This sequence comes from Oxystoma pomonae, assembly GCA_963921995.1. Taxonomy (NCBI): domain Eukaryota; kingdom Metazoa; phylum Arthropoda; class Insecta; order Coleoptera; family Brentidae; genus Oxystoma; species Oxystoma pomonae. The sequence continues at coordinate 12,978,491 of OY998169.1, forward strand.
TTTTATCATGTTTGGCTCTAGTTGGTGCCATTTTTCGAAAAACCCCCGTACCTCGGGATAGAATATTTATTTTTTAATCTGAAACCAGATTTTCAGTGTCTGCGCATTGCACATTTTGTCTAATTTGACCAACCTTGTGGTTCTTATAGTTACCGAGATAGCAATAGTGGCCCATGACAAGACACCCTGTATATTTTTTTATACACACAAAAAAATGTAAAAAACCTTTGACAAATTCAATTTTGTGTGCCATGTTTTTCAAGTAATTGAGGACCCCCTTTTTTATCTTTTTGGTTGGACTATTTTATTATTCTAAACTTTATTTTTTTGCTTGGTAAAAAGACGCTCTTATTCCGCCATCTGTCTCATAGCTTTTAAACTAAGTGCGGTTTATAACAAAGTCGATTTAAAAAAAAAATGGATATTTATCAACAATTTCCTACGGATTATATAGAGTGGACCACAAAAAATCGGACCGTATTGTTTTAACTGCCAATTTTTTATTTATTGTCGAATTTTAATGCAACAAAGAGTTTTGCAAAGGTAATGAAATAGACTTTTTGCAAATATGCCAAAAGATGACAGTTATAAAAAATTCAAAATGGCGGATATCCACAAATTGTATGCATCTGAAAAAACCGTTGGGAGAGACACTTTTTATATTTTTTTTGCAACTACGAAAAACTTTTATCTATTGTCGGTAAACCAGTATATCATTTGATAAATTATATTAAGAAATTAAAAAACTATCGTATTTTTCGTATACCAACTTCTCGCATAAAATAAAAACTGTTTTTTTCTAAATGTCAAAAGTGACATTTTGTGACAATTACAATTTTACGCATTTTAAAAAACCCGTATGCCGTTGCTCCAAATGGTGACCACATTTTTTGATGTATGTTCTAGTTTATTGTTACAAAATTGACGTTAATTTTTTATTTTTTGCATAAAAGGTGTTAAACTAGAATCCCAATATTTTTCCTATTTCTTATTAGATTATAACAAATGATATATGGGTTAACAAATAATACTTGTTACTTTTCTGTTATAGCAAAAAAATGTACAAAGTGTAAAAGAAAGCCAACGGGTTTTGTAAAATGCATATAATTGTAATTGTCACAAAATTTAATTTTTGACACACTTAGAAAGAGAGGTCTATGTTAGCATCTGCAAAGTGTCCTTGTCAACAAAATTGGCGAAAAGATAACCGAAACCGAATTAGCAGTTTTTATTTTTTGCAAAAAGTTGATTTGCGAAAAAACCCAGTTGTTTTATTTCCTAATAGAATTTATCAAATGATACATCAGTTTATAGACAATAGGTAGAAGTTTTTTGTAGTTGCAAAAAAGAATATACAAAATGTCGCATGCATAAAACTTGAGATATTAGCAAAAATTGTATTTTATTACCTTTCCAAAACTCTTTTTTGCGTTAAAATCCACCCATATAATTTCTTTTTTCCTCTATTTTTTTCCTCAACACTGCGACTTTTCCATCTATTCTAGGGTCAATGCCCAGTGTTGCCAAAGTCAGAGCCAAGTGCAAAGTTTTTCGGGACAAACACAAAATATCCATGCACCTAGCCGGGATTCAAACCCGGAACCTTCCGTGCGGCAGACAGATACGCTGCCCAATACGCTACGGCGGCTATATTTTCAAGGATCAATAATTGTTTCTTTCGAGAAAATAGTTTAAGTGTTGTAATATAGTACCGTTTAGGTGTTAGGCCGTTTCTTTGTAATTACCAACATCCCTGCATACTGTTTTGCTAAAAATTACTACGTCTTTACGTTGAACTGAATACGGTTTCAGTACCATTTACTTTTCGATTTTCATAAAGCGATTTGAACGCGTTTTGACCACGATTTGATCTTTTGACATTTGCCAGATGCATTTTGAGTTTAGTTTTAACCAACTTTACTTCTTTGTAAATTATTACTTCTTGCAGGAAGTGGTGCAGGAAGTGCTAACAGCTTATTATTGGGGTCATCAGCCTTTTCATGCAAATGGAATCCGGTACGACCCAAAAAAAGCGGTTTTGAACTTGGGCAGGACCAACGAAAGGTTTGAAAGTAATTCGTATTGAAAACGTGTTCAGTTCCAGGTGAAAACGTAGTAAATATTTCTTTGGATTCTAACTAAGTATTATTAAAAACAGAGAATTAGAATCTACTTTGTATTAGGCAGATACCCAATTTGATTGACGTTAATCCTATTAGCGTCAAGTTAGCGCGTGATAAGGTTAAAGTTTCACTTTCGGTTAACTAGGTTCTTATTGGGTTATCCTCTATGCAAATTGAAATTATCTGATTTCACTCAGTCACATTGCAATTTAAGAAATTGTTGCTAAAAGTCAAGGATAGTCTACCATGCAGTGCTGCAGTGTAATAAAAATCGCGAGCTTTTGGAAAATAGCTATTTATTAATCAGGATTAATGAAACAAGAATGTTTCTTTGTATTAGTGCAAGTTTAATTTGTTAATGAGCGATTTCGGCTTTTGGTTAGACCATTATCAGATCAACTAGTTTTTTAAAGTTTTTGGTAGTATATGGTTTCTATCCATGCTTGTTTAGGAGTGGTTGTGTGAATGTTTTGTCCAAATAAATCTAAATTGTTGTGTTCTGCTTTTCAATTGTAATTGTGTTAAAAAGTTTTTTCAACTCTTTTCTGTTCAGTCTTAGAGCTTAAATTATATCTTTCAGATCGCGAGCGTATTTCCAGCTTGAAGGGTTTGGTCTAAATCATATTTTTTGTTTTAAATTACTAATTTTGTTTCTTGAAATTTTTTTTTTATAATTTTTGCGTGTTCAAAGATTTTTTGAGATTAGCTAACAACAACAAGAGTTGAAAAAACTTTTTAACACAATAACAATTGAAAAACAGAAGACAACAAATTAGATTAAAAACAAAAGATCAAATGATCTTGGATGGAAATAACGAAAATTCAAACCTGGATGAGCATCCCACAAGGAACACACAGAGGAGCAAAGTGAAAAGAGAAATTAGGCAAATAGGCATCGTTCCGCACTGCTACTTATCCAAGTTACCTGATACGGATTCGTCCTGGCGTGTTAATATTTCCAACAGGATTATGCTCCTAAGGTAATTAAAAAAAAGTTAAAAAACCTCTAAATCGGTTACATCAACCGAAAAGAATCTAAAAACAAAAGATCAAAAGATCTCAAAAGTGAAAAGAGAAAAGATTAAACGATGTTTCGCTCTAGGTAACCAGCGTGAGCTCATCAATGATTCCACTGGTCACACAATTTGATTTCCAACTTTGAATCACTCACTCAGATTCTTTTCGGTTGATGTAACCGATTTGGAAATTTTTTAACTTCTTTTTTTTTGTTTTTTTTTTTATTTTTTAATTGCCCTAAGAGCATAATCCTATTGGAAATATTAACACGCCAGGATGAATCCGTATCAGGTAACTTGGATAATTACCAGTGCGGAACGATTCCTATTTGTTAGTGATTCAAATTTGGAAATCAAAGTTTAATAATTAATGCTTTTATTCCTGTTAAATAGAAAGTAGTACAAAATACACAGAAAAATTGTTAAACGGCATGGTCAGAGTTCGCTCTGAGTTTTGCTCTCGTAAAACTCAGCAGCGCTCTTCCACTCAGGCCAATGTATGATGGTGTTTAATGATGTATGGGGAGGGTGACCAGTGGAAACACTGAGGAGCTCACGCTGGTTACCCAGAGCGAAACATCGTTTAATCATTTCTCTTTTCACTTTGGTTCTTTGTGTGTTCCTTATGGGATGCTCATCCAGGTTTGAATTTTCGTTATTTCCACCCAAGATCTTTTGATTTTTTGGTTTTAGATTCTTTTCGGTTGATGTAACCGATTTGGAGGAGTTTTTTAACTTCCTTTTTTTTTGTTTTTTTAAATTAGATTAATTTGGACAAAACATGCACACAACCACTCCTAAACAAGCGTGGATAGAAAAAACTAGTTGATCTGATGATGGCATAACCAAAAGGCCGAAAGTGCTCATCAACAAATTAAACTTGCAGTAATACAAGGAAACATTTTTGTTTCATTAATCCTGATTAATAAAATTGAAGTGCATGCAACCACAACCCCGTCTAATAGCTATTTACTTATCTAGTATGGTAGGTGATACTTTACTGCAAGCGACGGCAGTTGACCGAACGACTCAAAGCGAAGTAAGTACAAAATTTGACCTATGAGCAACAAAAATTCTTGAAAAACTAATATAAATTTCATCAGTTTAGTTTTATGAAATAAACGTAGCCACTCACTCACCACTCACTTATTTTGGTTATGCACTTTAGGGATTAAAGATGCACTTTTAATCCCTCATTTTAGGGATAAAAGGGGCACTTTTAATCTTAAAGTAAATTTTTCCAAATTAAACAATAATTTTATTGAAATTTTATTTATTTGTTAAAATGTATGAACGAAAAAAATAATTAGCATATGCATTACTTAAATCTAGTTCGGTCATTCTGTCTCTTTAGAAATTCCGTGAGTTTACTATATTTGCTGATGTCGACGTTTGCTTCAGATATTATCGTGGCTTTGATCATGGAATATTGGCTCCATACAGAAGATGCCTTGACTTCTGTAGAAAGTATGCCATTTTCGGTAATCACGAAACTGTTTCTTGTAAACCTCGCGAGATTCCGCGGCCTTTTCAATGTTAATTTTCAAAAAAAAAATGCTGTACGATTTTTCTGGACTTACCGTTTGGTGACGCCGTTTGATAACAACAAATGACTGACATTTGTTTTGTGCCAGAGCAACACTTCCATGGCACGATGCCTCCGATATTTAATCTACTCGCGTTTTAGTGAGCTTTGAACGTATGTGGCGTCCATTTTGACAATTAACTAATGTAATGACTGTCAACAGTGTCAGAAATGGCGGCGGCAAACGTGTAAAAGGGTACTAAAACGGAAGGTGTTGGCTGGCCTCCATGTCGGAGGTATCGCATGGCACAATAAATTTTGAGTGAATCCACTATGCCAACAACAATCAATGACAACTATCAGTAATACGAGCTGTCAATCTTGAAACTAGAGTACCGTTAAGTGGTCTACTGTCAGTTTTGTGATTTTTTGTTTTTAGAGTCTCGCATTCTAAAGTGCATAAAATAGTATATAAACCTCGTGACTAAAGTATATTTTAATCCCGTGGCGAATTGTAGCCCGACCGTGTGGAGGGCTACAAACCTTTCGCCGCAGGATTAGTCCCTAGGTTTATAATGTACTATTATACGAGCCTCTTAAGCCGCTTTTATATAAGGTCGTTTAAAAATTTTGTTCTATAAACACCACTAAAACCGTTTTAAGCTCTAACTCGATTTTATTTTTAAGCGATTTAGGAAAGCAGTTTAAAATCGATTTTAAGTCGATATTAACACTTGAAAAACGCTTTGGCGCATTGCCTCCAACTTAAAGAAATACTCAACAAGATAAGTTTAAATTTAAAATGACAAATATAACGGAACTAAAATCGATTCTTAGAGACATAAAGAAACAAAATTCAACAGGCACAGATAACATATCTGTGAGAATTCTGAAAAATCTACCAGAAAATGCGTTGCAAGTACTAACAAACTGCATAAACTTATCTCTAAACTTCTTGTCTAAACTCAGCAATGGTAATTCCTATATTCAAGGGGGGCGAAACCACAAATCCTTCGAACTATAGACCCATTTCTCTCTTAAGCACTCTCTCAAAAATCACAAAAAAAATGGTAAAAGTGCAGCTTTTACAATTTTTTAAAAAACATAATATTCTAAGTCAAAACCAGTTTGGATTTGAGAGCTCCAAAGGTACGAACGATGCTCTCTTTTCATTCTTGGAAGAACTCTATTTAAAACTAAATGCACATGAGTACGCTGCGGCAGTATTTTGTGATTTCTCAAAAGCATTTGATTGCGTGAATCATGAAATACTGTTGCGGAAGCTACTTCATTACGGCATCGAGTCGACGGAACTGAACTGGTTCAACTCCATGCTTACTGAGAGAGATCAGTTTGTGAGAGCAAATGGTATTGACTCTTTAAAAATTAAGATAACCCATGGCGTCCCACAAGGGTCTGTCTTGGGTCCTATTTTATTCCTTGTTTATGTCAACGACCTATTATCTTTACCAATATCAGGGAAAATAAAAGCTTTCGCAGATGATGCAAACTCTCTTTGGACTGCAAAGACACTAGATAGTTTTAAAATAATCATAGAGCAAGACCTTTTTCAAATCAAGAAATGGTGTAACACAAACAAACTTTCTTTTAACATCAAAAAGACAAACATATTAACATTTAAGTGCTTAATACCCGATGTTCAACTAGAAGAAAAATGTATACAAAATATATCAACTGTAAAATTTTTAGGGCTGCACATCGATTCCCAATTAAAGTTTGAGTTACACATAGATAACTTAAATAAAAAACTGTCTAGTGCTTGTTCTGTAGTCAGGAATATTGTACATGAGCTGGGGAAAAAGGCTGCCAGAAACGCATATTTCTCACTTGTGGAGTCCCATATTAGATATGCAATTGCTTTTTGGGGATATTCGACACAAAAATCGATCCAGGGAGTCTTTGTACTACAAAAGAGAGCTCTTCGCTATATTTGCAAAAAAACTGCAGAGAGAGTTGTAGGTCGTTGTTTATACAGGAGGAAATTTTACCTGTACCTTGCATTTTTATTTCGGAATCTGTTAGTTTGGTCTTTAAGAAGTTCTCAGGGTTTTTTAACAGTCGGCATTATAGTCTCCGTAACAATAATTTACCTTTACCAATACCAAAATTTACACTGACGACCAAAAACTCGAAAATATACGAGAGTGTTAAACTGTATTATCACCTGCCTGACCAAATAAAGACCATTGATGATTACAATTGTTTCCGAAGTAGTGTAAAAAATTTTTTGGTTACCAAAGCGTTTTATACCTTAGGGGAGTTTTATCAAATTTAATAGTGTATATACAGGGTTCCCAAGATTTTCCTTAGGGATAGGATTTCAATAAATCAAACAGAAATGGCATAGAAATTTCTGCGCGCACAAAAGAAACAGGTATATTGAGCAATGGTGCCAGTTTGTTATTATCTCCGGACTGCTCTCATGAGAAAAAATTGTCACCACTCTTTCATTGTGAGCATAAATCATAGTTGCAATAATAACCGTTGACAAGATGTCTACAAATTCCGCTAGATGGCGGCCACACCATGAGATGATCGAGGAAAAACCACAGCTTTTTATTGCTTAAAGGAGGTGGCAGGGTCCATTATTTACGATACTGTGCGATAAACTCGTGAGGTTGTTAACATTAGAAAGAAATATCTTCGCTTTTAATTAAATTTCTTTCCATTCTGTTCTACTAGTGACATCTATCCGGAAACGGCCAAATCATGCAACTAGCACTAGCAGCCAAAGAAATCAATAAACGGCGCTGTTTTTCCTGCAGAGCTTTTTGCTTGCGATATTATTGATTATTAATAAAGCTGGCCCTACACTACATTTGATATTTTCGAGGTGTTTTATGACATGATCTCGAAACATGTAGCGAACCAATTCTTCAAAACTAGCGGGAGGGTAAAAGCGAAAACTAAGGGGCTGCCAATATTTGTAACATCCAAAAAGGGGTGAAAAGATTTATTTTGCCCTGTTTCTTTACAAAAAACGTTTTTTTTTACGAAAAACTTGAGCTCTGCCACTTTTTTTATTTTTTTCTTCAACTTTCTCGAAATTTTCGTCATACCGTAGAAAAAAATTATTTCCTCCATGGTCATACTCTACTTTTATTCGAAAAAATTTAGAAACAGAGACGGGATCCGTTTTCCTAAAACATCCCCCGTTTCGAGTGAGAAGATAAAGGGCGCCGCAGGCAAAAATTTTTGAATTAAATTAGCCGAACGCAAAATTGTTAGAAAAACAAAGCACGAAATAAAAATGGCGCCGCTTACAATTTTTTTTCAAAAATTACGTAATTTCGGGAACGCAAAGAAATAGGTATAAAGAGTATAATTTTTAAGAAAAAAATATCAATTTTCTCGCCCTCCTCCACTGGAACTACAGGGGCCGTGCACAAATTACGTAATGGTCATAGGGGGAGGGGGGTTACAAAACGTTACGTAGGGGAGAGGGGGGTTTTCGACAGCGTTTGCATTTGTGTGAAACTAAGAAAATTTGGAATGAAAATAAATAAAAAGTTTTTTTTTGGGGGGGGCGTAGTGGTCTTGAAATTATTACGTAATATTAGGGGAGTGGCGTGCCAAACCGTTACAAAACATTACATAGGGAGAAGGTCAAAAATTGGTAAAATCACCGTTACGTAATTTGTGCACGGCCCCACATCTGACTGTTCCTCCTTTTTGATTTCGAATCAAAGTGCAAAACCCGGGTTGGACCTTCGAAGGCGTCAACCCGTCCTATTTGCTTGATAAAGTTTCTGCGGAAATATCTCAGTCGATTTCTCCGGCCGTGTATGAACGCTTTAGGTTAGGCATTTGCATGTATCTCAGTCCCCAGCCTGTAAACAGTGCATAAGGACAATGGTTACAAAACGAAAAGCCGAAAAATATTTTTTTTTTACGATATCTTTCATCAGTTTGGTATTAAAGTCGAGCAAAAACAATTTTTATTCCAGTCCTAAAGGTATGAAAATGGAAAACATTAGAAAACAACAACCTGGAATGGATTTACTACGTGTAAAGGCGCAATTACACAGACGAACATGCTCAAACAAAAGCTCGTGCAAAAGATCTAAAACTTTTTGCGTGAACATTTTTGTGAGCTTTTCTTTGAACATTTTATTCGGGTAAATTTTTGAGCAAATTATTGCTATCTGTTTCGGAAACATATTTTTAAAGATGAAAATAAATAAAATTTCACATCACTGATCAGTGATCTCAATTCTTTAAAAAAATGGAACACCAACTTTTATTTTAAATTTTTGTGAAAAAAAGCCGACGGCAAGCGAAACATTATTCTTGGCTATCAATTTTGTCACATGGATTAGGGTTACTTATAATATTTTTTTCTTAGGGTTTTTCCCGGATTTTTTTGCCCGGGGGTTTTTTTGGGATTTTTTTGCGAATTTTTTTTATTTCCAAGGGTTTTTTTCCTAAATTCGAAAAACAACCCAGGAAAATTTTTCTTTTCCAAAAAAATTTTGAGTTTTTCAAATATCGGCAAAAAACTCAAAAAGTGCACTTTTAAGTGGTAATCCGCGCCTCACGACTATGAGGAGTGGTGGGGAGGGGATTTTTTTTTAACATATTTTTGTAACTGTACTTTACCCTTAGCTCTGATTGTTTTTTTTTTAATTACTCACACCAGATTTGCCTAGTTAATTTAAGGCCCCAAGGGTTGCTTAAAAAAGCAAAAGGTTTATGAAAATGCTGAAGATAGATATTTACTGTCAATTTAATGTAATAATCAAGGTCGATTACTGACACTGAACAAACAATATGCAAAGGGGCAACATTCCGATTCAAAAGTCTAGTCTATTACTGTTAAATTATATTTTTTAGACAAGGGTCGGGATCGTAGGGTTGTAAAAGTGGGTAATAAACGGGTATTATTTAGACCGAACGTGCTTTTGTTCATATATTTGAGATTTAATAAAATGTATATAGGTTTTTTCATTTGACTTAATTATTATTGTATTGTGTTTTAAACTAGGAAGTCAAATAAAGAGCTATTCTTTTAAACGTAAATTTCTATGATTCTCGTTTTTTTTACAACCCCAAAAAAGTTACAAGTATACTGGCATATCCCCTATAAAAATCAGATCAATCGAAGTTGCTTATGAGGTAAAACGTGAATTTCGACATCAAATCGTTTTTCCGTCGGAAAGCACTTAATTAAAAATACCTTGTTTTAAAACTTAGTCTTTCTATTTTCAGTTAAGTTCAATGAATGCCCATAAAACTATAACATTTAAATTTGTAAGAAATTTTTATTACCAACATTTCTTCAAACAAATTTTGCTTAAAATTCTCTCCAAAATTCTTTTTGTACGAGATTTTGCTCGAACTTTTCTTTGAACATTTTGCTCAAGAGGCTCGTGTAAATGTTTGTCGGCATTTCAACAGCAAAGGAAAGTTTGTCTGTGTAAATGCGCCTTAAGATGTAGTGACAACATCGCCCCATGCCCATCCTTTTCTGCCTAATGTGCTTTTCCGTTTGTCTGCGTCTTATACACGGCTGCTTGGGCCCCTAAGGATTTGCTTAGGAACCCTGTATAATGTTAAAATTATGTTTAATGTGACTGATATTATTGTGTTCTTTATTTTAAATTCTGCACTCCTTACAGGTACATATTTTTTTCTTTAACTGTATATGTCTAGATGTGTATTTTAAAACTCTCTTTCATGTAAAGCATTTAAAACTTTGTGGTTTAATTATCTACTTTGGATGTTGTTGATATTTTTACACTTCAACAAAATTTCTTTAATATTATTTAGACAAATAGATTAATATTACTTGATTAGTTTAAGATTATTTGCTTTGTCAATGAAATTTTGAATTTTACGACAATAAAGCTTATTTGAAATTGAAAAATTGAAGCCCTGGTTTTATCGAAAAATCTATAAAAGCGATTTAGACACGTATAAATCAAGTAATTGAGACAATAAAGTACTACTTTCCTCAGGACTGCGATAAAGTGTACGAGAGTAGCTAAATCGATATAAAGCACTTAAATATGTAAAATTAAATATTAACAACTTCAATACAGTATCGGAAAATCATCCATATAATACAAGAAATGGTCACCTATTGCGTATCCCCAAACATCAGTCCTCAACAAAGTTTTTTTTTCAATAAAATGTTCTGGCTGCTGCCTTATAGAGAAATTTAAGGTTTTCCAGTGACCTTTGATCTTAATAAAAAGATTTTTTTTTATATCTTCATCAAAAACATGATTTTAGTAACTGTCTGCAGATAACTCAAGCATGGCTTATTTGGTTACCGATGCAAAAAAACTTTTCTTTTTGATCACGGGTGCAAAAAAAGATTTCTGTCCGTTTTTTACCCAAAATTAAAGGGAAATAGCGGAAAATAGTAATATTGGAAAAATTTAATTAGTCTTGCCTAAACATTAAGCAATTTCCGCCAGTTTTCACCAAGTATTTACAAAAAAATCATTTAAAAACTTCATCAAAATATGAAACTGTCACAGATTCAAATGTCGCAACAATGAACGTCACCGAGTTAAAAGGAAAATCGCTATGGCACCATAGTTATTTCATTTACCAGCCGCTTTGATTTATAGTGTAAAGATGGTGTGTTGCAAAAAGTGCTCTTCGTTCGAGATTTTTAAAAGTTTTTCTTGGATTGTTTGATAAAGGTATTAAAAAAAAATAGTGTTAATAACTCGCGCCTAAACTGTGCTTTTTTTTACTCGCATTTTTATATACCTCGCTGCGCTCGTTATTTAAACCAACGCTTGTAAAAAAAAGCACTATTTTAGCCACTATAGTCAATTCATAAAGAAGAGAGAGTAATAAAACGATTTAAACCCCATTTTCTTGAGCGTACCATTGGCGTAGGTGTTTTGCAAACATTTAAATTTAAAAAAAAGTAGAAAAAAGACAGCAGTTAAAAATATATATTATATTTTAAACTGATATATATTATATTTTAAACTGATAGAGAAATTCTTTATTATACGTGTTCTGTTTTTGCACTATAATACGTAGGTATGCAGATAATGCCATAATTGTTTCAGGTGCATAATTAGAGGATTAAGTTTAAGTGAGGGTCAAGTAGCAACGTAATAATATAATTTTATGATTTTAAGAATTTTAGATTATTAGCAATTTTTGTTTCTTCCTGATATTATAGGTACTTGTGAGTTGGTTCTAAATATTATTTTTATTAGGTAATTAAGTGTGTGCTGGAGAAGAAAATATTCAAGACAAATTAGGCAATTTCGAAGGAAGGGCAAAAATATATATTTTTTTGATGAAACTTGGGTAAATGAAGGTCGCACTGTTGGCAAACACTGGCAAGACAAAAATGTGAAAAGTGCCCGACAGGCATTCATGGAAGGTTGGTCGACAGGGATAAAGCCGCTGTCAAGAAAGGGAAAACGTTTCATAATTGTCCATATTGGCAATATAAAAGGAGGTCTTTTGGTCTTTTCGTCAAACCATATTGGCGATTATCACGAGGACATGCAAATGTTAGACCTTATACCTCCTGGTTCAGTAATAGTAATGGACAACGCCAGTTACTATTCCAGAAACCTTGAAAAAGTACCAACCACATCATGGAGAAAAGCTGATATTTGTAAGTGGCTTACAGAAAAAAACATAAATTTTGAGGCAGATATGAATTTGAGTAATTTATTCCTATTTTATTTTTGACTTGTTTTAAAGAAACGTATCTACCTCCATTTCATTTTAATTATTTTTGTAGTATAATAATTGACAACCGTAACATTTTTTTTTATGTACCAACCATTTGTTTAGCCTTAATTTAATTTTTAGGTGTGCTTATTAATTATAGTTAAAACGCCGATCCGTTTTTGTATATATATTATAATATTATTTTAATTCCTAAAATGTATTTTTATTATTTAATTTATAAATTTTTTCTAATAAAGTAATTTGTTTTATTAAACTTCATAGAACTTTTCACATATTTACTATTTTCTTCACTAATACCTATATACCAAGGCACTTAAAATGTAAGTTTCCCCCAATTCCGGCGCCTCTAAGAATAGTTTATCGCTTGCCTTGTATTGTTCTCGATTTTGGGTTCCATTGTATTCTCCGGTCAAACAGGGTGAGGTATATAAAAATAAAGGATTCTTTACCTGAGGTACATTAGAAAGTTTTTAAAAGAGAAGAAAAAGTGATTGATCACTCAGTACAAAATTTATCCAAATTTGCATTTTTATTACCCTCTCTTCTATATGAACAGATTATAGTTGTTAAAACTACTATTATGTTGAATGAAAAGATTTTTTTACAATTTTTTTGTCTCCCTGTTTTCTATTTTTTTTTCATTTTTATATGCAAAAGAAATTAAATCATCACACTTGTTGCTTTTATCAAACAATATTTAAAAATATAATAATAGCGACTAAAAAATTTCAAATGTATATTTTAGGCGAAACAAACAATTAAATGTAAAATTAATTAAAGCTCGTACCTTGGTAAAATGCCAATAAAACAATTCTTGCTGGACGGAATTAAGGAACTCGGCAATACGGACGGAAATATGGGAATCGGAGCTTTCGTAAGAGATACCTCTTTATTTATTTTTGTTGTAAAAGAATCCTCAATCTTCGGTTGTTGGATAAAACCACTTGCAAGGCTATTAATGTATTTTTAAGAAAAGTAGATTTCTTTTCCGAGAAAATTAAATAAAAAAAACGTTCGTGGCATCGGACACACATTTTGCTTTTTAATTCATTACGACCAGGCCTCCAAGATCTAAGGGATAGTCCAGAAAACTACATGCCTGTTTCATCCTTGTTAGGAATCATCAGGGTAACATATGACTGTACTTGGCGTATGAAGCATCCCAGCAAACACAAATCATTGGCATTAAATCGGGCCAATGTCGACAACGTTGGCAGTGTGTCGGCATCGGCAACTACTCGCTGGCCCGATGTTGGACAGTTACGATTTTCAGTTTTCGGTCAATAATCGGCAACTGACAGAAGTCCACATTACTACAGTTGACTTTATGCCGACACCACTTTTGGACCGACGATGGTCCGATTGGGACTTTGTTTAATCGGTCGAAAATCGGAAACTGACGATGACCCGATTTACTATAGTCGACTTTATGCCGACGCCCACTTTATCTGCTTTAGGGAAGACGACGGTCCGATTGGAACTTTGTTTAATCGGACGAGAATCGGCAACTGACGATGGCCCGATTTACTATAGTCGACTTTATGCCGACGACCACTTTATCTGCTTTAGGGCCGACGATGGTCCGATTGGAACTTTGTTTGATTGGTCGAGAATCGGCAACTGACGATGGTCCGATTACGTCACATTTTAAACTGCCTAATAGTTTCTTCCTAGTATTTAGAGATGGCGCTAATGTCACTATGTTCCCTGTACAGTGTAATGAGCAAAGATATTTCAAAACTAGAATGCGGACTTGACAAGATGGTGGTACTTCTCTACAAGAATCACCTCTTCTGCCACTTAAACCAGCCCGACTGGTTAAGCACCCGCATTAACGAAACTTTGTATTTGCCAATGACGAATCGTGTCAAGCAACCACCAACGGACCTTCGTCAATCACTGACCTCGGCCCGCTTTGAGAGGCTGATGTGGGACCTTATTATCCACCCATTATCGGACCTTTGTGGTTTGCCATTGTCAGGCCGCTTTAAGCTACCACCGACGGACCTCCGTCAATCGCCGTCGTTGGACCGCTTTAGGAAACCAATGTCGGACTTGAATAGTTTACCGATGTCGGGCCGAGATCAGCTTGCCTACGTTAGACCGACCAAATTAAGCAGCTTATGGGCAGATGGTCGGTACCATGTGGTTAAACTATATCGGACATTAATCATACGGCCACGGTATGCCGACGTCAGCAAAAAGTAAAATTTACTATTGGTCCGACGGCGGGAGATAGTCTAACGCTGCGTCGGCAAACATACATTGGGCCTACATCGCAAAGCGGACACAAAATACTGCTGGTCCGATATCGTAAATCGACGTCGTGCCGATGACGGCAAATTCGGCAATCGACATCGGGCCAACGAAGGCCCGAGGGAACTGTGTTTGCTGGGATGATATAAGCAACCACACCCAGCGAATTTAAACATCTTTCGTCGATAAACGACGCGGGATGTATGCAGCCTGTCGGAATAAAAAGCAAAATGTTAAAGGTGCAAATATTAATAAGAATGAAATTTTCGAGCGGGACATAAAAAGCGGAACCTGCGAAAATATACCATTTACTGAAAGAAGACCGTCCAATTGGAGTTTATGCTACGTCGCCTTATATTAAGGCTCAGCATCCTGCGTTGTTTAACGACGAAAGTTGTTTAAATTTGCTGGGTGTGATTGCTTATGTTATGCTTCATACGCTAGGTACATACCTTTGCTATCCTTATGATTCCTAACAAGGATGAAACAGGCCTGTAGGTTTCTGAATTATCCATTACATCTTGGAGGCCTGGTCGTAATGAATTAAAAAGCAAAATGTACGTCCGATGCACAGACCTACACCATTAGACCCTGAATGCTATGCTAATGCCCTGTCTCCTACAATCACAATGTATCTCGCAAAACGTATCGCCGGAATTAGGTGTTCTCTTTCTCTTTATATAAATTCAAAAAAATATTTGTAGTCATCCTAACTCGCACTTTATACAATGTCTTTTCCTCAAAGTGCAGGAGAAAAAAAGATACAATGTATCTGAGCCAGTATGCGATGTGATAATGAATACATATATGTAGTATATAAGCTCGTGTTCCCCAAATGATGAGAGAATAGTAGGATGAAGCCTTGTTGCCAACTTGAGGTCACTTTTTTGTTGGTTCTGAAATTTTATGAAAATCTTGGTGCTTTTTTATCACTATAAGCAGCTACATTCAAAAATATCATGTAAACAATGTTTATTTATTTAAAAACTATAATTACAAAACAAAAGATAAAAAATAAACTCATAAAAAATAAAAAGCCCATATTTTTTCCAATACTCCCAACAATCCTTAAATAAGAAGCGGCAAGTCGCAATACCTTGTCGTCTTCTGTGCACTACCTGGTGGTTTGCATTCATCATATATGTTTTGCAGCGTTGCATACCGACCGTGTCCAAATATTTCTGATTTCGAAACGTTTTGTGTGGTTTTTGTGTTTTTCTATAAACTTGTGAAGTTAAAAACTATAGGATGGTGCGGGAGTGCATCGTGTTTAAACGATTGGAACACCCAAATCGAGGGATTTCGGTAGTAGTTTTGTTGTGATAATTAGCGATCAGTGTCGCGCAACTTTTACCTATTTTCAATTATTGGTATTACTGTTTTTGGTAATTATGAAGTATACGGTTTTCTACCATTTTTGATTTTTTATGAAATATTCTTTATAGAGGCACCTACTAGGGTCCCTAGGACCCAAAATCCGCCAGCGTCGGTTTTTTTTTAAGAGAAAAAAGGGTGCCGGCGGGTGTTGTAATGTATTTTTTTGATTGTTTTGGGTTGGGTTGGGTTACGTTGAGTTGGGCTGTGTTAGATTGGGTTATTTTAGTGAAAAAAAAATAAAAAAACAAAAAACATTAATAAAAACAACCGGCGCCGGCGAATTTGGGGTCCTAGGGACCCTCTAGTAGGTGCCCCCATAAAGAATTTTTCATAAAAAAAAAACAAAAATGCCAGAAAACCGTATACTGCATAATTACCCTGTTTTTTTTTTTAATATGCAGCACCCTGTTTACCATCTGTGCAGGTGTGCTCAAGGCTATAATTTCTTAACAAAGGCAAAAATAATATATACCATCAAAATATTATTATGTTTTATTATCTGTTTATTCTGGTATTTTGGTCCTAAAGGCCCATTTACATAGACAAACTTTCCTTTGATGTTGAAATGCCGACAAACATTTAGACGAGCCTCTTGAGCAAAATGTTCAAAGAAAAGTTCGAGCAAAATCTCGTACAAAAAGACTCACGGAAATTTTGGAGAGAATTTTAAGCAAAATTTGTTTGAAGAAATGTTGGTAATAAAAATTTCTTACAAATTTAAATTTTATAGTTTTATGGGAATTCATTGAACTTAACTGAAAATAGAAAGACTAAGTTTTAAAACAAGGTATTTTTAATTAAGTGCTTTCCGATGGAAAAACGATTTGATGTCGAAATTCACGTTTTACCTCATAAGCAACTTCGATTGATCTGATTTTTATAGGGGATATGCCAGTATACTTGTAACTATTTTGGGGTTGTAAAAAAAACGAGAATCATAAAAAATAATAATTGGCACTTATTTATTGCTGTTGCCTGTAAAATGTAATGATAAAAATTTACGTTTAAAAGAATATCTCTTTGTTTGACTTCCTAGTTTAAAACACAATACAATAATAATTAAGTCAAATGAAAAAACCTATATACATTTTATTAAATCTCAAATATATGAACAAAAGCACGTTCGGTAAAAATAATACCCGTTTATTACCCACTTTTACAACCCTACGATCCCAACCCTTGTCTAAAAAATATAATTTAGCAGTAATAGACTAGACTTTTGAATCGGAATGTTGTTATTGCTTGTTCAGTGTCAGTAATCGACCTTGATTATTACATTAAATTGACAGTAAATATCTATTTTCAGCATTTTCATGAACCTTTTGCTTTTTTAAGCAGCTCTTGGGGCCTTAAACTAACTAGGTAAATCTAGTGTGAGTAATTAAAAAAAAAAAACAATCAAAGCTAAGGGTAAAGTACAGCTACAAAAATATGTTTAAAAAAAAAATCCCGTCCCCACCACTCCTCATAGTCGTGAGGCACGGATTACCGCTTAAAAGTGCAAATTTTTTTGGAAAAGAAAAATTTTCCTGGGTTGTTTTTCGAATTTAGGAAAAAAACCCTTGGAAATAAAAAAAACTCGCAAGAAAATCACAAAAAAAACCCCGGGCAAATAAATCCGGGAAAAACCCTGAGAAAAAAATATTATAAGTAACCCTAATCCATGTGACAAACCTGATAGCTAAGAATAATGTTTCGCTTGCCGTCGGCCTTTTTTCACAAAAATTTAAAATAAAAGTTGGGGTTCCATTTTTTTAAAGAATTGAGATCACTGATCACTGATGTGAAATTTTATTTATTCTCATCTTTAAAAATATGTTTCCAAAACAGATAGCAATAATTTGGTCAAAAATTTACCCAACAAAATGTTCAAAGAAAAGCTCACAAAAATGTTCACGCAAAAAATTTTAGATCTTTTGCACGAGCTTTTGTTTGAGCAACCTTGTATTAAAGTTATCTTCTAATTTTAATTTTTTTGTTGGTATTGCACCAGCAAATTTTACAATAATTATTAAAATTATCATCTACCTTAATCGCTTTTACTCACCATTAGCACTTAAAAAAATATTTAACAACATAACACAATTCAATTGGTGGCGGGTTTCTGAAAGGGTGATAAGAAAGGGAGTGGGTTTTTATAACTCATCCAAAAGACAATTTTTGTAAGTGCCAGTAAATTACAAAAGCATGGTTACCAACGCAAAAAAAACTCGTTTTTTAAATCACTCGCTGCGCTCGTTAATTTAAATCAACGCTCGTAAAAAAAACGCTCTTTTAACCGGTAATTGTGAAAACTACAAATTACTGCTATTTATTAATTTTTCGACGCTACTGGTAGAGTATGTAAAACAAATGGATGTATCTAGGACATACGTCTACAAACATATACATGTTTTACCGTAGTGTTGCCGAGCAACGTTCAGAAAATCATTCTCTCCTTTTTTGGCACACAGGCTAGCTTGGGGGCAAAACAAATAAGAATTTATGAATGGGATTCAGGGTCTATGGTTTTTAGGTCTGTTGTCCGATGCCATAAACCTTTCGTTTTATTTATTTTTCCCCGACAAGAAATCTACTTTTCGTAAATTTTACTTGGCTTTGTTTTGCGCAACAAGCCTCCTCCGGAGTGACTTTTGCTTAGCCTTAATATAAGGCGACGTACTATAAACTCCAATTGCAGGGCCCGCAGCAACTTATCACGGAAATATTATAAAAATACGCATTTGAAATCTTTTTTTATGAATAAAATATGAAAAATTTGTCTTTCTTATGAAAAAAAATGCAACTTCCACCAAGCGCGAATTACTTATTTTTTTAAATAAAAATAAAAAAAATTTATAAACCTGTTTTTCTTGGATGGTGAAGGGGAAATTAATTTTACTTAAATGGCGAAAGTACCTTATAAATAAAAAATAAAATATTATCTCCGACATGGTAAAACGTCGTTGGAAAGCTTATAAAAACCTTGGTTTATTGGCGCTACAATTTTTGACAACCTATACACACACTCTACCCAGGAAGTGTTAATACACTCTGAAAAAGCCAGGATACACCCCAGAAGGCCGGGTATATCTTGTAAAAGTCTGGATATTTCTGAAAAACTCTAGATGTAACCTGGAAAAGCCCGAAAAAGTTTGGATACACTCTGGAATAGTCCAGATTCACCCTGGAAAAGTTGGATACATCCAGGAACTCTGTATACACTCTGAAAAAGCCTGGATACACTCTAAAAAAGCCAGTATATACCTCGGAAATATGAGTATACCTTATAAAAGTCTGAATACTAGAATTCTGGATACATCCAAAAAAATCTGGATAAACCCATATCAACTGGATAAACCATGGAATGGCCCAGATTCGCCATGCAAAAGTCGGATACACCCTGAAAAAGTCTGAATACAACCTGGAAAAGTATGTATGCACCATGAAAGTCTGGATACATCCTGGAAAAGTCTGGATACAACCAGGAAAGGAAATCTAGATATACCTCGGAAGTCTGGATACAATCAGAAGGTCTAGATACACTCTGGAAAAATCTGGATGCACTCTAAAAAATCCTGGATACACCCCGGAAAAGTCTAATTACAACAAAGAAAATCTGAATACCCTATGTAAATGTCTGGATACACCCTGGAAAAGTCCGAATACACCTACCCTGGTTGGTAAATACTGGATACATCCTGGAAAAGTCTGCATACAACCTAGAAAAGTATGGATACAATCTGGAATTCCGGATACATCCCAGAAGCCAGATTTCTTACGGTAGACAATTACAACAAATTTTTGGATATAATTTTATACATATGCCGAAAATTTTGGGTTTTGACGGATTATAGGCAGATATTTAAAATGACAACCTGTAGTAAATAAATATATAATTCATTTAAGAGCCTATGTGTGTATGTACAGGTATAGTGGTTTTTTTATTTTCTTGATCAAGGGAAGTGTTACTTTAACATGCACTATATATGTTAATTATTATAAGGGTTTGTTGCACCAAATGAACAATAAACATCTACGAAGCTAAAGTAAAACAGTCAAGGAGCAGAAATATAAAAATTAGTAAGGCCACAGGCCAGGACCTCAAAACTCGGCCGACTAAAAAAATTTTAGGAACAAAAAAGAAGCAAAATATTCTTTATGAACAAAATATGATTTTTTTTTTATGTTGGTAAAAAATATGAAGAAAATATGAAAATATGTGTCGAATACGGGCCCTGCAATTGGGGGTGGAGTTGCTGCGAACGTTGTGCTTTGCACGGTCTTCTTTCAGTAACCGGTACATTTTCGCAGGTTCCGCTTTCTATGTCCTGCTCGCAAATTTCATTATTATTGATATTTGCATTCTTTAACAATTTGCTTTTCACTTTATTCCTACAGGCTGCACATAGCCAGATCAACATCCCGCGTTGTTTGACGACAATAGTTGTTTAAATTCGCTGGGTGTGGTTGCTGTGTGCTTGATACGCCAGGTACAGTACTATGTTACCCTGATAAGGATGAAACAAGCCTGTAGGTTTCTAGACTATCAATTAGATCTTGGAGGCCTGGTCGTAATGAATTGAAAAGCAACATGTACGTCCGATTCCACCAACCCTTCTTTTTATGTATTTTTAAGGTATCTTTTAGCTATATTTCCCCATGTGTCATGTGTGAACGAAGTTTCGTGCCTTTATGTTATTATACAGGGTTCCTAAGATTTTCCTTAGGGATAGGATTTCAATAAATCAAACAGAAATGGCATAGAAAGTTCTGCGCGCACAAAAGAAACAGGTATATTGAGCAATGGTGCCAGTTTGTTATTATCTCCGGACTGCTTTCATGAGAAAAAATTGTCGCTACTCTTTCATTGTGAGCATAAATCATAGTTGCAATAATAACCGTTGACAAGATGTCTGCAAATTCCGCTAGATGGCGGCCACACCATGAGATGATCTAATTAAAAATTAGATGTTTTCAGGTCCAAACCACAGCTTTTTCTTGCTTAAAGGAGGCGGCAAGGTCCATTATTTACGATACTGAGTGATAAACTCGAGAGGTTGTTAACATTAGAAAGAAATATCTTCGCTTTTAATTAAATTTCATTGCATTCTGTTCTACTAGTGACATCTATCCGGAAACGGCCAAACCATGCACTAGCAGCCAAAGAAATCAATAAACGGCGCTGTTTTTCCTGCAGAGCTTTTTGCTTGCGATATTATTGATTTTAAATAAAGCTGGCCCTACACTACATTTGATATTTTCGAGGTGTTTTATGACATGATCTCGAAACATGTAGCGAACCAATTCTTCAAAACTAGCGGGAGGGTGAAATCGAAAAATAAGGGGCTGCCAATATTTGTAACACCCAAAAAGGGGTGAAAAGATTTATTTTGCTGTTTCTTTACAAAAAACGTTTTTTTTACGAAAAACTTGAGCTCTGCCACTTTTTTTATTTTTTTCTTCAACTTTCTCGAAATTTTCGTCATACCGTAGAAAAAAATTATTTCCCCCATGGTCATACTCTACTTTTGTTCGAAAAAATTTAGAAACAGAGACGGGATCAGTTTTCCTAAAACGGGGGATCTTGGTTTCGAGAGAAGATAAAGGGCGCCGCAGGCAAAAATTTTTCAATTAAATTAGCCGAACGCAAAAATGTTAGAAAAACAAAGCACGAAATAAAAATGGCGCCCCTTACAATTTTTTTTCAAAAATTACGTAATTTCGGGAACGTCTAAAGTCTATAATTCTAAAGAGTATAATTTTTAAGAAAAAAATTTCAATTTTCTCGCCCTCCTTTACTGGGACTACAGAGGCCGTGCACAAATTACGTAATGGTCATAGGGGGGAGGGGGGTTACAAAACGTTACGTAGGGGGAAGGGGGGTTTTCGACAGCATTTGCATTTGTGTGAAACTAAGAAAATTTGGAATGAAAATAAGTGAAAAGTTTTTTTTTTTTTGGGGGGTAGTGGTCTTGAAATCGTTACGTAATTTTAGGGCAGTGGCGTGCCAAACCGTTACAAAACATTACATAGGGAGGGGGTCAAAAATTGGTAAAATCACCGTTACGTAATTTGTGCACGGCCCCACATCTGACTGTTCGTCCTTTTTGATTTCGAATCAAAGTGCAAAACCCGGGTTGGACGTTCGAAGGCGTCAACCCGTCCTATTTGCTTGATAAAGTTTCTACGGAAATATCTCAGTCGATTTCTTCGGCCGTGTATGAACGCTTTAGGTTAGGCATTTGCATGTATCTCAGTCCCCAGTCTGTAAACAGTGCGTAAGGACAATGGTTACAAAATGAAACGCCGAAAAATATTTTTTTACGATATCTTTCATCAGTTTGGTATTAAAGTCGAGCAAAAACAATTTTTATTCCAGTCCTAAAGGTATGAAAATGGAAAACATTAGAAAACAACAACCTGGAATGGATTTACTACGTGTAAGATGTAGTGACAACATCGCCCCATGCCCATCCTTTTCTGCTTAATCTGCTTTTCCGTTTGTCTGCGTCTTATACACGGCTGCTTGGCCCCCTAAGGATTTGCTTAGGAACCCTGTATACACATACACAGCCTTAATCTGACTGCTTTGATAGATTTTTACAGTAAACGCATTTTCACCAGTCAATTAGCCCTTTCACTTTTGTATACTCGTCTGCCTTTTGGAAGTTTCGTACAGCGTACACAGCCAAGATAATAGAAAGCGGAGGAGAGTAGAACAGTTTTCGACAAGTGCACGTTCAGATTTTAGCAAACACTATGGAGTTTCGCCATTTTGATAGTAGCTGACCCTGAAATTCAACTTCAATCGCCAATAACCTAACTAACCTACTTTTATCTGTGGTTCTGGTGCTGACTTCACTCACGTCCATTCTGGTTTTGGTACAAAAGCGACTAGTGTTTTTGTTTTTTTTTCGTTAGGTGCGTTTTTTCAACAACGGTGAATTTTTTTTGTTTGGTGGAATTAAGATCTGTTCAATAGCGACTCAAAAACGTATTTTTAAACAGGTTTCAATTTTATCTTTAAAATCATTTGCGAGATTGATAGAACTATTACTTTTTTTTATTGTAATCGTTGTCGTGAATTAAATAGGACAAATATCCTTAAATTTATTAGAATTCAGCTCTCAAAGTTGTTGGCGTGGCGGTGGCTGGTAAATTTTTTGGTTAGGATTTCTTCTTCAAGAGCAGTGATTGTGGCCAAAATGGTTCAAGACTCGTCGTCGCCTTGCTCTTTAAAAGATTTTTATTTCCCTCGCTAAGGAAAGTAATGTCATAATCTAAAAATCGCATTTCGAGATTTTCATGATCTTTCACGAATTTTGAGGTTTCGAATAGTGATAAGCACGAATTGTTTTTGAGCATTCTCCTATTAGACCCTTCGGAGCTACCCCCAAAAAACTGTATCCCCAAAAAAAAAATATTTTTTTCTTATCGTGTGATACCTCTTTGGAAAGCTTATAAAAATCGTAGTTGAATGGCGCTAAAATGTTTGACTACATATATATGTATCACACACAAAATGCAAAAACTATTGAAAACTTCAATTTTCTGTACCATATATCTCGAGTTATGAAACGAAATGTTAAATAAAAAATAGCTTAAGTTAAGATCCAGGTCACACTCTATTGTCTTATTAAATTTCATACAAATCGGTTTAGCCGTTTTTGAGTGATTAGTCGACAAAAATCTTAGTTTATCGGCACTAAAATTTTTATATATATGTATATGTAGCACATATAAAACGAAATGTTTTTAGAAATATTAAAGGCTGAATCTATATTTATATATATAACACATATACAATATATTGGAAAAGTCCGTCTACTCGAAAGAAATTCTGAATACACCCTGTAAAAGTCTGGATAAATCCCGTAAAGGTCTGTATATACCTTGGAATGTCTGGATACACCCAATAAAAGTCCGGATACGCCCTGGAAAAGTCTGAAAATACCCAAGAAAAGTCAGGATACACTCTGAAAAAGTCTGTAAAGACCCTGAAAAAGTCTGATAAAAGTCTGGATACACCCGGGAAAAGTCTGTAAAGACTCTGGAAAAGTCTGGAAAGATCCTGAAAAAGTCTGGGTCACTCTCGAAAGACCCTGGAAAAGTCTGGATATACTCTGGAAAAGTCTGGAAAGACCCTCGAAAAGTCTGGATACACTATGGAAAAGTCTGGAAAGACCCTGGAAAAGTCTGGAAAGACCCTGGAAAAATCTGGATAAACTCTGGAAAAGTCTGGATACATTCTGGAGAAGTCTGGAAAGACCCTGGAAAGGTCTGGAAAGACCCCGTAAAAATCTGGAAAGACCCTAGAAATGTCTGGATACACTATGGAAAAGTCTGAAAGGACTTTGAAAACGTCTGGATACACTCTGGAGAAGTCTGGAAAGACTCTGGAAAAGTCTGGATACACTCTGGAAAAGTCTGGATAAATCCCATAAAGGTCTATATATACCTTGGAATGTCTGGATACACCCAATAAAAGTCCGGATACGCCCTGGAAAAGTCTGAAAATACCCAAGAAAAGTCAGGATACACTCTGAAAAAGTCTGTAAAGACCCTGGAAAGTCTGGATACATCCAGGAAAAATCTGGATACACTGTATAAAAGTCTGATAAAAGTCTGGATACACCCGGGAAAAGTCTGTAAAAACTCTGGAAAAGTCTGGAAAGATCCTGGAAAAGTCTGGGTCACTCTCGAAAGACCCTGGAAAAGTCTGGATACACTCTGGAAAAGTCTGGAAAGACCCTCGAAAAGTCTGGATACACTATGGAAAATTCTGGAAAGACCCTGGAAAAGTCTGGAAAGACCCTGGAAAAATCTGGATAAACTCTGGAAAAGTTTGGATACATTCTAGAGAAGTCTGGAAAGACCCTGGAAAGGTCTGGAAAGACCCTGTAAAAATCTGGAAAGACCCTAGAAATGTCTGGATACACTATGGAAAAGTCTGAAAGGACTTTGAAAACGTCTGGATACACTCTGGAGAAGTCTGGAAAGACTCTGGAAAAGTCTGGATACACTCTGGAAAAGTCTGGATAAATCCCGTAAAGGTCTATATATACCTTGGAATGTCTGGATACACCCAATAAAAGTCCGGATACGCCCTGGAAAAGTCTGAAAATACCCAAGAAAAGTCAGGATACACTCTGAAAAAGTCTGTAAAGACCCTGGAAAGTCTGGATACATCCAGGAAAAATCTGGATACACCCTATATAAGTCTGATAAAAGTCTGGATACACACGGGAAAAGTCTGTAAAGACTCTGGAAAGGTCTGGAAAGATCCTGGAAAAGTCTGGGTCACTCTCGAAAGACCCTGGAAAAGTCTGGATACACTCTGGAAAAGTCTGGAAAGACCCTCGAAAAGTCTGGATACACTATGGAAAATTCTGGAAAGACCCTGGAAAAGTCTGGAAAGACCCTGGAAAAATCTGGATAAACTCTGGAAAAGTTTGGATACATTCTAGAGAAGTCTGGAAAGACCCTGGAAAGGTCTGGAAAGACCCTGTAAAAATCTGGAAAGACCCTAGAAATGTCTGGATACACTATGGAAAAGTCTGAAAGGACTTTGAAAACGTCTGGATACACTCTGGAGAAGTCTGGAAAGACTCTGGAAAAGTCTGGATACACTCTGGAAAAGTCTGGATAAATCCCGTAAAGGTCTATATATACCTTGGAATGTCTGGATACACCCAATAAAAGTCCGGATACGCCCTGGAAAAGTCTGAAAATACCCAAGAAAAGTCAGGATACACTCTGAAAAAGTCTGTAAAGACCCTGGAAAGTCTGGATACATCCAGGAAAAATCTGGATACACTGTATAAAAGTCTGATAAAAGTCTGGATACACCCGGGAAAAGTCTGTAAAAACTCTGGAAAAGTCTGGAAAGATCCTGGAAAAGTCTGGGTCACTCTCGAAAGACCCTGGAAAAGTCTGGATACACTCTGGAAAAGTCTGGAAAGACCCTCGAAAAGTCTGGATACACTATGGAAAATTCTGGAAAGACCCTGGAAAAGTCTGGAAAGACCCTGGAAAAATCTGGATAAACTCTGGAAAAGTTTGGATACATTCTAGAGAAGTCTGGAAAGACCCTGGAAAGGTCTGGAAAGACCCTGTAAAAATCTGGAAAGACCCTAGAAATGTCTGGATACACTATGGAAAAGTCTGAAAGGACTTTGAAAACGTCTGGATACACTCTGGAGAAGTCTGGAAAGACTCTGGAAAAGTCTGGATACACTCTGGAAAAGTCTGGATAAATCCCGTAAAGGTCTATATATACCTTGGAATGTCTGGATACACCCAATAAAAGTCCGGATACGCCCTGGAAAAGTCTGAAAATACCCAAGAAAAGTCAGGATACACTCTGAAAAAGTCTGTAAAGACCCTGGAAAGTCTGGATACATCCAGGAAAAATCTGGATACACCCTATATAAGTCTGATAAAAGTCTGGATACACACGGGAAAAGTCTGTAAAGACTCTGGAAAGGTCTGGAAAGATCCTGGAAAAGTCTGGGTCACTCTCGAAAGACCCTGGAAAAGTCTGGATACACTCTGGAAAAGTCTGAAAAGACCCTCGAAAAGTCTGGATACACTATGGAAAAGTCTGGAAAGACCCTGGAAAAATCTGGAAAGACCCTGGAAAAATCTGGATAAACTCTGGAAAAGTCTGGATACACTCTGAAGCAGTCTGGAAAGACCCTGGAAAGGTCTGGAAAGATCCTGTAAAAATTTGGAAAGACCCTAGAAATGTCTGGATACACTTTGAAAAAGTCTTAAAAGATTTTGAAAAAGTCTGGATGCACCCTGGAAAAATCTGGATGCACTCTGGAAAAGTCTGGATAGACTCTGGAAAGATCCTGTAAAAGTCTGGATACACTCTGGAAAAGTCTGTAAGGACTTTGAAAACGTCTGGATACACTCTGGGGAAGTCTGGAAAGACTCTGGAAAAGTCTGGATACACTCTGGAAAAGTCTGGAAAGGCCCTGTAAAAGTCTGGCTACACTCTGGAATTGTCTGGAAATGCCCTGGATTAGTCTGGATTTAAAAACCTGGATACACTATAAAAATATCCGAGTACACTATGGAAAAATCTGGATATAATCTGGAAAATTAGTGGTTTTTTATATATGTTCTTGAGCGAGGAAAGTTTTAGACTAAACATTTATTCGATTTATTTTATCTGGCGGGACAATGAATTTATATTAGAGGAGCTCAACAAGAATCGCCGACGTTTACAAAGTAGAAAAAGAAACTCATCATAAAGGGAAAACGGAAGCATTAAAATGGCGGTCCACAAATTGACTTGTTGATTTTGGTTTTATTTAAATAAAGCACTTTACTTTTTTGTGTTTTTTTAAAAGTATTAGACCTTAATCCCAACAAAGCACAACTCGTCCTGACTAATTCCATGTGACATTGATAGCTATACATAATATACAACAAGTCAAACACAGATTTCTAAAACCTAAAATATAGAAAGAAAAGTTGCTTATCTACTCGTTTCGGTCATAACTACGTTTACATTTGAACGCCTAAACCTGTAGGATCCGTTCGAGTAAAAAGTTCGATCACGCAAGTACTGTCACGCCCTAACCGCCTTTTGCGGTTTCGAGAGCGCAGCAACAAAAGCAAAAAACCATAATTATAAAAAAAAAGTACATCGATTAAGTAGCTACTTAAAGTAAATATTTCAACGCATCGGTATCGGTATACGTAACGCGTTCGAAACAAAGTCCAAATACACTATATTTTTTACTTTTTTATGCGATGTTTCGAACGATGCACGCTTTCTTGAAGGTTGCGATGACAGAACTGCTGATTGAAATCGTTGCGTATGTTTGTGGGTCCGTAACGATACGTACATCCTTCCGTACTCACCGAGATTCTGTCAGCACACCCGTCAAAGAAGCAGGCATCGTTCGAAATATGGCATGAACAAGTCAAAAATGTAGTGTATTTTGACTTTGTTTCGAACGCGTTACGTATACCGATACCGATTTGTTGAAATATTAGCGACATAAAGCTATTTGTAACTCATCGCCGTATACGTATCCGCTTCTAGCGCGAACCAAGCACATTAATTGGTCAGAAACTTGTACCACGTTCGAAAAGAGCAGATATATGCTAATCTAAGGTGTTCTTGAACGCGATAGATGTTGAGATGCGTAAAAGCGCAATTACACAGACGAACATGCTCAAATAAAAGCTCGTGCAAAAGATCTAAAATTTTTTGCGTGAACATTTTTGTGAGCTTTTCTTTGAACATTTTGTTCGGGTAAATTTTTGAGCAAATTATTGCTATCTGTTTTGGAAACATATTTTTAAAGATGAGAATAAATAAAATTTCACATTAGTGATCAGTGATCTCAATTCTTTAAAAAAATGGAAAACCAAGTTTTATTTAAAATTTTTGTGAAAAAAAGCCGACGGCAAGCGAAACATTATTATTGGCTCTACTATCAGTTTTGTCACATGGATTAGGGTTACTTATATTTTTTTCTTAGGGTTTTTCCCGGATTTTTTTGCCCGGGTTTTTTTTTGGGATTTTCTTTTGAGTTTTTTTTTATTTCCAAGGGTTTCTTTCCTAAAGTAAAAAAAAAACCCAGAAAAATTTTTATTTTCCTAAAAAATTTTGAGTTTTTCAAATATCGGCAAAAAATTCAAAAATTGCACTTTTAAGCGGTAATCCGCGCCTCACGACTATGAGGAGTGGTGGGGAGGGGGATTTTTTTTGAACATATTTTTGTAACTTTGCTTTACCTTTAGCTTTTATTGTTGTTTTTTAATTCCTCACACCAGATTTACCTAGTTGGTTTAAGGTCCCAAGGGTTGCTTAAAAAAGCAAAAGGTTAATGAAAATGCTGAAGATATAGATATTTACTGTCAATTTAATGTAATAAGCAAGGTCGATTACTGACACTGAACCAACAATATGCAAAGGGCAACATTGCGATTCAAAAGGGTGGCCGGCCTACTACCTGCGAAATCCAAAACGCGGGATGATATATCGGCGACACAGTCTACTAAATTACTGCTAAATTATATTTTTTAGACAAGGGTCGGGTTCGTAGGGTTGTAAAAGTGGGTAATAAACGGGTATTATTTAAACCGAACGTGCTTTTGTTCATATATTTGAGATTTAATAAAATGTTTTTTGGTTTTTTTAATTTGACTTAATTATTATTGTAAAAGACTAAACTAGGAAGTAAAATAAAGGAATATTCTTTTAAACGTAAATTTTTATCATTATATTTTACAGGCAACCACAATAAATAAGTGCCAATTATTATTTTTTTTATTCTCGCTTTTTTTACAACCCCAAAAAAGTTACAAGTATACTGGCATATCCCCTATAAAAATCAGATCAATCGAAGTTGCTTATGAGGTAAAATGTGAATTTCGGCATCAAATCGTTTTTCCGTCGGAAAGCACTTTGTTTTTCTATTTTCAGTTAAGTTCAATGAATTCCGATAATAATATATATTTTGAATTTGTAAAGAAATTTTTATACCCCCAATTCTTCAAACAAATTTTGCTCAACATTCTCTCCAAAATTTACGTGTGTTTTTTTGTACGAGATTTTGCTCGAACATTTCTTTGAACATTTTGCTCAAGAGGCTCGTGTAAATGTTTGTCGGCATTTCAACATCAAAGGAAAGTTTGTCTGTGTAAATGCGCCTTTAGGTATCACGTATCGTTACGACACACGTATCGTATATCAGCACCTATTGCGTTCAGAAACACCTTAAATTAGAATATATCTGCTCCTTTTGAACGTGCTACAAGTTTCTGACGAATCAATTTGCTTGGTTCCCGCTAGATGCGGATACGTATACCGCGGTGAGTTACAAATAGCTTTATGTCTCTAATTACTTTAAGTGTCTAGTGTCTATTGTGAATTGGGCCTTGCTGTAAATAAAGGGGTGCAAAAAGGTGAGAAGTCTGTTATTGGATGAGAAACTTTCGTTTCATTTACGTAAGTTTTGTTATCTATTGTAACCAAACTCAGTGACGTTAACCCCCTCCCCCCACCCCCGAGAAGCCTGGTTACAATTCACAATCAAATAACAGCAGAAATAATATATGTAAGGAAAAAAATACAAGAATAAATTGCAAAATTTTTCCCCCGCGGTGCTACACTGAGAAAACGGGGCCAACCCACGACCGTGGGTTGAAAATTTGGGGCTACCAGAACTCACACCGTGCGTTACTATAGCACACGGTATGATTGCCCCAAACCATTTAAATTTAACTGGGAGAACTCAGCAAGTCGTGGGCTACCATAATTCAGGCATGGGATTGTCCCAGCCCAGTTTCATGTATTAACTTTTTGGGTCTGTGGTAATTCACCGTCTGGGCTACGATAACTGAGGGCCTGAATTGTTCTAACTCATGATCATGGTTTATTTTATACGCCGTCTAGTAAAACCCAGGGAGGCGGTACTTACCGAATGTCGAGTTTTGCACATATTCGGGCTTGCGGGTTGCTTTGGCTGGCAGTTGCTAGCTTCATTTTCAGTTGTGATGTAGTTAGTTTAGGTCATATGTGCAGGTGCAGGTTCACGAGTGAAAAATATTAACGTGTTTTATTGTATTTTCTAAATAATATAAAAGTTTGGAGTGCAAAATGTGTATTTTAAACAGTTTGGCTGAGATTTACTAACACCGCTAACTCTTTCCTGAGCCTAACCCATTTTTCTGTAGACTTAGGGACGGCTTTAGCGTTATAGTTCAGCCTTTAGGTTTTGCTTTTAACACACCATATTTATATTAAGATATTTGATTTTGTTTATATTTTTCACAGTTAAACATTTTCAAACGCGATAATTTAGATTTTTTTAAAGTTTTTTTTTTATGTAAAGGCGTATTTACACAGACAAACTTTCCTTTGATGTTGAAATGCCGACAAACATTTACACGTACAAAAAAACACACGCAAATTTTGGAGAGAATGTTGAGCAAAATTTGTTTGAAGAATTGGGGGTATAAAAATTTCTTTACAAATTCAAAATATATATTGTTATCGGAATTCATTAAACTTAACTGAAAATAGAAAAACAAAATTTTGAAATAAGGTATTTTTAATCAAGTGCTTTCCGACGGAAAAACGATTTGATGCCGAAATTCACATTTTACCTCATAAGCAACTTCGATTGATCTGATTTTTATAGGGGATATGCCAGTATACTTGTAACTTTTTTGGGGTTGTAAAAAGAACGAGAATAAAAAAAAATAATAATTGACACTTATTTATTGTTGTTGCCTGTAAAATATAATGATAAAAATTTCCGTTTAAAAGAATATCCCTTTATTTTACTTCCTAGTTTAGTCTTTTACAATAATAATTAAGTCAAATTAAAAAAAAACCTATATACCTTTTATTAAATCTCAAATATATGAACAAAAGCACGTTCGGTTTAAATAATACCCGTTTATTAGCCACTTTTACAACCTTACAAACCCGACCCTTGTCTAAAAAATATAATTTAGCAGTAATTTAGTAGACTGTGTCGCCAGTCTATCATCCCGCGTTTTGGATTTCGCAGGTAGTAGGCCGGTCACCCTTTTGAATCGCAATGTTGCCCTTTGCATATTGTTGGTTCAGTGTCAGTAATCGACCTTGATTATTACATTAAATTGACAGTAAATATCTATATCTTCATCATTTTCATGAACCTTTTGCTTTTTTAAGCAACCCTTGGGACCTTAAACTAACTAGGTAAATCTGATGTGAAGAATTAAAAAACAACAATAAAAGCTAAAGGTAAAGTAAAGCTACAAAGATATGTTTAAAAAAATTCCACTCCCCACCACTCTTCATAGTCGTGAGGGCGGATTACCGCTTAAAAGTGCAATTTTTGAGTTTTTTGCCGATATTTGAAAAACTCAAAATTTTTTTGGAAAAGAAAAATTTTCCTGGGTTTTTTTTTTACTTTAGGAAGAAAACCCTTGGAAATAAAAAAAAACTTGCAAGAAAATCGCAAAAAAATCCGGGAAATGTTTTTTAAAGAATTGAGATCACTGATGTGAAATTTTATTTATTCTCATCTTTAAAAATATGTTTCCAAAATAGATAGCAATAATTTGCTCAAAAATTTACCCGAACAAAATGTTCAAAGAAAAGCTCACAAAAATGTTCACGCAAAAATTTTTAGATCTTTTGCACGAGCTTTTATTTGAGCATGTTCGTCTGTGTAATTGCGCCTTAAGGGGTTATCCATTATAAACCTTATCGTGTTATCTGAAATTTGACATTTATAATTTATAAATTGCATAGATATGTTTTGTTATTTTCAACGTAACACTTTGTTTATTGTGTACTTTTTTTGAATTTAAGAGAAATTTAAAAAATCTCTTTAGTTTTGGAGTTATTTAGTTCTCACAGCCCAGAGGCGATCGTTGGCAATGATAAAGCCTGCTTAGCTATAAAAATTACCCAAAATACAAGGTGTTTTATTTAAATGTTTTGTTATTTTCAACGTAACACCTTGTTTATTGTGTGCCTTTTTCGAATTTAAGAGAAATTTAAAAAATCTCGTTTAGTTTTGGAGTTATTTAGCATTCCTGGCAAGGGTAGAGCCTGCTTAGCTATAAAAATTACCCAAAATACAAGGTGTTTTATTTAAATGTTTTGTTATTTTCAACGTAACACCTTGTTTATTGTGTACTTTTTTTGAATTTAAGAGAAATTCAAAAAATCTCTTTAGTTTTGGAGTTATTTAGTCCTCACAGCCCAGAGGCGATTGTTGGCAATGATAAAGTCTGCTTAGCTATAAAAATTACCCAAAATACAAGGTGTTTTATTTAAATGTTTTGTTATTTTCAACGTAACACCTTGTTTATTGTGTGCCTTTTTCGAATTTAAGAGAAATTTAAAAAATCTCGTTAAGTTTTGGAGTTATTTAGCATTCTTGGCAAGGGTAGAGCCTGCTTAGCTATAAAAATTAACCAAAATACAAGGTGTTTTATTTATTAAAGTAACAAAATACATGTACAAAGCCTAAGTATTCTAATATTAAATATGTCAGAAAAAGTAATGATTTCTTGTAAATGCCGTTTTAATCTTAGATTAAGAGTCAATAATTCTTTACTTGTTTATAATGGATAGCGCTATATAGTTAGCTATTTATTTATTATATTTTGTATATAGTCAGCGGGGGAGACTTGAGAGTCAAGGCTTCGTTAGATTTTGTTTTATTTTTAAATCACAAAATATTTTTTTTTGTTGAGAGAAACACGATCCACATTTTTAATGCTCCCTAGTTGACGCTATTTTTTTATCTCTAGTAGCGTTCGTGCTGGAGATGAAAATTAAGATTTTTTTCTTTGCATTCGCATTTATTTCGTCGACTAAAACATTTTTAACCTTGCAGTTTCTTATAAAAATAAAATAAAAAATAAAAATAAGTTTTATTTTTTTTTTCAAAATACTAGTACATACTACAACTACTGATGCTGAGTTCTGGTAGCCCAAAGGTAGGGTTCTCCCAGCCCAGACCATAAGTTACCACAACCCAGGTGCTGAGTTCTGGTAGCCCAAAGGCAGGGTTCTCCCAATCCAGATCATGAGTCACCACAACCTAGGTGTTGAGTTCTGGCAGTGTCTTAAAATGGTCTTTTTAATATAATTTAAAAAATATTTTGCTTGCGATTTGGTGTCAAAAATGGCATTTTAAATGTCATTTTCGCAAAACTTTTCGCCTGCGGCGCATTTTAGCATTTTTACAAACAAATTATTATATAGTAATTTGTAGGTCTGAAGATGCCTATGTAGGCGAAACACCTGTAACTTTCCAAATTTTGAATCAATTTTGTATTTTGAGACTTTGAGTTTCCCAAGTTGAAGCATTTGAAATTCAAGTATCTTTGAGAAAATGGACGACACTTTTCAATTTAGATTCCCAAAACCCTATTAATATTTACGACTTTATGTTAATTTTAAATCAAAAACTACATTGTATGTATTAATTTCTCAAAAAATTTGGTCTGCGGCGTATTGAAGCATAATCTTGACATCACTTATGGCCACATTATTTATCCTTAACCCCCCCCCCCCCCCCGAAGACAATCCCTGAGTGTATTAATGCCAAAATAGATAAAATTACACTATTAAAAAAAACAAATATTAAAGTCACCAGCTACTTGCACTGAAAAGATAGTGAGGTTATGTTGCCAATTGAGACGTAGCTAGTTCGAAGCGTTATCTAATCCCTTCTCCTATATCTATTTTGTTACAACGTGCACAGCAGGAATGCAATTTTCTCTAGATCGCTTCGTTTTCGTGACCCGACAAAGGGTGGATGAACTCGGGACGAAATTCCCCGGGGATATAAAAAGGGAATGGATGTTTTGGGGCGGCTTCGAATTTAACGTAAGACGAAGCAGCCTGACAATGGAAACCACAAAATGGGTGGATAATAAGGCCCCACATCGGCCTCTCAAAGCGGGCCGACGTCGGTGATTGATGAAGGTCCGTCGGTGGTTGCTTGACACGATCCGACATTGGCAAACTACAAAGTTTCGATAATTTGGGTGCTTAACCAGTCGAGGTGGTTTAAGTGGCGGAAGAGGTGATTCTTGTAGAGAAGTACCACCATCTTGTTAAGTCCGTATTCTAGTTTTGAAATATCTTTGCTCATTATATATATATATATATATGTATATATATATATATATATGTATATATATATATATATATATGTAATATTATCTTCCACTGTACAGGGAATTTTAATGTGAGGTACCATCGTCTGTTGCCGGTTATCGACCAATCGAACAAAAATCTGATCAGGCCATCGTCCGTCCTAAAGCAGATAGAGTGCGTTTCGACATAAAGCCGACTATAGTAAATCGGACCATCGTCAGTTGCCGATTCTCGACCATTTAAACAAAGTTCCAATCGGACCATCGTCGGCCCTAAAGCAGATAAGGTGGTCGTCGGCATAAACTCGACTATAGTAAATCGGGCCGTCAATAGTTGCCGATTCTCGATCGATTAAACAAAGTTCCAATCGGT
Source organism: Oxystoma pomonae (assembly GCA_963921995.1). Taxonomy (NCBI): domain Eukaryota; kingdom Metazoa; phylum Arthropoda; class Insecta; order Coleoptera; family Brentidae; genus Oxystoma; species Oxystoma pomonae. The sequence continues at coordinate 13,013,483 of OY998169.1, forward strand.
CCATAATCAGCCCTAAAGCAGATAAGGTTTGCGTTGGCATTAAGTCGACTATAGTAAATCGGGCCATCGTCAGTTGCCGATTTTCGACCGACTAAACAATGTTCCAATCGGACCATCGTCGGTCCTAAAGTGGTGTCGGTATAAGTTCGACTGTATTAATGTGGACCTCCGTCAGTTGCTGATTATTGACCGAAAACTGAAAATCGCATTTTATCTAACATCAGGCCAGCGCGTACACAGTGCTCTTGAACGAGGTATAGGTTATATAAAACTGAGTTCCAAAACTAGTTGTACTTCTTGAATAAGGACTCTTCCATAACCACAAAACCATATTTATTAAAATCCTAGCTGAAGCTGTTTATGAAATTTTTCAGGCAGTTTAGTAAAAAAAAAATATATTTAGCCGATTTTGATAAAATTTTCATATGTTATTGGCGTGGCAGAAATACGCAATTTTTGTTCATGGTAGATCTTTAAGTACACAGAAGTAGCTAGAAATCGAAACCAAGGTTTGAAAAATCGGTATTTTAAGAAACCCAAAGTAACAGTAGCAGTGTGCTGTGCAACGTTTCTGCAGCAAAACATATACAATAATGCTTTAGCTGTTTTCTACAACGTTTTAAAAACGTCAATATAATTTTGTCACATCTATCTTGAGGAAATTTTTGCTGTGACAATGTCAACGGCAAATAAAAATACAGCATTTTTTAACTTCCTGTCAAAAATTTATTTGAGAGTACCAATTATAATAAAATTGTCTAAAAGATGTTTACCTAAATTAGTATTCTTAAATAATAATAAAAAAAATACGCATTTTGAGAATTTACCAGTGGTCAAATCTTTGTGTCAATCATGACGATGTTTACCTAAACTAGTATTCGTACATAATAATAAAAAATATACGCATTTTGAGAATTTATCGGTGGTCAAATCTTTGTGCAAAAGCCCGTTTACTGAAGAAACCTGTTATGATGCCTCATTAAACTACACGCCCCTCAAACATTTGAGATCTTCACTGTTTTTATTTATTTTTTTTTTCTTTTGAGGTTATATTTACTTTTTCGAAAGTTTAAACACAGATTTAATCGATCACCAATCAGTTTATGCATATTTCGTACTGTTTCTAAATGTTTTTTTATTAAATATATATAGGGAACGCTTCAAGCTACTGCGAACATAGGGCGGAAGAAGTCTAATTTGCCAGTGTACGTACATGCAGAGACACCGCACGCCTATCAGTGAAGCAACCAACACTCAGGCATCCGATCGCCATTCGCTGCCGTTCGCCTTGTATTTAGTATGCCTCTAACCACGGTGCTGTGTGGAGCGTAGTCAATGAAACCGGAATTTTGTCAATAAATACGCAAATTTTTATAACGTAATTTTCTTATTTTTTGTCACTGTTAAATAAGAGCGTTTTATTGTCAACTGCTCAGATTTATCAGTGACGACGTGTTACAATGAAAATAATAAGGAGAAACAAAATAAAAGCAAGTTCTCAAAATAAAATAATACATTCTAAAAACCAAAAAGATTCTTCCAGTCAAAAAAAAATTAAAGCAAATGTTCGAAAAGTCCTCCTTGCTCGGCTAGACAATATCCGAGCCTACTATAAAAACCCCTTCTAACGTTTCCAAGCATGTTAGGGGTGATAATTTGAAAAGCTTCTTCAAAAACAGATAGAAGTCATTAGGAGCAAGATCGGGAGATCGAGCTGGCCATAAAATAGTTCCCCGTGTACTTATAACCCGATTAGGAAATACATTATCAAGATATTCCCTAACAAGGCCAACATTGTGAGCGGAACAACCATCTTGTTGAAACCATGTTTCACCAAATCTTACACCTAACAACTGCCTAGCAGTTGGAATAATGTGCTGCTGCAGTAGATCCAAGTATCTAGGACCATTCAAATTGCAATTGCCGTTAATAAAAAATGGCCCAATTACGTGTTCCCCTACAATACCCCCCCCCCAAACATTTAGTTTTTGGGGATACTGTGTTCTTACGTCAAAATACAAATGCAAATTTTCCCTCGACCAATATTGAACGTGTCTTGGGTTATGACGATTTGACCATTTGACCATCTGCACTTTTTCGGCAACTTCGTAGACATCCATTTTTAGTTTTAAAAATGTATTATTTCAATTAAGAACTTACCCATCTGTTTCTCGAGCAAGGCAGAAATAAAACAAAATAATAAAAACAAAATGAATTTCCAAAAGATAACACTGCGGCGTGCTTCGAATCCACCTCGGTCGTACGGCACGGAGAGTAAATTGGACTTGATTCCCCCTATGTTCGCAGTAGCTTGAAGCGGTCTGTATAATACTGTAATAACGTATTTGAACATTTCTGTTTACATAATAGACACTTACAATAGAGAGTGCTTAACCGTAATCGTATCTCAGTGCGCATACTCAGAACGGCTACGTCGTAAAACAGCGACTACGTCTCACCTATCTCTACATTCGTACGCGGCTAGCGTATCCTAATCATTTTTTTATCTGTGGGTTTTCATAAATGCCTGATCTACAATTTTACCCTCGCCCTCTCAGTTTTTTCGACAAAGAAGGAAATAGAAGTGAGCGGCATGAGGTACAACTGTGCATCAAACATTGAACAAAAATTGGTTTAACGAATCAAAAATAGCTGCTCAACTTTAAGTGTCTGATATAAACCAGCCCTGCCTCACAGTTTTTGACAGGAATGTTTTCCGTTTTTGAGTAGGTTAACCCATTTCTTGCGTGAGTTGTTTCGGATATTTCAGGTGGACAACTAGAAACATAGATTTTGACAAACCGATAAAAAATACCAATAAACCGAAATTTTAGGGCGGCCGATCCAGGAATACCGAGATTTATGCAACAGCCTAACCGCGATCGTAACTATAGACGCAAAGGCTTTTTAATTGAGAGGTGTTTTGTATGTGCGTTAGAGGGCGCGCTGGCTGGATCCTAAAACCTGCGGCTGGGACCGCAGGTCTCAGGATCCAGTGACCCTATGAGGGATTGTTTATTTATCACCTAGGTGACCGAATTGAGAGCAGTGACAACTAGTCAAATGGTCATACACACAGACCACTTAAGGGTTCTAAAAAGTAGCTTTTCACCAAAGGAAAAAATTATTAAATAAAACACAAAAACCAGGCCGACGAACTCCAAAACAAAACGACAAAACTAAGGTTATGAAGAATGTCAGGCAGACACACTGACATTGGTTAGTTGCAAATACAGTGAGTCGACCAATTTCGATGTTTGCATGGCATAAATTTTTTTTCCTGGTAAGGGGTGTTACCTAGGTATATATGCTAGATCTCTCTTAGCCGAATACATTTAGGAAAGGAGAACACTAGAAACTATGCCTACGGTAAGCTCACAAAAAAAAAGACGTGGGTGGTTAATTTTGATGGTGGCGGTATCTATAATATAACCATTTAAGTAATTTTTGATGCTAGGCATATAACTAATATTGATAGGTAACCCTTATAGTCCATGTTTTTACATTTCCGCATATTTTAGCTTTAGAGGAAAATAATACTCAATTTGTTTTTTATTAGAGGAAGAGGATTACAAAGCTTATTAATACAATCTAGAGAGTTTTTGAAATTAGGTGTCCATTATTTGGAAAATTACAAATATTTCCAATTTAGTTTTACAGGTCTCTATAAAGGGTATTTCTGACGTAATATGGACGCGGCAATTTTGAAACACCACAAAAGCTAAAACAGTTTTTTTCAAAAAATAAACAAAATTTTAAAAAAGTACCAAGATTTGATGGAAAAACATAGTCCAATAAACAATTTAGGCAAAATTTCAGGCCATTTGGAAGTCCCGTTTCCGAGAAACATGCGGAAAAAGAATTGCCTAATAAACGGACCCAACAGCGTTGCCGGTTTAACGATGTAATTGGGCCGTTAAATTAAGCTAGCTATTTTACAGAAAACACGTAGGTGTCACAACATATGTACAGCTATGCAGTAGCTGTAAAATCTTAATTGTCTAGACTGTTACTTGGGACGTATTTTGGTTCTTGGATTTTAATATTTTTTGAGTATATTATTAAGCAGGTGAAGTTTTACATTTTTCATTTTAGCAAGCAAAAAAAAATATTAATAAAAAAGAGAGTTTTACCAACAGAAAACTATTGGATTTTTCGCCTTCTCCATCAGTTCTACCACTGACTGGTTTCAGACATAGTCCATCCACCAGTCGGGCTTTCTACTCTGACGAATCGATAGCAAAAAAATGAACTTTATAAAATACACCAGATGGACTGTGTCTGAAACCAGTCAGTGGCAGAACTGGTGAAGAAGGCGAAAAATCCAACAGTTTTCTGTTGGTAAAACTCTCTTATTTATTTATATTTAACTCCATTATGGACATTGTGAATTTATTTCTCATTCATGATTTTTGGCTCCCCTGTACATATTAAAACGTCTGACGTGAAGAAAAAATTGTGCATTTTTGCCACTCCAATAACATAATAAAGCTTTGTCAAAATCGACTAAAAATATTTTTTCTTACAAAACTGTGTGCAAAATTTTACAAACAGCTTCAGCTGAGATTTTAATAAATACGGTTTTATGGTCATGAAAAAGTCCCTATTCAAAAAATACAATTAGTTTTTGGACTCAGTTTTATATAACCTATAGCTCGTTCAAAAGCACTGTGCGTAGTCGCCAACGTTGTCGACATTGGCCCGATTCAATCCCGATGATTTGTGTTTGCTGAGATTGAACTTTAACTAATCGAAAATGAGGGGCTTTCTGTAAAACAGTTTTTTTTCACGAAAATTTTTTGTCACACAGAGAAAATTCGAGTCTTGAACGAAAGCATAGTGTTCTGATTAAAGAAAATATATGACTTGTGTGAAACTCTTATATTTTGTGAGTTTTATATAACCTATACCTCGTTCAAAAGCACTGTGCGTAGTCGCCAACGTTGTCGACATTGGCCCGATTCAATCCCGATGATTTGTGTTTGCTGAGATTGAACTTTAACTAATCGAAAATGAGGGGCTTTCTGTAAAACAGTTTTTTTTCACGAAAATTTTTTGTCACACAGAGAAAATTCGAGTCTTGAACGAAAGCATAGTGTTCTGATTAAAGAAAATATATGACTTGTGTGAAACTCTTATATTTTGTGAGTTTTATATAACCTATACCTCGTTCAAAAGCACTGTGCGTAGTCGCCAACGTTGTCGACATTGGCCCGATTCAATCCCGATGATTTGTGTTTGCTGAGATTGAACTTTAACTAATCGAAAATGAGGGGCTTTCTGTAAAACAGTTTTTTTTCACGAAAATTTTTTGTCACACAGAGAAAATTCGAGTCTTGAACGAAAGCATAGTGTTCTGATTAAAGAAAATATATGACTTGTGTGAAATTCTTATATTTTGTGAGTTTACTAAAGAATTTATTCTCTTCAATTAAGAATATATATTTTCTCCAGGTAAAATCAAGAGTTTCTCTGTTTAAAATAATTTATTTACTTGATTTAAGAATATTGATATTCTTAAATATTCCAGATAAATGATATTCTTTAATTTCTTTACTTAGAGAAAATCGAGTCTAGAACCAAAGCAACGTGTTTTGTTGAAAACTATGACTTGCTTGAGATTCTTACATGTCTTGTTTTTACAAAAGAATTTATTCTCACAAATTAAGAATATATATTTTCTCCAGGTAAAATCATGATTGTCTCTGTTTAGGAAAATTTATTTACTTGATTTAAGAATATTGATATTCCTAAATATTCCAGATGAATGATATTCTCTAATATTCAAGAATTTTCTTTGGCCTAAAATTTAAGGCCACACAGAGAAAAATCGAGTCTAGAACCAAAGCAACTTGTTTTGATCAAAGAAAAATATGTGCTTTTACTAAAGAATTTATTCTCTTATATTTTCTCCAGGTAAAATCAATATTGCCTCTATTTAGGACAATTTATTTACTTCATTTAAGAATATTGTTATTCCTAAATATTCCAGATGAGTGACATTCTTTAATATCCAAGAATTTTCTTTACTTTAAAATTTAAGGCCACTCAGAAAAAATCGAGTCTCGAACCAAAGCAACGTATTTTGATAAAAAAAATATGCGACTTGCTTGAGATTCTTACATTTCTTGTTTTTACAAAAGAATTTATTCTCATAAATTAAGAATATATATTTTCTCCAGGTAAAATCATGAATTTCTCTGTTTAGGACAATTTATTTACTTGATTTAAGAATGTTGATATTCTTAAATATTCAAGATTTATGATATTCTTTTATGTCAGGAATTTTCTTTAGCTTACAATTGTCTCACAGAGAAAAATCGAGGCTTGAACCGCAGCAACGTGTTTAGACAAAAAAAATATAAACGAATTGTGTAAAATTCTGACATTTCGTGTTTCACTAAAGAATTTATTATCTTAAATTAAGAATATATATTTTTTTTTAGTTAAAATCAATATTGGCTCTGTTTAAAATAATTTATTAACTTGATTTAAGAATATTGATATTCTTAAATGTTCAAGATGAATGATATTCCTTAATGTTTTTTAATAAATTTTCTCTTGTTTAAAATTTAATTTTATTAATTTTAACAAAAAACAAATGGAAGATGGCTGTGTACGGAAACCGCAATTTTAACGAAAAAACAAGAGTTTTTTGTACTTTAGTGCAAAATGAGATACCTGATCTTCGATTGCTCATACATTGTGCGGTAACCTAGGCCGAAGCCGTTTTGTCCACTCATTAGCTAGGTTTACCACACAGACAGATAATGGCGCCGGCGCTTATAAGCTGATAAATGCGAATAAAGTGGAAGAAATATTTATCCAGGCGCCCTATGTGAAGGTCTTATAAAACATTTTATATAGTACGACTTGTAAATAATTTTATTTTGTAATATTTCAATGAAGAATATAATGATAATACTTGCTCGAAGTAAAAAGTTATTTAAAATTATTCTCCAAAAAAAGCATACAGCATTATATGCTTTATTTAAATTTTTAAATCAAGTAATTTATATTTCGATTCAAAACTACGTATTCTATATAAATCAAGAATTCCACATTCTTTTAATTTAAGCATTTGTGTTTTATTTAAGTAAATATTTTTAGAAAGCGAATTTACTTTCCTAACAAAATAGAAATTTTCATTTGAATAATATATTCTTGATCCAAGAATAATATTCTTTGCGGTAGCATATTTTTTTGAGAATTTTCGTCTGCTTGTCTCAACAATTTCCTTTTTTCTGCGCACAAACTAAAAATACCGTAAAATTTTGTGGATTTAGTTATTTATGTATGTAGAGTTGGTTAGGTTTGTTTCCTCTCTTCTTTTTTAGTTCGCGCTATGAAAATGTCAGTAGCAAATAAAGGCACTGAAACGCGAAAAAGATTAGGGGATAAAAATTCTAACTGAGGCGCACTGGAACAGGCCTGGGGAGGGGGTTAAGAAGAAGGAAGGGGGTAAGGGATGAATGGAAGCAAAGTTGCTTGAGATAATAGACACTTAAAGTAAATATTTCAACAAAGTCAAAATACGCTACATTTTTGACTTGTTTATGCGATGTTTCGAACGATGCCCGCTTTTTTGAAGGGTGCGATGACAGGACTGCTGATTGAAATCGTTGCGTGCGTTCGTGGATCCTTAACGATACGTACATCCTTCCGTACGCAACGAGATTCTGTAATCACAACCGTCAAAGAAGCAGACATTGTTCGAAACATGGCATGAGCAAGTCAAAAATGTAGCGTATTTTGATTTTGTTTCGAACGCGTTACGTATACCGATACGGATGCGTTGAAATATTTACTTTAAGTGTCTATTGCATGGTGACTTCCCCCAAAGTTGCGTAGCAGTCTAGAAGGTGACTGCTAACTCGGCGTGCAATTGGGTGGTTCTTGTAGAAAAACTGTGAGGAAAAGAAGCAGGAAACGGATGGATAAAGAGGGGCGTGAAGTTATGGGATGACCAAGGGGGTTGTGAAAGGAAGTGGGAGGTTTTTGGGGAATGTTTTAATTAGGTTTAAAAAAATTCCTGTCTGATTTTGAAAGTTATATTTTTATTTTTTCCAATAAATCCAGTTTTGCGTTAATGTCAAAAGAGCAGTCATGGGTTCTAAGGCATGCGCCAAAAGCCGATTTGTTGTGAGATGCAAATCTTTGAGATCTCAAAAGTTCTCTGATTCTTGTTTTAAAGTTACGATCTGTTATGTATTCTGAGTAACGTTCTTGCCATTTTAATTTGTAAACTCCACTTTTGTTCTACGAGCGTATGGAAAAGTTACTTTTCTGCACGATTTTTCGTTTCGAAAGTTGCACGATTTTTAATGTAACGCACGATTTTCACTTTAAAGGACAATATTTTAATTCAATATATAGGTACTTTAAATAAAATTACTTTTTCGGTCCTCCCTTTGAGAATATGTCATTAAAACATGTGCGTGGTTCAAAAACTGAGTTAAACAGTGATAAATGAAAAAATTATACAAATTAACGTCGCATTTTGAACATAAATTCCAGCTATACTACGAAACGCAAGTAAATGCCTATACAAAACGTGATTATAAACGTCTTAAAATCTTTTCATTTGCGCAGGCAAGATCAGTTTAAAAAATTAGCCCAATCACATTGTTTTTGCGGGACCCTGATTAATGACTATAAAATTTTAACGCATATTTTACATAAATATATACATAAATTAAAAATAACTTAAAATTTATAAATTTTTTAAATCAAATTTTCCAAATTTAAAAAGTTAGGTAGTATAATCATTTTTAAAACTTCTTAGTTAAAAGATTTTTTAAATGTCCTTGGACTTTTTCGCACTGATGAAATTACTGAATCTCCTATCCTGTCACCAGCTTCATTTTTTGGTGTGGTTAGGTGGCCCCTTCTCATGACCCACGCCAGTGGTGTACCCCATAACTCAAATATTGAGGCTAAAATATGTTTCCCCTGCAAATAAAACTGACAGGTCCAAATGTTTAAATAAAAAAATAAATATTAATACTCAGAAATAGCTCTCGCTCATTTTTAAATTGACACCCTCTCTAGAGATATTTGCTCAGGAAAATCCTATTTTCTCAGAAGGCGCAAACTTGCGCAACTTAACTTTTTTATATTTTGTAAGAAGAGACTTAATTTACATTATATCAAAAAATTATAAAGGAAATAAAAAAATAAAATATAATTTTTCCGTACAGATCCAGAAGTTTTTTGGATTAAATATTCAACACATTTGTGGAAAACAATATATTCAATAACACTTCAGAAAAAAAATTAAGATTCCATACATTAAGTTGTCAGAAATTTATATAATGAGCCATTTTTTTTCTGTTTTAAAAGTTATAAAGGTGTTTACAAATGTTAATCGATGTTTGTTTGCCCCCAAACCATAACTGCGACATCAAAAATAGTTATATATTCCTGCATTCTAGATATTTGTAATTATAAATCGAACAAAATATTCATTCGGTGCTTTTTCGCAATTTGTGACACAAAGTTGTAGGGATGGACCCAGGGAACATCTTTTCTCATGGAGACCGCCACCGATATTTGACAGGTGACCAGATAATCGCTGCCGAAGATTGGAGTGAAATACCCAAGAAGGCGTATTATGCTGGATTTTAATAAACAAAGCAGCAATACCCACTAACTTGACAATGCTGAATTTAAAATTGTCAACCATTTTGACAGCAGTCAAACACCGTCAAAATGGCGGAAATTAATATCTTTAATTTACAATATTTTCACCGAAGAATACCCACTTTGTACTCTTCAAATGATTAACTGTTTGAAAGTGTCAAAACAATTTACAGTTGTCAGGGCATATAAAATTTAAATTAGATTTGAAGATGGAAATGTCAAAGTTTTGACATGTGTCAAACATTGTCTACACCGCATCTGAGTCTTTTTATTTTTTTTTTAGTTTTAAAGCGCAATAAGCTTAAAGTATGCATACTTCAAAACTGGTAGTTGAGAGGGAGCACTTGGTATTTTAATTTATAAAACCATGTGGGGTATCGAATTTTACCAAAACGGGGACGCTGATCACAAAAACGGTAATATTTTTGACGTCTGTCAAATGATGCCTAATGGAGCTTTATTCTATTACCATAGTAAATTATATAGGCGCTCTTAGGCCCAAATACATCTCTTTAAAGATAAGCACTCTCGAAGAAAGAATTAGTATCTAATCTAATCTATCTTAATAACTCCTGAGGTATGGCGATGAACTGCATTAAGGATCTCAGTAAGAAGATTATTTGAAGGAAAGTGATTTTAATTTTCAGGATATTTGTGTGCACAAACGCCAACTGTTTTGGCACCAACTTTACACGTTCAGTAAGTACCAATTATAGAATCTCTTACGTTTTCATTTATTTCTGCATGATAGTCTATAAAGTGTTATGTGGCTTAAACATGACGGGAGAAAATCCTTAATCTGATCCAATTCTTGTCCATTTGATGACACTCAAATCCCCCAACTCGCCTTCCTCTTTACCCTCCTTGTCGTAAAGTATGAAAATATCATGAGGCATTTGACAGACGTTAAAAATATTGTCGTTTTTGTGGTCAGCGTCCCCCATCAGACTTACAGTTTAAAAGCAGGTGCTTCCTTCAACCACCAGTTGACATTTCATGACATATTCCCGGGTAGTTCAATTTTTGAAGTACGCATAATTCAAGCTTATTTCGCTTTAAAACTAAAAAAAAATAAAAAAGGCCCGGTTGAGGATTGAACAATTTTTGAGATATGTCAAAACTTATGATATTTTAATCTTTATTGGCGTCTATCAAGTAAAGATAGAGCGTTTTTAACGATATCTAATGTAGACTTTTCATTTTGTTATCAAAAAATGGGGAGACATGCCCTGACAACTGTCAATTGTTTCGACACATTCAAACAGGGTAGCCGATTTCATGCACAATTACTTGTTGCATTCACAAAGCATATACCTACGGACTTACTAAAGGCATCGAAAAAACTAGTTACAGCGCCTCTGGGGACTCGGTCCCGAAGCTCACGCGACAAATCGCGCCGATAACATCTATCTTAATCAATGTCCATCAATGTCATCGTCTTTTCGTTCTTTTCATGAGTTTTTTAGTTTTGTGTGTTTCTGGCCTTTTTTAAACTGTTACAGTAATCTCTTCGATTTTTGTAATAAGTACAATTGGAAACCTATGCCCAAGTGTTGTGTCCCAGAGTGTCCCAGTGAGCCTCTGCTTCATCGGTTTCCACACCCTAGAAATCAAGCTCGCCAAAGACAATGGTTTGCTATCTGAAACGCTTTATAGGATTAGAGTATGCAACCGACATCCTAAACCAGAAAACTATTCAAAAAACTGTGGATGATGCCTTCTAATTCGGCAAGTAATTCTATCCTTGCATTTACCGCCAGAGTCTGAAACCGACTTTAATGGTAAGTACCGGGCAAGGTTTCTATATACCAGAGGAAAAGCAGCATATTCAATAATGGAGAGTTAATAGACCACTAATTTATCGTCAACTTATTTGCTTACCGTAATAGAGATGCCAAAAAGAGTTTTAAAACCACAAACATAAATTACCGTAACCGTATTTTTTTGCCCACATACAAACTACCAATATAAATAGAATAGAAAAGAAGATAACAATTGCTGTTTTTGCAAATTCACTTTTACAAAAAAAATAAAAACCTATAACTAAACAAAAAAATGAATTATCATTTACGAGCTGCAGCTTTTGCTCAGAAATAAATCTGGTTGGTTAGAAAAAATAAACAAGCGGTATTTGGTAATAAGGTACATTTTTTAGCCCATTCCGTTTAAAAATGCTTATGGGTAACCAGTTACACCAAATTTTTTGAAAATGAAGAAAACTCGCAAGTCTTAAAAGAAACTGCTGCTATTGAAGCTGGCATGGGAAGCAGAATAAATACTTTATTGATAAATACTATAGTTTCGATATTAATTCGATTGTTAAAAGAATAATATAATATATTAAATACGACGCATTTGGTTTATTTCTTAAATTTATAGTTATCAGAATCAACAATACTTTGGAAAATAAAATTAATTATTGATGAATTACGTTTTCCAAAATAATGAACTGAAATAATTTAAAAAATACCCGAATTGAAATTTCCCGGCGCCGGCGCCGCAACCCTAATTTAAGCTTCGGGACCGAGTCACTAGAGGCGCAACAGTAGCAAAAAACTTATAAAAGGGCACTAAGTCGTCAGATCGCCTTCTATACCCGTAGGTACATATTTTGTGGTTGCATTCTCAGGGAATGCCTATGTGGAATCTGCAAGGTCATGTTGGTCTGTACTAAAATGATGACGTTTTTACAACTTTTATTATATTTCCACCCATTTCCCACCTACCTTTATTGCTTAGGTATCCAAGTTTATCGTCAACAGCTCCTTTTTCCACTTATTTTTTATGATTTTCACTTTTTTTTAACTATTGACGACAGAACGCGGTCAATCCCTTCTGGCAGTGCTTCATATTTTTGTAGTTTTTTTTCACTTACACTTTGTATATTTTATGAGTCTTTCATTTATTAAAAAACTAAAAGAAGATGGCTGTGGCACACAAACAACATTTTGCACTGAAATACAAAAAGCTTTATACAAATGTTTTTTCGTTTTTTTATTTATTAATTCCTACTTTTCAACAATAATATAAAAAGACTACTGCCTGAATCAACACAACTGCATTGCATGGTTTATTACCAATCACATTTCAAATCCACCTCTCTTATCACGACCAAAAAAACAAACAGTAGGTGAACAATAAAGATACGCGAATAGATTTTAATTAAAATTTGGTTCTGAGCCAGGTAAAATAAAGTAAGGGGGCCAGCCATAAATTAGGTCACATCATTGTGGACATATTTTGACCACCCTAAAATTACGTTACAAAAAACATATCTTCCCCTTGAATTCTAAAAAAGGAGCAGTTAAAATATTGACACATTTTTCTTTGCCGCAAGAAATAAAAGACCGAAAAAGAATTATGATGCCATTCTACCACTGATCCCTTACTCTAATGATAAAATGGACACCAATATTTAACAATACCAAAATTGGAATAAAAATAAGGAGGCCCGGATTTTATTTTGGGACGTAACTTTAGTGAAAACAGTCATAAGAAACGTAAAGGCGCATTTACACAGACAAACTTTCCTTTGATGTTGAAATGCCGACAAACATTTACACGAGCCTCTTGAGCAAAATGTTCAAAGAAATGTTTGAGCAAAATCTCGTACAAAAAAAACACACGTAAATTTTGGAGAGAATGTTGAGCAAAATTTTTTTGAAGAATTGGGGGTATAAAAATTTCTTTACAAATTCAAAATATATATTGTTATCGGAATTCATTGAACTTAACTGAAAAATAGAAAAACAAAAATTTGAAATAAGGTATTTTTAATCAAGTGCTTTCCGACGGAAAAACGATTTGATGCCGAAATTCACATTTTACCTTATAAGCAACTTCGATCGATCTGATTTTTATAGGGGATATGCCAGTATACTTGTAACATTTTTGGGGTTGTAAGAAAAACGAGAGTAAAAAAAATAATAATTGGCACTTATTTATTGTTGTTGCCTGTAAACTATAATGATAAAAGTTTACGTTTAAAAGAATATCCCTTTATTTTACTTCCTAGTTTAGTCTTTTACAATAATAATTAAGGCAAATTAAAAAATCTGTATACATTTTATTAAATCTCAAATATATGAACAAAAGCATGTTCGGTTTAAATAATACCAGTTTATTACCCACTTTTACAACTCTACGAACCCGACCATTGTCTAAAAAATATAATTTAGCAGTAACTTAGTAGACTGTGTCGCTGATCTATCATTCCGCGTTTTGGATTTCGCAGGTAGTAGGCCGGCCACCAATTTGAATCGCAATTTTGCCCTTTGCATATTGTTGGTTCAGTGTCAGTAATCGACCTTGATTATTACATTAAATTGACAGTAAATATCTATATCTTCACCATTTTCATAAACCTTTTGCTTTTTTAAGCAACCCTTGGGACCTTAAACTAACTGGGTAAATCTGGTGTGAAGAATTAAAAAACAACAATAAAAGCTAAAGGTAAAGTAAAGTTACAAAAATATGTTTAAAAAAAAATCACCCTCCTAACCACTCCTCATAGTCGTGAGGCGCGGATTACCGCTTAAAAGTGCAATTTTTGAGTTTTTTGCCGATATTTGAAAAACTCAAAATTTTTTTGGAAAAGAAAAATTTTCCTGGGTCTTTTTTTGTCTTTAGGAAAAAAACCCTTGGAAAGAAAAAAAACTCGCAAGAAAATCCCAAAAAAAACCCCGGGCAAAAAAATCCGGGAAAAACCCTAAGAAAAAAATATTATAAGTAACCCTAATCCATGTGACAAAACTGATAGTAGAGCCAATAATAATGTTTCGCTTGCCGTCGGCTTTTTTTCACAAAAATTTTAAATAAAAGTTGGTGTTCCATTTTTTAAAAGAATTGAGATCACTGATCACTGATGTGAAATTTTATTTATTCTCATGTTTAAAAATATGTTTCCGAAATAGATAGCAATAATTTGCTCAAAAATTTACCCGAACAAAACGTTCAAAGAAAAGCTCAAAAAAATGTTCACGCAAAAAATTTTAGATCTTTTGCACGAGCTTTTATTTGAGCATGTTCGTCTGTGTAATTGCGTCTTAATGATTTATAACAAGGTGGAGGGCGGGGGGCCAAATTTGGCAAAAATTGTGCTTCTAATTTATGGAGTACACTCAGAGCCATAAATAATTTCACACTATATTTGCCAACTCTTGACTCCCCCCCACCTGTCACAAATAAAATTCTTCCTAAATATACCAAACTTAAGGTCTCCAATTTTGGTATTGGGAAATTCCATGATAACCCACAAATCTTATATAATAAATTTTTTTATCTCATTTTTCTCTCTCTTAAGATAAACCAGAATGACAATAGACATCGCGGTATACGTATCCGCATCTAGCACATTAATTGGTCAGAAACTTGTACCACGTTCGAAAAGGGTATCGTACGGCACACGTATCGTATCTCAGCACCTATTGCGTTCTAAAACACCTTAAATGCTGCTCTTTTCGAACGTGCTACAAGTTTCTGACCAATCAATGTGCTTGGTTCTCGCTAGATGCGGATACGTATACCGCGATGAGTTACAAATAGCTTTATGTCTCTAATATTTTAATGCATTATGTAGAGGGTTTATCTGAACAATTTAAAAATAAAATAATATTCATTTTTTATTCAAAGTCCAGGGTATTACCAAAGATTGGTAACTCATGGGACATCAAAAACGGGTAGAGAAAAATCATGGATTTAATTTCTCATGAAACGTTAATATTTTGTTTGCCTATATTTTAGTTATTGGCTATTATTTTACGATTTGGAAAAAAGTTCTTGCGTTCTAATGAGTGTACTCGTTTAAAGATACCCCACACACTACTTTTGTTGTGTTAGTTTTTTAGATCCAAAAATTAAAAAAAAGTCAAAAACCTTCATCACATCAACTAATGTTAGTAGGTAGGTACCTATCGGTAGTAGCACATTTTTTTGGACATTTATTTCTCACTCTAGAAAAAATGGTTTAAACTTTTTTAGCTCCTTTTTAATAAGGGGTGGGGTGTTTTAATTTTGTGACCTAATTTTGAGCGGTTCACCAAAAACGTGACGATTTGTGAAAAGAGGAGGGTGGGGAAGACATGGCCGAAAGAATCCGTGTAATATAATTTATGGATGGCCCCTTTTAGTTCATTATACCTCTAAATGCCTCGTGCAGTATCCAATGTTTTTGCTGTTTGTTTGTTTTTTTTTTGTCGCGATAAGAGAGGTGCGAAATGCGATTACTAAAACCAATGCTGTCGGGTTGATTCATGCAGTCTACTTGCAATATTACCTATCATTGAAAAGCAGAAATAAAAAAAGGATAAAATATTCAGTTAAAAAACTCAGTTGAAATAAAAACTTAAAAAATTATAAAGTGTTAAAATACAAAAGTGACAAAACAGGTACTAAAAGTAAATTTAAAAAGGGATTTAGTGAAGGTGAATAAATAACAAAATCAATGAATAGCGAGCTTTCTCTCAAAAAGGTAATGGTAACCGTAGATCCGGATTTCGCACTTGTGGTGCTCATCAGTACGGTGCTAGGAATTACGAGATGAAATGATGAAATGATGATGGAAAAATATGACACAGGATTCATGTAAAAGACAACCATCTGTTAAATTGCAGAATCGGCAGATGTACCTTCATTTTGAAGGAAAATTAAGCATCTATCCTAGGCTCTGAAGTTAATAAATTTAAAAAGAAGCAGCAAAAGCAAAAAAAACTATAGAATGACTGCTTTTCATAAATAATAAAAAAAGCCCCTCAATTTAACACATGCGGGCCTTAAAATAAGTTTTAACGCCCGAGAGCTGGTAATGTTTTAACGCCCACGGGCGTTAAAGTGCTTTATTACGTGCTAAAATGCGAGAGTTAAAGTGCACTTTAACGCCTGGTTGTGTATAAAAATAATTGGTTCTCATTCACTTTCCGCATTTATAATAAAAATAACTAGGTATTGGGCCTTTCTTTTAACAGCTATAGCACATGCATCGGCTGTGTGAATGAACACAACTTGTTGTTTGGTTACCACTTGGAATTAGACACAAAAGAAATTAAAAAAAAATCTAGATGTAGTTAAATATGAGTTAAATCATAATTTATTGCCTTAAGCTAACATTTACGCGGTGGTTATATGTTAAACAAAGGTGACTCTTAAGCATTCATTGGAACGATGGGGTCTTTCATACACCTCGGTTAAAATGTGGTTCATCCCCTTATTTTCTGCATTTTTCAAAATGGAGAAATAAAAGTTGGGGAAATCATAATAAATATAGTGTCAAATCTGACTATTTTTGACAATTCACGTGACTTCTGGTTTCATCGGAAACAGCCTCAGCTTTCCATTGTCTTCCTGCTATATATTTATACATTTTTGGATTCCTGGAAACATTCTGCTTCGAAGGGTAACCCATATGTCAAATTTTGACGGCTTTAAAAAAAATAAAAATAAAATTTTTTAATCTAGGTGGCTATGAGGGGCCAAAAATCATTAATATTTTGATCTCAATTAATTTAGCAAAAGTTAAAAACTACACTACTACTACATTTTTTTAAATAAGATGATATGTGTTCCCACTAACATTAAAAAGCATAAGGATATAAAGAGTTTTCAGTGAAAAAATAGGAAATAAAAAAAAATTGCTTTTTGTAAATTAAATTATTTTTTCAAATAAGATAACCCGTATATTTATACGTTTTTGGATTTCTCGAAACATTCTGCTTCCAAAGGTGCCCCATATGTCAAATTTTGACAGCTTTTAAAAACATAAAGAAATATTTTCAATCTAGGTAGCTATGACGGGCCAAAAATTATTAAAATTATACAGACCGCTTCAAGCTACTGCGAACATAGGGCGGAAGAAGTCTAATTTGCCAGTGTACGTACATGCAGAGACACCGCACGCCTATCAGTGAAGCAACCAATACTCAGGCTTGCGATCACCACTTGCATGACTTTCCTTTGGTATTTAGTACGCCTCTAACCACGGTGCTGTGTGGAGCGTAGTCAATGAAACCGGAATTTGGTCAATAAATACGCAGATTTTTATAACGTAATTTTCTTATTTTTTGTCACTGATAAATAAGAGCGTTTTATTGTCAACTGCTCAGATTTATCAGTGACGACGTGTTACAATGAAAATAATAAGAAAACAAAATAAAAGCAAGTTGTCAAAATAAAATAATACATTCTAAAAACCAAAAAGATTCTTCCAGTCAAAAAAAAATTAAAGCAAATGTTCGAAAAGTCCTCCTTGCTCGGCTAGACAATATCCGAGCCTACTATAAAAACCCCTTCTAACGTTTCCAAGCATGTTAGGGGTGATAATTTGAAAAGCTTCTTCAAAAACAGATAGAAGTCATTAGGAGCAAGATCGGGAGATCGAGCTGGCCATAAAATAGTTCCACGTGTACTTATAACCCGATTAGGAAATACATTATCAAGATATTCCCTAACAAGGCCAACATTGTGAGCGGAACAACCATCTTGTTGAAACCATGTTTCACCAAATCTTACACCTAACAACTGCCTAGCAGTTGGAATAATGTGCTGCTGCAGTAGATCCAAGTATCTAGGACCATTCAAATTGCAATTGCCGTTAATAAAAAATGGCCCAATTAAGTGTTCCCCTATAATACCCCCCCCCAAACATTTAGTTTTTGGGGATATTGTTTTTTACGTCAAAATACAAATGCAAATTTTCCCTCGACCAATATCGAACGTGTGTTGGGTTATGACGATTTGACCATTTGACCATCTGCACTTTTTCGGCAAATAAAACAAAATAATAAAAACAAAATGAATTTCGAAAAGATAACACTGCAGCGTGCTTCGAATCCACCTCGGTCGTACGGCACGGAGAGTAAATTGGACTTGATTCCCCCTATGTTCGCAGTAGCTTGAAGCGGTCTGTATAATAAAAACCACAATACTACTACAAAATAAAAATGCCCCATTTTTTAAAATAGGATAATATTAAAAAGCATAAGGATATAAAGAATTTTCAGTGGAAAAATAAGAAATTAAAAAAACATTTAGCTTTTTGTAAATTAAATTATTTGTTTTTTCTAACCCTTTGCGTACTGGTGGTGTCTTCGTGGAACCACAAATATTTTGCTTTACAGGTCTGGCCTAGTCAGCACGTGGTGGAATCACAATGAAGCACGTGGCTTCTGGGACAATTGCATATTATTTGTCGCGCGTGACCGGCAGTTGGCAGTTGACTTCTCTGAGCATGTCTAGGTTATGTTCATATTATTTTGAATTAATTTCTAGTGAACAAATTAGTGATAAAATATAAAATGTCAGGTAAGTTTTGATAAGCACTAGTTAGTGTATTATTTATCAAACATCACTGTCAACAAAAAAGTTTATTTTTTTTATGATTGTTTATTTTTTTCACGAAAATTATGGTGGTCCCAAAAGGAACCACAAGGCCACTAGTAAACTAATATTTTTCCTGTATATGTTTAGGTCGAAGATTTCTAAATCTGAAAAACCTCACGGGTAATGGCCAATACGCAGGAGAAAATACCAACGATAATGGTTCTATTACGTCTGAAGCTCAATCTGAAGATGATAGAAAATGGTGTCATAGGCTTTTTTGGCAGTTCGTAGATTTGACCCAGTACATAAATATAAAACTCCAGATAGCCAAACAATAGTGCTAAAATATTTTAGGATTGCTGTGGCGTGTGGTCTGATTGGAGCGGAATCAGAACCGTTCCAAAGAGGACGAAAAAGCATCGAGAGAGATATAAATAGATTGAAAATAAACGTTCCTATCGTAATCAAACACAATAAAATTTCTCATCTTCCAGTTCATGGTACTAAAAAACGATGTGCTCATTGTACTACAAGTGCAAACCCTCACAGAACACGATGGATGTAGGCCTTTGCCTCAAGGAAAAATCAAATTGTTTTGCATTTGCATTGCATTTCACCAAATAACAATTTTTTTTTAATTTTTCTCGTCTTTTGTTTATCATTAGTAACCAGTAAATGTCAAAAAATGCATGATTTTTAACATTTTAAAAATTGAAAATTTATTCAGGCCACAAAGGGTTAACTCGTAGGTTTGCCCATAATTGAGAAGCAGTGTCTTGCTTGTCATTAGCTATTGTTTATTCCAATTATTCTTCAATATGGCGGCTTAAATTTTTACACAGAAACTGAATAAAACTGTCATTGTCAGTGTCAGAAAACTGGTCCGATTGAATTTGAAATGATAAAAATGTTTAAACTTCTGCACTACCAACAATTCTCGACAAGCCTACCGAGTAAAACCAAAACAAATAATATGAAAAAGCAAAAGTTTTGTTGAAGATCCTAGTTCCTCAATGCAAAATATTCTTTATTATTTTAACTTTTTTAATAATAGTATGAACAAATATCATCATTCTATTTAAAAAATGGGGCATTTTTATTTTAAAATTTCAAAAGGGATCAAATTAAACGTAAAGCATTTAATTTTTGTGAAAATAATTGGGGTAAAAAAAAATTCTTTGGCCTACCATGGCCACGTAAATCGAAAAACTAAAACGAAATTTTATTTCATTAAAAGCTGTCAACATTTTATAGAGGGTGTCCCAAAAGTCTTAGTCCCCCCCTATATCTCCAAAAGCTTTTGAGATATTGTAACAATACTTTGGGAGCTTCAATAAGAGGCGAAATGGAAAAAATCTAGAGGTGCGGTATCGCCGCTCCTTTCTCTGGGGCGGCCGGGGGGCGGCATGCTAAAAAAGTTAAGTAGAAACACATATTGAGTTGCGCCACATTTAAGTGGTCTACTGAAATGCTGCGTCTTAACGTCAATATTATTGACATCTGTCACTCCCCTCAAAAGTTATTGGGAATAATTTGATATGTTAAATGTCCCCCTTAAATCTCCAAAAGTTCTTGAGGTATTATAAAAATACTTTGTAAACTTCATTAAGAGGTGAAATGGAAAAAATCTAGAGGGGCGGTATCACCGGCTCTCTTTCTGAGGCGGCCTAGGGGCGGCTTACCAAAAAAAAGTTAAGGAAACGCATATATCGAGTCGTACCTCATTTTAAAGGCCTTTAAAAATGCCCCATACTACCAAAAATATTATTCTTTCGTCGAAAGTTTTTCAGGGTAAACTAATTATTAAAACCATTAACGTTAATGATGGGTTATTGTAAAGACAACACCATAACGTTTATTTAACAAATCTAGGTAGAATACATTTGATTAAATTGCAAAAACTTGTGAAAGTGACCTCCTTGAACTTTTTGGCAAAAATAGAGTCTATTTTCGAATTTGCTTCGGACGTTTCTTAACATCTCAGGAGTAAATAGATCAACAAACCTAAATTATTGGTTTTCTTAACTGCTGCAAGGCTCTCAGCTTTGTCCGGTAGACCCTCTTCTTAATGTAGCCCCACAAAAGAAAGTCAAGAGAAGTTAGGTCAGGAGACCAACGATAAAATTGTGTGGCAAGTAATTGTCTAGCAGGTAGATAAAAATGTGGAGGTGCCCCATCTTGTTGAAATATGCAACTGCCAACGTCACCAGTTTCGTTTGCAATATCTCTTATACCAGAAATAATCTGCTCCTCCAGAAGCCTAAGGTACACATCGCCATTGAAGTTAACCTCAATAAGAAAGAGACCAATTATTCCATCGCCCATAATTTTAGGTGTGTGCCTTATCAAGCCAGTGTGGGTTTTCATTAGCCCAATAGCGACAATTGTACCGATTTAGCCTTTTATTAAAGTTTCCAAAGTATTGTTACAATGTCTCAAAAGCTTTTAGAGGGGGGCGGGACTAAGACTTTTTGATATATCAAATTTATCCCAATAACTTTTGACAGGATTAACAGATGTCAATAATATTGACGTTACGATAAAACATTTTAGGAGACCATTAATATGTGGTGCAACTCGATATGTGTTTCCGTTCAACTTTTTTTAGTATGCGCTCCCAGGCCGCCCCAGAAAAAGGAACGGCAATACCGCTCCTTCAGATTTTTTCCGTTTCGCCTCTTATTGAAGTTCCCAAGGTATTGTTACAATGTCTCAAAAGTTTTTGGAGATATAGGGGAGGGACTAAGACTTTTGGGACACCCTCAAACAAGTTTTACAGCGTGTCTTATTTATAAATCGAAAGTTGAGGCGGTTTCCGGTAAAACCGGAAGTCCCGTGATTTTTCAAAAAATTGTAGTAAAAGTTAACATCATATGATTTCTCTTCCTTGAAAAATGCCGAGAAAAGGTGGTGCACCCAGGTGAAATATTGCTGATCTAGGACTGGATCCTTGAAATCCGTACCTGTGAGTCTGAGTATATTTTTCACTTCTCATCTACTTTAAGGGCCGGTTTCTCAATAGTGAGTTAGCGTTAACTCGAGCAACATAACCTTGTAAAATGCAGGTTAAAATTAACTCCACGGCAACTAGGGCTTCAACTGGTTAGGGTAAATTACCTCACCTCAGGATTAACCTAAAAAAATATTGGCTTAACACAGCAAAAAAACTGGTATTCATAGCCCGAGTTAATATAACTCTCTGGTAACCCGCTATTGAGAAACCGGCTCTAAATCATATGCTAAGAAAATACTAGAAGCGCATTCTTTTGATGGAGGACCAAATAACAATGTTTCAATAAGTGAAATATACTTTACATATGATAAATATGTTCTAATAGTAACCTTCTTTAGTGGCATATGCTAAGAAAATACTTAAAAGCTCATTCTTTTGATGTTTTTTTATGATACCAGAATAGCATGTGCGCTAAACTGACCAATAAATGTTTTAAAATTGATATATTCCTTTTATGTGTTAAAGATGTACTCAAAAGGACCTGCTCAAATGGTACATTCATAGCATTTGCTATGGATATCCTTAGTAGCATATATTTAAGTAGTATGTACCAAGCATATGCTAAAGCTGTGCTCAAATGGACATCCTCAAAAGGAGGTTTAACGCATATGCTATGCACGTAAATGTTCTTTCATTTCTATGTGAAACGTTAGTAAATTTATATAATATATACTCTAGACATAGAATGTCGGCCAAAGTTTTACAGATTATGTATATTGTTGTTAGCCGAATATGTGCCAAAGATAGTGAAAATTAACCAATCCGGTTTAGAACACCGTATAAAAAAAAATATTTTTGAATGGACCACGTATTAATATAATAGCTCAACTGTTTCAGTGTACATTTCCTCTAGGTTATCCAAGTCCTTTACTATCCGACAGGGTAGTAATATTTAGCATATTTGTGAAAACCTTATTTTTACAAGGGTTTTATAGTCCAAGCAATCCATCCAAGTTCCAATGCTTTAGTTCGGAATCGGAGCGGACAAGATGAAACTTTGAGGGTGAATAGGGCCTACATAAGGAAGCTTAAACACAAGTTTTAGATTTCATCCCTCGGGAGGTTTTTCCGCCATCTTGGATTTCGGGGTGCATTTATTTTTTGCGATTTACGGCTTAAATATGCTGTTACTGGGCATACCAGTGATTTATTGTAGATAATGGGATTTTCCATTGAAACTATTGGCATAAAAAAATTCATAAATTTATTATTCAAACAATTATGATCATTTCAGTGAAAAATTTAGGGGTTGAACTACAGTTTTTTTTTGACTTTTTTAGCCTTCCTGTACCATTTATAAAAAAATATAATCAAGAGATAAATGTAGACCTTGAAAAGCTCTACAATATTTATCTCTTAACTTTTTTGCGTATCATTCTTCATTTTCGCAGTGCAGCGCTCCGCCCTGAAAGTCGAGCTTGGTGCGGCTGATATTATAAACCGAATCTCGCAGAACTACTTTGGTATAAGAGAAGCCTCAAAGAAAATTTGTGGGTAGTTTGGGTACCTAAGCTAGAAGATAAATCTACGATTTAGACTTCATCCTCTCAGGAGTTTTTCCGCCATCTTGGATTTGGGGGTGCATTTGTTTTTCGCGATTTGCGGCTTAATTATACAGTTTACGGAAAAGTAGGTCCAGTCATTTCTTGTAGATAATAAAATCCCTTATCGAACTATGTGCATTAGACAATTAAGTACAGTTTTCTATTTTTCTAGCTTTTATGGATTTAATGATATGAAATCAAGTTGAACACGGTAACTTCTTTCTTGCAATGTTTATCATTTATATTGAATAATATTTATAGTTATTCATAGTATATATAACCATGAAAGTACAGTATATTATTTCACGTAAATCTTTTTGGCATGGAATGACGACATTTGTTTGGCGTGGAATGTACCTTGATTCAGATTTTTCAGACATGTTTTTCAGGAGATTATATTAATATTGTTCCGTTTCATAGTGCACCTGCTCTGATGGAAAATTTTAGAGATAAAAAACCTATTTCGACGTTGACTGTGGAAGTGTGAGGATCTTCCGAATTGCTTTCAATTTGAACGAAAACGCGGAAAATTGTTTTATTTTCGATAAGTGCCTTAATTTGTCCGAAAATATTCATCTGAAAACAAGAGGCGTAAAATCGTTGCTTCAATCAGCTGAAATAAGAGGTAAGACAACAAGTTACAACTAGAATAACACTTAACTCTGTGTTTCGGACTTCCATTGTCTATATTTTATTTATACACGACGTTTCGATCAGGTCGATCGTCTTCAGGTGCAAACTACAATCAATTCCTAAGGCTACGTGCTTATATACTGTGAGAAATCACTCAACTTTGAAGTTTAAGAAGTTGGCTCCGCCCAAGGAGGGGCTTCCAAATATTTGGGATTTCAACACTTGGTTTACTGAAAATACCCTGATTCTGCCCAATAAAGGCAGCTTCAAGAAATTTTCGTTTCTTCCAGTGTGACTCCTTGTGCAAAACCTTTGCTTCTGCCCACTTCATTCGGTGTTGTTTTGACCATGCATGTTCGGCGATTCCTGATTTCGTGGTTTCACCTTTTTGGGTATTCGTCTGATGTTCCTTAAGCCTAACAGATAGTGGTCTTTTAGTTTCGCCTATGTATGATTCACCACACTCACAAGGAACTTGGTAAATGCATTCCTTATTTTGTTTGTTCTCTGGTTTTGTTTTACTAAGCAGGTTTCTAATTGTATTACTAGATTTAAAAGCTGTTTTAATATTAAAGTTTTTCGCTACTCTTCGAATTTTCTCTGATACTCCTTTAACGTATGGGATTGTAAGGAATGCATTTGCCTGATTTTGGTCTCGTAATCTCTGTCCTGTTTGTTGAAATTTAGAAGTAGTATCTGTTATAAGTTTAAGGCTGTAACCATTCTGCTGCAGATCCTTCTTAATGGTTCTTATTTCGATTTCCAAGTCATGAGAATTGTTACAAATTTGAACGGCTCTGTTATAAAAAGTTTTGATTATGCCTCGTTTGGTTGTAGCAGAATGATTTGAACCTTGATTTAAATATTGTCCTGTGTGAGTGGGTTTACGATAGACTGTTGTTCTGATGTCGCTTTCTACTCGTGTGGCAAGTACATCAAAAAAAGGAATTTGCTCCAAGTCCATTGTGAATTTAATGGTGGGTCTTATGTTATTTAGGTGGTGAAGAAATTCTGAAAGTTGTTGGTCATTCCCGGTCCAGACAATAAAAGTATCATCAACATATCTTAGCCAGAGCTTAGGTTTATATGTTGCGGTATCAACCGCGTGTGATTCGAACCACTCCATGTAAATATTGGCCACCACCGGCGAAAGCGATGAACCCATTGGCAGACCGTCATCCTGAGCATAAAACCTATCTTTCACTTGAAAATAAGAGTTATGTAGGCAGCACTCCAACAACTCCATCACTCCCTCCAGGGGTAGGCTGGTACGTTCATAAAGGGATTCGTCATCAACTAGTCTCTTTCTAATAATGTCTAGCGATTCCTTTATCGGGACATTGGTGTATAGACTTTCAACATCAAAACTGACAAGTCTATCCTCGGTTCCTAAAACAAAAGATTTAAGGATATTAACAAAATGGTTGGAATTTTCTACAAATGCAGCGGTCTTGCCTGCAAGAGGTTGAATAATTTTCAAAAGGAATTTAGACAAATTGCTTGTTGGAGAATTTCTGGAACTTGTAATTGGGCGTAAGGGCATTGCATCTTTGTGAATTTTGGGAAGTCCGTATAGATGAGGAGGCTTGCTATAATGTGGTGTAAGTTGAGATCTTGTATTGTCCGGAATATATCTGGAATACTTTTTCAAAATTCTATAAACCTTACTTTCGATTGATTGCGTCGGATCTTTCGGGAGAAGTTTATAGTTTCCTTTAGCAAGTACCTCTTCAACTTTTTGGTCATAGATTTCCGTGTCCAAAATCACTGTTGCATTGCCCTTGTCTGCCGGTAAAATTTTAACTGATTTGTTCTTTTGAAGATTCTTCAACGCGATTTCCTCTGTCTTGCTTATATTAAAGGTATGCTTAATAGGTTTGTCAATAATGGTCGTTACCTGATGTCTGAACTCGTCGGCGTCTTGTCGTGGAAGAGGATGACCTTCTATGGCGGTGATGATATCGATGGTGGGTATCTTCTTAGGAGCGATGGAAAAGTTAAGTCCTTTGGCAAGTAAGTTTTCTTCTATGGGTGTCAATGTCTTCTTTGACCCATTAACGATGGTTCTTACAGCGTCGGTGGTCGATTGGTTTTGTGGCTGTTGATGGGCGAATTTCCTTTGATGCTTTGCTTGCCAAGTCTGTCGTAGATGGTCGCAGGTTCGTGTAATTTTGTCCAGAATCGGCTGATAATCTTCCTCCATAGTATTTTCTCGAATCTCCTGAAACCGTTGTCCCAGTTCTTCTGTCAGTAATGACTTGTTCCAGCGATGAAAGCTGATTTGGGACCGTATAAGCGCTTAACTGGCGTCATCTAGAATCCGCTGAACTCTTTGTCCTGGAAATGATGCCTTAAGATGAAACGCAACCGGAATAATGTTGCTGTATCTTGCTTGGCATAGAATAACACTATTGATATATAATAATTCTCATTATTTGCATGTTTCGAAGTAATTGCATAATTCTTGTCGATACAATTCTTTGAGATGTTCGTTTTTTCCGAGTATCAATCGACGCTTCATGTACGTGCATCAATTACATATCTACGCGAATATTTCTAAAATTAGGCAGAAAATTGGTTCAAAACGTGTATAAATTCACGAAGGTGAATTTTATCTGAACGCTTGTGCCTGCAGAAGCATATTTTTTCTCATTTTAATAAATTGCGAATTTATCATTAATTCGGTCTGTCATTTTTCGCGATCTCGAAAACCACAATAAAAATAACTCAGACACGAGGAATTGTGGTCCTAGGTTAGTACAATCTGTGAAAAAATCAAGAAGGCTCTACCAATCCTTTTTATATGTGTCGGAACTTACAAAACCCCGTTAATTCAGAATTAAACGTCTCCATGCAATAATTAATGATAAATTAAATAAAACTATGAAAATGCGATCTTAACCCCTGAATTTTTTTCACTGAAATGATCTTCATTGTGTCAATAATGCATTTCTTAGTCGTGTTATACACGGTTCGACAACAAATCTTATTATCTACAATAAAGAATTAGACCGTAGACAAATGCAACTCTAAATCCAATATGGCGCAAAAACTTATCGGGGAATTCTCACTAACGTCTTCGAACTCCTTGCAACGTTTCATTTTACGCTTTCTTATTTCAGGGCGATTCTAGGAGTCAGTTTATGATACTACTCGTACCACATTCGACTCACAGGCACTGGGAGTGAGAACGCCCAACTCTGGAGTGCTGCAATGCGAATATGAAAAGTGATATGTTAAATGTACAACTTTTCAAGACTTATCTTTTTGCACTAATTATATTTTATGATAAACGATAAATTGTAGCTGAAAAAATTAAAAAATGTACTTCAAACTCTAAATTTAGCACTAAAATGCTCGTAATTGTTTAACTAATACAGTTCGATAAGGGATCTTATTACCTACAAGAAATGACTGCACCTACTTTCCCGTAATTTGTATAATTAAGCCGCAAATCGCGAAAAACAAATGGACCCCCAAATCCAAGATGGCAGAAAAACCTCTCTTCTTCTCTTCTCGCTTATGTACCCAAACTACCCAAAAACTTTCATTGAGCCTTTTCTTATACCAAAGTAGTTCTGCGAGATTCGGTTTATAATATCAGCCGCACCATGCTCGACTTTCAGGCGCTGGGGGTGAGCGCTCGCGAATTCGGAGCGCTGCACTGCGAAAATGAAGAACGATACGCAAAAATTGTAGAGCTTTTACATTTATCTCCTGATTATATTTCTTTATAAATGGCACAGGAAGGCCAAAAAAGTAAAAAAACTGTAGTTCAACCCCTAAATTTTTCACTACAATGATCATAATTGTTTAAATATTGAATTTATGATTTTTATTATCTATAATAAATCATTGAGCATACTTTTCCGTAAACTGCATATTTAAGCCGAAAATCGCGAAAAATAAATGCACCCCTAAATCCAAAATGGCCGAAAAAACCTCCCGGGGAATGAAGTCTAAAACTTGGGTTTAAGCTTCTTTATATCGGCCCTAACTACCCTCAAAGTTTCATTCTGTCCGCTCCGATTCCGAACTAAAATTGGAGAACTCTAAAGGCGCATTTACACAGACAAACTTTCCTTTGATGTTGAAATGCCGACAAACATTTACACGAGCCTCTTGAGCAAAATGTTCAAAGAAATGTTCGGGCCAAATCTCGTTGCAAAAAAACACACGTAAATTTTGGAGAGAATGTTGAGCAAAATTTATTTGAAGAATTGGGGGTATAAAAATTTCTTTACAAATTTAAATTTTATAGTTTTATGGGAATTCATTGAACTTAACTGAAAATAGAAAGACTAAGTTTTAAAACAAGGTATTTTAATTAAGTGCTTTCCGACGGAAAAACGATATGCCAGTATACCATAATTGGCACTTATTTGTTACTGATGCTGGGTTAGGAGAAGGTAAAAACCGTAGACTAGTGAGAGGGGGTTTTGGTCAAATGAACATTGACACACAAAATTACATGACAACAAACAAGGGTCAACGCAGTTTTTTTATGAAAGTTTTAGAACAAATCTTTCCATAAAGAAAGGGCTCTCCGACGCAAAACAAAGAAATTCGTTTTATTTTATTGACGCGTAGAACTTGCGTTTCCGATTTTTTAAATATTGAAATTTTTGGCGATTTTTACAAGCTTTTATTTATGTATGTTTTTTCGGCTCAAATCTTGCAACTCAAATTTGGTATTCAATTTCAGTTTTCGGTGTGTATTTATAGTTGCGGCGACAATACAATAATATGGTATTATTAGGCACCCCCTCCCGCTAATGAGGGAAGTGGAGGAAGAAAAAGATTTATTTTGTTCGATTTCAATCAAAATTGGCATACAGGGGTTTTTAGGGAAGAGAATTATAGAAAGGATGGATTTATGATAGTCTAAAAATTAAAAAATTATTTTAAATAAAAAGAAGCTTTTATAAAATATAAAGTGCACTAAAAAGTAGAAAATAAATTTTAGTATTCTCATATCATAATAATAAAAGCGACGGGCGCAAACTAAAACTAAAAATGTCCATCCATATATCAGAGAAACATAGAGTAGTTTGGGTCGAGTTGGGTTGGATTTACTTCACAAAAAATTGAACTTACAATACCAGATAAAGAATTCTTTATATTTACACGTCGTAGTTGTGGTGAGAGTATTTTTTGTACTTATGGTATTTATTGTCTTTTTGATACGTTAGTTATAAACGCCTTACCACTCATATCTCTTTATATTACTTCCTAGTTTAGTCTTTTACAATAATAATTAAGTCAAATGAAAAAACCTATTTACATTTTATTAAATCTCAAATATATGAACAAAAGCACGTTCGATTTAAATAATACCCGTTTATTACCCACTTTTACAACCCTACGATCCCGACCCTTGTCTAAAAAATATAATTTAGCAGTAATAGACTAGACTTTTGAATCGGAATGTTGCCCCTTTGCATATTGTTTGTTCAGTGTCAGTAATCGACCTTGATTATTACATTAAATTGACAGTAAATATCTATCTTTAGCATTTGCATAAACCTTTTGCTTTTTTAAACAACCCTTGGGGCCTTAAACTAAGTAGGTAAATCTGGTGTGAGGAATTAAAAAAAAACAATCAAAGCTAAGGTTAAAGTAATGTTACAAAAATATGTTTAAAAAAAAATCCCCTCCCCACCACTACTCATAGTCGTGAGGCGCGGATTACCGCTTAAAAGTGCAATTTTTGAATTTTTTGCCGATATTTGAAAAATTCAAAAATTTTTTGGAAAAGAAAAATTTTCCTGGGTTGTTTTTCGAATTTAGGAAAAAAACCCTTGGAAATAAAAAAACTCGCAAGAAAGTCCCAAAAAAACCCCCGGGCAAAAAAATCCTTGAAAAACCCTAAGAAAAAAATATTATAAGTAACCCTAATCCATGTGACAAAACTGATAGCCAAGAATAATGTTTCGCTTGCCGTCGGCTTTTTTTCACAAAAATTTAAAATAAAAGTTGGTGTTCCATTTTTTTAAAGAATTGAGATCACTGATCACTGAATTTTATTTATTGAGAATAATAAAAATATGTTTCCAAAACAGATAGCAATAATTTTCTCAAAAATTTACCCGAACAAAATGTTCAAAGAAAAGCTCACAAAAATGTTCACGCAAAAAATTTTAAATCTTTTGCACGAGCTTTTGTTTGAGAATGTTCGTCTGTGTAATTGCGCCTTAAGCAGATAGACTACATTGTGTGAGCCTCGTATAAGAAAATTGAAAAAAAAAACATAGATAGTGGTGCGTCTAAAATAAGTTTAAAGTATATATAGAGTGTGTGTCATGAATATATTACCTTACCAATGAAGGGTTAGTGCGCCGCACTACGCGTATGTCTAATTATAGTTTAATGATTAATAGTTCAAAGCATGGTATTTTTACACCACTAAACTTGCTTACCAGGTACCGTAATATTTAATGCTCAAACCTTTTCATAAATCACTGTGGCCCATTTGCATCATAAAACTTTAAAACAATAGTAATAAATAATAGTAAATTAATCTAATAGGTTTAATAATGTTTTCCCATAGGTTAACGGGTTGGTTACTTAAATGACAACTTATTTAACTCGGCTTAAGTCTAAAGATACAGAAATTTAAATTCACCGATGGCCGGCGCGGTATACCAGAAAGTCAAAAGGCAGTTAAATATGACGACAGATGCACTTTTTTAGTTGGTTTTTAATAAACTATTTTTCTCTTTGTTTCAGGTTACACCAACCAACGAAAAGACTATCACTTTGGATGAATCTTCTTGGAAACCAAAATCGGAAGAAACATTTTCACCGGATAACAACGCTGGACCACCAAATTTGACTGCTGGGTCTTCTAGCAAAAAAACAAAAGTTCAAAACTATTTTAAAAAATGCAAAAGTGTTTTATCTAGTCGACATTCTAGTTCTAAAACCAATTCCGACCATTCTAGTTCTACAACCGATTCCGACCAGAACAAAAGTTCTCCCCCAGACGAAAAGTCTGATTTTGAATTAAAAACAAGTGAAATTAACGAAATTGAAGATATATTTTACGATGCATTAGTTGAGGGAGATGGTCAAGTAAAATTAGAGGTTGCGAGTTTGGTGCTAGTCAAAGGCACGGGTATTACTGAGAATAATCAAAACGACGAAAACCAAAAATTAGTGCTTCAAGCTCAAGTGAGTGTAAATGACGAAAAATGTTCTAACGAAAGTGATACAAAAAATTCAACTAAAGTTGATGTTAGCGGTTCCAGTATTCGTAAACAAAATCCTGACTACAAGGCGTTGGATAACAAGAAGTTAAAGAAATCTTCTCCTTTCTTGGTTAACTGCCAAGATAAGGTTGAGGAGACCAATTTGAATACTGATGGTTTTGATGCCAAGACAGGAGGCAAAGATTTTGCACGTAGTTTGGTAAGTAAACAGATTAGAGTATAAAAGAGTTTTACATATTACATAGGGTGTCCCAAGTTGAGTCGCCTATTAAAATATTTTGAAAAACTAATGAATGGAAGGAATGAATAAAATATTTTCACTTGCAGTCAGAGATGTATCGGTTTTTCGTTAAAATTTCCACACCAGAACTTTTTAACCAATCACAATTATTTTTTTTTGGTACGTCATAATGGCAATACACGAATTTTTAGAAAAAAAATTTGCATGGGTAGGTAACCAACTGCGAATTAAATCGGAAATTTTTTAACGTAATCACAGATTTTTCTTAGTTTAACTTTCAATTTCTCATTTAAAACGTGTTTACACTTCGCAAAATCGCACTTGAATAAAATTAGGTTTTAATTTTTTATAATTTTATATTTTGAGTTATTTTATTTACATAAATTAAGATGTTTTTCATAATCTTCCGCCATCTCCTTTCTTCTTACAGGCAAAACAGTTTTGTCTACCACTTATAGTAACTCAAAGTGTATTTAAAATGAAAGAATATACTATAATAGTATTTCCGTGTAACCACACCAGCTAAGTTTATACGCGTTTAGAACTGGTTTTATATAAGGACGGCTTAAGAAAAAAACGATTTTTCCGAGGGTTTATACGCCAATGAAAAAACTTAGTTAATAACAGATATTTCGGTACAACCAGGGTTGGGTATTTCTTTAGGTTGGAAGCATTGCGCTTAAGCGTTTTTAAGGTGTTTATACCGACCCTAAAATCGGTTTCAAAAGCGATAAACTACGTTTAAAACTGGTTTCTTTAATCAATTTAAAATTAAATCGATTTATTTCTTAAAACGGTTTTAGTGGTGCTTATACGACAAAATTTTCAAACCGTTCTTATATTAAATCTCTTTAAGAAGCCCGTCACAGTGCTGTTGAACGAGGTATAGGTTATATAAAACTGAGTCCAAAAACTTATTGTACTTTTTGAATAGGGACTCTTCCATGACCACAAAACCGTATTTATTAAAATCTCAGCTGAAGCTGTTTGTAAAATTTTGCACACGGTTTTCTAAGAAAAAATATTTTTAACCGATTTTGACAAAATTATAATATGTTATTGGCGTGGCAAAAATGCACAACTTTTTCTTCACGGAAGACATTTTAATATGTACAGGGGGAGCTAGAATTCATGATCAAAGTTTGAAAAACAATATTTTTTTTGCTTGCTAAAATAAAAAATGTAAAACTTTACATGCCTAATACTATACTCAAAAATAATAAAATCTAAGAACCAGGAACGTCAAAATGCGTCCCAAGTAACACAGTTTAGACACTTTAGATTTTAAAGCTGATCCATAGCTGTACGCACGGTGTGGCACCTACGTGTTTGCTCTAAGGTAGCTATATAGCTTAATTTAAGCTGTATTTTTAACTGTCACAATAGTAGCAACTTATTGTTATATCAAAATTTTTTCTAATGCAAAATTGTATAGGAACGCGTTATTACATAATGTTAAAATAAAAGCTAAATCTCAGCTGACCAAACAGGAAGAAATTTTAGCATTTTTTTAAACTTATACAGCTAAAACCAATGCAAAACGAAAGCTGCAAATAACGCGCCCTCTACCGCACATACAAAACACCTCTCAAAAGCTTTTACGTTTATAGTTTCGATCGCGGTTAGGCTGTTGCGTAAATCTCGGTATTCCTGGATCGGCCGCCCTAAAATTCTGGTTTATTCGTATTTTTTATCGGTTTGTCAAAATCTATGTTTCTAGTTGTCCACCAGAAATACCCTTACCCGTCAAGAATTTACGAAACAAATCGGTTGACATGTCAAAAACGGAAAACACATCCTGTCAAAAATTGTGAGCAGCCATGATTATATTAGACACTTAAAGTTGGCAATATTTGATTCCTTGTTGATAGAGTATCTTTGATGCGTTTGTGAAAGCGTCCTTAAAAAAAGAGTTAAATTTGTGCTTACATTGTACGAGGTAAAACAAAAAAGAAGTTAAAAAACCTCCAAATCAGTTACTTCAACCGAAAGGAAACTAAAAAACAAAAGATCAAAAGATCTTGGGTGGAAATAACGAAAATTCAAACTTGGATGAGCATCCCACAAGGAACACACAAAAGATCGAAGCGAAACGATGTTTCGCCCTGGGTAACCAGCGTGGGCTCATCAGTAGTTTCACTGGTCACCCTCCACTATACATCATTAAACACCATCATACACTTTGATTTCCAACCTTGAACCACTCACAAGGAGGGTGTCCAGTGAAACTACTGATGAGCCTACGCTGGTTACCCAGGGCGAAATATCGTTTAATCGGTTCTCTTTTCGCTTTGATCTTTTGTGTGTTCCTTGTGGGATGCTCATTCAAGTTTTAATTTTCGTTATTTCCACCCAAGATCTTTTGATCTTTTGTTCTTTAGTTTCTTTTCGGTTGAAGTAACTGATTTGGAGGTATTTTAACTTCTTTTTTGTTTTAATTGCGTTAGGAGCATAATCCTACTGGAAATATTAACACGCCAGGACAAATTCGTATCAGGTAACATTGATAAGTACCAGTGCGGAACGATGCCTATTTGTGAGTGGTTCAAGGTTGGAAATCAAAGTGTATGATGGTGTTTAATGATGTATAGTGGAGGGTGACCAGTGAAACTACTGATGAGCCCACGCTGGTTACCCAGGGCGAAACATCGTTTAATCATTCCTCTTTTCACTTTGATCTTTTGGTTGTTCCTTGTGGGATGCTCATCCAAGTTTGAATTTTCGTTATTTCCACCCAAGCTCTTTTGATATTTTGTTTTTTATTGTACGAGGTAATCAAACTAATTGTTTAAAAAAATAAAGAAAGGTTCATGGCACGTTCAATGCTTGATGCACAGTTTTACTTCATGCCGCTCACTTCTATTTCCTTTCTTGTCGAAAAAAGTAAGAGGGCAATAGAATGGAAATAGAAGGAGTGAAAACTCACAGATAACAAAATGGTTACGATACGCTAGCTTCGTACAAACACTGCAAGGGTAGTCGTAGAGATAGGTAAGACGTAGTCGCTATTGTACGACGTATCCGTTCTGAGCGTGCGCACTATTTGTGCCACTTTAAGTGTCTATTATGTAAAAAAAACATTTAGAAACAGTACGAAATATGCATAAACTGATTGGTGATTCATTAAATGTGTGCTCACACATTTTTTTGGAAAATAATATTTCAAAAAAGTAAATATAATCTTAAAAGAAAAATAAATAAAAACAGTAAAGATCCCAAATTTTTGAGGGTCGTGTTTAATGAGGTATCATTCGCACAAAAATTGTAAATTCTCAAAATGCTTATTTACGAAAATTAGTTAGGTAAACATCATCATTAATATTTATTTTAATGTCTCCATCTTTCAGACCATTTTATTGTAATTGGTACTCTCAAATGCATTTTTTGCCAGGGAAGTCAAATTTTAAACAATATTGCATGCATGTGCAAAAATGATGTATTTTTAGTTGCCTTTGACATTGTCACAGGCAAAAAATATGCATGTGGCAACATTTTAATGACGTTTTTAAAACGCTGTAGAAGACAGGAAAAGCATTATGGTTAATGTTTTCGCTATAAAAACGTTGCACAGCACACTGTTACTTGGGGTTTTCAAGTTTGATTGATCTCGATTTCGAACTAATAATTGTGTATTTTTTCCACGCCAATAACATTAAAATTTGATCAAAATCGGCTAAAAATAATTTTTTACAAATCTGTGTAAAAACTGTCATGAACAGCTTCAGCTAGGATTTTTACCTGGCAACTGAATAACCAAGTGAATTAAAATCTTATGTTTTGCCGGTGTCTTGTCAAGGAAAAAAATAAGCATTGTTAAAAGTAAAAAAAAATAATTTTTAAATTATTTTATTTTAAATACTTGTCTTCGACTCGGGATAATTCCAGAGCTCGTAAAACTTTATTTAACCCCTTGTGCTATCACTAGTGAAAATTTTGTGATGAGTTAACAATACATTAATAAGACATACACTACCAAGCAATAATTTTACTCAGTTTCACCGGTGCCATTGTCATTGCCACCAAAAATGGGTTAAAGCTTAGTAATATTTCCTATAAAAAAACTATTTATACGAAAAATGTCAAAAATTGACAGAGTGTCTTAAAAATATAAAGTTATAAGCGCAAGTAATTTATTCCACTATATAACTATACAGGGTGGATTCTTTAAACGGAACGGTGCTTCCAGCGGGTCAGAATTTGGTTGAATAAAAAAATCCAAAAATACGTCAACTGAGGTTTTTAATTTCTTTTAATCGTGCCATTTTGGATTTGGTCTATGTTATTTAGTTTACGAGGTATGGAAAAAAATATATTTTTTTTTAAATAGGACACTATAGTATGCAATTTTTTAAATCTGCAAACAATTTTTTCTTCAGCAATATCACACAGTAGGATCTGTCTTTTACGATAATTAAGATATTTTTATCTAAATCTCAGGGTTCCCACTGACCTGGAAAACCTGGAAAATCTGGAAAAGTCAGGGAATTTTGAGAGCTACCTGGAAAAGTCAGGGAATGACCAAAAAATCCTCAAAAGTCAGGGAATTGGCACACAAAACCTGGAATTTCTCTTTCTCAACCTATTTTTTAAACCAACTTTGCAAAAAATATTATGTGAGTTCTCTGCTAACCTCGAATATAAGCTCAACATCTGTTTTGCGCTCAATCAGTTCCAGTCCACCTAAAATCCAAGAGCAAGAGAAAAGAGAGGAAATCTTTTTAATCCCACAGTATTTTTCATGTACTGTGTTCCAAACCTTAAAAAAACAGTTTCCAATTTAAACTGAATAAGCCTTCCCATTAGTCCACCAGAGTGGTAGTGTCACAGGCTGTGAAAACCAATAAATATCACGTATATTGTAAGCTTTGTTTAAAAAATATTTAATTGGGTAATATGGGGCGTCAGGCCATCTTGAGCCATTTTAAGAGCAGTGGAGTAGCGCAGTGGGCAGCGTATCTACCTGCCGCACAGAAGGTTCCGGGTTCGAATCCCGGCTAGGTGCATGGATATTTTGTGTTTGTCTTTCACTTTGCATAACTTTGGCTAACAAAAAAAAGTAAAGAGGAGGCTGAAAAAAATTGAAGGAAATTGCCTTTGTTAATTAAGAAAACTATCTATGTCTTGGCCCAAGATGACAATGGACCTACATCTACAATTACTACTGGAAATGAAGGAATCTCCACAGCAACTGCTTCCACTGCCAAAAAGGGTTCTACTCCTTTTTTGTAATCTTTTCTTATTAAGCAATCAGTTATGGATGCAGAAATATTGTGGTTCAAGGAATTTTTAAGATTAATCCTGATGTTGCCAATTATGTCCTAATCATCTGCGAAAGCCAGTAGTAGGTTGGGTTCGTCCTGGTGGAATATAGCCGGCGGTGTTTCAATACTGACTTTCCTAATTGCATATTCCAATGCTATGTTAAAGAGTTGGGGTGAAAAAGAGTCACCCTGCTTAAGCTCATTGTTGATACCAAAAAAATCAGAGTAGCTCTGTCCCACCCTTATCTTGCACCTTGTATCCTCCGTACATATTTTTACCAGGGATATCAGCTTTTTTAGAAACCCCAGTTCTTGATTTTGCTTCCCACAACTTTGCTCTCTATAATCTGTCAAATGTCTGTTTGAAACCAATAAACATCTGGTGAAGTTCTCTGTGGAATTTCCAGCATTTTTTCATTACTTGTCTAACGTTGAAAATCTGATTTATAGTGGGCCTTTTAGGCTAAACGCGCACTGGTATTTTCCGACTATCTCTTTATATGGTTCAATTCTCTCTCGCAGGATACTGGAGAGGACCTTGTACTATGTATTGTATTGTAGTATGTATTCCCTTTATATGGATGGGGACTATCACGCCTTCCTTCCATGAATCCGGTAGCATTTCGGTGTTCCAAATGTTTTGGATGGGCTCATGTATGGCCCGATGCAGTGTTTTCTCCACCATATTTTATACATTCTGCAGGTATGCCGTCACTACCAGTAGCTTTGTTGTGTTTTAGCTTTTTTATTACTTTAACTGTTTCATCATATGTTGGGGTGGTATCTCTATTTCAGCTGTCAATATGCTTATGGGTGTAGTATCGGTATTTACTTGTTCGTTAAGTAGTTCGCAAAAGTAGTTCTTCCATGTGGTTAGGATCTCTCTTTCGTTGGATATCAGTTGTCCGTTGTTTGTTGAGCAGAAGTTTTCGGTTCTCGATTCGATTCGATTTTGTGCTTTGTTATTCCTTGAAAGGATTATTTTTCTGTTGTTTTGTCTGTTTTTATCCATTTCTCTTATTATATTTAGATGGTGGTCTCTCTTTTTCCTTTATATCATTCTGCGTGCTTAAGATTTTTTTTGTTTATACTCTTCTGTAATAGAGCTGTTGGGTGTTGAAGCATTTTTTTCCTGGTCATATTTCGTTTTTCCGTCGCTCTACTACAGTCTTCATCAAAATATTTCATTCTTTGTTTTATCTTTTTGTCGAGCACTTACTAGTTACCGTAATTACTGTTTCTTGGATGTTCTTCCAGATTTCGTTTACATTGTATCCCCATTGCGGTTCTTTTTATTTTTTCAGTAATTAGTTTCTGGCATATTTCTTGTGTTTGTTCTGTCTTGAGTTTTTCCCTATTCCAGCTTATGCTGGTCTTTTTTTTCGTGTGAATGTGCACATGTGCATATATATTAACACTTCGTGCAATTTAGTTTTATAACTTGCTAGACGAACCAAAAAAACGTTGGTAGAACTAGGCAAATTAGTTTTGTTTTAATACTGTTTTTACGATTTAATGAATTCGGTTCCTGTGATTTTTGTCTTCAAATAAAGTTTCTAACAAAGTTTCTCGTCTTATTTATCTGCTTTTTACCTTTTTATCTCGATAATATAAATAACTGCTAAATTTGAGGTTTCAAAAATTTTCATGGTAAAAGTCTACATTTACTTGATATCCACGTAGACAAGCAATTTATATCCAAAAAATACCTGGAATTTTTTAAAAAATGGTCAGGGAAAACCTAGAAAAGTCAGGGAATTTGGAAATCAGAATTTGGTGGGAACCCTGAATCTGTATGGAAAACTTCGATATTCATTCAAATATCCCCCGTAAAACAGGGCATAGACAACAATTCCATGCAAGTTTAAATGTCTCTATCTTGGAAACCATAAGAGATAGAGTATTAGTGTGTGGTATTCTCAAAAAGATAACTTTTTTTAGAATTCAAAAATGTCAAACTATACAGGGTGTCCTATTTAAAAAAAAAGGATTTTTTGCCAAACCTCTTAAACAAACCGATACCAAAAAAAACAAGATAGCACGATTAAAGAAAATAAAAAATCTCAGTTGACGTGTTTTTAGATTTTTTTATAAAACCAAATTCTAACCCGCGAGAAGCACCGTTCCGTTTAAAGAATCCACCCTGTATATTATTACTAGAAGCATGAAAAAACTTTATAGTCCAAGGATTACTTCATATTTGTCACATTTAATTTTTTTAATATTACTTTTACTGATATTAATTTGGTTGCAATTCAGTAGCCCCTTCTCAATATAAACCTAATAAGATATCGTGACTTCAGAAAAGTAGTTACCGAGCAAACACATCTATTACATTAACATACGTACACGTACGTACGTTTACGTAAATTTAAAGTAATAAAAAATTACATTAAAAAAGGTTTAATAAAATTTACGTAATATTTACATAACATAACTTATGTTTATTTAATTACATTATATTTACGTAGTAAGAAGGAAAATTTTGCATGGCTTTATTCAGAACATGGAAGTTACTTTTACCTCTTGTTGAAGAAATTAGAAGTATATAAAGAGTACTTTATTTACTTAACGTCAAGTTTACCGTTATGTTACTTGTAACAGATATAACTATTATATAAAAATACTTACCCCAATTTTACTTTTCGATTTACTTTCCAGTTACTAGTTAGTTGATATTTGCCGTTTCCAATTTTTTGTTGCCATGTATTATTTAAGTTATTTTAATTACATATTATTTACGTAAAGTTTGTGCATGGCGTTATGCAGAAGATGGATGTTACTTTTTACCTTGCTGTGACTTCCCGTTTACCTAGAATGTATGTAACAATGTAATCATGTGTTGTAACTTTTACGTAATATTTACGTAACTGTGTTGGCTGGGTAATAAAATGGTAATTATTAAATATAGGTCATGATATAGATAATGTTTTTGTTTTCTGTCATGTCTTCACTTGTTCTATGTGAGAAACAGAAAACCTATAAAAATTCTATAAAGTCAAAAATACCTTTTTATATGGTAAACAGGACGTAGGGGTCACGTACCCGTTTACTACCCGCAACTATATAACTTCGTCGCGATATAATTGTATAACCGTCCCAATGCATTCCCAAATGGTGTATAATTTGAGGTAAAACCGTCGCCGTGATATGACGGCCACCACGACGCCACTGATTTTGTTGCTTGGGCCGCTAGTCCAATAAAATTTGGGAGGGATGAAAAATATAAAAAAAAAATTATTTTGAGATTTTTAAAGCACCAAATTTCTTGCTTGAGGCTCTGTCAATCAGCAAACTTTAAAAAACCTTACACTTTCTCCATAGTAAAGTTGCCAGCCCCTAAAAACCATGATGCTCGTATGTGTTATGGCCAAGCCATGATTTAAGGCTTAAAATATTTTAGCATAATTTAAGGGGTACCGTTTTTGATTAAGCAATTTTGACTATGTTTTTCACATTTTTATGCCATGATTTCGCACACATTTTCAAGCTCTCTTTCCAAACTTTCGATTTCTTAAATAAAACACTAACAGTGGGATTTACTAAGATCTAAAATAGTACCCCCCACAGGTCTAACTATTTACACCTGTGGGGGGTACTAAATTTTAAAACCAATTTTCAAAAAACACTTACCCACACAGAAAAGACACAAAGTTATTGATTATTTTGTATTGTTATTGTAAAATACCACTGAAAAACTGCTTTATTTCTCAAAATACACCATATTTTAGAAGAAAATGCCCTAAAACTAATTTTTTTGACACGTTTCAAAATGGAAAATGGCGAATACGCCAAAAATTTGGCACATAATAGCTTCATTATTTGTGTTTGAGCTTATAAAGTTGGTGATTTTTTATTTCCACCTCAGGGGGGGGGGGGTTTAAATTTATAGCCCCCAGAAAGGATTGAATTATAGCATTTAGTAATAAGTTCGTTTATAATTTCCCTAAGTAACCGTTTTTACAAGAATTAATTTACCTTATTTAATATCCCAAGTTGTTCATTACCCAATAAAACATCTCCTATTTTGTCCAGAAAAACGCAATATTTTGAACCCGTTTTCAGCACACAAAATATATTTATGAGGGCACTACGAGGCAAAACAAACATAAGTGGGGGTCACTGATTATGAACGAAAAATATACCAAACAAAAAAACCCACAACAACTATATTAATTTATTTACAGACTGAAAGTAAAACATTGAGGTTATCTAAAAGCTCAGTCAAAAAAACTTTCCTTATTCAAAGTCCACTCATTTTAAAGC
The DNA here is from genome assembly GCA_963921995.1 of Oxystoma pomonae. Taxonomy (NCBI): domain Eukaryota; kingdom Metazoa; phylum Arthropoda; class Insecta; order Coleoptera; family Brentidae; genus Oxystoma; species Oxystoma pomonae. The sequence continues at coordinate 13,054,606 of OY998169.1, forward strand.
TGTAGCTTTCATCAGTAGACGTTGGTGCAAGCCAAGGTGCAACCAGAGGTAAAAGATCCGAACTCGGTATTTGTGATTGAACGCAGCGCTAATATTTTTAAACTGGTGACAGAAATGTAAAAAAACTTTCATTTAAATTTTTTAATACATTTCATAAATAAAAACACCTTTTAAATAAATACAAAATTAATCTACTCCTTATTTTAGTATTACTCATCTAAATCGTTGTGTAACATCAAGTATTAAATGGAATAATTAATTAACAAGGGTAAGTTTTAATTAGAGTGACATATAACCAAAATGTTAATTTATTCTACAGAGTGTTTACTATTTAAACCCCGCGTGGGTTTAAATTTTTTAATTTTATTTTTTTCTAAATTGAAAATTTCCTCTTAAATTCAACAAAAGATTGTGTTTAGATGATTATTCAATAAACAAATTTATTAAAATTCTTCTTATAAATCAAACTACGTGCAAAACTCAAGGAGGGTTCGACTAAAATGCTGAAAATCAAAAATTTCAGTTAAACTTAGGAACATTTTAAAAGACTAAACCCTTTTAGTAAATCTCACTGTAAAATTTTTCAAGTTTTTACTATTTTTTTAGCGTTAAAAAAAGTACTGCCAAAAAAAATGTTTTCTCTGTTTAAATGAAAAATATTTAGAGAGAGAGGGCAGAATTTTAGAGGTAGATGGAGAGTTATTTTAGTGACGTGCAATAGTAGTTTTAACAACTAGTGGCTAAAATAGTAAAAAAACGCGAGTAGCTAACACTATTTTTTTAATACCTTTATCAAAAAATCCCAGAAAAACAGGAAAATACTTTTAAAAATCTCGAACGAAGAGAAACACTATAAATGAAGGCGGCTGGTAAATTAAATAACAATCGTTTCCATAGCGACGTGTCTTGTTACTCGATGACGTTCATTGTTGCGACATTTTAATCTTTGACAATTAGATATATTGACGATTTTTTTAAATTATTTTTTCGTAAATACTTGGTGAAAACGGGTGGAAATGGCTTAATTCTTAGGCAGGAATAATTAGATTTTTTCAATATTACTATTTTCCGCTATTTCTCTTTAACTTTGGGTAAAAAACGGACAGAAATATTTTTTGCACCCGTGATCAAAAAAAAAAAGTTTTTTTGCATCGGTAACCAAAAAACCTATGCTTTAGTTATTTGCAGACAGTTACTAAAATCATGTTTTTGATGAAGGTATAAAAAAAAATATTTAAGGTAATTGAAGAGAGGCAGCAGGCTATAGAAGAGTATTTTAAAGAAAGATGAAAATGTTTGAAGGTAATTGTTTAATAAGAATTTCTGTTATGTGATCTGTCTGTCATCTTGAGTGGTGTCGTGATGTTATTTTTATTTTGCCATTTTTGTGTGTGAGAAATAAGGTGGTATTAATTTCTTTTAATCAAAGTTCTTTACAGTCTTTAGATCTACCAAAAAACGTGTTAACTAAATTATTTTAAGGGTCATCATGGCTTTACCAATAAGGTCATGAATTATCATATACTAATTTGCGAACTACTAAGCTTACATCAGTTATTACTATAATACAAAAGGTTCTCTTGTTAAGGTGTAAAGCCAAGTTATGACAAAGCTTTCGCTTTCTATGAAGATGACAATCATGTAAGTCAATTTAACTTTTAACCCGTTACTTAACAAGACAAATTAAGTAAAAAGCTATTATTTTATAAAATTAATGATTTATATTTGGAGTGTTTTATGCTTATAATTATGAAATACCATAATGGTTAAGTGTCACAAAGGTCGCGATTCTTCAGAAAGGACAGAAAATCTCAACCGTCAGAATTCTGGAAAGTCGCGATTTTTACTTTATTTAAAATAAAAACACAGCGTCCTTCATATTTATTCTAACGTTGTGAGAGAAACTGCGTCATTTTTTTAATTACATTTTGTACATTTAATTTTTTAAAGATATTCTTCAGGACTAGTTTATGGCGGAGCTAAATTGTTACTACGCGTACCAATAAACGTCAAAAAGTGTCGAAACTTCTCACTATGTATGTATGGAAAGACAGAATATGTGTGACTTTTCTGAACAGTGACAGCGAAATATTCCATGGGCCAGTCAACATGTCGGTATAATTTGGTGGTACCAATTTTCCGTTTTACAGTGGTTATACAGGTTCATTAGGATGCCAAAAAACCATGATTGCCATCTCAATGTGGTAGCTAATAGAATTGGCGGCCAATCCAAGATGGCGGAAGTTGAGTTTTAAAAAATCAACTATATCTTTGGAGCTGTTCATCCGATTTCATCATTATTTTTTTTTAATGAAAGCTCTTCATGTGTGCTACAAATTTTTCCACATCCTCTTTTTCGATAAAATCAACTGTTAATGAGTCATTTAAAAAATACATTCGGTTTCAATTATTTTTGCGATTTTTATTCCACAATAGTATGTTCTGAAATGCAGTACCTGAACTAATTTTTTATTTAGTATATTACATGTAACGTATCCTCTTCGTCATTTTCAAAAGTGTCATCTACAGTGAAATCTGCTTCTTCCTCCTCTTCTTTAGTGACGTTTTCACAATTTAGCAGTTTGTATGCGCTTGTACATTTTAAGTTATTAGACAGTAGTAGTTGACACGATTTTAAACGGAAGCAACTTAGTAGTTCTAGTACTGCCTCAGTTGCCAGTGATCCAGTGATCCACTTGATGTTGAGTATACAATCTTCATCTAGCATCCAGCCGTGATGCTCTGACCGTAAAATTTCTGGAACCTTAACCAAAGATCGCGTCCAAATTGCGGTTTGATAATAGGCTCCTTTAATATGTTGATATAAGGAATCCTCACATGGAGGAAGCTGAGCTGAGTCCACTTATCTACTTTGGAACATATTGTATCTAAGTTCGTTAACGTTTTCTATTTTGGTGTTTCCTGAGTATAACTGACACGTGAACTTTTGAATTAAATTTCGGTCAGAATTTGAAAATGTAAACTCACAGCCAAGTCGTGCAATAAAATAACTAACACTGAGTCTCACGAGATGGAAAAGCTTGCCTGTCAAGAAGAAGCAGATAAATGTATGATGCTACATATAAAGTATGCTGATGTAAAATTTATAAATATCATATGCATATCTGAAGACACAGATGTGTTGATTTGGTCCCGTTAGATAATTTCTGACATAAATGAAGATATCAACTTGTATGTAAAACGCGGAACTAGTGGTCGAATTAGATTAACAAACATCAAAAAACTAGCATGGGTTTGGATGTAGGTTTAGATTTTCAAATTCTGAACGAAATTTATTTCAAAAGTTCATCTGTCAATTATACTCACGAAACACCAAAATAGAAAACGTTAACGAACTTAGATACCATATGTTCCAAGATCGAGAATGCCAAGTGAAGCTGAACTTTCTCCATGTGAGGTTTGCTTATATCAACATACTAAACGAGCTAATTATCAAACCGCAATTTGGAGGCGATCTTTGGTTAACTTTCCAGAAATTCCACAGGCAGAGCATCACGACTGGATGCTAGATGAAGATTGTATGCTCAATATCAAGTGGATGACTGGATCACCAGCACCTAGGCAGTAATAGAACTACTAAGTTGCTCTTGTTCAAAATCGTGTCAACTACCGTTATGTACTTGTATGTGTAATAACTTAAAGTGTACAAGCGCATGCAAACTGCCAAATTGTGAAAACGTCACTGAAGAAGAGGAAGAAGTAGCAGATTTTACTGTAGATGAAATTTTTCATAATGACGAAGAGGATGATTTAGATTTTGTATAAATATTCGTATAAAATATCCGCTACATGTAATACATCAAATTAAAAATTAGGTCACTTATTTATATATATATATTCTTATTCAAATCATTTTTAATGAATATTTCTTACTATTGTTTAACAAAAATCGTAAAAAAATTTAAACAAATATGAATCTTTTTAAATTACTCATTAACAGTTGATTTTATCGAAAAACCAGATATGCCAATTCCTTATATTTAGCGAGCTGGCTATGGACTATAGCTATCTATGGTTTTGTATGTTAAAAGTTTTAAAGATTTGTTTACACATAAAAATAAGCTTAATAACATACATTTTTAAATAAAAAACAGGGTTTTCAGAAAAACAGCCTACAAAAATAAAAACAGACATATTGTTTATTTACTAGAACAGTATTAAGATACTGAATTTTAAGGAATATTAGCAAATAGTTCCGACAAAAAAGTATTAAGTGTAAACTTGTATTTATCGTCAGATTGTTTGTGAGGGCGAGATTTTCTGACGGTTTTTGAAGAATCGCGATCAAAATGTGTAACAATATTAACTTTTAAAAGCAAAGAAAATAATTTAAAAATCAAAGGTGGCCCTGGGTAAGGCCAAAGACGAAATATCTATTGCGCATGCTTGAGTCTACTCACGCTCAGAAGAGTTTTTGGCTCTTAATTTTTCTAGGCTAACTTGATTGGGAGGTATTATCGCTACGACTTTTTTTTTCAGGAAAATTCCTGGACAGGGCCGTTATAGTATCTCATAGTTATATGGTTTTTGGGAAGTACAGCAAACAACCCGGCTAATTATTTAAAAATTTTAGCTGTAATGTAAATTCCAATTTTCAATAAGCCCTTATTTAAAATTTTGGGTATGATTGATAGACTAACTATTCGATGAAAGTGGGTTCAAGACCATAGTTTAGTCTCAGATATTAAAGAAAAAAACTATACATGAAAATTAGCTGTGAATTTGAGAAAAGAAAGTGATTTGTTTTGAGTGCAAAACTTCTTTATTTTAAGTCAAACGACCCGTTTCCGGACATCTGTCCCATTTTCAAGGTTTGTATATCAAACGCCTAACAATGAGTTTTAAACCTTTCAAGAAGAATTGTGAGTTTTTATATAACAACATTTTATGAAATAAAAACTTAAAAATTTTAAGAATTTTCGTGAAAAATTTTTAATCAAAAACCACCGGAACAAGAGAAACGTTGAGGGCAAAGTGTGGTTATGTTAAACGTTCACCTACTTTTCTAAAAGTTTACTAAACAAAGAAGCTCATGGCAAAGACGGATTATGTGGGGATTCGAAAAAAGCAAAGATGATATTGCTTTTAACAAAAATGGATTAATAAACAAATACTAAAACAAAGACAAAGTTGGAAATGTTGGTAAGGGATATTTTTAAAGGAAAAAGAATGTTTGAATATATTACCTGTTGTTATGGTAAAAATCAACTCAATGTTGCATAGTCTAATAAAAATGAATAGAAAATCTCGTTCATTGACGCAAACAAATATTCCCATATGTGATGTAGGAATGCAGGAATAAAAGGGACGTGGAGAGGAAAGGGAAGAAAATTAAAGAACTGAAGCAATTGTAGTTATAAAAGCAAAAAATATTAATAAAAGCAAAGTAGAAATAGAGATGCAGGCTAAGGTTCAATTTTAGTTTTAGTCCAATATAGGTTTTAAATTATTGTTATTAAAATAAATCAATGAGTTTAACCGATTCAATAAGGCCAACATTTTCTATGAGTTTATTTAGATTGTTAGAAAGGGGGTTAAGTTTTGATCTTACGATTTCTATATCTTCTAGGAAATTAAGATTTTGACCTTTTGTTTGTTGGTGAAGGATAGCAAAATTTTTGTCAATGAGGACCGACAGGGAGAAAGTTTAGTGTCAGGATTGCGGAACACTTAAGGGCCTCCAGAACACCGGACAATAACAATTCTCACTTTGGACTACATCTAAGAAAAGAAAACCATAATTTCCTCGAGAAACGTTGAGGGAAAAGTGTGGTTATGTTAAACGTTCACCTACTTTTCTGAAAGTTTACTAAACAAAGAGCTTATGGCAAAGATGGATTATATGGGGATTCGAAAAAAGCAAAGATGATATTGCTTTTAACAAAAATGGATTAACAAACAAATACTAAAACAAAAACAAAGTTGGAAATGTTGGTAATGGAGATAAAGGAGGGATATTTTTAAAGGAAAAAAAATGTTTGACTGTATTATCTGTTGTTATGGTAAAAATCAACTCAATGTGGCATAGTCTAATAAAAATGGATAGAAAATCTCGTTCATTGACGCAAACAAACATTCCCATATGTAATTTAGGAATGCAGAAATAAAATGGACGTGGAGGGGAAAGGGAAGGAAATTAAAGAACTGAAGGACTTGTAGTTATAAAAGCAAAAAATATTAATAAAAGCAAAGTAGAAATAGAGATGCAGGCTGAGGTTCAATTTTAGTTTTAGTCCAATGTAGGTTTTAAATTATTGTTATTAAAATAAATCAATGAGTTTAACCGATTCAATAAGGCCAACATTTTCTATGGGTTTATTTAGATTGTTAGAAAGGGGGTTAAGTTTTGATCTTATGATTTCTATATCTTCTAGGAAATTAAGATTTTGACCTTTTGTTTGTTGGTGAAGGATAGCAAAATTTTTGTATAGACTATGCAACATTGAGTTGATTTATACCATAACAATATGTAATACATTCAAACATTCTTTTTTCCTTAAAAATATCCCTCCTTTATCTCCATTACCAACATTTCCAACTTTGTCTTTGTTTTAGTATTTGTTTATTAATCCATTTTTGTTAAAAGCAATATCATCCTTGCTTTTTTCGAATCCCCATATAATCCGTCTTTGCCATGAGCTTCTTTGTTTAGTAAACTTTTAGAAAATTAGGTGAACGTTTAACATAACCACACTTTGCCCTCAACGTTTCTCTTGTTCCGATGGTTTTTAATTAAAAATTTTTCACGAAAATTCTTTAAATTTTCAAGTTTTAATTTCATAAAATGTTGTTAAATAAACACTCACAACTCTTCGAGTCACCGAGTAAGTACAAAATATGTTTTACATTTTTGGAATTGTAGTATGAAAATTTTTATTTTGACTATATGTAAACACATTTTTAATATGTAAGTTAGTTTTTATGTATTGTTAGTTTGTTTTTTACAAATATTTGCTCTTTTCTTGTTAGGCGATTGACATTCAAACCTTGAAAATGGGACAGTAGTCCCGAAACGCGTCGGTTGACTTAAAATAAAGAAGTTTTGCACTTAAAACAAGTCACTTTCTACCCTCAAATGTTAAACGTTCACCTACTTTTCTGAAAGTTTACTAAACAAAGAGCTTATGGCAAAGACGGATTATATGGGGATTCGCAAAAAGCAATACCATCTTTGCTTCTGAACCTTCTCGAGTTTTCGAATAATTAGCTGTGAAATCTTTTACGGTTCTTCATTTTTAAATTCCTAACCAAAATTTCTGAAAAATAGCTTAAATAGTGGGTACTTAGCAGCGTGCGGTCCATGAATCAAGGGAAGCAGTGCTTCCCCTAGAAAAACATCATCTTCTTAAATGTAATTTTGGAAATAGAAAACAGTTACTTTAGATTGTATTAAAAATACTAAACATTATTTTATCAAGCCAATAACAAATGCGGCCTTGACTCAAACCAAGTCACAGTAGAAAGTCTGCCCGCGTGTCCTATGCGCGCGGCTTTTTACTACTGTAGAAAAAATCCAATAGAAGCTATCCTCGCTGCTAGGTTCATTTAATCTGCTGAATGCATCGAGTATCGAGTCGCTGTCGCGTGCTTTAGGCAAGCGTGGAAGCTATCATTGGAGTAGGTTATTTGCAGGTTTAAACGGTTATCGGTGTGCACAGTGTACTGAAACTGTTTATACCCGGGTCTTGTTAAATTATGAAAATTACACTGGCCAGGTGATACTTTCATACATCAACAACCTCCCGGGTTTTGTTAAATTATGAAAACTTCTACGCATGACGCACGCAGATGCTTTCATACATTAACTAGCTTGTATGGCCTTCAGATCTTTATTTTAATATTTTTTTCTTAAGGACGCTACGTTGTGTTTTTCGTATTTCCCTCTGTCTTTCTTTTTTTACCAAGGTTTTAAAGAGTTTGACACAGTTGACTTTCCAATAAAAGTCAAATAAAACCACACCATTTAAATTAACATTACAGTTATAGTGAATATAAGAAATATACAAAAAAGTGAAAATAGAAAAATATACCACCAATGCAAAATAAAAGGTAACACGATTAAACATAAAAATACGATAATTGAATCACAAAAATATTAACATTGAATCCTAATTAGATACGGGATTCTTGATACCTTGAGCATATTGTTTATTTACCATCCAAGAATCAAGAGTAACCCAAGCTCCCCTTTATGATTGTTTCCACCATTCTATGTCTGCTTTGAGTTCCAAGAGCTGTTTATTTGAAATGCCTATAATAGCCCAGTACTTTGACTAACACACTATTATAGAAAAACTATAAAATAAGTACGCTCTAGGTAACCTGTCCGTAGAGGGGTTACATAGTTATATAAAAGATAATTTGCCATGTGATAAAGACTGCTAGTTAAGCAAATGCATGGTTCAAGACACTTCGGATTACCTGACCTCCGATCACAGCTTCATCATTAGCAAGCTTTAGTAAATTTATTTTCTTACAAAATACACCAACAAAAACACGGCCTTGCACCAACATATACAAAATATTCATAATGCGGTTGGTTTATGGTCATACCAATACACCCTCTTTTGTCAAAGCTCGTTACCAGCTTTCTTAATTTTGAATAGTAAATATCAATACACCCATTGTAAAAGGGTACCCTTCTCGAGCAAAAATTTGTTAATAGAGACAATAAATCTCCTTGAAATCTTTCACCCGAGGAGTCTACTTTTAATGTCTGAGAAATGGTACAAATAACTTTTTAATTGAAAAAAAAGCCTTAATAAAAATAATTTTTGTAGAAAGTAAAAGAAAACAAAACCTAAAATAATAATTGTGAAAAGTAAAAGTAACACTAATTAAAATTGAAGGGTAATTGATGATGGCTTAAAGCCGAAAACATGTTAACAAATTAAACAAATTTAAGATTGCACAAAATACAAAATTTGGTTTTAATTTAACTAATTAAAATGTTTAGAACTCACTGTGCAATACTGCAAAAATGATGCCGTGTCTATTCAAATTCCCCCTAATTTCCCCTTTCCCCTTTTTAATAAATTACTTGCAAAATTTTGCCTCCCTTGACGAATCTTCATCTTGGGATTATTATTTTTTTCTTGAAGTTAGAATAGAATCATAATAATCCCCAAACAAACAAACGCCCCAATCCACGCCAAAGGAACCAAACTTATTACAATGCAAAAAATGCAAATTTTGATAAAGCTTGGTGACCCGGGCGAACATTGAAACGATTATCCTTCGGAAATGATAATGACTAGTTGTTTAGAGTTTAAACATAGGGCAAACTAATTTTTTCGTACCAACGCCCCTTTAATACTATATTTATACTTAAAACCCCAAAATTTTGAATGTTATTCTTTATTTCTTATGTTACTTGTGACCCCCAAAAATATGGTAGCCGGCCACCGTCGCTAAGCATCCCCCATTTTTTTTTCAAATATAACAGAAAAAAAATCGTAGTTGCTCTTATTCCCCCCATGATCCCTGTGTTAACCAAAATTGATGCTAGCCGGCCATCGTCGCTAAACATCCCCCCTTTTTAATAGAAAAAAAAAACAGAGATTTATTTTAATCCTCCCCCGTGATCCCTATAAAACCGAAAAGTGATGTTAGCCGGCCACCGTCGCTAGCATCCCCCCTTTTAAGTTTTTATAAAAATTCCCAAAACGTTTAGCCTACGTTAAAACTGTCTAAAGCTTGGTAAAAATCTGAATCACACGCTTATACATGTGTTTTTGTTTGCTTGTTAAGATGTGCACCTATCTGCCTGATTTCGTCGACCCTTAACTATAATCGAACTTTTTAAGGGATATAGCCACTTATACACACAGACTCCTGGCGCCTAATTTCTTGCCTGTACTGCGTAATTTTTAGTTTGATTTCTTAAGGCGCATTTACACAGACAAACTTCCCTTTGATGTGGAAATGCCGACAAACATTTACACGAGCCTCTTGAGCAAAATGCTCAAAGAAATGTTCGAGCAAAATCTCGTACAAAAAAACACACGTAAATTTTGGAGAGAATGTTAAACAAAATTTGTTTGGAGAAATGTTGGTATAGAAATTTCTTACAAATTTAAATTTTATAGTTTTATGGGAATTCATTGAACTTAACTGAAAATAGAAAGACTAAGTTTTAAAACAAGGTATTTTTAATTAAGTGCTTTCCGACGGAAAAACGATTTGATGTCGAAATTCACATTTTACCTCATAAGCAACTTCGATTGAACTGATTTTTATAGGGGATATGCCAGTATACTTGTAACTTTTTTGGGGTTGTAAAAAAACGAGAATAAAAAAATAATAATTGGCACTTATTTATTGCTGTTGCCTGTAAAATGCAATGATAAAAATTTACATTTAAAAGAATATCTCTTTATTTTTCTTCCTAGTTTAAAACACAATACAATAATAATTAAGTCAAATTATACTATATACATTTTATTAAATCTCAAATATATGAACAAAAGCACGTTGGGTCTAAATAATACCCGTTTATTACCCACTTTTACAACCCTTCGATCCCGACCCTTGTCTAAAAAAATATAATTTACCAGTATTAGGTTAAGGCGCATTTACACAGACAAACTTTCCTTTGATGTGGAAATGCCGACAAACATTTACACGAGCCTCTTGAGCAAAATGCTCAAAGAAATGTTCGAGCAAAATCTCGTACAAAAAACACAAGTAAATTTTGGAGAGAATGTTGAGCAAAATTTATTTGAAGAATTGGGGGTATAAAAATTTCTTTACAAATTTAAATTTTATAGTTTTATGGGAATTCATTGAACTTAACTGAAAATAGAAAGAGTAAGTTTTAAAACAAGGTATTTTAATTAAGTGCTTTCCGACGGAAAAACGATATGATGTCGAAATTCACGTTTTACCTCATAAGCAACTTCGATTGAGTTGATTTTTATAGGGGATATACCAGTATACCATAATTGGCACTTATTTGTTGCTGATGCTGGGTTAGGAGAAGGTAAAAACCGTAGACTAGTGAGAGGGGGTTTTGGTCAAATGAACATTGACACACAAAATTACATGACAACAAACAAGGGTCAACGCAGAAATTCATTTCATTTTATTGACGCGTAGAACTTGCGTTTCCGATTTTTTAAATATTGAAATTTTTGGCGATTTTTACAAGCTTTTATTTATGTATGTTTGTATGTTCGGCTCAAATCTTTCAACTCAAATTTGGTATTCAATTTCAGTTTTCGGTGTGTATTTATAGTTGCGGCGATAATACAATAATATGGTATTATTAGGCACCCCCTCCCGCTAATGAGAGAAGTGGAGGAAGAAAAAGATTTATTTTGTTCGATTTCAATCAAAATTGGCATACAAAGGTTTTTAGGGAAGAGAATTATCGAAAGGATGGATTTATGACCCTTGTCTAAAAAATATAATTTAGCAGTAATAGACTAGACTTTTGAATCGGAATGTTGCCCCTTTGCATATTGTTTGTTCAGTGTCAGTAATCGACATTGATTATTACATTAAATTGACAGTAAATATCTATCTTCAGCATTTTCATAAACCTTTTGCTTTTTTAAGCAACCCTTGGGGCCTTAAACTAAGTAGGTAAATCTGGTGTGAGGAATTAAAAAAAACAATCAAAGCTAAGGTTAAAGTTAAGTTACAAAAATATGTTTTAAAAATATCCTCTCCCCACCACTCTTCATAGTCGTGAGGCGCGGATTACCGCTTAAAAGTGCATTTTTTGAGTTTTTTGCCGATATTTGAAAAATTCAAAAAATTTTTGGAAAAGAAAAATTTTCCTGGGTTGTTTTTCGAATATAGGAAAAAAACCCTTGGAAATAAAAAAACTCGCAAGAAAGTCCCAAAAAAACCCCCGGGCGAAAAAATCCGAGAAAAACCCTAAGAAAAAAATATTATAAGTAACCCTAATCCATGTGACAAAACTGATAGTCAAGAATAATGTTTCGCTTGCCGTCGGCTTTTTTTCACAAAAATTTAAAATAAAAGTTGGTGTTCCATTTTTTTAAAGAATTGAGATCACTGATCACTGATGTGAAATTTTATTTATTCTCATCTTTAAAAATATGTTTCCAAAACAGATAGCAATAATTTGCTCAAAAATTTACCCGAACAAAATGTTCAAAGAAAAGCTCACAAAAATGTTCGCGCAAAAAATTTTAAATTTTTTGCACGAGCTTTTGTTTGAGCATGTTCGTCTGTGTAATTGCGCCTTTAAATATTTTTTGAATTTTTAGCAAAAATTTTCTTTTCAATAAGCTCCGGTCTGAATTGTTTCAGTACGTGCGTTGTGCCATATGGAAGACAATACGGACTTGGACACCTAAGTACCGTCAACGTCAGCTGACAATGCTAAAAATGTTGCACAGTTAAGTAAGAAGATTATGTGTAAATGCGTGGTTTGTGTATAAGTTTGACAAAATTAGACCAATACTTCATGAGTTTTAAAAAGAGAATTAAAAAAATTCTTATAGACATAGCACCATAAACAATTCAAGAATTCCTAAAACTCCAATTTTAATATTAATTTTAATATGTATTTTATCGGTATATTTTTTTCTTTCTCTTCTTGTCATTTCCATGTGTTTGTAACTTTCTATTAGCAATCTTAAGTAGATCGTTTAAGATTTTATTGTCAATGTTTGTAATATTGTGGTGTATTTTTTTTGAGATTTTAAGGCCAATAATTATAAGAAGTTTTGCCAGGTTTACTAGAAATACAGAAATAAACAAAACCTTAATGTTAGCATTGTTTAATATTTAAACGACATTTTGGAGACATTCTTAGTTTAAATTTACTTTAATATTAATTTTTAGGACTACATTTTGATGCTTATTTATTCAATTGTGACAATGTTTCTTGTTAAAAATCTGATTCTGAAGACCCCAGCAAAAAAAGTTATTACTAAGATATTCTTGAGTTTTGGTAAGTTTTCAGCATTTGACATTTTGTTTGTAGATTCGTCTTTTCTTTATGGAAACTGGCTTTCTGTGGGATTTTGCTAGTCTTGATGAAAATCTATCATTGCCTCATACTAATCAATATACCCATTTTACTAAAATCAACAAAAATGGCCAAAAATGTCACAAAAGGTTTTGTTTTAAAGCATGTTTGTTAAATACTAAGTGGCAAAAAGCTTTTTTTAATGACTAGCTAGGTATATTCCTCTGAACATTTAATATTTTCTATGTTTGCGATGCCACTGCGAGGCAAAAGCTGAAGCTGACTAATTTTTTCTATACTTATTCTATTTCTTACTTATTCTCGTACTATAATTTGGTTCATAAACATTATTTATAGTTTCACAAAAGGTGCAAAAATCTGATTTTAGGGAAAAACAGCTGAATACCAAAATTTTTGACCGCAGTATCTCGAAAACCATAAACCAGATCACTGCACAAGGTTTTCCCTTTTCCACATTATTAATTGAAAATATTTTGATCTTTTTCTAAACTAACACATATGAACTAAAACGTGTGAAGACATGACAGAAAACAAAATATTATCTATATCATAACCTATACCTAATAATTGCCATTTTATTAACCTTTTTTCGGAAGTCACAACATCTTAAATTTATAAACGCATAGCACTTCAGTACTTTACTGAATAAAAATGCTGATTTTTTGACTTAGTTTTATCTAAAATGTTGATAAAAATCGGAATTGTTTGAGGTTATGATTTCCAAATTTAATCTCTCTCCAGTTTTAATATGTTTTATTAACTAAACAATAATATTTTTTCTTTTATTGGAAAATGTAACTACTAATCAGTGATTTAACCAGGTATTTTTAAATTTTGATTTGAATTCACTGTTTAATAGAAGTAAATAACATGGCGGCGTCATGCATTCATTCATCCGTGAACCTGGAAAAAGCTGACAGATAAACAGAGAGAGAGAGAGAGAGAAATATCGACAGATATACTATATGCATAGACAACATGACAACAAGGCACTTATTAAGGGTAAATATAGTATATAATGGTAAACTATAGACACGTGTTTCGCACTAGTGGTCCTCTTTAGTATGGTACTACCTAATGAAGATAGAATTTGTGAAACGAGGATAAATGTACAAGTAAAGCAACTGTCATGCATGCAGTATTAACACACGGAGACAGGTATAATTATAATTATCATCTTTACAGATGTCCTAAGCTGGGGAGTTGATAAAATCAAAAAACCAGGAAATGAATAATACAAATAGAAAACATTTTAATTTTAAATTTGACGATGCAAGAACATCAATATACACGCTGTAAAGAATAAATTTTAACCGCACTGACATTTGACGTAACTCAATGGGTTTCTCCTTATCTGGTGCCGTTTTATAGTTTTGTCCACACAATCGATTTATTTTCTGCAAAGCGATAGGTGTTCAAAAGGACAAAGAAAGTTAGATTTCTATCTTAATGTATGCCTTGACACGTTTTTGCATTGCTTTAAACCAGGAATTAATTTTTAGAAACACGAGCGTACATAATAAAAGAAATTACATTTACCTATTGCGCGTTGTTACCCTCATCTATGGGTGCCCACCCTATAAAGGCGCATTTACACAGACAAACATTTACACAAGCCTCTTGAGCAAAATGTTCAAAGAAATGTTCGAGCAAAATCTCGTACAAAAAAACACACGTAAATTTTGGAGAGAATGTTGAGCAAAATTTGTTTGAAGAATTGGGGTTATAAAAATTTCTTTACAAATTTAAATTTTATAGTTTTATGGGAATTCATTGAACTTAACTGAAAATAGAAAGACTAACGATATGATGTCGAAATTCACGTTTTACCTCATAAGCAACTTCGATTGATCTGATTTTTATAGGGGATATCCCAGTATACTTGTAACTTTTTTGGGGTTGTAAAAAAAATGACAATAAAAAAAATATTATTTGGCAATTATTTATTGCTGTTGTCTGTAAGATGTAATGATAAAAATTTACGTTTAAAAGAATATCTCTTTATTTTACTTCCTAGTTTAAAACACAATACAATAATAATTAAGTCAAATTCAAAAACCTATATACATTTTATTAAATCTCAAATATATGAACAAAAGCACGTTCGGTCTAAATAATACCCGTTTATTACCCACTTTTACAACCCTACGATCCCAGACCCTTGTCTAAAAAAATATAACTTAGCAGTAATAGACTAGATTTCTGAATCGGAATGTTGCTCCTTTGCATATTGTTTGTTCAGTGTCAGTAGTCGACCTTGATTATTACATTAAATTGACAGTAAATAAAATCCCCTCCCCACTACTCCTCATAGTCGTGAGGCGCGAATTACCGCTTAAAAGTGCAATTTTTTTGGAAAAGAAAAATTTTCCTGGGTTGTTTTTTGAATTTAGGAAAAAACCTTTGGAAATAAAAAAAACTCGCAAGAATATCCCAAAAAAACCCCCGGGCAAAAAAATCCGGGAAAAACCCTAAGAAAAAAAATTTATAAGTAACCCTAATCCATGTGACAAAACTGATAGTCAAGAATAATGTTTCGCTTGCCGTCGGCTTTTTTTCACAAAAAATTAAAATAAAAGTTGGTGTTCCATTTTTTTAAAGAATTGAGATCACTGATCACTGATGTAAAATTTTATTTATTCTCATTTTTAAAAATATGTTTTCAAAACGGATATCAATAATTTGCTCAAAAATTTACCCGAACAAAATGTTCAAAGAAAAGCTCACAAAAATGTTCAGGCAAAAAATTTTAGATCTTTTGCACGAGCTTTTGTTTGAGCATGTTCGTCTGTGTAATTGCGCCTTAATAAGGACGGCACCCATTTATACGCTGAAGTAATCGAAATTTCTTTCGACGGAAATTGACTTTTCAAAAGGGCGGACAAATTTCGAAAAATTAAAAATGGCAGGAGAAAGACGAGTTTCCGTTTATTTTGAGCTCGACGAGTCAAAATAGACTTTTTTTTTATTTTTCCATAGCGACGAGAAATTTCATAGATACCGGTGTTTGGTGATTTTCTCTTGAGGACGAATACGGGCTAAACGCCTGCGCTCTGTAGATTTGGTCGAAATAGCGGAACGATTCTCAGGAATATAACGTCAATATTTCGCCATTCACTGTTTTGATTAGATGCGTTCGTCTTCATGTTTAATTTTTAGAATGGTTGTTATCATATCGTGTACCTGGTTCTATTTATCTACGTGTTGTATCATTTCTTTGAAGACGTTTCCTATGGTTATATTCTCTATCTGTAGATCGCGTCTTGTTATTTGGCGGTAGTTCCTAAATCTTGGACAGTTAATCGACGTATGTTCAGCGTCATCTATTCTTTGACAGTACCGATATATGTCGTTCGTTTTGCCTATTCGCTTTGTTTATGTCCTAAAAGATAGAGCTTGTGTCATATAGTAATCCAGTTTTTTGTGTTTACACTCTAACCATGTTTTAATGTCGGGAAAAATTATTTTCGACCATTGTCCTTTTTCGGTATTTCGATCCCATCTTGCTTGCCAGGATTCCAGGGTATTCTCTTTTACAGTTTCTTTGTTTTCTTAACTGTGTCTTCTTCGACAATTAAGTCTATGGGCAGGATTCCTGTTATAACCTAAATAGTTTCCGTTGATATCGTTCGGTAGCCGTAGGCTACTCTTAGTAAGGCTTTCCGTTGGATACTGTTTTGTACTTCTTTGTGCGCAGTACTGG
Source organism: Oxystoma pomonae (assembly GCA_963921995.1). NCBI lineage: Eukaryota > Metazoa > Arthropoda > Insecta > Coleoptera > Brentidae > Oxystoma > Oxystoma pomonae. The sequence continues at coordinate 13,071,297 of OY998169.1, forward strand.
ACTCTATATCATACACTATACACTGTATGGTAACTTCCTATTGCTCCTCTTTTAGTTGCTTTTTAGTGGTTTCTTCTATATGCTTTCGGAATTTCTGGTTTTCACCGATGTGGATTCCAAGATATCGTACGCTCTTTTGTGGTTTTATGAGTACTTCATTTAGTTGAAATTCAATGTTTCGCCGACCTCTAATTCTAATTCTAGGTGGTTGTGTGTTGTGTGTGTGGTTGTTTGTCATCAATTCGTTAATAAGTCTTGTTGCTTTGTTTGCTCTTTGCATAAGATGTAAAAGCCAATTTCAAACAAGGCGGAATCATTGCTGGTTGGTGACAGCAAAATCAAAATTGTTGAGAGAGCAAAGATCCTGAGGCTTTATTAAAGACTAACGTTTAAAAATCATATTCCCAATCTATGTTTAAGAGTTAATTCTGTTTCTTACAAGATATGGGTATTGGCAAAACATATGTCCAAAGATTCTCTGCTCACTGTTTATTACGGGAATGTGTACTTTCTTATTCAGTATGGGAGTGTTTTCTGGGGATCAGCAGACATTGACAGAATACTAGTTATTCAAAAACGGATACTCAGAATAATACTTAAGCTTGTGTACACTGAGTCATGTAGAGGTCATTTTAGCAGCATAAAATGCATACTAAATCAAAAAGATAAAATGCTTATATACCCTCAGATACGTCCCATGTATTCAATTATTAAGTTATACAATGTACTTCCAAAATAGATTAAATACATTCCTGCTTTAGCAAGATTTAAAAACACCATTTTTGATAAAATCTGTGATAAAAAACAAAAGATCAAAAGATCTTGGGTGGAAATAACGAAAATTCAAACTTGGATGAGTACTCCACAAGGAACACACAAAAGATCAAAGCGAAAAGAGAAATGAATAAACGATGTTTCGCCCTAGGTAACCAGCGTGGGCTCGTCAGTAGTTTCACTGGTCACCCTCCACTATACATCATTAAACACCATCATACACTTAGATTTACAACCTTGAACCACTCACAAATAGGCATTGTTCCGCACTGTTACTTACTTATCCAAGTTACCTAATACGAATTCGTCCTGGCGTGTTAATATTTCCAGTAGGATTATGCTCCTAAGGCAATTAAAACAAAGAAGAAGTTAAAAAACCTCCAAATCAGTTACTTCAACCGAAAATAAACTAAAAAACAAAAGATTAAAAGATCTTGGGTGGAAATAACGAAAATTCAAACTTGGATGAGTATTCCACAAGGAACACACAAAAGATCAAAGCGTAAAGAGAAATGAATAAACGATGTTTCGCCCTAGGTAACCAGCGTGAAGTAACTGATTTGGAGGTTTTTTAACTTCTTCTTTGTTTTAATTGCCTTAGGAGCATAATCCTACTGGAAATATTAACACGCCAGGACGAATTCGTATTAGGTAACTTGGATAAGTAAGTACCAGTGCGGAACGATGCCTATTTGTGAGTGGTTCAAGGTTGGAAATCTAAGTGTATGATGGTGTTTAATGATGTATAGTGGAGGGTGACCAGTGAAACTACTGATGAGCCCACGCTGGTTACCTAGGGCGAAACATCGTTTATTCATTTCTCTTTTCGCTTTGATCTTTTGTGTGTTCCTTGTGGAATACTTATCCAAGTTTGAATTTTCGTTATTTCCACCCAAGATCTTTTGATCTTTTGTTTTTTAGTTTCTTTTCGGTTGAAGTAACTGATTTGGAGGGTTTTTTAACTTCTTCTTTGTAAAATCTGTGATATTGAACCCTATAATATAAGTGAATTTTTGAATAAAATACGTTTGTATTTAGTCTTTTTATATGTTGTTAGTGATTAATTGTTGGTGCTGTTACAGTGTTTACAATTGTTTTTTTCTGGTGTTTAGCTTTTAAACGATTTTACAATATATACATAGTTAATATGAAATGAATTTCAAATTCTCGTAGGTATAATTACTGTAACGAATCTTTTTCTATCTATTTTATAGAAATGGCAATAAAAATCTATTGTCTATTGTCTACTACATCGCTATGTCAGCCCTCACTATTATCATTAAATCAACCGCGTATCCTACTATGCCCACGCCCCTGCCTACCCCTTGGCTGGATCCGACCCATATTTTGGCTGAAAGCCCCATTTTAAAAGATCAAGGGTACAATTTAAGAAAAGGATCGGTGTGTTTTACGCGAGGTATCATTTCCTCATACTTGGACCATGACGAATCGAATAAAATCATCCCCACGCCCGTTCGATTGATATTTTTGCAATCACTGGCCCACATTTTGAAAAATAGAAGTTGGCCGTCAGCCATCAGACAGGGTATCGATTCTGCATCATAGTTCGGCCATGGCGAGTTAAAAAACCATCTTTACCTAACCGTCTTCCCCTCCCGACCCATATTTTTGCCAAAAAGCATTTTACAAAATTGAAATCAGCCGTATTAGGCCAAACGAAGTATATTTCTCGGATTTTCAGCTATACCCTTGTTCCATTTTAAAAATAAAATTCAAAGCAAGGCAATGAAATTCAAAGCAAGACAATGAAATTCAAAGCAAGACAATGAATCAATTTGGTGGTAGCGAATATAAGAGCGACAACAAAGTAACAAACAAATGGGTAGGTAATTTTTGAGTTAATTGCATCGCATTGGCCACAGATATTATGACCGGCCTGATATATGCTGACGAAGCGATGCCTTCTTTGACACTACCACAGACTGCATTTATTTTATTTCTTGTATGTATTTCACACATTGACACATTTAAAAGAGTTTCTGAAAATGATTCAGGCAGTACATCCTGCATAGGATATTTCGGAATGCTATGTTCTGCTAATATTCTAAGCAGGACATTCAAGGCCGGAATATTGATTTACATTTTCTTTTACAGTTTATCCGACACGTTGCTTTAGTATAACGACAAAATCTGTTTAAATCCGCCTAGCTGTATGGTTCTGCAGATACCATTAGATCGTAAGGGTTGGAAGGCCCTGCCGGTGTTATGCAAATTCGTGAAATATCTTATCAATGTTCTATTAATTATAATTTTAGAGAAATATTCCTTGAACATTCCTGGAATCTTCGGGCAAAGTTCTATGACAAAAACCACCAAATATTCTATAAATTATCTGTAAATATCTACCATGCAATTATAAGATTTTCATACGTATAGTATATTCCACATTCCCCCCGAAAAGCCTGGTTATATACAGTTGGCAATCTTAGAAAAATCATAAATTACAAATTGACGCAATAACACCTTTTATTTTTACGATTTCTTTCGTTCATGATGATTTTATCAAAACATTTTTCTTGCGAGTTGGTATCAAAAATGGCATTTAAGTGTCATTTTCGCAAAAATTTTCGCCTGTGGCGCATTTTAGCATTTTTTTAAAACAAATTAAGGGTAAATAAACAACTGAAATTCCTAAAACCCCATCAATATTTACGATTTAATTTTAAGAGTGAATTTGAATCTTAAAAAGAGTTCGTTTACTTAAACGGATAAACTGCACATCAAAGATTAACAAAATTTTGCACAGCGGAGGCTTCTGGTATCTCCCACAGACCATTCGCGTAGTTTTTCAATAATATATATACCGGGTGTCCCAAGGTGAGTAAAGGCGCAATTACACACACAAAACATCTAAAATTTTTTGCGTGAACATTTTTGTGAGCTTTTCTTTGATCATTTTGTTCGGGTAAATTTTTGAGCAAATTATTGATATCTGTTTTGGAAACATATTTTTAAAGATGAGAATAAATAAAATTTCACATCAGTGATCAGTGATCTCAATTCTTTAAAAAAATGAAACACCAACTTTTATTTAAAATTTTTGTGAAAAAAAGCTGACGGCAAGCGAAACATTATTATTGGCTCTACTATCAGTTTTGTCACATGGATTAGGGTTACTTATAATATTTTTTTCTTAGAGTTTTTCCCGGATTTTTTTGCCCCGGGTTTTTTTTTGGGATTTTCTTGCGAGTTTTTTTTTTATTTCCAAGGGTTTTTTCCTAAAGTCAAAAAACCCAGGAAAATTTTTCTTTTCTAAAAAAAATTTGAGTTTTTCAAATATCGGCAAAAAACTCAAAAATTGCTCTTTTAAGCGGTAATCCACGCCTCACGACTATGAAGAGTGGTGGGGAGGGGGATTTTTTTAAACATATTTTTGTAGCTTTATTTTACTTTTAGCTTTTATTGTTGTTTTTTAATTCCTCACACCAGATTTACCTAGTTAGTTTAAGATCCCAAGGGTTGCTTAAAACAGCAAAAGGTTCATGAAAATGCTGAAGATATAGATATTTATTGTCAATTTAATGTAATAATCAGGGTCGATTACTGACACTGAACCAACAATATGCAAAGGGCAACATTACGATTCAAAAGGGTGGCCGGTCTACTACGTGCGAAATCCAAAACGCGGGATGATAGATCAGCGACACAGTCTACTAAATTACTGCTAAATTATATTTTTAGACAAGGGTCGGGTTCGTAGGGTTGTAAAAGTGGGTAATAAACGGGTATTATTTAAATCTAACGTGTTTTTGTTCATATATTTGAGATTTCATAAAATGTATATAGGTTTTTTAATTTGACTTAATTATTATTGTAAAAGACTAAACTAGGAAGTAAAATAAAGGGATATTCTTTTAAACGTAAATTTTTATCATTATATTTTACAGGAAACAACAATAACTAAGTGCCAATTATAATTTTTTTTAATCTCGTTTTTTTTACAACACCAAAAAAGTTACAAATATACAATCGAAGTTGCTTATGAGGTAAAATGTGAATTTCGGTATCAAATCGTTTTTCCGTCGGAAAGCACTTGATTAAAAATACCTTATTTCAAAACTTTGTTTTTCTATTTTCAGTTAAGTTCAATGAATTCCGATAACAATATATATTTTGAATTTGTAAAGAAATTTTTATACCCCCAATTTTTCAAACAAATTTTGCTCAACATTCTCTCCAAAATTTACGTGTGTTTTTTTGTACGATATTTTGCTCGAACATTTCTTTGAGCATTTTGCTCAAGAGGCTCGTGTAAATGTTTGTCGGCATTTCCACATCAAAGAAAAGTTTGTCTCTGTAAATGCGCCTTATTAAAGCGCAATTACACAGACGAACATGCTCAAACAAAAGCTTGTGCAAAAGATCTAAAATTTTTTGCCTGAACATTTTTGTGAGCATTTCTTTGAACATTTTGTTCGGGTAAATTTTTGAGCAAATTATTGCTATCTGTTTTGGAAACATATTTTTAAAGATGAGAATAAATAAAATTTCACATCAGTGATCAGTGATCTCAATTCTTTAAAAAAATGGACCACCAACTTTTATTTTAAATTTTTGTGAAAAAAAGCCGACGGCAAGCGAAACATTCTTGGCTATCAGTTTTGTCACATGGATTAGGGTTACTGATAATATTTTTTTCTTAGGGTTTTTCCCGGATTTTTTTGCCCGGGGGCTTTTTTGGGATTTTCTTGTGAGTTTTTTTATTTCCAAGGGTTTTTTTCTAAATTCAAAAAACAACCCACAAAAATTTTTCTTTTCCAATAAATTTGAGTTTATCAAATATTAGCAAAAAATTCAAAAATTGCACTTTTAAGCGGTAATCCGCGCCTCACGACTATGAGGAGTGGTGGGTAGGGAATTTTTTTTTTTTAACATATTTTTGTAACTTTACTTTACCCTTAGCTTTGATTGCTTTTTTTTAATTCCTCACACAATATTTACCTGGTTAGTTTAAGGCCCCAACGGTTGCTTAAAAAAGAAAAAGGTTTATGAAAATGCTGAAGATATTTACTGTCAATTTAATGTAATAATCAAGGTCGATTACTAACACTGAACAAACAATATGCAAAGGAGAAAGATTCCGATTCAGAAATCTAGTCTATTACTACTAAATTATATTTTTATAGACAAGGGTCGGGATCGTAGGGTTGTAAAAGTGGGTAATAAACGGGTCTTATTTAGACCGAACGTGCTTTTGTTCATATATTTGAGATTTATTAAAGTGTATATAGGTTTTTTTAATTTGACTTAATTATTATTGTATTGTGTTTTAAACTAGGAAGTAAAATAAAGAGATATTCTTTTAAACGTAAATTTGTATCATTACATTTTACAGGCAACAGCAATAAATAAGTGCCAATTATTATTTTTTTATTCTCGGTTTTTTACAACCCCAAAAAAGTTACAAGTATACTGGCATATCCCCTATAAAAATCAGGTCAATCGAAGTTGCTTATGAGGTAAAATGTGAATTTCGATATCAAATCGTTTTTCCGTCGGAAAGCACTTAATTAAAAATACCTTGTTTTAAAACTTAGTCTTTCTATTTTCAGTTAAGTTCAATGAATTCCCATAACACTATAAAGTTTAAATTTGTAAGGAATTTCTATAAAAACATTTCTTCAAACAAATTTTGCTTAACATTCTCTCCAAAATTTCCGTGAATCTTTTTATACGAAATTTTGCTCGAACTTTTTTTGAACATTTTGCTCAAGAGGCTCGTGTAAATGTTTGTCGGCATTTCAACATCAAAAGAAAGTTTGTCTGTGTAAATGCGCCTTTAGAATATTTTGGAAACTATACAATGGAAGCTTTTCAAACTTTCTATTTTAACATAAGTCCATGTAAACTATCTTTACGAAATACTTTCATATCTGCAGTGTTGCCATTTGCAAGAAAACTTGGCAACAACTTTCTTGTTTTAAATTGAACACCCTGTATATTTTTGCATTTTTGGCTTGTAAAAACATTTTCGGTACATTTTACGTATAATGTCCTATACCATATAAAAATTCAAAAAAAGGGTTTATTTTAGGTTTGTACGGATTTGCCCTGGTAACCTTTTAGTATTGTAAGGTTTTAGGCTAGTACGTTCTGACCAATTACTGTTTTGACGCTACCCAGTTTTGTCATTTTAAAATTTGTGCTCTTTACTGATTTGTTATTGTAAAGTTTGGGAAAGTACGTTTTTACATTGTATTGTTTTACTAAATTATAGGCATTCTACAAAATTTGATATAAATTTGATTAACAGTTTTTTAGATTAGGTAATCGGAAGAACCGCATTTTTCATTCAAATTCACCCTTAAGTTAAAAATTGCATTTTAAGTGTTATTTTATGAAACATTTGGTGCCAAAAATGACATTTTGAGTGTCATTTTCGCAAAATTTTTCGCCTGCGGTACATTTTTACATTTTTTTAAACAAATTAAGGGTAATAAACTCAAATTCTCAACACCCCATCGATATTTACGATTTAAGTGTTATTTTCTCGAAAAATTTCACTTGCGGCGCATTGAACCATGATCAAAATTTTAAAGTTGGTTGACTTCCCCCCCCCCCCGACCCTTCCCACAACATTTGAGCCCAGGCCTGCCCTTGTAAGCACCAGTTTCTTTGTATCAATTACGGTTACATTTTTACTTTAAATTAAGTTTTTTTTTATTATTTATCCTTAACCCCCCCTTTTCGATGTCAATTCCAGAGTGCGCCACTGCATCACCATTAAGTTGGCAGCACCCCCTAGCCATAAATAATTGCTTGTATTGGTTCTAGAAGCCTTTTAAAAACAAAGCTACAACTAAATTAATATATAGTTCGTTGTTGGCTCTGTGTTTCGGACTTCCATTGTCTATATTTTATTTATACACGATGTTTCGATCAGTACAATCTCCGATCGTCTTCAGGTGCAAACTTCTCTAGTAGTAGTCGCTGTTGTGTATTTTATAGTCATTTGTAATAAAAATTAAAGTTGAAACTATATTTTTGGCTTTTTCGCCACTAAGTTAAAAAATTAAACTTAATATTTTGTATTTTGTTTTAAAATATCAACTATAAAGTTATGATTTGACTGACTTTAAGAAAAAATACATTAGAGAACAAAAAAAACGTTTTTGAAAATCTCGTTTACAAATTGGAAGCACAACCGTCTTTACATCAACTGATATCCTATCTTAATTTAGAGAAAGGCAAGATACTCCTTTCATTTTTCGTTTAGTATTATCAGGTTCTTTTGTAATATACTGGTTTCTTCCCTCAATCATATCTTTATTTTATGTCTTTATTTATAAAAATTACCGTTCCCTTTTTTTTCCTACGAACTATCGAAATTGCGATAAATACCGTTTGGTTTTGATTGTTGGCCAACCTGTAATGACTAGCCCGTATTTTGGTGATCGTGTTTTGCTTGAAAAATCGCGAGGTTTCCTACCACTTAATATTTTCTTCCTCTTGTTGTTTCCTTGACCTCATGTAGAAATGGTGCTGTTCGATTAAAAAAACTATTTTATATACATGCTATTCATAATAAAATTTAGTATTATCGCAAAACGGTATATTCTGCTTTAATTAGTGCAAAAATTAACCAAACATATTAGGGAGTTTTCGTAAATAAAACTTTTCTTCGCCGCGTTTTCATGTAATCACTTTTCTAAAACTTAGTTGCTACCATGTTATCTTGAAATTCGTCTATCCTGGGTCTGGGTTTGTTATTGGCGGGACGATTTTTCTTGCGTGTAAACTTAATTTTGGCTACAACTGGATTGTGATTTGAGCCTACGTCTGCGCCTGGGTATAGTCCTATTTTTTGATGAGCGTACTGCCGTCATTTTTTTGGATCTCTATTTGATCAACACCGTACTCAACTAAAAAGCCAGTTAACTCATTTTCGTTTTAGTATCCTTTAGCCTATGATCGGTGCCATATTGACATCAAACTGACAGAAAATCCATGTTTTACTTGTCAATTTGGTTATAAAAATGGCAGCCACAATAGGCTAAAGGGCACTGAGGCGGTAGGAGTTAACAGGCTTTTTAGTTGAGAATGGTGTTGATTTGATACATTGTTTTAGACAGCAACAATAATTATGTAAAAAAAGTCATGTCGTTTATTGTTCCAACTGTTACTTCAAAATGACAACAACAAATTATTTGACTGGCGAACTGTTGACAACAAAGAAATACGTTTTCAGAGGCCAAAATGACATCAGTCCGATCATTAAAAATTATGCTATAAGTGTTTGCAGATTTAAGTTTGGTTTCCAATAATACTCACTGGAGTATCATATTTGTAAGTCCAAGTACAAAAGCTTCCAGCGGGAAGTTAAAGGAAGGTATTTGACACGACAAAATTCCTTTCCTGACAGAACTGGAAAAGGCCATCTCCAAGTTCATTTGATATTCCAAAACTGTACCTTTCAACAATGTCTCCTCTTGAGGCATTTCCAAGTCTTGCGTTGAAATCTCCCATAACAATAGTGATCTTTGACTTTTTTGTGAAACTAAGGGCAGTTTGAACTTGGTCGTAGAATGCTTCTACTCCATCATTGGAATATTTACTGATTGGAGCGCATGCATTGACTGGAAATTATATATACCTAAGTAATTATTATTATTATAAAAAAATTGCATCTCCAAAATTTTGCCTTAAAAATACGAAAAAATTCCGAATTTGCTGAATTTTTCTGAGGGGCAGTTTTTTAAACTTTATTGTCCTTGTGTATATTTTAGAAAATCAAAATGATCTAGCGCACGTTTTGTTGATTATAAGCAGAAACTCTCTATTTTCTTGTGCAACATACGGATCACGACTTCCCATTTTTCCCGTAGAGGAAAAAATAAGACAATGCAACCGCACGGTAATTACTGTAAATGATTTTGATCTAAATTTTAAAATATTGGTGGCAAATGCACATAAAATCTTTCATAATAACAACACCATTATTAACTTGCACAAGTATATGCCGACAAACGTAAAGGGACCGATCAAAATATACCATTGAACTATGGGTGTACCCAAAAAGGGGCTTAAGCCTCCCAAGCCTACTAAAAAAATATCTAAAACTTAGTATTATTATGTAAACTCATTCATTAATCTTTTTATGAATCATGTTAAAAAAGTTTTTAAAAATTGCAAATTGCTGAATTTTGTTGATGACAAAAATATATTTAATACTATCAAAACTATTTATTTGGACTTAGATTTGAGTAAATGTAAAGTAATGACGTGTTGAATTATAAAGAGTTAATGTTATGAAGGATTTAGGAGTCTATTAAGATGTAGAACTGAATTTTGCAGAGCATCTTAAGAGAATCTCTAATAGAGCTATGATGATGTTAGGATTTGTAACTCGTAACTTGAGGGACTTTAACAATGTTTTTATACTTAAAAATGCCTACCCTGCTATTGTTAGGCAAATACTGGAGTATGCAAGCCCTGTTTGGTCTCCTTTTTGTGATAAACATAAGTATCAACTTGAGAAGGTACAGAGGAATTTCTTAAGCTTTATTACTTACAAGTTGGGAATAAAATACAACTCCATCAACTATGATGATCTCCAGAAACTCCTATATTTACAGACCTTACAACAAAGATGATACCAGCAGGACTTGTATAAAATTTGAATTATATTATTGATTCACCTGAACTTTTAGCTTTAATAGGTGTAAATATTTCTCGTGGTAACAATAGTAGAAACAATGGGTTATTTTCCATTAACTATCACCGTCCTAACTGTCCAGTTCTGTGATAAATAGGCTTAATATAGATCTTTTTAAAATTATCCTGAACAGTTGTAAAAGTAAAATAAAATCAATCTAGTCTTGCTAGGGGTTCCTGTCTGCTCAAGTTACTATCTATTGTAGATTTTGTTTATTTTTATTTCTTTTTATATTTGTTAATAGGGCTTGAGTGTGAACAAAATATATAGTTAAGTTGTTGTTATATGTTAAGTAAGTCCAATTATATTTTATTGCCACGTAGTATATAGTATCCCAATGAGCATTTTCAGAAACTTCTGGTGACAGATATTTATATAATTATTATAAAGAGGGTTCCATTGATACCCTAGGGTATTTAGAAGTTTCCTACAAGAATTGAGTTTGTATATTTGTTTTATTAAAGGCTCTAAATTGATGGTACCCTAAAGTAATATAAAACTGGCGTTAACAATATTTCCACTGACATCTTTATAAAAATTAAAGTCATCGGTTCAAATGGTATATAAATTGGTGTTAACAATGTTTCCGCCAACATATTTATAAAAATATAAGTCATCAGTGACAAAAGTTATATAAATTGGTGTTTGAAATCTTTCTATCAACCCACCTATAAAACCGTAAGTAACTATCAATTAAAGATATATAATAGATTGGTTTTTAAAAAAAATCAACCCACTTATAAAACTTAATTAACCAACAACAAATTTATATAAGATAAGATTGAAAATATTTCGAGAGACACTTATAAAAACTTGGGAACTCACACACAATAGTTATATAAATTGGTGTCTGTAATATTCTTATGAACTCATTCATAAACCTTTTTTGCCCATAAGGTTTTTTCTATAATGATGTTATTAAGTTCTTTATACAGTGATTATAATACAACTGTTTTTAGAACAAAAAAAACAATTTTAATTTATTTTGGCAATTATAATAACAAAACAAACAAGATTTTTTAAGGTTAATTTTGTGACATCAAAAGGCGCGTTTTTGCGAAATCAAAAGGAGCGTTTTTGCGACATCAAAAGGCGCGTTTTTGCGAGATACCATACCATTATTATCTTGTTTTAATTACATCAATCTGAGAGAGATAAGAGATCCAAATTTTCTTGAGATAGTTGCCGATGACAGATATCGGGATCGAATGCATTTTACACCCGATTCCCACCAGCGTTTCCGATGCGCCGTCACTCTGACTCAAAAAACTCATCACGTGGTCCGACATGAACTTGTATAGGCAAATCTCGCTTAGACCACCTGATACGTGTTTTGATTCGGGGGACCCACGAATGAGAAACGCATAGATGGGAACCGTGTTTTAGAAAAAGAGAACAATATAGTAACCGTATTAAGGTCGCAAAAACGCACCGTGAAACGTCGAGCGCATACGCTGATACTGCTGGTCGGCGGCAAATGTGAACACCCCGGAAAATACTCGCCTGTACACCCTTCGACCCCGCAATCTAACTATATTCTTGAGATAATTACCTCTGACAGTTATGCCGGCTTGAAGTGTGTGGAGGCGGGTATTTTTCCTGGTATGTGTAGTATGCTGGATCTCTCGAGGAATGCATTTAGGAAAAGATAACAATGGTAACTATGTTAAGCTCGCAGAAACAGACCATCAGTGTTCAACACTGCGCCATCTGTAGCCCTTTGTTTCAAGTAGCTCATTTTTTAAAAGGGTTATAAAATAGTGTTGACGAGGTAAACAGTGGTATAGTTGTATTGTTTTTTTTTATAGAATTGTCGGAAATTTTCGCCATTTTGGATTACAAAAATAGGTTTTTGGCCTAAATCAAAACGTTATTTATGGAGTTTCAATCGAAATATTGCTTGTTAGGGTTAAGAACAACATACGAAAGTCAATATTTGTCCCAGAAAGAAAAAAACGCGTATGAAAAAAAAAACTGATAGTTAAATGAATATTTTTTTTCACGTTTTCTCAAGTATTTTTGGAGCCCATGAAATTTACGTGAGTGTATTCGAAAACTATACAGTACACACGGGACCGCAGCTGATTTTCAGAGTAGGATGACTTGAAAAACAGCTTTTATTTGACTATAGTATATAAATATTCATATTCCTGCTTCAGCTTATCTCACTTTCATTTTTATTTTAAGATTGCTAAACACCATTTTATAAATTTTTTTATTGTAAAAAGAAAAAGAATAATACATAACCAGCAAAGGGAAGAAAGATGGAAAATCTATATTTCTAAATCCATAAAAACCTTTAATTTGTTATGTAGTGTTGTTAGAACAGTTGTAAAACCTTTTTATAATAATCTCTATACTTGAGGGCTCATAAGGAAGTTTTATAAAATCTATATGTTGTTTTTCTATCCATTACTATGTACCATAAATTTTTATAAGCTGGTGTTGAACAGTTGTTTTTCAAGTCTTTTTTACTCTACTTAAATAATATAACTTTTGGTTATTTTATGAAGGTTTTATATTATTTGCTGTAACTTTTATATAGACAAAAATGCTCATTGGGATATTTATATATTATAGTTAATATTTTAAATTTGCAGATTTTTTCTTACTGAGCTATATATTGTCGTACTATATTGTAATTTTTTTATTTGTAAAGTAGCATGTCCGTTAATAAAAATTATATTTTATTCTAATTCTGAATGAATAAAATATTCATCCAAGTAGCACAAGTTCCCATTAGACGGTTGGCAAAACCTTTTGTCAGTCAAATTCTGCAATCACATGGTTTTGGCTTTTCTCCATCACAACCTATTTAGATGGTTTTGAGAACCTTTTCCTTACTATTTCCGCTAAATTTTTAAAGGTTTTAAAAACCATGTGGCTTTTTCCTTTTTTCTTATCGATGTGTCAAAGAACAGACCAAATAGATTTTGAAATAAAAAAATTGGTGATATAAAGATGTTTTAGCGCACGTATAAAATAACTCCTAGAGGTTTGCCTATGGTAATATTTTCCTGCGGGGGTTACTGTACTGATAAATATTATTTGTTTACCTAGACAAAATACATGCACTTAAAAAATGTATGATCTTTGTTTTGGCAGCTTTTATACAGTAAAGTCACACTCTATTTATTGGCATATAACTTTATTTTATTTTTATTTTCTTTATAGTTAAAATGGCTAACCAATTTTTTCTTACTGAACTATGTCCCTGAGTAACGTATAATGGTAGGTATATGTTATGTGGGTAACCAACTTTTTCGGAAATAAAGTGTTTATTGATTGTAAATATAACGAAACCTCAGATCCCCCGCAAAAATTACGTAACGCTCGCACCTTTGGTCCAGCAAAAATACAAATAAATACAGTATTTAAAAATAATACTACAGTTTATTTTTTAATGAACTTTTCAAAAAAAAACCAAACTTTGCTAGGTTTAAAATCAACCAGAATTATTATTTGTTTATTTTGTAGCAACAAAATATGTTAAAAGTGAGCCACAATAGACCCAATAGTGGTCGCAGTGGACAGTGCCATACTGGCACACTCACAAACGAATCAATCAATCAATATTATTTGTTATATTTTATGCAGTCATCTTTTGAGGAGTATTTTATTGTATGTAAAATTTACTCAATTTAAAAAAATCGTTGTTTACTAAAATCCGTATATCTTACCGAGACTTGGATGGATGAATCAGTCAGTGATGCAATGTTTGGTTTTCATAACTATAATGTATACAAATGTAACCGCTCTATATTGACAAGCGAATGTGAACGTGGTTTTGGTGTCTTGGTCGCAATAAAAAACTGTTCTAATTCAGTGGTTTTATCGGCAGATCAATCACTGGAAAACTTATTTGTAGTAGTTACAGTTAATAAGATTTCAATTCTCATTGGCTGTGTGTATTTATCGCCCACTACACCATGTGAGAAATATGAACAATATTGTTTATCTGTGGAAAGCATTTAAGAAAACAAAAAATTTGCTAGAGTTTTGCTTTTTGGTGATTTTAACTTACCCAGAGTTTTTTGGACCAATAAAGAATATGGCTGTGAAATGAGTGGTCAGTTAACTTCCAAGGTGGATTATATCTCAGATTATTTTTCATTTTTCAACTTTTCCAACATAATAATATAGCAAACATATGGTAATACGCTAGATTTAATTTTAGGAGAGCCTTAAAATTGGATCTTAAGCATCCAGTTTTGGAGGTAATTTTTGAGACTAAAACTAATATCTGCCCTCTTTCCTTTGATTACTACTATTACAACTATAAATATGCTGATTATAATGCAATAAATAGATTCTTAGGTGGCTGCGACTGGGATAAACTGTCCAGTCTTGATTTGAATGCAATGCAAGCAATAGATCTTTTTGTATCAGTTTTTAGGGCAAAAAACTCCAATTTTCCAAACTGGATGCCTAGAGACCTAAAAAACTCAATCGTTTTTAAAAAGGTATTACACAAAAGTTATAAAAATAGTGGTTTAAGTGATGACTACAATAGGTTTGCTATTGCTCGCCGAGAATGCAAGAATTTATATAATAAATCTAGGTCTGATTATATAAAAAAATGTAGTATCATCAATTGAAAGTAACCCAAATGAATTTTGGAAGTTTGCAAAAAGTAGAAATAATACAAATTCTTTGCCAAATAGCATAATGTATGAAAATCATCTTGCATCTAACACAAAAGATATAGTTAACTTATTTGCCACCTTTTTTGGGCATGTCTATATCTCGGATGAAAATGAAAATCTAAAATTTCAACCATTAAATATCAAGTCTGATCTTAATTTGGGTTACTTGGAAATTAATCTAATGGATGTATTTTGCACCATTGAAAAATTAAAATCATCATTAGGTAAGGGTCCAGATGGCATTCCAAGAGATCTTATATTCAACTGCAGATTTGTTCTTTCTCCAATTTTGTATGAAATATACTCAAAATCTTTAAGCTCTGGAATATTTTCAGAGAAGTGGAAAGTCAGTTTTGTCACTCCTATTTTTAAGAGTGGGGATAGAACTAGAATAGACAACTACCGAGCGATTTCAAAAATAAGTTTATTCAGCAAAATATTTGAACAAATTATTTCTAATAAAATAACTCCTCTTCTTAACCCTGTAATTTGCCAAAACCAACATGGCTTCCTTAGTGGAAGATCCACCATTAGTAATTTGCTGGAATATACAGAATATATATCAAGGGTTTTGGAGGGTCGGTGTCAGGTTGATGCAATCTACACAGACTTTTCCAAGGCCTTTGATAGAGTTAACCATAAAATTATTTTCCATAAAATGTCGCAGTATGTCTTTTTTGGTTCTTTTCTTCAGTGGTTAGAAAGCCACCTCTCAGGAAGATACCAAATAGTGGCTATCAATAACTGTCAATCTTTTCCTATAAATTTTATTCTGGAGTGCCACAAGGAGGACACCTTTCCTCATTACTTTTTAATTTATTCATTAATGATTTATCTCAATGCATTGAGAATGTCTTTTTTCTGCTTTTTGCAAACGACCTTAAATTGTTTTCTAAAATTATAGATATTTCAGATTGTCTTAAAATTCAGCAAGACCTTGATGATTGTTTATGGTGTTCTAATAATTGTCTACATCTCAACACAAATAAGTGCAATATAATGCGATTTTTTAGGTCGCACAATGCTATAATATTTAATTACTCAATTAATAATACAAATCTCTTAAGTGTAGATAAAATTAAAGACCTAGGGGTCATATTTGATCAGAAAATTGATTTTAGTTTGCATATTGAAAAAAGCTAAGATTTTTATCACACACTTTAGAAGAAGTCAGCAACATTTATTGTTTTAAATTATTATATTGTTCTCTGGTACGTTCAATAGTGGAATATGCCACTCCAGTCTGGAATCCACATTATTATAAATATAAAAATTTACTTGAAAAAATCCAGCGCAGATTTTTGAGGACAATAAATTATAAAATGAAAATTCCAAAAGAACAAATTGACTATAACTCTCTTCAAAATTATTAAATATTGACTCTTTGGAAAACCGAAGATTTATGCTTGATGTACGAATTTTGTACAAAATACTTAATAATATTGTTGATAGTCCCAGATTACTGGAGCTTGTATCCTTGGATGTGCCTCAAAGAACAACTAGACATTTTTCTTTGTTTTACATTGAATTTCACAGAACTGTTTATGGTAGGAATTCCCCTATAAATAGAATGGCTTCTTCTATGAATAAGTTAGAATTTGATATTTTTAATGTTTCACTCAGTCAATTTAATCGTCTCGTAAAACAATTCTGTAGTTCTAACAGATAGATAGGCAAAGTTGTTATTGTTATTCTTATATTTCTCGATATTTTATATTTGTTAATTTTGTACATCGCATGTTCGTTGAAATAAATAAATAAAAAAAAAATATAAAAAAAACTACCAAACCGATTTTGGTGATAAATAACTTACCAAAAAGAACAAGGCTTTTTTTTATTAATTATTTTGTGTTGTGAAATTTTGTAAAATTAAAGCAACAAGCATGAAGGCTGGGTAGTTTTTTATATTGTCCGTCATCTTGGATTTCATAATGGCGGGTCAAAAAGTACATAAAGATAAAAGCCTCATCGATTACCTACATAATTTGCAAACTTATTTAAAGAATTATTTTGTATGGTTTTTATGGACCATCCGGTATACCAATTGTCGTCATCTTAATTTTGTTTTTTTTTATAAATATATCTTATAATCCAAAATATTAAATATTTAAATAAAATACAGTAAAAGCTGTTGCCTAAGCTTTCCAAAAAAGTAGTAATAAAAATTAAAATCGGATAAAAAGTTTCCATTACTGAATTTTATTTTGAAATTTCCGGGTTTCCCTATACCTCGCTCCACTGTGTGCCATTTGTGTAAATCGTTAAAAAATCTTGTTTTTTTGATAAGTTTTAGTAATTTTTAAGTATTCTCTCTACAGTTTGAGAGAGGTTTAAAGCATTTTTAAAATTTTCAGTATTTAAATAAAAAAATAATTTAGCAAAAAATAAGGAAGATTGAAGGCCCGCTTATTTTTTAGAGCTAAAATATCCATTTTTGACGAAAAACTAAGGTTCGTTGTTAAATTAAGTGGATGGAAAACTTTAAAAAGTCACTTTTATGTTATAAATCAACTGTAAGTTACCTAGCTACGTATTTTAGCATTATTTATAAATGGTGTTTGGAACTTAGTGCATTTGGGGTTGTACACTTTTAAATTTGCTATAACTTTTGATTGAATAGCTCGATTTTAATTTTTTTAAACTTTTTTGAAATACAAGACATGAGACTTTTCCGATTCGGTTCAAAATTTGACATTTCGCAAAAATCTAAGATGGCGGACCGTTTTGAATATCGGGTAATTTTCACCCCACCCCTGTAAAAAAAATACGTGCGGCACTGGAGAAAATCTAAGTCATTGCGAGAAAAGCCTTATGTATGCTGTCTATAATAAGGCATTACTCAATTAAATCGGTTAAGAAATAAGAAATCTATAAACCTCTGAAATAAGTGCTTTTTGACGACATTGTCATTTGCAAAAAAAATCGTAGTTTTGCATTTGGTTTAACTTACTTGATTTTAAACATTTTTACATTTTTGGGTGCACAAGGCTTGCGGCATTTTTTGATATTTTTCGAACATCCAAGATGGCGGAGAGCTTTAATAGGCTTTAGCCATTGGGTAATTTCACTCTCATAAAAAAGTAACAAAACAAAATCAAGGCCCTTCTACCACCCATCTTTCCTAGGTATATGCTTAAATCAGTTAAAAAGTAAACAAGTTATTGTCATCATTTCCAGCGTTTTCAATAAAAATTGTGACTTGTAATAAAATTAAAAAATTTCTGTGGTTTTAAACTACTGATTTTTTAGCTAGAATGGCATGTGGCATTGGTTATTTGGCCGAGCTTAAGCTGCATTTACTTTCTTAATAACCATCAAACACTTATATTTTTGACAATTTTTTTTACACACTTATACTTTTAAATAAAAATAACCATTAGTTAACGTATAATAATCTATATATATAAAAGAATTGGTAATGTTTTTTTAGGGAAAACTTCGATGGGCATCTGTGACACAGAGTACCGAACAGACGGTGATCCGTGTCTGCGATGCCTTGACACAGTTCGTTAATGTCGCCGTAGCTGCTGCCATTTCTGTACACTTCTTTTTCTAAAACTCCTCAATAATGGCTGTCTACCAGATTCAAATTGGGGCTGTAAGCAGGCCATTTAATGGGCCTAAAAAAATCTGCGTCATTTTCCTATATGCAGAAACAGGCAAATTTTAAGCAAAGGGGCATTTAGTTTATGGAACCATACTTGATGATCAATTTTTAATTTCCTAACCGATTTGATTTAGTGATACCTTCATATATGCATCAGAGTGGGAACTTTTGTCACATTATTTTGATTTTGTTCAGTATAGGTACCAAACGTAATTTTTTTTTCATGGATTTTTAAGAATTGTTAAATTTTGAACCACAACATAAAAGCCCTAAGTCTTGTACTTCCAAAAAGCTCAAAATTTATAATATTTTATGTAAAGTTACAGCAAACAACTCCACTCAATATAAAAGCCCGTATTTTTTTTATTTGGTATAGAGAGAATACATAAGACTTTTGGCACAATGACTTAGATTTTCTCCAGTGCCGCACATATTTTTTTTGCAGGGGGGTGAAAATTTCCCGTTATTTAAAACGATCCGCCATCTTGGATTTTTAGGAAATGTTGGACCGGATCGGGAAAGCTTCATGTCTTGTTTTTTCAAAAAGTTGAAGCATTTTAAAATCGACCGATTCGAAAGTGCGCAAGATTTTTTCGCCCACCCTTTATTAATAACAATATTATCCAGAGCGCACCTTAGTCGTAGTCGACTGGGCGATGGTGTGGAAACGGTGCACGCGAGTCGCAGGCAACGTCAACACAACTCAAAAAATCTCCGCCAAATTGGTGCAAAAGCGAGTTGGTAGAACATTTATACGCCATTTTCACGCAACGTTAAGTCGCCTTAAGGCGCAATTACACAGACGAACATGCTCAAATAAAAGCTTGTGCAAAAGATCTGAAATTTTTTGCGCGAACATTTTTGTGAGCTTTTCTTTGAACATTTTGTTCGGGTAAATTTTTGAGCAAGTTATTGCTATCTATTTTGGAAAAATATTTTTAAAGATGAGAATAAATATAATTTTACATCATTGATCAGTGATCTCAATTCTTTAAAAAAATGGAACACCAACTTTTATTTTAAACTTTTGTGAAAAAAAGGCGACGGCAAGCGAAACATTATTATTGGCTATCAGTTTTGTCATATGCAATGTTAAAATAGTTAATGATGGAGGTAATAACATTTAATTCTTTTCTTTAACTTTTTTGATTTTCTTTCATTATAAAAAGAAAACGGAAATGTCTTCGAAGTAATTACTTTTTAAAATGCAGGTGGATATTTTTAGAGAACTGTTCTGGAGAGTAGTTAGTTGTTCCCTGGGGGGGAGGGGGGATAGGGAGGTTTAGACAGTCGGAACGCAGCGCTGTCAAACACTGCTGTAATTTTGTGTGTCAATGTTCATTTGACCAAAACTCCCTTTCACTAGTCTACGGTTTTTACCTTCTCCTAACCCAGCAACAGCAATAAATAAGTGCCAATTTTTTTTTTTTTGATTCTCGTTTTTTTTACAACCCCAAAAAAGTTACAAGTATACTGGCATATCCCCTATAAAAATCAGATTAATCGAAGTTGCTTATGAGGTAAAACGTCAATTTCGACATCAAATCGTTTTTCCGTCGGAAAGCACTTAATTAAAAATACCTTGTTTTAAAACTTAGTCTTTCTATTTTCAGTTATATAAAATTTAAATTTGTAAGAAATTTTTATTACCAACATTGCTTCAAACAAATTTTGCTCAACATTCTCTCCAAAATTTACGTGTGTTTTTCTGTACGCGATTTTGCTCGAACATTTCTTTGAACATTTTGCTCAAGAGGCTCGTGTAAATGTTTGTCGGCATTTCAACATCAAAGGAAAGTTTGTCTGTGTAAATGCGCCTTAAAAGATCTACAGATATAACATTTGAATTGTTGAGAGTTCGTGTCAATAGGGTAACACATACGAGCTCGTGCAAAAGATCTAAAATTTTTTGCGTGAACATTTTTTTGAGCTTTTCTTTGAACATTTTGTTCGGGTAAATTTTTGAGCAAATTATTGTTATCTATTTTGGAAACATATTTTTAAAAATGAAAATAAATAAAATTTCACATCAGTGATCAGTGATCTCAATTCTTTAAAAAAAAAACAACTTTTATTTCAACATTTTTGTGAAAAAAAGCCGACGGCAAGCGAAACATTATTATTGACTCTACTATCAGTTTTGTCACATGGATTATGGTTACTTATAATATGTTTTTCTTAGGGTTTTTCCCGGATTTTTTTGCCCGGGGTTTTTTTTGGGATTTTCTTGCAAGTTTTTTTTATTTCCAAGGGTTTTTTACTAAAGAAAAAAAAAACCAGGAAAATTTTTCTTTTTCAAAAAAATCAAATATCGGCAAAAAACTAAAAAATTGCACTTTTAAGCGGTAATCCGCGCCTCACGACTATGAGGAGTGGTGGGGAGGGGGATTTTTTTTAAACATATTTTTGTAACTTTACTTTACCTTTTATTGTTGTTTTTTAATTCCTCACACCAGATTTACCTAGTTAGTTTAAGGTCCCAAGGGTTGCTTAAAAAGCAAAAGGTTTATGAAAATGCTGAAGATATAGATATTTACTGTCAATTTAATGTAATAATCAAGGTCGATTACTGACACTGAACCAACAATATGCAAAGGACAACATTGCGATTCAAAAAAGTGGCCGGCCTACTACCTGCGAAATCCAAAACGCGGGATGATAGATCGGCGACACAGTCTACTAAGTTACTGCTAAATTATATTTTTTAGACAAGGGTCGGGTTCGTAGGGTTGTAAAAGTGGGTAATAAACGGGTATTATTTAAACCGAACGTGCTTTTGTTCATATATTTGAGATTTAATAAAATGTCTATAGGTTTTTTAATTTGACTTAATTATTATTGTAAAAGACTAAACTAGGAAGTAAAATAAAGGGATATTCTTTTAAACGTAAATTTTTATCATTATATTTTACAGGCAACAACAATAAATAAGTGCCAATTATTATTTTTTTTATTCTCGTTTTTCTTACAACCCCAAAAAAGTTACAAGTATACTGGCATATCCCCTATAAAAATAGGATCAATCGAAGTTGCTTATGAGGTAAAATGTGCATTTCGGCATCAAATCGTTCTTCCGTCGGAAAGCACTTGATTAAAAATACCTTATTTCAAAACTTTGTTTTTCTATTTTCAGTTAAGTTCAATGAATTCCGATAACAATATATATTTTGAATTTGTAAAGAAATTTTTGTACTTCAAACAAATTTTGCTCAACATTCTCTCCAAAATTTACGTGTGTTTTTTTGTACGAGATTTTGCTCGAACATTTCTTTGAACATTTTGCTCAAGAGGCTCGTGTAAATGTTCGTCGGCATTTCAACATCAAAGGAAAGTTTGTCTGTGTAAATGCGCCTTTATGCAACGCTAAAACGTCGACAAATTGTTCCTTGGTCATGCTTTTGCCATAAGCCAAACTGTCAAAATTTGAGATCGAATTTCAGTGTAAATATAGCTTTAGAATATTTTTTTTTGTTTATAATATTTCCGAATAAAAAATCACAAGTACGAAGCAACTACTTTTTGGTTTCTTACATTACTCATGTCCAGTTGCACCGTTTTGCTTAATCTACTGCTTAAAATAACTACTAGTTTAAAATAAACTGGTGGATTATTTTCTATTTACTTGCACTGCATTAGCATAACCAGCTGTCAAAATTTAACTACGGTCTGGGGATATTTCATAAAAATAGAAGAAGTTGGTACACTGAACTAACTGCAGGGAACACTTTTAGGTTAATTTGTTTTTTTTTGTTGCCCGTAAATTTTGAAGATTTTTGTACAAAAATAATACGTAAAACGAATTTACGATGGGGTTAAATTGCATTTGAGTCCGTGACAAAATTATTCAACAGCAATTTAGAGTCCCTTTATAGAAACATAGATAATCCTTGAGTGATCTAGCTCCTGCACTGCTGCCAAAAGGGCAAGGTCCTAAAATTTTTCCTCAAATGAAAAAATCTACTTTATACATATCATGGCAAAACCTCAATACTCAATAGAGAAGCCAAAGGGAGAGACAAAACAACAAACACAGAAAATAATTTGGGGGAAAGTAGCAGCCAAGTTTATTGTAAAATCAACAGCAGGTCGTCAAATTATAGACATTTTGGGATTGGTTTATCCCTTGCAATTGAATAAAGTGACATTCATCTTTGTGGCTTGGTTTACAAAAGGCCGATGTCAAAATTTTTGCAAAATTCAGTTTTTTATATATTTAACCCTGGAATCTTACTGTAGGTATTAAAAATTAGAAAATTTATAAAAATCGAATGTCCGGGTATCATTTGGATCCATATAAAGGCATCCTGTTTTTGGCTCTCCTGCACAATTGGGATTTGTGTCATCCGCTCACTGTGAATCATGTTTTTAAACTTTGAAAAATAATATATTACTTGAAATTGTTATAGTTATCAAGAAATCCAAAAAAAAATATAACTTACTGGATTTTAAAAAAATGGCTGGTCTAGCCCATATTTGATGCAAGTTTTTAATTTTTTCACAGTAAATTAGTTTTGTAGCTACTGCTGCATGATTTATATAAAATAATAATTTTAAAAATTATTTAGTAAGCATGAATAAATAACAAAAACAAAGCTTTCCCTTTTTAAGGGAAACTTAGTTCAAGCTAAGACAGGGACTGCCTTTTTCATATTCCAAACACTCTTTTCACAGAGTTTCTTGTCCTTGTTATAGATTCACTGTACAATGTTTGAGCTCGACTAACATCGCTGGGTGTAACCACAATCTCCTAAAAAAACTCAAAATAATACATAATTACTGATATTCTGACAGGAATGATATTTAAATTATATTTAAAAAAAAAACTGGCTTTATTTCTGTGGTATAAAGAACAGCTACCAGTCAAAAATTCTGCCTCTTTGGGTCAAAAATGGGTGATTGTCTCATTATTATTTCATATATGATGTAAAGGTGGACAAAATTTATTGATCACAGCTCTACCTATTTACCTATTTTTATCATTCCTAATGAGGCCAAGCACCAATACATGTAACTGACCTTCTAATCAGTCTAGGACAGCTGGGCGCAAGACTAAGTGGCCGCAGGGACAATTGGGCGTGAGAGTATTATTAGTTTAAACCCCCCCAAAAAAATCCTCCGGAATAAAAACCAAACCCAAAACAAACTAATTTAAAACAAATTTTCTTGCTGTTTTTGTCTTTTCGCCCACTTGTACTAGCGCCGACTTGTCCCATTCTGGCTTCTAATTACTTACCTAACAAGATGGAATTGGGAAAATGATTTGTTTTAAATTTTCGTCTTAGTCTATGAGGAAAATTGTATTATCACTACATTTAGAGACTTGAGGTTTGCATCAGTCACAGCTTGAGTGTTTACAGAAAAATACCCCTTTCTATTGCGAAAAACTTCTAGATGATCTCCACTTAAAACAATGTCAAAATAATTGAAAAGAAACCTATGCAATTTTTATTTTTTTTGGATGACTTGTAAAAGTAATTACGCGTAAATATTATTAACAAATAAAACTAAACTATGCAAGCCCCCTCTCCCTAGAGCCCTTGAATATCGACTCTAAAAATTGAATTTTCCTCAAAAATCAAAAATAAAACGGTTTACCGAGACTCTGCTGTTACTCAAGCCCCTTCGCCCTCCCCCCATAAGATCAATTTCTGCAAGAATTTTTATTATAAAATTCAGTACGATCCAAGGCTGTGCAAACCTAGGAGACAATCGAACTTGCTGTTTATTTCTGAATTCCCATGTAGTCCCCTACATATACAGCCTCGTTAATAATTGATTAATAGGAGAGAAACTGTTGTTTCTAAAAACAAAAATAAGATTGCTAAAAGACGAAGACAGGTCTTGGTTGGACTTTGCTGAGTTTGATTGTTTTATTTTTATCACTTTTGTTTATTTTGTAGGTATATATGATTTCAACCTTTACCGGACATTTTATTAGGATTAATTAATTATCTATCACTAACTACTTACAAATAAAGCACAAGAATTTTGAGCTTTAACAGACAGAATCTCAATTCAAGTTGTCCATCCTATTAAAATCGTCTTCCCTATTATTAAAATATCTTGATCATCTTCCAGCTATATTTCGTCGAAACTATCCATGACCGCTCACAAAAAACACCGGAATAGCAAATTTACAATATTTATTTATGGCAACAACAACAACTTTTTAAGGTTAGAACTATCTTAGCTATAGTTTAAACCCATTTCATCCGCCGAAATTGAGGGTTTAATTTAACAGTAGTTTAACAGCACTTAAACTTGGCTTAACTTGCGGCGCAAGCCAAAAATCAATCTTAAGCTACTGTTAAAATTTAAACCACTGTTAACCTTACGGTGCAATTGCCCATTAATTATTTTTTTTCTTACGACATCTATAGGCGCATTTACACAGACAAACTTTCCTTTGATGTTGAAATGCCGACAAACATTTACACGAGCCTCTTGAGCAAAATGTTCAAAAAAAAGTTCGAGCAAAATCTCGTACAAAAAGACTCACTGAAATTTTGGAGAGAATATTAAGCAAAATTTGTTTGAAGAAATGTTGGTATAGAAATTTCTTACAAATTTAAATTTTATAGTTTTATGGGAATTCACTGAACTTCACTGAAAATAGAAAGACTAAGTTTTAAAACAAGGTATTTTTAATTAAGTCCGACGGAAAAACGATTTGATGTCGAAATTCACATTTTACCTCATAAGCAACTTCGATTGACCTGATTTTTATAGGGGATATGCCAGTATACTTGTAACTTTTTTGGGGTTGTAACAAAACGAGAATAAAAAAATAATAATTGGCACTTATTTATTGCTGTTGCCTGTAAAATGTAATGATAAAAATTTACGTTTAAAAGAATATCTCTTTATTTTACTTCCTAGTTTAAAACGCAATACAATAATAATTTAGTCAAATTAAAAAACCTATATACATTTTATTAAATCTCAAATATATGAACAAAAGCACGTTCGGTCTAAATAATACCCGTTTATTTTACCTACTTTTACAACCCTTCGATCCCGACCCTTGTCCAAGAAAATATAATTTAGCAGTAATAGGCTAGATTACTGAATCGGAATGTTGCTCCTTTGCATATTGTTTGTTCAGGGTCAGTAATCGACCTTGAGTATTACAATAAATTGACAGTAAATATCGATCTTCAGCATTTTCATGAACCTTATGCTTTTTTAAGCAACCGTTGGGGCCTTAAACTAACTAGGTAAATCTGGTGTGAGGAATTAAAAAAAAAACAATCAAAGCTAAGGGTAAAGTAAAGTTACAAAAATTTGTTTAAAAAAAAATCCCCTCCCCACCACTGCCAATATTTGAAAAACTCAAATTTTTTGGAAAAGAAAAATTTTCCTTGGTTGTTTTTTGAATTAGGAAAAAACCCTTGGAAATAAAAAAATCTCACAAGAAAATCCCAAAAAAGCCCCGGGCAAAAAAATCCGGGAAAACCCTAAGAAAAAAATATTATAACTAACCCTAATCCATGTGACAAAACTGATAGCCAAGAATATTGTTTCGCTTCCCGTCGGCTTTTTTTCACAAAAATTTAAAATAAAAGTTGGCGTTCCATTTTTTTAAAGAATTGAGATCACTGATCACTTATGTGAAATTTTATTTATTCTCATCTTTAAAAATATGTTTCCAAAACAGACAGCAATAATTTGCTCAAAAATTTACCCGAACAAAATGTTCAAAGAAAAGCTCACAAAAATGTTCACGGAAAAAATTTTAGATCTTTTGCACGAGCTTTTGTTTGAGCATGTTCGTCTGTGTAATTGCGCCTTATCACTTTCCCAGGAAATGCTTCTTAGCGTAAAGTAAACCCATTCATAAACACACACTCATTGTTATCAAGAACCCGGCTGTGCAAAAACCATCAACGGCAGAAAACTATTTACGGTAACCAGATACGGCAAAAGCAAAACAAACACCGCCTTCTGTTCAATTGTAAAAGATGACGCCGGGTACATCCCCCATTATAATTGTTATTACCTTACCTAACAATGGGCCCATATAAAAAGACTAAATTACCACCTAATGTGTGTACATAAAACGAGTAGGATTACACCCTATGCTGGTAAGCGAGCGGAAGTAGTTAATGCCCCGCACGTTTTATCTCGTGTGGGGTATATCCATAACTTTAATTTTGTGTGTGTAGTGCGTTTGTTAACTCCAGTAACTCTTTTGTTTATTTTCGTAAAAGCGCATTTACACAGACAAACTTTCCTTTGATGTTGAAATGCCGACAAACATTTACACGAGCCTCTTGAGCCAAATGTTCAAAATAAAGTTCGAGCAACATCTCGTACAAAAAGACTCACGGAAATTTTGGAGAGAATGTTAAGCAAAATTTGTTTGAAGAAATGTTGGTAAAGAAATTTCTTACAAATTTATATTTTATAGTTTTATGGGAATTCATTGAACTTAACTGAAAATAGAAAGACTAAGTTTTAAAACAAGGTATTTTTAATTAAGTGCTTTCCGACAGAAAAACGATTTGATGTCGAAATTTACATTTTACCTCATAAACAACTTCGATTGACCTGATTTTTATAGGGGATATGCCAGTATACTTGTAACTTTTTTGGGTTTGTAAAAAAAACGGGAATAAAAAAATAATAATTGGCACTTTAAAAGAATATCTCTTTATTTTACTTCCTAGTTTAAATCACAATACAATAATAATTAAGTCAAATTAAAAAACCTCTATACATTTTATTAAATCTCAAATATATGAACAAAAGCACGTTCGGTCTAAATAATATTCGTTTATTACCCACTTTTACAACCCTACGATCCCGACCCTTGTCTAAAACAACAAAATGAATCTCGTGTCCGCAAATAAAAATGAAAGTAAAACTCGTGGCATATCGGACAAAGCGTTTTTGTTTCTCGCTTCATTACGACCAGGCCTCCAATGTCTAATGGAGAATCCAGACCCCTACAGACCTGTTTCATCCTTATTAGGAATCATCAGGGAGCCATAGGATTATACCTGGCAGTTGAAGCTACACAGTGACCACGCACACCTCTAGAATTTAAAACAAAAAGTTTGTAATCCTTGGGGACGTAGTAACTGTGTGCGCCACCTGTCGAATAAACCGAGAAACAAAAACATCAAAATTGAAAAGTGCAAGACACCGTAAATACGGAATCCTGTACCGTTCAGCAGGTTATAAAGTAGAAACCTGTAAAAGTATAAGGTCACTGTAACATGACTTAAAAAGAGGTAACGTTCGCAGCAGCACCGCACCCAATTGGAGCTTCATACTACGTGGCCCTAATTTTAAGGCATCAGCAAGCAATCGCTCCGGAGGAGGCTTGTTGCGCAAAACTAAAAAGCCAAAATATTTAAAAAACAACAAAATGAATCTCGTGTCCGTAAATAAAAATGAAAGTAAAACTCGTGGCATATCGGACAAAGCGTTTTTGTTTCTCACTTCATTACGACCAGGCCTCCAATGTCTAATGGAGAATCCAGACACCTACAGACCTGTTTCATCCTTATTAGGAATCATTAGGGAACGTTACCTCTTTTTAAGAGTCATGTTACAGTGACCTTATACTTTTACAGGTTTCTACTTTATAACCTGCTGAAGGTACAGGATTCTGTATTTACGGTGTTTTGCACTTTTCAATTTTGATGTTTATTCGACAGGTGGCGCACATAGTTACTACGTCCCCAAAGACTACAAACTTTTTGTTTTAAGTTCTAGAGGTGTTCATGGTCACTGTGTAGCTTCAACTGCCAGGTATAATCCTATGACTCCCTGATGATTCCTAATAAGGGTGAAACAGGTCTGTAGGTGTCTGGATTCTCCATGAGACATTGGAGGCCTGGTCGTAATGAAGTGAGAAACAAAAACGCTTTGTCCGATATGCCACGAGTTTACTTTCATTGCACAGTTTGTTTACTTTCTGTGGTAGGATACGAAAATAAGAGCAGGGTGGGCAACACACTTGCTTGCTTCATGTTTGTCTTTTGTTAGGTGCTATGTTGATAATCTTCAATGCACAGTCAAAGGCGAGGAAAATGTTTTAGCACATTTTTGGGTATTTTTTGGAAATACGTTTGAATAAATTTAAGCGAAATGAATCGTCATTTCAAACACTCCAGCAAACATATCGCAAGTACAAAAATAGCACTAATGTGGAACACGGCATTTTACAATATTTGTACAATTTGTGCTGCAGTGCGTAGCAACAATACAAAAAAAGCGTAAATATTGCACTGGCATAAAGTACTTTAATTAGAATACTAAAATATTGCTGTATTTGTAATGGCAACGCAAAGTGCAGCATCAAATGTACAAAAATAGTAAAATGCCATGTTCCAAATTTGTCCTTCTTCTGTACAGTAAATATTTTACATTTCAAGGAATCCGATGTTTGCTGGGACCGACATAAGTGGTGTAGGACCCTGTATAATAATTTACCAACTGTAAATGTTTAATATTAACTGAGGCATAGCTGATAACAAGAAAGCACCATACTTTGTGTTCCAGAGCCTTACTGATGAACTTTGAAGAGCCACTTTACGAAAGACCTAAACAAATGAGAAAAAGAGCAATTGACTGAAAAAATGAAACAATACCCCAGGCCTGACGCAAAAATGTTCATCACCACACCAAGAAAAATAGCTAAACAGCTTCTAGATAAGAAAAATGAAGTATATAGTCATCGGACTGCTCACCGGACACCGCCCAGTAAAATATCGTCTAAAGATTTTGCGAAATGGCAACTAAAACGACAGGACAACTACGATTTTATGGACTAACTTCAAGTGATCAACCGTCCCCCAAAAAAATCCCGTGATTCTTGAAAAATATCTGTATAAATAGGAGTTTCGAAGGTCTAAAGGGTCAAACGACTTCTCACGCAATCGGCAACAAAAATTTACTTATCAATTTACTAGCTCGAATATGAAAGATAATCCCCCCTGCTAATAGGGGGTTGGTAGAAAAACGCTAAAACACGTATCTGTCCATCTACGTAGTATATAATACCAATTTCTAAACCTCTGTGCTTTTTTTCTTTCACCCCAGTTAAAATTTCGAAAAACGCCAAAACACGTGTTTACTTATTTTATTAGTAGAATCTATGTACCAATTTTCAGACCTCTGTAGCTTTTTGTTTTCGAGACCCCCTTGACGGTAACATTTTCAAAAATCCATTCTTAGCGAACACCTACGTCACAAACGTAATATATCCTTAAATTTTCATAACGTAGGTCATAATTTTGCACACCATAAATTAAATTTTGCACACCTTCCTACGAGTAACAGTGGTCATTTTTCTATGGGGGGGCTAACTTGAACGTAGCCCCCCCCCCCCCCCATACAAGGATTTTCGAAAATGTTGGTATCATTCTAAAGGTCCAATTTCGCACACCTATTTTGAAATTTGGCACACCCCATGGGAACCCGCAATAGGATTCTCGAGTAACGAGGCTGGCCTCCCCCCAGATGATATTTTTTGAAAATTTTGGTATCATGCGAAAGGTCCAATTTTGCACAATTTTGCGCACCAATTTTGCTATTTTGTACACCCCATGGGAACCCGCAATAGGGTTCTCGAGTAACGAGACTGCCCCCCCCCCCCGTATGATATTTTTTGAAAATTTTGGTTTCATTCGAAAATTTTAATTTTGCACACCTATTTTGAAATTTTGCACTCCATAGGAACCCGCAATAGGGTTCTCGAGTGACACAACCCAAGCTAACTCAGCCCAACCCTATTGCGGGAGTGTAAAATTGCAAAATTGCTGTGCAAAATTGTGCGAAATTAGATCTTTCGAATGATAACATCATTTTCAAAAAATTTCATCTGGGGGGGGGGCAGCCTCGTTACTCGAGAACCCTATTTCTGGTTCCCCTGGGGTGTGCAAAATTTGAAAATAGCTGCTGCTAATAGGGCAGCCCCCCCCATACAAGGTTTTTCGAAAATGTTGGTATCATTCTAAAGGTCCAATTTTGCACACCTATTTTGAAATTTGGCACACCCCATGGGAACCCGAAATAGGATTCTCGAGTAACGAGGCTGGCCTCCCCCCAGATGATATTTTTTGAAAATTTTGGTATCATGCGAAAGGTCCAATTTTGCACAATTTTGCGCACCAATTTTGCTATTTTGTACACCCCATGGGAACCCGCAATAGGGTTCTCGAGTAACGAGACTGCCCCCCCCCCCCCCGTATGATATTTTTTGAAAATTTTGGTCTCATTCGAAAGGTCTAATTTTGCACACCTATTTTGAAATTTTGCACTCTATAGGAACTCGCAATAGGGTTCTCGAGTGACACAACCCAAGCTAACTCAGCCCAACCCTATTGCGGGTTCCCCTAGGGAGTGCAAAATTTCAAAATTGGTGTGCGAAATTAGATCTTTCGAATGATAACATCATTTTCAAAAAATTTCATCTGGGGGGGCAGCCTTGTTACTCGAGAACCCTATTTCTGGTTCCCCTGGGGTGTGCAAAATTTGAAAATAGCTGCTGCTAATAGGGCAGCCCCCCCCATACAAGGTTTTTCGAAAATGTTGGTATCATTCTAAAGGTCCAATTTTGCACACCTATTTTGAAATTTGGCACACCCCATGGGAACCCGAAATAGGATTCTCGAGTAACGAGGCTGGCCTCCCCCCAAATGATATTTTTTGAAAATTTTGGTATCCTGCGAAAGGTCCAATTTTGCGCACCAATTTTGCTATTTTGTACACCCCATGAGAACCCGCAATAGGGTTCTCGAGTAACGAGACTGCCCCCTCCCTCGTATGATATTTTTTGAAAATTTTGGTCTCATTCGAAAGGTCTAATTTTGCACACCTATTTTGAAATTTTGCACTCCATAGGAACCCGCAATAGGGTTCTCGAGTGACACAACCCAAGCTAACTCAGCCCAACCCTATTGCGGGAGTGTAAAATTTCAAAATTGCTGTGCAAAATTGTGCGAAATTAGATCTTTCGAATGATAACATCATTTTCAAAAAATTTCATCTGGGGGGGGGGGGCAGCCTCGTTACTCGAGAACCCTATTTCTGGTTCCCCTGGGGTGTGCAAAATTTGAAAATAGCTGCTGCTAATAGGGGGTTGGTAGAAAAACGCTGAAACACGTGTTTACTTATTACCCCCTTGACGGTAACATTTTCAAAAATCCTTTCTTAGCGAACACCTACGTCGCAAACGTAATATATCCTTAAATGTTCATAACGTAGGTCATAATTTTGCACACCATAAATTAAATTTTGCACACCTTCCTACGAGTAACAGTGGTCATTTTTCTATGGGGGGGCTAACTTGAACGTAGCCCCCCCCATACAAGGTTTTTCGAAAATGTTGGTATCATTCTAAAGGTCCAATTTCGCACACCTATTTTGAAATTTGGCACACCCCATGGGAACCTGCAATAGGATTCTCGAGTAACGAGGCTGGCCTCCCCCCAGATGATATTTTTTGAAAATTTTGGTATCATGCGAAAGGTCCAATTTTGCACAATTTTGCGCACCAATTTTGCTATTTTGTACACCCCATGGGAACCCGCAATAGGGTTCTCGAGTAACGAGACTGCCCCCCCCCGTATGATATTTTTTGAAAATTTTGGTTTCATTCGAAAGGTCTAATTTTGCACACCTATTTTGAAATTTTGCACTCCATAGGAACCCGCAATAGGGTTCTCGAGTGACACAACCCAAGCTAACTCAGCCCAACCCTATTGCGGGTTCCCCTAGGGAGTGCAAAATTTCAAAATTGGTGTGCAAAATTGTGCGAAATTAGATCTTTCGAATGATAACATCATTTTCAAAAAATTTCATCTGGGGGGGCAGCCTTGTTACTCGAGAACCCTATTTCTGGTTCCCCTGGGGTGTGCAAAATTTGAAAATAGCTGCTGCTAATAGGGGGTTGGTAGAAAAACGCTAAAACACGTATCTATCCATCTACGTAGTCTATAATACCAATTTTTAAACCTCTGTGACTTTTTTCTTTCACCCCAGTTAAAATTTTAAAAAACGTCAAAACACGTGTTTACTTATCACCCCCTTGACGGTAACATTTTCAAAAATCCTTTCTTAGCGAACACCTACGTCGCAAACGTAATATATCCTTAAATGTTCATAACGTAGGTCATAATTCTGCACACCATAAATTAAATTTTGCACACCTTCCTACGAGAAACAGTTGTCATTTTTCTATGGGGGGGCTAACTTGAACGTAGCCCCCCCCCCATACAAGGTTTTTCGAAAATGTTGGTATCATTCTAAAGGTCAAATTTTGCACACCTATTTTGAAATTTGGCACACCCCATGGGAACCCGAAATAGGATTCTCGAGTAACGAGGCTGGCCTCCCCCCAAATGATATTTTTTGAAAATTTTGGTATCCTGGGAAAGGTCCAATTTTGCGCACCAATTTTGCTATTTTGTACACCCCATGAGAACCCGCAATAGGGTTCTCGAGTAACGAGACTGCCCCCTCCCTCGTATGATATTTTTTGAAAATTTTGGTCTCATTCAAAAGGTCTAATTTTGCACACCTATTTTGAAATTTTGCACTCCATAGGAACTCGCAATAGGGTTCTCGAGTGACACAACCCGAGCTAACTCAGCCCAACCCTATTGCGGGTTCCCCTAGGGAGTGCAAAATTTCAAAATTGGTGTGCGAAATTAGATCTTTCGAATGTTAACATCATTTTCAAAAAATTTCATCTGGGGGGGCAGCCTTGTTACTCGAGAACCCTATTTCTGGTTCCCCTGGGGTGTGCAAAATTTGAAAATAGCTGCTGCTAATAGGGGGTTGGTAGAAAAACGCTGAAACACGTATCTATCCATCTACGTAGTCTTTAATACCAATTTTTAAACCTCTGTGACTTTTTTCTTTCACCCCAGTTAAAATTTAAAAAAACGTCAAAACACGTGTTTACTTATCACCCCCTTGACGGTAACATTTTCAAAAATCCTTTCTTAGCGAACACCTACGTCGCAAACGTAATATATCCTTAAATGTTCATAACGTAGGTCATAATTCTGCACACCATAAATTAAATTTTGCACACTTTCCTACGAGTAACAGTGGTCATTTTTCTATGGGGGGGCTAACTTGAACGTAGCCCCCCCCCATACAAGGATTTTCGAAAATGTTGGTATCATTCTAAAGGTCCAATTTTGCACACCTATTTTGAAATTTGGCACACCCCATGGGAACCCGCAATAGGATTCTCGAGTAACGAGGCTGGCCTCCCCCCAGATGATATTTTTTGAAAATTTTGGTATCATGCGAAAGGTCCAATTTTGCACAATTTTGCGCACCAATTTTGCTATTTTGTACACCCCATGGGAACCCGCAATAGGGTTCTCGAGTAACGAGACTGCCCCCCCCCCGTATGATATTTTTTGAAAATTTTGGTCTCATTCGAAAGGTCTAATTTTGCACACCTATTTTGAAATTTTGCACTCCATTGGAACCCGCAATAGGGTTCTCGAGTGACACAACCCAAGCTAACTCAGCCCAGTGCGAAATTAGATCTTTCGAATGATAACATCATTTTCAAAAAATTTCATCTGGGGGGGCAGCCTTGTTACTCGAGAACCCTATTTCTGGTTCCCCTGGGGTGTGCAAAATTTGAAAATAGCTGCTGCTAATAGGGGGTTGGTAGAAAAACGCTAAAACACGTATCTATCCATCTACGTAGTCTATAATACCAATTTTTAAACCTCTGTGACTTTTTTCTTTCACCCCAGTTAAAATTTAAAAAAACGTCAAAACACGTGTTTACATATTACCCCCTTGACGGTAACATTTTAAAAAGTCCTTTCTTAGCGAACACCTACGTCACAAACGTAATATATCCTTAAATTTTCATAACGTAGGTCATAATTTTGCACACCATAAATTAAATTTTGCACACCTTCCTACGAGTAACAGTGGTCATTTTTCTATGGGGGGGCTAACTTGAACGTAGCCCCCCCCCATACAAGGTTTTTCGAAAATGTTGGTATCATTCTAAAGGTCCAATTTTGCACACCTATTTTGAAATTTGGCACACCCCATGGGAACCCGCAATAGGATTCCTGAGTAACGAGGCTGGCCTCCCCCCAGATGATATTTTTTGAAAATTTTGGTATCATGCGAAAGGTCCAATTTAGCGCACCAATTTTGCTATTTTGTACACCCCATGGGAACCCGCAATAGGGTTCTCGAGTAACGAGACTGCCCCCCCCCCCGTATGATATTTTTTGAAAATTTTGGTTTCATTCGAAAGGTCTAATTTTGCACACCTATTTTGAAATTTTGCACTCCATAGGAACCCGCAATAGGGTTCTCGAGTGACACAACCCAAGCTAACTCAGCCCAACCCTATTGCGGGAGTGTAAAATTTCAAAATTGCTGTGCAAAATTGTGCGAAATTAGATCTTTCGAATGATAACATCATTTTCAAAAAATTTCATCTGGGGGGGGGGCAGCCTCGTTACTCGAGAACCCTATTTCTGGTTCCCCTGGGGTGTGCAAAATTTGAAAATAGCTGCTGCTAATAGGGGGTTGGTAGAAAAACGCTGAAACACGTGTTTACTTATTACCCCCTTGACGGTAACATTTTAAAAAATCCTTTCTTAGCGAACACCTACGTCGCAAACGTAATATATCCTTAAATGTTCATAACGTAGGTCATAATTCTGCACACCATAAATTAAATTTTGCACACCTTCCTACTAGTAACAGTGGTCATTTTTCTATGGGGGGGCTAACTTGAACGTAGCCCCCCCCCCCCATACAAGGTTTTTCGAAAATGTTGGTATCATTCTAAAGGTCCAATTTTGCACACCTATTTTGAAATTTGGCACACCCCATGGGAACCCGCAATAGGATTCTCGAGTAACGAGGCTGGCCTCCCCCCAGATGATATTTTTTGAAAATTTTGGTATCATGCGAAAGGTCCAATTTTGCACAATTTTGCGCACCATCTTTGCTATTTTGTACACCCCATGGAAACCCGCAATAGGGTTCTCGAGTAACGAGACTGCCCCCCCCCCGTATGATATTTTTTGAAAATTTTGGTCTCATTCGAAAGGTCTAATTTTGCACACCTATTTTGAAATTTTGCACTCCATAGGAACCCGCAATAGGGTTCTCGAGTGACACAACCCAAGCTAACTCAGCCCAACCCTATTGCGGGAGTGTAAAATTTCAAAATTGCTGTGCAAAATTGTGCGAAATTAGATCTTTCGAATGATAACATCATTTTCAAAAAATTTCATCTGGGGGGGGGGCAGCCTCGTTACTCGAGAACCCTATTTCTGGTTCCCCTGGGGTGTGCAAAATTTGAAAATAGCTGCTGCTAATAGGGGGTTGGTAGAAAAACGCTGAAACACGTGTTTACTTATTACCCCCTTGACGGTAACATTTTAAAAAATCCTTTCTTAGCGAACACCTACGTCGCAAACGTAATATATCCTTAAATGTTCATAACGTAGGTCATAATTCTGCACACCATAAATTAAATTTTGCACACCTTCCTACTAGTAACAGTGGTCATTTTTCTATGGGGGGGCTAACTTGAACGTAGCCCCCCCCCCATACAAGGTTTTTCGAAAATGTTGGTATCATTCTAAAGGTCCAATTTTGCACACCTATTTTGAAATTTGGCACACCCCATGGGAACCCGCAATAGGATTCTCGAGTAACGAGGCTGGCCTCCCCCCAGATGATATTTTTTGAAAATTTTGGTATCATGCGAAAGGTCCAATTTTGCACAATTTTGCGCACCATCTTTGCTATTTTGTACACCCCATGGAAACCCGCAATAGGGTTCTCGAGTAACGAGACTGCCCCCCCCCCGTATGATATTTTTTGAAAATTTTGGTCTCATTCGAAAGGTCTAATTTTGCACACCTATTTTGAAATTTTGCACTCCATAGGAACCCGCAATAGGGTTCTCGAGTGACACAACCCAAGCTAACTCAACCCAACCCTATTGCGGGTTCCCCTGGGGAGAGCAAAATTTCAAAAATGGTGTGCAACATTGTGCGAAATTAGATCTTTCGAATGATAACATCATTTTCAAAAAATTTCATCTGGGGGGAGCAGCCTTGTTACTCGAGTACTCTATTTCTGGTTCCCCTGGGGTGTGCAAAATTTGAAAATAGCTGTGCGAAATTTTGAACATTTCGAATGATACCAAAATTTTCAAAATACCTAATATGGAGGGGGGGCTAACTCGTAGGAAAGTGTGCAAAATTTAATTTATGGTGTTCATCATTGTGACCTAAAAATTTTTTACAAACCGTATCTGGTGGGGCAAAATTGACCGTGGTAAAATTTGAATCCCGATATCTGCACAAAGCAATAATCCGATTTCTTTAAATTTTGTCAGATTTGCCAGTAATGTTTGCACTTTAAAATTTGCTACTACTTTCTGATAAGCTTTCCTTTAAATTGTTGAGTTGGTTTTTAACCTGTTCCTCTTGACCGTTAACATAAATGCTTTTTACAAGAAATTTCTTAATATAAAGTAACACCAAATGATCCGAAAATCAGATAATACTTTCGGTACCTGAAAAATAATTATTCTGTCACCCATTTTTACGCATTATGTCAATTATTTTAATCTTAAGTAGGATTAGTGTCGGGCATAAGTGCCGTTAAGACAAACGATTCGTTTAGTATGTAATTATTTTGATCGCTCAACCATTTAGGAGCAAATAATTTTTTAAAATAATTTTGACATTAAATTTTATCTATGTTGGGAATTTGGAACCTTTGGTTGCACTAAAACAAAATTATGATTGTTTTCCACAAAACAAAAAAAAAATATAAACTACAAGTAAGCAATCCCACTATGCCGAAACTGTATTGTCTTCCGAAAATCCACAAGCCTGGAAAATCGGTTAGACCTATAGTTTCTGCTGTAGGATCACCTACTTACAACATTTCGAAATGGCTAGCAAACGAGTTTGAAAATTTACCGATAAAGGAAAAAGGTTTTTCTGTTCAAAATTCCCTTAAATTTATCAACAAAGTTAAAGATATTTCACTCCAAGAAGGTGAAATTTTAATCTCGTTTGATGTTAGTTCGTTGTTCCCTAGTGTGCCGATCCCCAATACCTTACAATACCTGGAGGAACTACTAAGAAAAAACAATCTAGAAGACAAACAGACTTTAGAATACCTATCTTTAACAAAACTCTGCATGAATCAAAATTACTTTCAATATAAAAATAACTACTACCAGCAATTAGAAGGAACCACAATGGGTAATAGTTTATCACCTTTTATCGCAAACCTATTTATGAGCAAATTTGAATCAGATATAAGTAAAGAATTTGAGTATTTCCCCAGAGTATGGTTCAGGTATGTAGACTATGTGTTTGCAGTATTCAACACTAAAGTAACTAGTGTTGAAAATTTTATGGAAAAAATAAATAATAAATTTCCCACTATTAAATTTACTTATGAAACAGAGAACAACGGTACACTGCCATTTCTAGACACTTTAGTTATAAGAAATAAAAATAAATTTGACTTTGACCTATACAGAAAAGGCACGGCCACCAACAGGTATATTCCAAATGACTCTTTTCATTGCTTACAACATAAGCTTGCAAGTTTGCACTTTTTAACATATAGATTAGTAAATTTCCCCTTAAACAAAGAAAGATTTGAAGCAGAAAAGAATAGGATTAGGAATATAGCTGGCGAAAACGGTTACGACGAAGGCTTAATAAATAAGCTGATAAATAGACATTCTTTTCAAAAGACCTTTCGTAATTCTACCTTTTTCAGACAAAAAGATACCTGCGACTCAAAATTTGTATCAATTCCTTATAATCCTAATTATACGAAAGGATTACACAAAGTATTTAATAACACCGGTCGTAAATTAGTATATCAATCCGGTAACACAATAAGAAGCTTACTAGGAAATCCCAAGGATAAAACTACAGTTCTAGAAAAAAGTGGAATTTACGAAATTAGTTGCATGGATTGTAACAAAAAATATGTTGGCCAAACGAGACGCTCTATTCAAACACGTTTTAAAGAACACTTAGCACACTTAAAATACGGAAGAACAGAAAAGTCAAGTGTGGCCGAGCATGCTTTTGAAAACAATCATAGATTTACATTAGATAACCTAAAACTTCTAAAAAGTGTACCAAACAAAAGACTTTTGAATTTGAAAGTATGGAAATCATTAAATCCAGAAATAGTTTAAATAAAGATAGAGGACCCATCCCATTTAGTACACTTTATTCTTTGGTTGAGGGGAGATAGGATTAAAAATCGTGATCAATCACAAATTATTAGTCTTATCTCCGCCCACTAAAGGATTGTATATAAGATAGAGCGTAGATTAATTTAGTTCATTGTTTATCGTCTCCTGATGATGCTAACGTTGTTAGCGAAACGCGCGTCGAGTGCAAAAAAGTGTAGTTTTGGTTTTGTGGAAAACAATCATAATTTTGTTTTGTTTTGGATTAAATTTTATATTAAGCAGGCATTAAAAACTAAAATTTTAATTTAGGCAGTGTATATATTATATTTATTTGGGCATGTTTTCTTACAAAATTTTCTCATGAAGGTGGGAAGCAGGAAATTAAGTACAGATGTGCAAATTACAGAAAATGTATCTAAAACATATATAGAAGAGTTTGTAAGCATACCCTCAGAAAACCAACCCAAGTGAAATGTCTACTTAGCTTTTTATGTTAGTGGTAAGTGATGTTTCTATTAGCCCCAAGTGATGAATTCAATAAAACGACCTACTTAGACCCAAGTTTGTTGACCCTTAGTCATTAATATGCGACAGGACACTTAACTTTACCTTCACTTAGGGTTAGCGAATTTTTCTACTAGTTTGTTAACCCTTAGTGATTTATCTACTTACCAATATGCGACAACTCACTTAACTTTCCATTACTTACGGATACTGAATTTTTATACTAGGAACAAGTGAAGGCACCAAATATTGACAAATCATGCAGCAAAATATATTAATCCTAATAATAATGTATGCCTTTAATGATTTGTCATAAGCAGATCATGATGCAGATAAGTTAAAAAAAAGCTCGAAAAAAAATCGATGACCGGAAACGAACCCGATAACCCTTGGTTTAGAGATACTTGTCCATATATATCCACCAAAAGCTAAAATTCTTTGAATAAGCTCTAATCATGATTAACACTTTGCAGTCGACCAAAAGAATCGGCCAAAACGCTTATATTCCGCGGTTTCAACCAATTTCTTCATAAACGCATTGTACAGTGGATACATTGACGGTATAAACCACGATGGCACGTCGCCACTTATTTTATATTTATTGTTTTTAATTTTTTGTCGATGGGTGTATTGTGATGGGAAGGATGGTTTCTAGAGCTCAAAAATATAATTGTTAATTTAATTAAAGCCATATATTACGAGTTAATCTGTTTTAGCGCTACTATAGATTTACTAACGATTAGTAGATTTATAACC
Organism: Oxystoma pomonae; assembly: GCA_963921995.1. Lineage (NCBI taxonomy): Eukaryota > Metazoa > Arthropoda > Insecta > Coleoptera > Brentidae > Oxystoma > Oxystoma pomonae. Next base: position 13,111,466 of record OY998169.1, read on the forward strand.
TTAAGTAGGTGAGAAAACTTATGGTTTACTTGTTAAGCATTTATTGACATTTTACCAAGTGGTACAATATTAAAATTAAAACTACAATAAATACAGTTAACCCAAAAGAGTATTCTCTCGCTTTGGTGTGCTAAACTGTACCTATATTTATTATATTTTTTAATTGAACTAGATTAACATTTTATTGTTAATTTATTTAATAATAAAAGTTTATAATAGAAATTCATTTGACAACTGCCTAATTTTTACAGATTAATAAAAATAAAATAAAATAAAATGGGAAGCTTAATTACTTATTAACTGCAACAATTCTTCTAATTGGTTGATTGATTAATTTAGTAATATAATAACCCGGTAAAAAGCAGGAAAAGTTAATTATTTTTGAAATCAATTAATTTGTGTATTTTATCTCTTGTGAGATTTGTGTGTATGAGGTTTTTTTAACCGTTGCTTAAAGAATTAGAGTGTGGTACTGGTTTTCAGGATTAAACAGATTTTTTCGTAGATGTTGGTGACTACATATAGAGAGCTTCTTTGTCCTATTGTTTTATACATTTTTGGTTTTTGTGTAGATGTTTGTTTTTGTCTTGTAAAATATTAATGTTCTATATCATTGATGCAAATTTTGTTTTTATAGACTCGAATTGATTAGGTTTTAAAAAAAAAACTGCCTCACATCCAACATTCCAGATCCTTCAAATAAAAGGTTTGAATGGGTAAAGCCTTTTTTTTAAATAATTTTGAATAGCCATTTTTCGTTTAAATTAATTGTTTCAAGGTAGTTATTGGTTATACCACCCCATGCTGCTAATTCGTAGTTTAAGTGGGATTGTACTAAGGCATAATACAATGTTTTAAGTTCTTGGTCATTAAAGATTTATCTGTACACTCGAAAACTGGGTAAAAGAGACCTGAGTTTTTTTGCAACATAATTCGCATGATGTTCCTATTTTAGGTGACTGTCCATAATAACTCCGAGATATTTATACTTATAACATGTATTTATCTAAATGGTTTGTGATCCAATATTTAAATTTAAATTTTCGTATGCAGATAAACCATTTTGATAGCAACTAAAAGGCATATATACCGTCTTTTTAAAGTCTAAACTAAATTATTTGATAATGTTGAGAAAATCTTTTTGAACTTTGGTTTTCAGGTCAGACCATGTTTCAGCAGTATATAGACATACGGTGTCGTCACAGAAACTTGCTATACCAGCCTCACTTTTAATTTTAAATAAGTCGTTTACCTATATAAGAAATAAAATTTGTCCAAGGACTGTCCCTTGTGGGACACCGCAGTCTACCACCAAAGAACTACTTAAAGTAGCGTTTATGTTAACGTATTGTTTTCTTTCGGATAAGTAAATTTTAAACAATTTTAATGCTTTACCATTGAAACAACATTTTATATTTTTTTAATCAGTAATTTGTGTGATATTGTGTCAAACGCTTTGGCAAGGTCGACAAAGATGCAAATAGAAGGTATGCTTTTGTCCAATGAATTGTATACTTTTGAAATCAAGTCTGCCACCACCACAGACACACCATTAGACTCTGAATGCTATGCTAATACCCTGGCTCCTACAATAACAATGTATCTCGCAAAACGTATCGCCGGAATTAGGCGTTCTCTTTCTCTTTATATAAATTAAAAAAAATATTTTTAGTCATCCTAACTCGCACTTTATAGAATATCTTTGCCTCAAAGAGCAGGAGAAAAAAGGATACAATGTGTCTGAGCCAGTATTCCATGTGAAAATGATTACATATATGTAGTATATAAGCTCGTGTTCCCCAAATTATGAAAGCATAGTGGGATGAAGCCTTGTTGCCAACTTGAGGTTACTTTCTTGTTGGTTCTGAAATTTCATGAAAATCTTGGTGCTTTTTTACCAGTATAAGCAGCTATATTCAAAAATATCATGAAAACAATGTTTATTTATTTAAAAACTATATTTACAAAACAAAAGATAAAAATAAACACATAAAAATATAAAAAGCCCATATTTTTTCCAATACTCCCAACGATCCCTAAACAAGAACTGGCAAGTCACAGTACCTTGCCGTCTTCTGCGCACTACCTGGTGGTTTGCATTCATTATATATGTTTTGCAGCGTTGCATACCGAACGTATTCAAATATTTCTGATTTCGAAACCTTTTATGTGGTTTTTGTGTTTTTTATAAACTTGCGAAGTTAAAAACTATAGGATGGTGCGGGAGTGCATCGTGTGTAAACGATTGGAACACCCAAATCAAGGGATTTCCTTTCAAAGGTAAATGTCAAAATCAACTGTAGTTTTGTTGTGATAATTACCGGTCAGTGTCGTCCTTTACCTATTTTCAATTATTGGTATTACTGTTCTTGGTAATTATGCAGTATACGATTTTCTACCATTTTTGATTTTTTATGAAAAATTGTTTATAGAGGACCCTAGGACCCCAAATCCGCCGGCGCCGGTTTTTGTTGGGTTGGGTTAGGTTGAGTTGGGCTGTGTTGGATTGGGTTATTTTAGTGAAAAAAAAATAAAAAAAATAAAAAAAACAACCGGCGCCGGCGGATTTGGGGTCTAAAGAATTTTTCATAAAAAGTCAAAAATGACAGAAAACCGTATTCTGCATAATTACGCTGTTTTTTTTAATATGCTTTGTTGTTAGGACCAGCACCCTCTGTGCAGGTGTGCTCAAGGCTATAATTTCTTTACAAAGGCAAAAATAATATATCAAAATATTATTATGTTTTATTGTCTGTTTATTCTGGTATTTTGGTATTTTAGTCCTAAATTTAGAAAAGCAGGTACCTGTCCACAGATCTAAGTGTTTCAAGTTCTGTGTACCTCACCTATGTAAAATAACAATGGGTAAAACGAAATTATTAAGTATAGTAAAATATTTTGATTCTCAAAGCTTTAATTGAATATTAGTTTTTTTAAAAAAAGTAGGTATTTTATTATATTTTTACTTTTATCTTAACATATTTTATATGACATATTTTAAACTTATAATTATGCAAGTGATTTAGTATATTTCATCAGGGGTTTAATTTAAACATCAGATTTTGCCTTTTTCCTTCAGTTGATAGAAAAGACTATTAATCAACTGTTGCTCTCAACCTTGTATTAAAGTTATCTTTAACAACCTAACACAATTAAATTGGTGGCGGGTTTCTCAAAGGGTGTCAAGAAAGGGGGTGGATTTTTATAACTTCATCCAAAAGACGTGTGTGAAGTAAGTGTCAGTAAATTACAAAAGCATGGTTTCCGATGCAAAAAAAAACTCGTTTTTTTTTTAAATCACTCGCTGCGCTCGTTAATTTAAATCAACGCTTTTTTTTATTTTATTTTTTTTTATAACACATTTTTTTACATATTTATTAATTTTTCGCCGCTACTGGTAGAGTATGTAGAACAAATCGATGTATCTAGGACATACGGCTACAAACATATACATGTTTTATCGCAGTGTTGCCGAGCAACGTTCTGAAAATCATTCTGTCCTTTTTTGGCACACAGGCTAGCTTGGAGGCAATACAAATAAGAATTTATGAATGGGATTCAGGGTCTATGGTTTTTAGATCTGTGGCCACCACATAATCCGTCGACGTTGCTTTTTTAAAGCCGTATTAGCGTTTTGACAAAATGTTGTTTTCCTCTAGGTGAAACCAAATACGCTTTTTTAAAATTTTTTCAAATATTTTTGACAAGTTACTGATTAGAAATATTGGTCTATAGTTTAAAACCTCAGTTTTTTCCCCGGATTTATAGAGAGGTTTTACAACAGCCTCCTTAAAGTAGGTTGGGTATGACCCATCTGTAATAGATTTATTTATTATAAAAGTAAGCGGATCTTTAATATATTCAGCTACTTCTTGTAGTATTCCAGCAGTAATGCCATCAGGTCCAGGTGGTAAGTAGACACATGTCTCCTATTTAAATGAAGTTTCCACTTGGAGCTAATGAATTCTTACTTAGGATTAGTGAATATTTTTCTCAGTCTCAGTGTAGCACTTAACGGTATTTAAAACTTGGAAGATAGTTTTAACCAGCGGCGTTTTGAAAAGAAGTACTGAAAACCTTGCGTTGTTCAATCAAGGAAAATACAGAAGGGACAGTGGAGGAAGTGTTTTACTCATCAAGTCAGAAAATTAAAAGTCGATTTTCCTAATGAATTAGAAAAGGAGATCAAAGTTTTCAAGGGAAAAGATAGAAACTAGTTAAGAGTTAACAAAGTTGAGTTAGACATTATTGCAAATAAAAAACTTTGATCACCCTTCCTAATTGGTTTAGAAAATCGACTTTTAATTTTCTAACTTGATAAGCACATTGTCTATTTTTGAACAACCCAAGGCGCTCTTGTTAAAACTATCTCCTAAATTTTAAACAGAATGAAGTAGCATGTTTACAGACTCGCCTAACTTTATTTTATCTAGATCTTCTGTAATTAGCACATCTGTACCTGATGGTTTTTGATCATCAACTGTCAAACGAATAACTCCAGTAACACTTCGTGACATAATTTCAGTTTTCTGATTTTTAGTTATAGTATGGAGGTAGTTAATGTCTTTTCTTCTATCACGTCTTGTGTTTGAGGTACACACCGATAGAATTTTGTAAACTAGCTATTGCTCGCGCATTCTTTCGTGTGTTTCAAATTATTGCTTTCCTTCTCTGCCTTACGCCTTTTCCCCTTTACCCTCACTTTCTGCTCTTCAAATCCTTCCATTCAGTCGAATACCGACTTTGTTCGATATTTTTTCCCGGTTTTACTTTAAATAGTCATAACTTTTATTTCCGTTTAGTAGTTTTTGCGTGATACTGAACAAACAGACAGACAGACAAATAGAGTGACATAAAATTTAGAGGTTTATAGATGTATCCATGTAATGGTCATTGAGAAAATAGGTTCATTATATGTGGTTATTTTATTTTTTGGTCGATATTCGCCAAGTAGAATGGTGAGTGATTTGTTAAAAGCATATAAAAAGGTTCTCTTCTTTTTCCTTCACATCTTGGAGCTTTGAGTAACGAACAAGAAGAATAGTTTCACCAAATATTCAATGGTAGACTCAATAATTAAAAGAAAATTAAAGGTCGATTTTCTAAACCAATTCGGAAGGGTGATCAAAGTTTTTAAAGGGAAAAGATGGAAATTACCGGATGAAACAAAAAAACCGGAATGACTTTAAATAGATATATCTTTGTTAGTTCCTTACCGATTTCAACGTGTGATAGCTCAGTTAAAAGCGCCTAAAATATCCCTTCGACAAATTTAAAAAAATTGGCGGCCATCTTCAAATCAAAGATTGTGGACATTGTCAAAGTAAAACATATCTTTCAACTCGTTTCTTTTTAAAGAATCCACTTAAATAAAATTAAAATATTAACACCATTCAAAAGCCTAGTCTCCAGCAAGACGATCGACATATCGCTTATTGGATGGTTGTCTTTTACATGAATCTGTGTCATTTCAGCTCTTAATGCCTAGCACTGTACCATTACCTTATTTGAGGAAAAGCTGGCTATTCATTGATTTTGTTATTTATTCACCCTCGCTAAATCCTTTTTTAAAGTTATTTTATTTAATTTTAAATTTTATAAAATTGACTTTCTCAATCACCTTTGTAACACCAAATTTTGTTAGGGTTTGTAAATAAATCATGTTCATAGGTATCCTACGCACCCCCTTTTAAGCAAACTGTATCCGCCCCTATACAGATGCATGGGTTCTAATTACGCAATCACCTACTAGACTAAAATTACAATGTTTTGCAAGATGGGTGGTGTTCCAGTTACGAGCAATTTCATGGCCTGGGGTACTTATTTTTGTTGATATAATCTCCGACATAGCCCTTATTAGGCGATAGCTTGTGAAGAAAGAAAAATTATTTGATGATGATCTGTTACAGGAAATTCATATCGATTGCGAGGATGATAATAAAGTTGATAAGTGAACCAGAATTACAAGGCAAGTTAGCCGGTAGATGGTGTAAAGAGATGGCTTTTTTAAATCATAACTGCTGCGTACCTGCAATTTTTATTTTACCCTTAGGATGCCTGGCGTATCTTAATGGGCTGTTAAGAAATATCGGAACTCTTATAGTATAAATTAGATAGTTTTTGGTCGGGCCAATTTACAGCCCGATAACTTCGCCGACAACGCTGACTTTAACAATATAATGGCAAAATATTTTAGCATAATTTAAGGGGTAACGTCTTTGCTTAACCAATGTTTTTCACATTTTTATTGCATGATTTTGCTCACATTTTAAAGCTTTCTTTCCAAACTTTCGACTTCTAGAATAAAACACAAAAAATTACTTATACGAATTTTGCAGCGAATTCTTTTAATAATTATTTTATTGACTCTGTTTCCATGTTCACATAAAAAAGTTATAATTCTGTAAAAGATTATTCTCCCATAAACTCTGACAATACATTTTCCGTACATAGTATGTCTTTATTTCTTTTTACTGAAAACGAGGTTTTGACACTTATAAATGATGTCTCAAAAAATCATCTGCAGGATTTGATGGCATACCTTGTTCACTTTTAAAAAAAGTTACGGAATACATTCTTACACCAATTACCTATTTAATAAAGTTATCCTTTACTTTTGGTTGTTTTCCCGAGTCTCTTAAAAACACCATTATTATCCCACTGCACAAGAAAGAGAATATTCACGATATAAAAAATTACAGAGGCAAAGCCCTATAATCAGTTTTTTCTAAGATTTTCGAAAGAGCATTCTACATTAGATTACTTTATTTTTAGAAAAAAACAATTTTTTCAACACTCTGCAGTTCGGATATACATAGAAACTCTTTTAAATATAGAGTGCAAAAGAGAAACTGCTTGCTTATTTTACGACCTTCATCGTGCATTTGATGTTGTTGATATCGATTTGCTTTTACAAAAATATTATTCATTTGGGGTCCGTGGATTACCTCACACCTGACTTAAGTCATTTCCGACAGATCGAGAACAGGTAAAGCTTTAAAAGATGGTTCAATCATATACAAATCTGAATCCAGATTCATTAGTACTGGCGTACCGCAGGGAAGCTTGTTGGGCCTTTTACTTTTTATAGGGTTTATTCAAAATATTTATTTTGAGTTTGTCGAATATTTTCTTGCATTGTTTGCAGACGATGCAGTAGCATCTACGTCCAGTGACGTCTTTGAGGACCTAAGCAAAAACTCGCAAGAATTAGTTACTAAAATGCTAACTTTATGTAGCCAAAATAATTTGATACTAAATAATAACAAAACGGAGTTACTAGTTTTTTCAACAAGGGACCTTAAGAAAAGTCTTTTAGTGCGAATTAACAACAAATCAATTAACCAAAAAGATGTTGCGAAATACCTTGGGGTATATATAGATTCTAAGCTCTCGTGGACCTTCCAAATAGATCACATTCTAAAACAGTTGGCGGTGTATTGTTTCGTCATTTGGAAATTACGCACCGAAGTTAGTTTACCTTTGTTGAAAACGTATTTTTTCGCTTATGTCCACTCCTGTCTAAATTATGCTAATACTTGTTGGGGAAATGCACCACGTGCCCAGGAGGTATTTTTATTGCAAAAACGCATTATACGAACAATGATGTTTAAACCAAAGAGTTTCTCTTGTCGTACGCTGTTTTCAAAACTAAATATTTTCACCTTTCCCAGCCTCTTTATCTTTAACAATAACGCTCAAAACAAGATATAACTTAAGAAATCACAATAACATTCGGATACCTCGGCACAGGACGGCTTTAGTAGCTAAGAGCCCTCTAGTGTTAGCAGTAAAATTATACAACCACTTACTAGACAAAATAAAAGAGGTACAAAGTTTAAATAAATTTAAATCAACAATAAAAAATAGCTTACTCAGCCATGCTTTTTATGATATAAATTAATTTTTTGACTGTGATAATTTTTAATTTTGTTATTTGTTTTTTAACAAAAAACCTCTTTTAAAAATCAATTTAAAATTTTTTTTTGTCATTGTTTTTGTTTATGTAATTATTTTTTATTTTTAGATATTATTATTTAGGTATTTGTAAACTGACAGTTTCTACACTGTATTTTTGCGGTCTATAGAAAATAAAGAATGTATTGTATTGTAACACTCACTTTTTACAAGTTTTTACTGTTTTTTAAGCGTTCAAAAAAAGTACTGCCAAAAAACATTTTTTTAAAGTTAAAATGAAAAATAATTAAGGTTGCTAAAGAGAGACAGCAGGCCATAAAAAAGTATTTTAGAGAAAGAGGGAAGTAATTTGAGGCAATTGTTTAATAAAAATTTCTGTTTTGTCATATGTCTGTCATCATTAGTGGTGTCGTGCATATGATTTTTATTTTTACATTTTTATCCAAAAAAAGACTAAAACTTGTAATTGCTGAAAGAGTAGAAAGTAAAGTGTTTAAGACATAAGGTGATATTAATTTCTTTCAATCAAAGTTCTTTACGGTCTTTAAATTTACCACAAAACGGGTCCCTATAAATGTGTATTTTAGGAACGCCCGTGGTTTATAAAACCAGGAATTTATCAGACCGTTTTTAATAAAAATTTTTATCGTAAGAACGATTCCTTATAAAAACTGCAATTTGTTAAACCAAACTCGTAATTTGTAAAAGCCATTTTTACTAAAACCCGGAATTTGTCAAACCATTATTTTTCAAAACTGGAATTCGTAAAACCCGTTTTTTATCAGAAAATTTTTGCCAAATTGATTGCGCATTCGGCATTCCGATGCATTTGTCGCTGTTACGCGCGCATACTGTACAGGTAGCGTTCAGCAGTTTGTGTATAGATGTCACTTCCATTCCAGGGTGCCGATTCTGAGTTTCGTAGGATGGGATCGTTCGCCTGAGAGAAGAGAAGTAGTTTCAACCAATAAACGCGCTTAAAAGCAGTGACGAGACGATCGAAGAATCATCAAACTATTACGGGCACGCGCAGAGATGCCTCGAACAATGATTTTTGACGTGACCGATCGATATTTTACTTGCTAATGCGCTTGCTACGGCAAACTTGACCGTCATTTAGAGTAGGACGTCGTAGGACTTGTAGTTAAAAAATTGAATTTAATTAATAAGCAAAACATTATTTAGTCAATTTGAATTATACAGGCATACAGGGTGTTTTAAAATTCAGTGCAAAGATTTTAGGCACGAATTTTTCAGGTCCAAATAAGAACATTTTTCTTCCATGTTTGTTAGTGATTTACGGAGCGATGACTTTTCACAATTTTTTTAGTTTTTTCTTTATAGCCCTTGCAATTTTTGAGATATTTGCACCAAATTTGAAACATAGGCTATTGTTTAGGGATTACGTAATCCAAACATATTGACTCATCGTGAGAATCTATAGGTAGATATTTTTTTTTACTATTATTGAGAAATTAAATCATCAAAATCATAGAAGTTAAAAAACCTCCAGATCAGTTACTTCAACCGAAAAGAAACTAAAAAACAAAAGATCAAAAGATCTTGGGTGGAAATAACGAAAATTCAAACTTGGATGAGCATCCCACAAGGAACACACAAAAGGTCAAAGCGAAAAGAGAAATGATTAAACGATATTTCGCCCTGGGTAACCAGCGTGGGCTCATCAGTAGTTTCACTGGTCACCCTCCACTATACATCATTAAACACCATCATACACTTTGATTTCCAACCTTGAATAAGTAAGTACCAGTGCGGAACGATGCCTATTTGTGAGTGTTTCAAGGTTGGAAATCAAAGTGTATGATGGTGTTTAATGATGTATAGTGGAGGGTGACCAGTGAAACTACTGATGAGCCCACGCTGGTTACCCAGGGCGAAACATCGTTTAATCATTTCTCTTTTCGATTTGACCTCTTGTGTGTTCCTTGTGGGATGCTCATCCAAATTTGAATTTTCGTTATTTCCACCCAAGATCTTTTGATCTTTTGTTTCATCAAAATCATATCAGGAATCGCCAAACATGCATGGTCATAACAACACCGAATTCCTATGTCTGTAGTAAAGAAAATATCTGGTTATGGTTATCTTAACTTATCTTATAAATTTAAGTATTGAAAAAAGTATTTTTCCAAGTAGCTTAAAGATAGCAGCTGTTACACCAGTTTATAAAAATAAAGGTAGTCCAAAACACGTGACAAATTATCGGCCTATATCGGTGCTGTCTCTTTTTTCAACAATTTTCGAAAAAATAGTTGCAGAGAGATTGTATGATTTTCTTGAATGCTTTAATGTCTTGATACCAAATAAGCATGGGTTTAGGAAAGGAAAATCTGCGGAGACAGCAACTTGCGATTTTTTAAACTTAATATATAATGAACAAGATAAGGGTAGACATGTAGTGAGCATATTTTTTGATCTAAGTAGGACCTTTGACATTATAAACACAGATTTTTTGCTCAATAAGCTGTATAACTTAGGTATTAGAGGTAAGATACTAGAATTTATTAAAAGATCGTTCGTTGGCTGTCAAACATGAAAACTATTATTTTTCTCAACAATACAAAAGTAAGACAGGTGTTCCTCAAGGGTCCGTTCTAGGTCCACTACTGTTTCTTTTGTATATAGACGAACTTGTTCGTCATAACTCGCTGGCTCACTGCATCATTTTTACTGATGATACAACCTTAGTTATAACGGCTTCCTCAGAAGAGGAACTTGAAACACTTATAAATAGAGTGGTTTCAGAATTTAGAGAGGGGTGTTTTAAAAACATGTTAATTTTAAATGTAGAGCAAACAGAAATCATTTACTTCTCCAAAAGGCGAGAATGTCCACCTCACACTCTCCCAAGCGGTTTGAAATTTACAAAATATGTTAAATTTCTAGGTACAGTTTCTGATGCAAATCTTTGTTGGGCGAACCATACAGATCACGTTTGTAAAAAACTTCTTAGTGCAAGCTATGCTATAAGACAACTTAAACTAGTTCTAAAAACCGAACATTTATGGATTGTTTATTACTCGCTAGGTTATCCACGTTTAAGTTACAACATTTTAGCTTGGGGAAATTCTCCCACAATACAAAGAGTATTCGTACTTCAAAAAAGAATGCTGATAACCATTTACAATATTAACCCTAGGAAATCTTGCAAGGACTTTTTTATCAGGTACAAAATTTTAACTCTACATAGTACATACATTTATAAAGCACTTAAATATGCAAAATTAAATATTGACAACTTCCATACAGCATCGGAAAATCATTCATATAATACAAGAAATGTTCAACTAATGCGTATCCTCAAACATCAGATGTTCCTTTTTAAAAAAAATCCTCAATATGTTGCTATAAACTTCTATAACAAGCTCCCTGAAGAGTTAAAAAGTATCCAAAATAATCAACTATTTTTTAGAAACTTTAAAGACTATTTAATTAAGAAAGCGTTCTATTCATACCAAGAATTTCTTCAATAGGTTGTTTAGAGTTAAGTTACTCTTATGTTTACACCACTGATACTATAGTACCTATAGAAATTACCTAGTCTTACTTATTTGAATGTGTTTTTTAACTAAATTTTAATCCAATTTTAAAATGTTTGTTCTGTTTTATACATTTTGTCTTACCTGTACTACTTATAAATTGTTTTTGTATTTAATAGTTATTCATTACTTTTTAAGAAAAACTTATATGCCACATATTCAGTTATTTAATATTAGATACTTACTTGATTTAATTTGACTTTGCACAATACAGTGCAAAAATTAATATTTTTAAACTTAGCTTAAAGATATGTTTTACTGTAGCTCTAAAAATTTGTAAATATATTTGACGTTCACATCTATATAATTATAGCAAAGGTATTGCACAAGAAGTCACATTGGAAGAAACGAAGAATCCTTGAAGCTACCTTTATTGGGCATAATCAGGGTATTTTCAGTAAACCAAGTGTTGAAATTCCAAATATTTGGAAGCCCCCTCCTTCGGCGCAGCTAACTTCTTAAACTTCTTGGTTAAGTGATTTCCCATAGTATATAAGTACGTAGCTTTAGGAATTGATTGTAGTTTGCACCTAAAGACAATCAGAGATTGTACTGATCGAAACGTCGTGTATAAATAAAATATAGACAATAGGAGTCCGAATCACAGAGTTAATTTTAAACACATCATTGTTTCAAACTTTCAACCAAATATATGAATACATATAAATACAAAACTCAATTCTTGTAAGTTGAAGAGAAAACCTGATGAAAACTAAAAAAATTATCAAAAATCTGTTATGTTGAATACTAAAAACCAAATTATTTTTGACCGGTACGAAACTAGTTCCTATAAGTTGAAACTTTATAAATGAAAATTTATGAGAGATGGCTTGAGATGGCGCTTGGGAGTGTGATCCATTATTACGAGTTCTGGTTTTTTTTTGACGGCCAGCATATTTCTGGACCGTCATTTGAAGTTTCATTAAATAAATCCCATATGGGCGTGTACAGGGTGTTTCAAATTCAATGCTCACCATGAGGATCTTCTAAACATAGGAGTTACGAAAAGTTTTAAATTAGTGCAAAGTTGCGCAATTTGATGCTCAAACTAAAAAAAAAAGTTTACAAATTCCGGATAGTTCCGGAGATAGGCGAAAAAAAACCGAAATCTTCATTTTTAGTTTTTATTTTTCTGCGCCCTTATTCTTAAAGCTGTCAAAAAACGCTTTTTTATTCATAACCTATTCTTCTGTGTGTTTTTAAATTTTTTATCTTTTGGCGGTGGGGGGGGGGGTTAATAAAAATCATATTCATTCTCAGACATAGTCGTAGATTGCCCAAATCGTATGAAAAATTCCAGTCCTCATTATATTAAAAGTTTTTTTTTTTAAACTGGCAACCAACCAACCAATTTTTCTTGAGAAAGGTCGAAAACACCCCCAAAAAAAGTTGGAAAATTCGATATTTTCCAAACGAGTGGCGTGGAAAGAAAAGGATTAAAGTCTGTGTATTTTTGCCAACCATAATGGGGCTAGTCGTGCACCAAAAAAAAATCGGGGGGGGGGATGAGCGTAATTTTTTTAATACAAACGGTTGAGATAATCGAAAGTCATAGCATAATACGACTGTTGCCAAAGTAACAAAAAAAAGGTATTGCACAAGGAGTCACATTGGAAGAAACGAAGAATCCTTGAAGCTACCTTTATTGAGCATAATCAGGGTATTTTCAGTAAACCAAGTGTTGAAATTCCAAATATTTGGAAGCCCCCTCCTTCGGCGGAGCTAACTTCTTAAACTTCTTGGTTAAGTGATTTCCCATAGTATATAAGTACGTAGCTTTAGGAATTGATTGTAGTTTGCACCTAAAGACAATCAGAGATTGTACTGATCGAAATAATCGTCGTGTATAAATAAAATATAGACAATAGGGATCCGAATCACAGAGTTAATTTTAAACACATCATTGTTTCAAACTTTCAACCAAATATATGAATACATATAAATACAAAACTCAATTCTTGTAAGTTGAAGAGAAAACCTGATGAAAACTAAAAAAATTATCAAAAATCTGTTATGTTGAATACTAAAAACCAAATTAGTTTTTACCGGTACGAAACTAGTTCCTATAAGTGATAATAAATGAAAATTTATGAGAGATGGCTTAAGATGGCGCTTGGGAGTGTGATCCATTATTACGAGTTCTGGTTTTTTTTGACAGCCAGCACATTTATGGACCGTCATTTGAAGTTTCATTAAATAAATTCCATATGGGCGTGTACAAGGTGTTTCAAATTCAATGCTCACCATGAGGATCTTCTAAACATAGGAGTTACGAAAAGTTTTAAATTAGGGCAAAGTTGCGCAATTTGATGCTGATTTGAAACTAAAAAAAAAAAGTTTACAAATTCCGGATAGTTTCGGAGATAGGCGGAAAAAACCGAAATCTTCATTTTTAGTTTTTATTTTTCTGCGCCCTTATTCTTAAAGCTGTCAAAAAACGCTTTTTTATAACCCGTGAAATATAGGTTATTTCGAAAAAATGACAGGCCAGTGTTTTGAAAGTTAGACTTTTGAATAATAATAATTTTTATAATATCTTCATAACCTATTCTTCTGTGTGTTTTTAAATTTTTTATCTTTTGCCGGTGGGGGGGGGTTAATAAAAATCATATTCATTCTCAGACATAGTCGTAGATTGCCCAAATCGTATTAAAAATTCCAGTCTTCATTATATTAAAAATTTATTTTATAAAGTTTATTAGGGGGGGGGGTAGTAATTTTTTTATGTTTTTTTTTTAACTGGCGACCAACCAACAAATTTTTCTTGAGAAAGGTCGAAAACACCCCCAAAAAAAGTTGGAAAATTCGATATTTTCCAAACGAGTGGCGTGGAAAGAAAATATTTTCGAAACCAAAACAAATCCAGATTGGAGACCCAAATTCGGGCAATCTAGGTTATTAGTCAATTAAAAGAAAAGACCCTCTCCTGCCAGTTTTTCAGAGAAGGTACGTAAGGGATTCAGGAACTTATTTGAAGGTCTTAGTGGTCTCCGATACCGACCAAGCGCCTATGGGATAATTTTAAATTACCAGAGATTATTTTTCCCCCAGAAAAATGAAATTTGCAGATGGCTTATGAGAAACCAAATCGAAAGTGTTATAATACTCGGATTTTTTTAAATATTTTGGCTGCCAGTTTAAAAAACAAACAAAAAAAAAATTAAACCCCCCCTTTTAAACTTTATAAAGAAAAAAAATTAATATAATGAACACTGGAATTCTCAATACGATTTGGGCAATCTACAACTATTTCTGATAATGAATATGAATTTTATTAACCCCCTTCCCACTGAAAGTTTTCCAGAAAAGGTCCACAAAAGATTAAAAAAAATTAAAAACACCCAGAAAAGTAGGTTATGAAGAGTCCGTGATATTATAAATGTTATTGTTTTTCAAAAGTCTAACTTTCATAAAACTGGCCCCCTCCGATTTTTGACATTTAGAGGACTAAAAAAATATATATTAAAAAAATAATATATTGGAAAAATGTTGGAATTTTTTTTTTATTTCTGTTATTTTTTGAAATAAGTAAAATTTAACGGATTATGATAAAAAAATTATCTCGGGTAGATAAATAGTAAAAGAAAAAAAAATAATAATAAATGTATTTTTTTTCCATAGAAAAGAATTTCATCATTTTTGTTGTGAATGTAACAGTTTAAGAATAAAAAAAACGCTGTTTTGGTCCCCCTCAATTTTTTCCAGCCGAAACTATATAAGAGTTAAAAAAAAAAGTTAAATATAAGCAATGTTCAATTTTTTAAGGATAATTTAAATCAAAAAAAGTAATTAATTTTTGCTGAATTTTTGGGTTATAAAAAAATTGTATTTTTTTTTGGGTGTTTAAAGTGAAATTCCGAGTTTAAAGTCGGAATTCTGAGTTGTAAGTAGGAATTCCGAGTTCTAAGTCGAAATTTCTAGTTTAAAGTCGGAATTCTGAGTTCTAAGTCAGAATTCTAAGTTATAAGTCGGAATTCCGAATTCTAAGTCGGAATTCCGAGTTATAAGTCGGAATTCCGAGTTTGAAGTCGGAATTCCGAGTTTGAAGTCGGAATTCCGAGTTTAAAGTCGGAATTCCGAGTTCTAAGTCGGAGTTCTGAGTTTAAAGTCGGAATTCCGAGTTCAAACTCGGAATTAAGGTAAAAATTGCTTTGTGGCCCTTCTACGCTTTCGTACTAAAAAACTAATACTACTATAACGGGGCGAGCAACTCAGTTGCTTGCTTGATTGTTTTTTTAGGTACTTTATTTATAAGCTTCAATGTACAGTCGAAGGTAAAGAAAATGTTTTAGCACATTTTTGGTAATTTTTTTGGGAAAACTCTTGAACAAATTTAAGCGAAGTGAATCGTCATTTCAAACATCGTCCAGTATTAGGAATTACTTACTTCATTTTTATACATAAGTTGTGAAACACCTTGTATACACCGAGCGTGCATGGGTGTAATTTTAAAGACTTGGCGCCGCCCAATTTGGACTTATTTCTCATATCTGCATTATAAAATCCGTTCTGGTTCCTTACATATGTGGGGCCTGCGATATTTTCACATGTCAAGATAATAGCCCCAAAAAATGGCGAGCCTGACCGAGAGACCTGACCCTTAGCTTAACCTTACAATTATATAACGCATGACCATGCAGTTGACAGGTAAATTTAGGTAACGTCCTGGGTAAGATTAAAAACACACAGGTTTGATTGCCGCTCGCGGGTTTTTTTATGCCGGTGCATTGGACTATTAGCTGCTATATAATATAGGATTTAGGTCAGGGGGTCAGTTTTACCGGTTTTAGATTTCGATCTAGCGTGACGTCACACTACAACTTCACACTGTTTACAAGTGCTTTGGTTCAACTTTAATATTTCATTTTACTTTAACCAATAATAGTGTTTAGTTATGGACTAAATAAATGTAAAATATATGCGAAAATAATATTACTAAACAATAAAAGCCGATTTAATAAGGTGCGCCCAATGTAAACATCCCAAGCAACCAAATCAGTCGCGACGTAGTGGCCGTCTCCACGACCTATCCCTAATAGAGTTGTGGCGTCATAGTACGGCGACGATTTTACTACTACTATACTTCGAGGTATTCACCGTTCTTGGGAATGCATTGGGACGGTTATACAACTACATCGCGACGGTAATGACTCTTGATACAGGAGTTATGTCATCGCGGGTAGTAAACGGGCACATTATTCCGATGTCCTGTTTACCACACAAAGTAGCATTTCTGACTTTATAGGGTTTTTATAGATGTTTTCTTTCTCACATAATTAATTAAAAACTATATCAGCACACACACCATAAAATATGTAAAGACATGACAGAAAACCTAATAATTACCATTTTATTAACCACTTTTCTGAAGTCACAACATCTTTAATTTATAATCGCATAGCACTTTATTGATTAAAGATGCTGATTTTTTGATAACAAAACGCGCACGCCCCAGTTTTGACCCAGTTTTTTTTTTAAATTTATATAGCGATGAGAAATCTTCATAGACACCAGCCTCTGGTGGTCTGCCGAATGTCCCCGATTCATCCTCTCTTGAAGTGCCTACGGACTATACCCCTTCGCTGGAGATTTGGTCGTAATAGCGGAACCATTCTCAGGAATACAACGTCACTATTTCGCCGTTCACTGTTTTGATCTCTTAGGTGCGTTCGCCTTCGTGTTTAATTTTTAGAATCGTTCTTATCATATCATGTCGCTGGTTTCATTTAGCAACGTGTTGTATCATTTCTTTGAAAAGGTTCCCTATGGTTATATTCTCTATTTTGGACAGTAAATGAACGTATGATCTGCGTCATCTGTTCTTTGACAGTACCGATATATGTCGTCCATTTTTCCTATTCGCTTTGTGTATATTCTAAAAGATCCTTGTCTCGTTAGAGCTTGTGTCATATAGCAATCCATTTTCTTGTGTTTGCAGTGTATTCATGTTTTAGTGTCGGGAATAACTTTTTTCGTCCATTGTCCTTTTTCGGTATTTCGGTCCCATCTTGCTTGCCAGGAGTGTTTTCTCTTTTGCAGCTTCTTTGTTTTCTGCACTGTGTCCATTATGTACAATGTCTTCGACAATTAGGTCTATGGGTCCTATCTTTAGTGAGGCTTTCCGTTGCAATCTTACCAGCATGTTGTTGTACTTCTGTGTGCGCAGTACTGGACTCCATATCATATCACTGCACCAGATGTCATGCAATTGCATGGAGTACACTGTATAGTAATTTGCTCGTACTGGACCCATTTATGTTGGGCATAAGTCTTTGTAGTTCAGATAGTCTTTTAGTTGCCTTTTTAGTGGTTTCTTCAGTTTTGACCCAGTTTTATCTAAAATGTTGATTGAAAAACGAATTATTTGAGACAAGAATTTCCAAATTAAATGTTTTTCCAGTACTAGTATGTTTTATTAACAATATATTAATATTTTTACTTTTATTGGTACATAAAACTACTAATCGGTGATTTAATGAGGTATTTTTAAAACCAAAACCAAAACCGCCCGCAAAGGACTTCCAATTTTGATCCATAAAGAACTGCTTTTTTTCAGTTAGTTTTTGGATATCCAATGGATAACGATGTTTCTTGGTCCATCGAACCAAAAATAAAATTTATCCGGCGGACGTCCATTTTGTGCCCTGCAAAAAAGCAACCTTATACATTGACTAAACTGTTTTGAATTCATTACCAAAAATAACATTTCTCCCATATCTAGCCGAATCATTTGTATATTATAGATAAGTATTTTTCATTATTTTAGACTAATTGCTAGGAACTCCATCCTCGGGGATCGACAATGAGACTTATGATGTTGGAGTGGTTTTTACAAGACTGTCCACTCGATAGCCATTGGAACTAATATATCCAGTATACTAAGAAAATTAGATCAACGGATATACATTGTAATTATTAATTTTTTTCCAACAGTGAACCATAGATATACTTTTTGAAGAGCCAATTTATAACTTTTGGATATATTCATAACTTTGTAGTTTTGTATTGAGTAGGGGCTACTGAATTGCAACCAAATTACTATCAGTTAAGTTGTTACCTCGTAAAAGTATTATTAACGAAAATAAATGTGACAACTATGAAGTAAGCCTCGGACTGCAAAGTTTTTTCGTCTTCCTAATAATGGTATATAGTTATATAGCGGAATATATTACTTTTGCGTATAGCTTTATATTTTGACGACACTGTGGTAATTTTTTAACTATAATAGTGAACACACTAAGTGACCATAATGACATTTTTCCTGTAAATAGTTTTTTGTAGAAAATATTACTAGGCTTTTTTGGTGACAATAATTATTGCTTGGGATAACCCTTTAATGCGCTGTTGTTGATAAAAGCACCCTTCGATGTTATAAAATATTTCCGTCAGAGATATTTTATGAAATCAAGTAAGCGGCATTGTAGTGTGACGTCATGCTAAATCAAAATCTAAAACGGTAAAATTGACTCCCGTGTCAGACTTGTACCAACGTCTTATACAGGAGAAGTTTTTTAAAGGGCCATATCGAGATATTCTAAAATGGAACTTTGCATTGTTTTATAAAGTGGAGGGGCACTTGTTTTAAGCTGTTCCGAAGAAACATTTTAGGTAATGGAGATATTTGAAAGAAAGTCACTTCTTACACTATGCCGAAATCGGTTATGCTTTTAGTCCAAATTATTTGATCTGATCATATTTGCATTCTTTTCTGTTGACTCTGTTTGTTGTTTAAATAACAAGGTAGGGGATGAGTTTGCCTGAACATGTATGACAAAGTTGTTAACATTTAGCTGACCACTGCCTCCTTCAATTCAAAGCCCGCACCTAAAAGCTGGCAACATTGCAAGCGAAAAACTAATCTATCCTGCAATATTTGTTAGTAAAAACTTCTTTAATGTTTTTTTAAAAATAAAAAGACTGAAAGAAATTGAGAAAAACAAGTCTGAAAAATTACAAGTTATTATTTATAAAGTAAATTGATAACATAAGACATTTAGAAAATAAATTGTACCTCAAATTTGTTAAAAAGTATCTTATCTAGGAAAATTTAAAACGATCTGATAGCATAAAAGTAATTTCGCCGTCATAGTTGCTTTTACACTTTGTGTATCAGTATTTTCAAGCCATTTTTGTCAAAATAAATCAGATTATTGATAATTTATAAGATGTGACAATCAAAGCAAATCTGAAAACGTCAGATCAAGGAACTGACATCAGGCTGACAGTAGTGTGACAGGACTGCGCGACTGCATTATTCAAATGACACAGCCATCAGCCTTTGACAATATTGTCATAAAAAATAGGAAAAAAACTTTTTTTTTCAACTAACCAATATTTGCCTATTTTTATACCTAGAGGTCATTAATTGGAAGGACAACAAAAAGTTCTTTAAAAAACTAAATGAACACTTTAAAGGGCTAGCCGCTAGTTTCTTAACATTAAAAGCACAAGATATCAGTTCTATAATTAAGAAAATCTAAAATTTGCAAATTTTCTGATGTAGGTCACTGACAAAATGCTTGAAAGAGGTTATAACCTTGAACTGTCAATACCCTAGCATAAAATTTTGGTTATAATGACAATCAATGAACCATTTTAAATTTCTATGTGTAAAATTAAAGTAGGGATGGGCAAAAATAATTTTCTGCCGATGCTCAACTGTTTTTAGCTTATGACGTCAATTGATAGTGGCTAATTGTAAAAAATACTGTACAATATACAAAAAATTATTTTTTTTCCAATATTTATATTGTGGGACAGGGGTTTTGTCTGTAAATATTACTACATAAAAAAAAAATAAATAATAAAAATAAAAAAAAATAAAATAAAAAAACGTAAAAACGAGATTTAAAAAAAATTGAAAAAAAAACTTTAAAAGTGTCAAAACAAGTCATAGCCAACTAAACATAAGGCAGAAAAATAAAGTATAGACCGAAAAATAATCATTCTCCGGTCTCTTCTTCTTTTTCCGGTCTATGTTTTATTTTCCGATCCCATCTTTTTACTCATATTTGTAAAGTTACCGTACAAAAAATTGTACGAAAAGTGTGTACTTTTCGGTGTGTTGAAAAAATAGGTATTTACGTCACTAGACCGGAAAATTGGTCTTAAAAAGACACTTTCCGGTCACGTATCGTACGTACTTTTTTTTTTAAACGATCAGAAAAAACATTTTAGTATCTATCACTTTCGTCGACGCTTAGCCATGTTGCGTAATTTATGAACATTCCCCTGATATTTTCTGCTTCTTGTTGGCTAAATAGACATTGCCGCTGAGGCCGGTAGTTTTTAAGATGAAAACTAAGAAAAACAAGTAAAGTTTTGTGGTTAGAAATGATTTTTGTATTTTTAACTTGTGCGAAATTGTATAAAACATTACAAAAATTATAGTGTAGTGCCTATTAGCTTCACACAGCTAAATCAGTGATGACCGATGACTAGTTATGAGCAACCATGGTCAACTTATCAAGCAAAATAATTATAAAAGAGCTCATAAAAGGCAGATTTCTAGGTTTGTTCTTTATCTACCTATATTTATAGTATACTCTTACTTTAAAAATTAAAAATGTGTGGTCGATTTTTCGGTGTATGTGATTCTTGAAGCAGCTTTTATTATTTCCTTCGGATTCAACTCATTTTCTGGATCTGAGTCCATTTTTGTCAACAAAACTTTTAAAACAAATTTAAAACAGCTTTTTTAAAACAAAAAAACAAGCTAAAAGCTGTCAACAAGAACTCATAGCCAACTTGGCCAAAAATGGGACCGGAAAAGGATCAAGGAATCGGAAAATTGAACAAAAAGGTCCTTTCTGGAGTGTGGAAATATTTCGAAAGAACATGTCTTGTAATGTAAAACTTTCCGTATGAAAAATCGTACGGAAAGTGGCTATTTTCCGGTCGTTTGAAAAAAATATTTATTTACCTAACAAGTACGGAAAGTGGTACATTTCCGCATGCGGCGGCAGTTGCATGAACGACGCGGAGCGAAGTTCGGGCAAGACGTCAAGAGTGGAAAAGGCATTTTCCGCAAGAGTTAGGTGCAATGTTTTTCCCATCTTATTTATCAAAAAAAATGTTTTTAATACCAAAAGATTTTATAATAATGCTACAAAATGACTAAACGTTTCCGGTAGATAGAACAGTTACATGAATCATTTAATTAGTCCTAAATATAATCATTTTTAACAATACAAAAATCGTGCGGAAAAGTAGTTTTTCAGCACTAGTGCGGAAAAGTTACTTTCCGCACAATTTTGTTTTCCGCCGGATTTTTTTAGTTCTGTGCCTGCATAGTAAATCCATTTTGAAAAGTAACTTTTCCGCACTCTCGTAAGAAATATATATTTTCCAGTTTAATACGGACTTTTCTAAAGTACTCTTTTCTTACAGGTCAAAAATGACATAGAACTATTAGTCGAAAAATACTTTGGGCATATTTACCAAAACTACGATGGCTCCAGAAAGTGCCTGATTCGTCAAGCTAGAAATCTTCTGGTCTGCGAATTTCGCGGTTGCCTTAAAAGATTTAAAGAAGAATTCTGTATTCCTGGGTCAAAGCTTCTCATGCATATTAAGGTAAGTGACTTTATTTATTTACTATGCACAGTGGCGTAGTCAGGGGGTGGTGCGTTTTGGGATTAAACCGCCACCCCAGAAGGTCGAACCCAACCTACAATAAATTAATCATACAAGGGCGTCGTGTTGGGGGCGCTAGGGGGAGCTATAGTCCCCCCTCACTTTTTGGGCTCTTTATTCTGGTTTGTGACATGTAATTTAGTGTTATATGACGTCATTAATTATTATTGCACTATTTTTGGTGTAACTTTAAGCAGTTTTTATCAACAGCGTTAAGAACGTGTAAGAAATGGCATTCTTGGTATAATTTTCTTAAAATTTTCGTCTGCGGCGCATTTATGATAAGATTTTCGAAACAAATCTATACACAACACCGCGCGCTACTCACCCTTTCTTGGCATTTATTATGGTTATTATGGGGGTAATTACAGTGCTGAAAAATGTTTGCGTATTTCGCAAGAAAACGTATTGCCCAAAAACCACATGAGTTTGTTTTTATGTTTGGCAAAAATATTTCGACTACGAAGAATGATGGCTATCTAAAAAGATGTGAAAATAAAGAAATTTGCTATTCCAGGCGAAAATTTTGTTTTTCTCAAAAATTCATGTTGCAATAGGGTTTTATCACGGTTTTTGAACAATCAATGACTAATCTGAAAACTTATGCAAATTAAAAAAAATATATACAGGGTGGATTCTTTAAATGTAACGGTGCTTCTAGCGGCTTTAGAGAAGAGGATTTAAAAAAAGCTAGAAGCAAATCTATAATGACGAACTTTGAACCTAGAATAAAAAAAATTGGGAGCCCAGAGCGTACCAACTACTTTTTTTTCAATTAGAAGATAGCACTTTTGTCACCTTTGTGGAGTGCTTGTTAAAAGATAAATTTAACGCTTTAGTTTTTTTTTGAGATGTCTCAAACAATGTATCAAAAATTTAAAAACACTTACGGTGGGATTTACTAAAAGGGTTTAGTCTATTTTAAAACGGTCCTAAGTTTAGGTGAAATTTTTGGTTTTAAGCATTTTAAACCAGCCCTTCTTGACTTTTGGACATAGTTTGATTTATAAGAAGAATTTTAATAAATTTATTTATTGAATAATCATCTCTTCATCACATAATCTTTCGTTGGATTTAATAAGAAAGTTTCAATTTAAAAGAAAAGAAAATTAAAAAATTTAAACCCACGCGGGATTTAAATAGTAAACACTCTGTAGAACAAATTAAAATTGGTGCTATATGTCACTCTAATTAAAACTTACCCTTATTCGTTAATTTTTCCAATTAATACTTGATGTCACACAACGATTTAGATGGGTAATAATAAAATAAGGAATAGATTAATTTTATATTTATTTAAAAGGTGTTTTTATTTATGAAATGTATTAAAAAACTTAAATGCAAGTTTTTTTTACATTTCTGTCACTGCTTGCACCTTGGCTTGCACCAACCTCTACTGATGAAAGCTACAGCTTTAAAATGAGTGGGCTTTGAGTAAGGAAAGTTTTTTTGACTGAGCTTTTAGATAACCTCAATGTTTTACTCTCAATTTGTAAATAAATTAATATAGTTGTTTTGCGTTTCTTGTTTCGTATAATTTTCGTGCATAATCAGTGACCTTCACTTATGTTTGTTTTACCTCGTAGTGCCCTCATAAATATATTTTTTGTACTGAAAACGGGTTCAAAATATGGCGTTTTTCTGAACAAAATAGGAGGTGTTTTATTGGTTAATGAACAACTTGGGGTATTAAATAAGGTAAATTAATCCTCGTAAAAACGGTTACTTAGGGAAGTTATAAACGAAATTATTACCAAATGCTACAAAACAATCTTTTTACGGGGCTATAAATATAAACCACTCCCCTGAGGTGGTCTAAAAAATCATCAAGTTCATAACCTCAAACACAAATAATGAAGTTATTATGTGCCAAATTTTTGGCGTATTCGCCATTTGCCATTTTGAAACCTGTTAAAAAAATTAGTTTTAGGGCATCTTGTTCTACAATATGGGGTATTTTGAAAAAAAAAGCAGTTTTTCAGTGGTATTTTGCAATAACAATACAAAATAATCAATAGCTTTGTGTCTTTTCTGTATGGGTAAGTGTTTTTGAAAACTTTTAAAATTTAGTACCCCCCACAGTTGTAAATATTTAGACCTGTGGGGGGGTACTATTTTAGATCTTAGTAAATCGCACTGCTATTTTTTGTCAATTGTTTTAGCTTCAAAATAAAATACATATTTCTCTGTTTATTAAGCGGTATAAAGAAAATACCAATATTCGCCGCTCATTTGGGGGCCCCCAAGACCCACGGCCTACCAACATTTTTTTCATGAGGTGGTACCACTTGTGGAACCTTTTTTGTCGTTAAGGACGATTGTGTGAAAAAGAAAATCGAGGTGTGCTTTAAATCTATTTCGTTTTTATCTAATATCTAGTAAATTTAAAAAAAGTTAATTAGGCTCTGCCCCCAAATGAGGCGTCAATATTATCCTTGTTTGGTAGTTTTTTTATTCATCTTAGTAAATAAAGAAATATATGTAGCTTATTTTGGATCTAAAACAATTGCCAAGAAATAGGTTTTAAAAATTTTTTAACACATGGGAAGACAGAGGTCAAAAAAATGGAATGGAAAAAAGGAGGAGTGGAACTGTGGATCAGGCATGAAAACCCACAAATAACAAAATGGTTAGGATACGCTAGCTGCGTACGAATGCTGCAAGGGTAGTCGTAGAGATAGGTGAGACGTAGTCGCTGTTGTTGTACGACGTATCCGTTCTGAGCATGCACACTCTCTATTTGTGCAACTTTAAGTATCTTTTATCTTAGTAGGTGGTATAAGTTAATAAAATATTGTAATGTCAAACAATTCCGTGGATTTCTTGTATTCTATTTATTTTATTTTTATTTTGTTCTGTCGCAACTCAACTCAGTATTGATATATATTGATATAGAATTTAAACTAATGTTGTTTTGAACCATAGAATAATATTTTTTTTCATACCTTCATCAAAAACATGATTTTAGTAACTGGCTTTTTTGGTTACCGATGCAAAAAAAAATTTTTTTTGATTACGGGTGCAAAAAAAGATTTCTGTCCGTGTTTTACCCAAAATTAAAGAAAAATAGCGGAAAATAGTAACATTGAAAAAATTTTCTGCCAGTTTTACCCAAGAATTTACGCAAAAGTCATTTAAAAACATCGTCAAAATATCAAACTGTCAAAGATTAAAATGTCGCAACAATGAATGTCACCGAGTAAAATAGCACATCGTTATGGAAACGATTGTTATTTCATTTAGCAGCCGCCTTGATTTATAGTGTAAAGATGGTGTGTTGCGAGAAGAGCTCTTCGTTCGAGATTCTTAATAGTAGTTTTTACAACTAGTGGCTAAAATAATGCATTTTTACAAGCGTTGCGTTGGTTTAAATAACGAGGGCAGCGAGGTATTTAAAAACGCAAGTAAAAAAAAGCACAGTTTAGCCACGAGTTGTGAACACTATTTTTTTAACACGTATATCAAAAAATCCAAGAGAAACAGGAAAATACTTTTAAAAATCTCGAATGAAGAGCACTTCTCGCAAAACACATGGTGTGTTTACACTGTAAACCAAGGCGGCTGATAAATGAAATAACAATGGTTGCCATAGCGATGTGTCTTTTTACTCGGTGACGTTCATTGCAGCGACATTTTAATCTTTCACAGTTTGATATTTTGACGATGTTTTTTAAAAGATTTTTTCGTAAATACTTGGTGAAAACTGGCGGAAATGGCTTAATTTTTAGGCAAGAATAATTAGATTTTTTCACTATTACTATTTTCGGCTATTTTTCTTTAACTTTGGGTGAAAAACGGCTTTAGTTATCTGCAGACAGTTACTAAAATCATGTTTTTGATGAAGGTATAAAAAAAAGTATTTTTCTGTTTTACTTGGATTTCTTCTACTTGGGTAAACTGTGCGTTTTTTACACGAGTTTTTAAATACTTCGCTGCGCTCGTTATTTAAAGCAACGCTTGTAAAAAAAGCACTATTTTAGCCACTAGTTGTTATATAAGTCACTTCATTACAACTTGCGTTAATAAAAATTGTTCAGAACTTACCCTGTGTTCGTTAAAACACTAAATTTTAGTTTCAGTCCGTTAATGTTACTTTACGGAGCGGGGTACTAAAACATAAGAAAAAAATACACTTTTTTATAGCAGTCAAAGTGGGCAATCAAAACAAACGTTACACTAAATTATTTCTTTTTTACGTAAAAAGAGCGAAAATTACACTGATTTTTTGGAGTCTTTTAATCAGAATTATAAAAAAAATTGGAGAACTACCCTAATGTAAATTATCGTTGTGATTCGTCTTCTATTAATTGGCCTTAAAGCCCACCCTTCGCATCGATTTATTGGTCAATATTTCCTGAAAGAAATGGTTAATTTAACATTTGACCTAAAGCTAGACACTTACAGTGGGATTTACTAAAAGGGTTTAGTCTATTTTAGAACGATCCTAAGTTTAAGTGAAATTTTTGGTTTTAAGCATTTTAAACCAACTCTCCTTGAGTTTTGGACACAGTTTGTATTATAAGAAGAATTTTAATAAATTTGTTTATTGAATAATCATGTTAACACAATCTTTTATTGGATTTAAGAAGAAAGTTTCAAGTTAGAAGAAAAGAAAATTTAAAAATTGAAACCCACGCGGGGTTTAAACAGTAAACACTCTGTAGAACAAATCAAAATTGAGGTTATATGTTACTCTAATTAAAACTTACCCTTGATAATTGATTTTTCCAATTAATACTTGATGTCACACAACGATTTAGATGAGTCATAATAAAATAAGGACATTTCGATAGCGACAGAAATGTCAGTTTAAAAATATTAGCGCTGCGTTCAATCACAAACAGCGAGTTCGGATCTTTTACCTCTGCTTACACCTTGGCTTGCACCAACCTCTACTGATGAAAGCTACAGCTTTAAAATGAGTGGGCTTTGAGCAAGAAAAGTTATTTTGTCTGAGCTTTTAGATAACCTCAATGTTTTACTTTTAGTTTGTAAATGAATTAATATAGTTGTTTTGGGTTTTTTTGGTTAGTATATTTTTCGTGCATAAGCAGTGACCTTCACTTATGTTTGTTTTTCTTCGTAGTGCCCTCATAAATATATTTTTTTGTGCTGAAAACGGGTTGAAAATATGGCGTTTTCATGGACAAAATTGGAGGTGGTTAATTGATTAATAAACAACAAACAACAACTTTTTGTAAAAACGGTTACTTAGGGATATTTTAAACGAACGAATCACCAACTTTATAACCTCAAATACAGTTGATGAAGCTATTATGTGTCAAATTTCTGGCGTATTCGCCATATGCCATTTGAAGCCTGTCAAAAAAAAAATTAGTTTTAGGGCATTTTCTCCTAAAATATGGTATATTTTTAGAAAAAAAGCAGTTTTTCTGTGGTATTTTGCAATAGCAATACAAAATAATCAATAACTTTGTATCTTTTCTGTATGGGTAAGTGTTTTTTGAAAATGGGTTTTAAAATTTAGTACCCGCCACAGCTATAAATATGTAGACCTGTGGCGGAACTATTTTAGATCTTAGTAAATCTCACTATTAAAGTACATATTTCAACGCATCGGTATCGGTATTCCTAAGGCTGAAGACACAAATAAAAATACAAGCTACTAGATACTAGTAAGAGACTTTGAAAGCCGTTAAATCAATGCTGTAAGTTAAAATTATATTACTGAATAAAGGCTACTAGTGACAGATACAAAATACCAATGTTTTGGTATTTTGTATCTTGTAATTTGTATCTCATTAACGAAAATGGTGCAAAAAAGTAAGGTTAGAAATTACCGTAATTTGTATTTAGTCACCTGTATTTTTAATTGTGCCTTCAGCTGAACGTTTTTGAAACAAGGCAAAAAATGTTTGATCTGTTCATTAGCGTTTCAATTAGCAGTTCTGTCTTCGCAACCTTATTTTGGCTTTATTTCGAACGCGTTAGGTATACCGATACCGATGCGTAGAAATATTTACTTTAGGTGTGCATTTACTTTGTCTATTATTACAAATAGTAAACCTAGATTGCGAAAAATCAACTACATCTGGTGATTCCATCAAAATTAAAACTTAATTATTTGAAAATTATATAACCGTACAAAAAAAAATAAGTTTTTTTTTATACCTTCATCAAAAACATGATTCTATTAACTGTCTGCAGAAAACTAAAGCATTGCTATTTTGGCTACCGATGCAAAAAAACTTTTTTTTGATCACGGGTGGAAAAAAAGATTTCTGTCCGTTTTTTACTCAAAATTAAAGAAAAATAGCGAAAAATAGTAATATTGAAAAAATCTAATTATTGTTGCCTAAAAATTAAGCCATTTCCGCCAGTTTTCACCAAGTATTTACGAAAAATCATTTAAAAACATCGTCAAAATATCAAATTGTCAAATATTAAAATGTCGCAACAATGAACGTCACCGAGTAAAAAGACACATCGCTATGGAAACGATTGTTATTTCATTTACCAGCCGCCTTGATTTATGGTGTAAAGATGGTGTGTTGCGAGCAGTTCTCTTCGTTCGAGATTTTTTAAAATATTTTCCTGTTTTTCTTGGATTTTTTGACGAAGGGATTAAAAAAATAGTGTTAAAAACTCGCGGGTAAATGGTGGTTGTTTTACTCGCGTTTCTAAATACCTTGCTGCGCTCGTTAGTTAAACCAACGCTTGTAAAAAAAGCACTATTTTAGCCACTAGTTGTGATAACTACTATTTTTTATTAATTCTTGCAAAAGTGCAAATAACGAGCATAAAACACATTTTAATGTTGCCCAATTAACCAGATCGAGAAACTTTAATCTAACTTAAAGTAGTCGAAGTGGATATTTTATTAAATTATGGAGTATTTTGCGGCTTGCTTAAGCAATAAATATTGAGATTTCAGTAGCGCTGCTTTGAGAAATGGGTACTAATAAGCTTATATTGACAGTGGGAACTGTGTTAATTAATGTGTAGCATTACAGCAAAGCGGCTTTCCTCATGCTTGCCTCCCACAATAAAATATAGATTTTAATATATTTTTTTTTTGTCTTTTTATATTCAAGCCAGTTTTGTGACTACATATATATTACTTGGAGCAGATTAACAGTATTGGTTTCTTTAAGTCGCCTTTAGCCCACTGTTTTCTTTATTTGGTGCTAATAAAAATTTTAACCTAGAACCAACGAACAATACTAATTTTACGATCATCTCAACACGATTTTAATGGCTCCTTTATGGTCCTAGGATAATAATAAAGCTTAGACGGAAACCACAAGATGGCGTGACAAGCGATGAAACTTTATTTTAAAACCGAACTAATTGACGCAAAAATGTGAGTTATTTTTTTATATTTTTAAGACAATAAATATTTATTAAATGTAAATAAATCCAATATAATTTTATTACCTTATCATGGAAAGGCCCTTAGTAACCTTATTTGTTTTAACGTTTTAGATAGAACGTCATTGAAACTTTAAGTTATGAAAGTTGTTGACTTAAGAATGTTCGCGTTTGATATTTTTATTATTTTCTGATATTTATGATGACATTTTCATTGGTCGCGTTTAATGACCATCATAACGTGCTTGTTATGTAAACTACTACTACGGCGATTGTAGATCCAAAAATTCTGCAAGTATAGAAAAATAATGTTTTAAAAAAATTACTTTAGCGTATCCGCGGTGATAGTGACATATAACATTTAAACACAACACATTTATGATTGAACCAAGACAGAAGGTGCTTCTCTCTCTCTAAATAATGTTAGTGTATAGAGTAACGATATTTCCATCTTTTTTAATAAACTTTAATCTAATAGAGTTCTCACTGTTAGAGATACATAGTACGCCATCTATTAGTGCAATGGTAAAGCTTTCTTTGTATGTTTAGTTGCATATCCTTTTTGGTAGTAATATTTTTGATAGTTGGCAACAATGATTAGTGTGAATACCCTTGTTAATAACGTAAAAAAAACCAATGCCGTTTTAAGTAGTTTTATAGTAAAAATAAATACCAGTTAAAGTTTCCGTGAGTTTATTATTCTACTGCGACTATATCCTCAATACTCACGTCTCCTTTCTCTTTTTTTTTCATTGTCGCGATCTCTGAGTGAGACAACATGTCAGCTCAAGTGGTAGAACCCAGGACTGTCTATCTCCAGACATACTTATACACTGAAAAAAAATTTCCTCATTTTTTTGTTTACAATTAAAAATATATGGGTATTATTAAAATCATGAAATTTTGGCTTTTCTTAATGTTATTAAAAATGAGTTTCTAAGACTCCAAAACACCTTAATCGACGAAAAAAAAAAGTTTTCGGTCGGTCTATCGTTCTGTCGGTCTGTTGTCTGCCTGTATACACGATAACTCAAGAATGTCTTAATCGATTTCAACGATACTTGGTACAAAAATCCTCTATCGGCTGATCATGAACAGATTAACTTTTGGGTAGGGTAGTGAGATAAAGTCTAAATTTGTGGGAGCTTTAGTTTACGAGTTATTTGAAAAAGCCTAAAAATATATAAAAAAAATCATAGTTTTAGAAGTAAAGCAGCTATTGATATGCTGTTTTCAGATTTTGGTTTTCGTACATATTTCCCAAAAATTTTGTTATAATAGAATAATTGATTGTATTGTGGACTATCCGTGCTTTCTAGCACCAATTTTTTGTTATATTTTTGGATTTTCATTGAGACACGTTATTTGTTTGAAATATCTCTGCATTTTTTTTTTAATTGTGAAAGGAGCGAATTGTCTAAAGATATTTTACTCAATAGGGACACATCAACAACGGTTGTAAAACAATTTTTTGAATATATAAAAACACAGTGTCTCAATTTAAAAAAATTCGGCGTAGGTAGGTACCAAAAACTTGGGTAAAGTAAAGTGATTGTATTCATACGATCATTAACCATGTTTTTCGGTTTCGTAACTAATGATTAGTTAGCCATGCAAGGAGCAAGTAGATAGACCACCCGTGCATATGTATCTATTCAAGATCTCTGGGTAGGATTTCGTAGAATCCTTAACACAAAGACTTGTGCGGTAATTAAAGCAAAAGGAACATTTTTAAATGTCTACTTTAATAATGTCCCTGAATGGGATGCATAGAAAACATTATACAATTTTTTCACTGGGAAATGACCTCATGGAACACAGACAGCGATAAATAAGATTTAAAAATAATGTGGTACATACATTATGTCAAAATCCAAATCTGAATATTATAGCAGTCCATTTTTAACGGAATTTAACAGATTTATACTAGTGCCTTAACTTTTTTTTGAAGATTTTGGAAAAAAATATGAAGTTATGTAAAAAAACAAGTATTTAACTAATTAAGATACAAAGTGTCAAACAGCTATTTATATAAGTATCTACCTATAGTTGACCTCTGAGGAACAAAACTGTAAAGGGTGGCCCATAAAAAACCACAAATATTTTTTTATGGTATAAATTCGTGCTCACTTGTCCGATTTTAAAAATTTTTGTTTTAGTGGAAAGACAAAGCTTTAAGCTATAGGATCCTGTCACCAGAATTGACATTTCCAATTTTTTGTCTGCGCTACTGTCTTTCCTGACTAACGTCAGATAAAAAGCCCCACCCTTGACGTGTTCAAAAAGATATCACTTTTTAAAATTGGTCATGAAATACGAAAGATGGAATAAAATTAACAGAGTGAGTTTTTGACCTCTTATTAGAAGTTGTTGGGTGTTTGTGACATTACATTGACAATAGATTAAAATCCACGTTTTAGCAACACCAAAAAACTACTCCTTTGACTACTGGCGCGACAGGAATCTACTGATTCACAAACATATCTCTGCGAATTTTTCCAAAGTATAGTAGAACTGTATGCTTAAACACAAAATTCATTTTTTAGTGATACCTTTTTGAAGACGTTAAGGGTGTGACTTTTTAACTGACGTTAGGCAGGAAAGACAGTGGCCCACATAAAAAATTGGCAGGGGGGGCGAAAAATTGGCATTTTTAAAAAGCGTCCGCCATCTTGAACTTCAGCGAAATATCAATTTTGGTGACAGGATCCTATAGCCTGAGCCTTTAGCTTTCCAGTAGAAATTTTTTTTTTAAAATTGGACAAGTGGTAACGAATTTATACCATAAAAGAAAATGTGCATGTTTTATGGGACACCCTATATTTTATTTAAATAATATAGGTATGTTTGATAAGCATTAATCTCACCATGTACAAAAAGCTTAGACACTAAATTTTTCTAATCTTTATCACGGATAACTACTTTTTTATTAACATGAAGCAAAATAATCCAAGGTTACTAAACTAGGTCCAAATATTTAAGCTCAGAAATATGTAAACAAAAAGCAATATTGACAATAACCAAGAAATAAGGCAATGGTGCTGCAAAACTTTACTTAAATGAATGAAAATTCCTTCCCAGTCGTTATTTCTTAACGCTGGGGTCTGATTTTCGAATCCATACGAAAATATCCGCCTACGTGTACTAAATAATAGTCAATTTTTATGTCAGTCTGTTTCTATACCGTGTGAAATGAGAGGCGACAGATAAGCCGGTATGTGTGGACCACGTTCGAACTCAACTGGTTTAAATCAATATTGCACGAGTGGGTGGAGGGCATTCGTGTTATTTCGCATGAAAAACCGGTTATTCTTTCACGCACTACCCATGAATCAGCATGTCGGCATATCATTTGTCTCCTATTCTATACGGTGTAGGAAGAGACAGAAGTAGTCGCATGCGAATAATTTTGTATGGTTTAGAAAATAGAGCCCCAGTGTTGCACGAGTGGGTGGAGGGCATTCGTGTTGTTTCGCATGAAAAACCGGTTATTCTTTCACGTACTTCCCATGAATCAGCATATCGGCATATCTTTTGACTCCTATTCTATACGGTATAGGAAGAGACGGAAGTAGTCGCGTGCGAAGTGCCTTCGAAATAGGACCTCTGAACTTAAACTGGACTAGACGGCTACTAAATTTTATAAGCAAAATTTTTATTACTTATTGATAATTATAGAAAAAAAATTACCTCCATAAAAATAGTGGGCAACAGCACAGGATCCCGTGCAGGGTTATAATTATTACAAACCTTTCCAAAAAAAAAAATTATTTTGCCTTTATCAAAAACAGGATTTTAGTAACTGGTGTTTGCAAATAAATACCATCTATTTTCTACCAAATTTGAAATAGTGCGAAGAGGTAATATTCAGGAAACCTTATCATTTTTAACCTGGAATTAAGCCACTTCTTCAAGTTTTTTCCAAATATTTCAGAAATTAAAATGGCACTGATTAAAAAGCACTGCTTTTAGCCGCCCTGTATTTATAGCATAAAAATGATGAACTAACACTGAATGTTTCTGTTTTTAAAATAATTTTTTAATAAAGTTAAAAAAAAAATTGTATTTTTTTACTCCCTGCTCTCGTTACTTAAACCAACACTGTTAAAAAAACTTTAATTTTAAACGCTAAAGGTACATAATAGATAACCCTTTACATAATTCTAGGTTTGTTTGGTATTATTTATGCCATAAAATTATGTTTAGTTAGTTCCTAATCACCCTGTATCACAAAAACTCGGATCATCTTAGAATAAAAATATTTAACAAAATAACATACAACGCTTGTTTGCAGTGAAAATTATTGGTATACCGGTAGATATAACCTAGTTATAGCCTAAAAATAACAACTCAGTTTGTTTAACCAACTTTTAATAAGTAGGTATCGAGTCTTGAAAAAAAACTAAATCAAAGAGTGCTCTGTGATCATTACACAAACATAGGTCGCACAGTGGATCGAGGCAATGTTAATTGACGATTTTTAAAAAGTATGATTTTATGTAACCAATATTATATTTTTGTATAAAAAAAAACATATTGTTATTTTTAGAAAACACCATATAACGCTTTGGGTTGTCTATACTGTAGGCGAAAATAATATATTTATGAGTTAAAATCAATATTAGTCCAATTGTGGTATATCAAAATCATATGTTCAGGTGTAATTGTTTTTTTTTTTAATTTCTTTTAATTCTGGGGTACTAATTTTTTTTAACAATGATTTGTTATTTGCAAATTTTTAAGTTTTTTTCCCTCAATATAATCGTTTAATAAATTAAGGGTGCAAGTGTCCTTAGGTGTATAAATTGGTTTAAAATATAATTATTTATAAAAAAATTAACTTTTTCACTAAAATTTAATTAAAAATTAAAAAAGTTATAAATTCTACTTTGGGGGTTTATACACCCCCCCCCCCCTTCAGTCAACTACCCGCCATAAATCATTCTTTTTAACAAAAACCGTTTAAGCAAGAAAAATTCCATAAGAACATAATTAATTGAACAAAAATTGTATTTTCTCTACATTTACTGGATCCCCCCCACCTTTTAGTTAATCTGCACCAATTTTATTAAAAGAAAAAGTATTTTTATTCTACTAAGACCTATTTTAAAATCCAATTATTTTTAAACAATCACTTTGTACACAAATAGTTTATAGGAATCGAACCTCCCCCCCCCTTTGATTAGTTAAGTGTTCTATGCCTTGGGCTACACAGATTTTTCACTTAGGTGGCTATGATTTACAATTTAAGGCATTTTAATTAAACATGCAATGTAAAAAAGTTTAGTCCAATATGATTAATCTGTTTTGTAAAGAAAGCGAAAATCATGACCTATAATTAAAACCCATAAAGTCGTAAGTCAAGTGAAAAAACTCCAAAACTAATTATACAGGGGCATATAATTAGTTATACATTTTTAAAATCAGGAAAACCCTGATATTCTAAAATGCAATAAAATACATAAGATTTTACATATAAAGAAGTTGATGCCCAAATTTAACATTTAGAATGACACTGGCCTTTTTTAGATAAATTTTTTTAAGGCTGTTTAGAAGTTGTAGAATCTTTTTATTCGTAACTTTTTTTCTACCTAACTATATAAATAGATACAATAGTTGTGATCATTTAAATCGAGCTCCCTATACCAAAACGCTTTTAAATTGTGATATTTATTAAAGCAAAGTAAACAAACCTTAAAATTGTTAGCTGAATAACGCGAAAGTTGTTTGTTTTTATTTAAATATAATAAAAAAAATCAATTTCTGATCTGGCGAAAAACACCCTGTATTCGCTTTTTCTTCCTTATCGACGAACTAACACAGACGAATAAACAACGCTCTTCTGTTTCAAATAACAACCATTAGCGTCCTAGCAACCAGCCTACTAGATTGTATTTTTTCATTTAATGTTTGCATGGTGTTTTTTAATTGTTGTCAAACAACAATACTTTACCTCACGGTACCGCGTAGTGCTCCTAACGTCAGGCATCAAACAAACCGCGGGACGAAATGTGGCACTTTCCTCCCTTGGTATGTAATAACTACTAATTTATTATTACTCTTTCAAGAGCTTTATCTCTGTCTGACCATGACGTTCTAAAATTGGAGGAAAATATTACCGAGACCTTGGTTTAAAAAAAATCCTTGCCATCTACCATCTATTCGTTATAATAGTCCTAACAAAAAATTGGTGCTAGAATGTTATGTTGAAAAAAAATGAAAATATCTCGAAAACTGTAGCTTTGAAAGATTTGAACCTTATAACAAAATTTTAAGTTATGATTTTTATTCCACCATACCAATATGGTATGGGGGACTATTAAAATCGTGAAATTCTGACTTTTCTTAAATTTATAAAAAATGAGTTACTAAGGTTCCAAAACACCTTAATCGACGAAAAAAAATAGTTGACTGTCGGTCTGTTGTCTGTCTTTATACACGATAACTCCAGAACGCCTTAATCGATTTTAACGAAATTTGGTACAAAAATCCTTTTTAGGCTGACCATGAACCGATTAACTTTTGGGTAGGGTGGTAGGGGGTTGAAGGGGGGAAAAGAGAGACAAAATAAATAAAAAAATTGTAACTTTGAAACAAAAGCAAGTAGCGATATACGGTTTTCAGATTTAAGTTTCCATGACTATGGACTGCAAATTTTGTTATAAAGTCCAAATTCATGAGAGCTATAGTTTCCGAATTATTTGAAAAAACGTTAAAATATATTATATACCGGGTGGGCCATAAAAAACCGGACAAAATGTTTTTTGTTATAACTTTTGAACCATACCACCGATTTTAATGCAACAAACTGCTTTTTACAGGGAATTGAGCAAGACCTTGAGTAAAAACATTTTTTTGTCCGCCATCTTAAAATCTAAGATGGCGGAAAGAAACAAAATTTGCCCTTCAAAGAGCCACGTTTATTCTTATGTTACTGAAGATTTTTGTATTTTTTTATGAATGCGTAAAAAATCTCTGGTTCTGCCACGCCGAACGAGGTGCGAATCAATAAAATCGGTTAAGTGGTTCTCAAAAAAAATAAAAAATGTTCATTCAGTGTTTTACGGA
The DNA here is from genome assembly GCA_963921995.1 of Oxystoma pomonae. Taxonomy (NCBI): domain Eukaryota; kingdom Metazoa; phylum Arthropoda; class Insecta; order Coleoptera; family Brentidae; genus Oxystoma; species Oxystoma pomonae. Next base: position 13,147,978 of record OY998169.1, read on the forward strand.
TTATGCGATTGCCGTCTCAATTCTGTCTGCATACATTTTCTCATAAATTCATTATTACTACACCGATTTTGATAAAATAAAAAGCCTCATGGCGAAAATCGATTATTTTTTAACCACTGCTACTGAAATTTGAAATGGCCTTTCAGAGAGGCTCGTTTATTCATATTTCCTAAAAACTTTTTATAGAAAAGTTCTGCTTTCGCCACGCACAACGAGATATAAATCATTAAAACCGGTTTAGTGGTTCTTAAAAAAATAATTTTTGTTTCCATCACTGTTTTCCAGATATACGCTTGCCTACTCAATTCCGTCTGCATTAATTTCCTCATAAATTCATAATTACTGAACCGATTTTAATTTAATAAAAAGCACTATGACAAAGATCCATTGAACTTTAAAGACCACTATTGAAATTTGTCGTAATTTGTAAACCCAAGATTGCGGACAAAAACGAATTTGACCGTTCAAAGACGCTCGATTATTCTTATGTTTTGAGAACCTTTTCGACTTTTTTTAAATTCGTAAAAAAGTACTGTCTCCGCCGGTTATAACTAGATACAAATCATTAAAAACGGTTTAGTGGTTAGTAAAAAATTAATATAAAATTAAAAAAGGGTAAAAAATTACTGGCAACAAAAAAAAGAGCGGCTTTTTTAAATGGTGGCAAATTTCAATGGCGATCTTTTAAGAGAAATCGATTCTTACTATGAAACAATGGTTAAAACAAAAATTAATTTTTTGAGAACCACTAACACGATTTTAATGATTCGTACCTAGCTATGCGCTTGAAACCTAAGAATAAACGAGCTTCTTTGAAGAGATAAATTTAGTTGTGTCCGCCATCTTGGGTTTCAAAGTGGCGACACATTCCGATAGTGATCTTTTAAGAGTTTTTGATATTCGCTATGATGCTTTTTATTTTATTGAAATCGGTTGATTATCAATTTGAGAAGGCAATCGTATAATATGGAAAACAGTGCTTGAAACAAAAATTAATTTTTGGAGAAACACTAAACCGATTTTGAAGATTTATATCTCGTTGTACGTGGCGAAAGTAAAACTTTTGTACAAATTAAAAAAACTATTAAAAAGTTTACTTACTGTCCGCCATCTTGGATTTTAAGATGGCGGCAAATTTCGGTAGCAATGGTTAAAGAACAGTCGATTTTCACCATAAAACTTTTTATTTAGTCAAAATCGGTTTAGTAATAATGAATTTATTAGAAAATGTATGCAAACAAAACTGAGACGGCAATCGCATAATCCGTAAAACACTGATTGATTTTTTTTTGGGAATCACTTAACCGATTTTAATGGTTCGTACCTAGTTCTGCGTGGCAGAAATAGAGCTTTTTTACGAATTCATAAAAAAAATCCAAAAATCTTCCGTAACATAATAATAAACGTTGCTTTTTGAAGGGTAAAGTTTGTTTCTTTATAACGGAAAATATTTTGTCCGGTTTTTTATGGCCCACCCGGTATATATATATATTTCAGATTTTGGTTTTCGTAAATATTATCCAAACATTTTGTTATAAGGCTCAAATCTTTCAAAGCTACAGTTTTCGAGATATTTTCATTTCCTCTCAACATAAAATAATTGATTGTATGGTGCTTTCTAGCAACAAATTTGGACTTTATAAGAAAATTTGTTGTCCATATTCATGGAAAAATCTGCAAGCCATATATCGCTGCTTGCTTGTTCCAAAGTTACATGTTTTTAAAAATATTTTATCTCTCTTTTCCCCCCTTCAACCCCCCACCACCCTACCCAAAAGTTAATCAGTTCATGGTTAGCAGGATTTTTGTACCAAAAAATATTTTTATAGCGGTCATGAACGAACAAAATCGGAAAATTGAAAAGTTTTATGGTGCCGCAGGCGAAAAATTTTGCAACTTATGATTTGTTAAAGCTATCAATCCCACAAAACTCCTTTATTCAAAATCCCACGGAATAGAAATTATCGACATATCGTCACATCACAATTACAAGGTTCTATCTACAACATTTTGACATTTTAACGTTTTTAAAATAAATAGAAAAAAATAAATAGAAAAAAACCGGTGGGTAGTTTCAGATTTATTAAGAAAATTACAAAGTTCCAAGTGGATGATTTTAAATTATGTTATAATTACAAAGTTCTATCGACCAAAATATTTTTAGTCGCGATTTTGATTATACTTTTTTCCTCTGCCAGTCCTGACTTTTAAATTATCTTTTTACCGTTTGTAAATAAAAATGTCCCCCCTCCCTCCTTTTAAGGTACGTTTTTTATGATGTGGCGGACGCATCGGCCGTCTGACGCAAGTAATCGTTTCCTTTGGCCCGTCTGCGTTTCGTGCCTATATTCAACCTATATTCAACCGTCAGACGCAGTCCGTCAGCCGCATGCATCCGCCGCATGCGTCCGCCGAATCATAGGAATCGTAACTTTAAGTAAGTACTCTTTTTTGCAAACTAGTGCATTTAAAAGCCATAAGAATTTATTTTTTTTTATTAAACTTGTATTCATTCATTTAATTTTCTTAAATTAATGCCAATAAAATTATTTTTTTTTAAAGCCAATTTTATACAAAAAAAGTTAAATTAAATTATGTTCTTACGTTTATTTATTGCATGCGACTTCAGTTTTTTTTCATCGTTAATCTCCACGAACACAAATTATTTTATACTTTTTAGTCCGTTTTAAAAACGGAGAGTTTTATTAAAACCTATTTTTTATTTAATTAATTACTTTCTGCTTCTTAGTGTATTTTTTTTTGTTTGGGAAATACTGAGTAAATTTAAATCTAAAAACTGCAGCTTTGGTTCAAAAGTTACGAATTTTTAAATATATCAACCCCTCTCACCCCTTCAATCACCCCACACCCATCACCATAGCTCCATTATAAGGACATATTTAGTAAAACTCAAATCTGAAAACTGCATATTCATAGCATTATTGGTTTAAAATTTATGGATTTTTACATATATCAACCCCCTACTACTCCCTAGAGCACACAACAATATCGTTTTTTTGTTATAAAGTTAGAAAAAAACTTAAATCTAAAGACTGTATATCCGTAGCAGCTATGATTTAAAAGTTATGATTTTTTTAATTTTTAAATAAATTAACCCCCACTCACCTTCTTAACTACCCCCCACCAACGCAGTTTTTATTGTAATATTATAATGTGACTGGAATTACATAAGCTTACCAAATTTTATTAATTGGTTAACGACAAATTAAAACTTTTAAATGTACCAAAGTTCTCTTACCATTTCTTAATATAAAAATTATTTTGAGAATTACAAGGTTCTATCCCAATTTTCTGTGTCAAACATTGACAGTTTCCTGTGGAAAAAAATAGATCAGACCAACTCTTTTAAAATATTCGAAATTAAGTCAAATTAAATTATTAGTTTAAAATACTTGAACAAAACAGATGGCATAGATCTAGAGCACGATTTTTTAAAAATGCAATTGCCAAAAGTTGAAAGGCGGGTAGATAGAACCTTGTAATTCTAAAGGCGCAATTACACAGACGAACATGCTCAAATAAAAGCTCGTGCAAAAGATCTGAAATTTTTTGCGCGAACATTTTTGTGAGCATTTCTTTGAACATTTTGTTCGGGTAAATTTTTGAGCAAGTTATTGCTATCTATTTTGGAAAAATCTTTTTAAAGATGAGAATAAATATAATTTTACATCATTGATCAGTGATCTCAATTCTTTAAAAAAATGGAACACCAACTTTTATTTTAAACTTTTGTGAAAAAAAGGCGACGGAAAGCGAAACATTATTATTGGCTATCAGTTTTGTCATATGCAATGTTAAAATATTTAATGATGGAGATAATAAAATTTAATTCTTTTCTTTAACTTTTTTGGTTTTCTTTCATTATAAAAAGAAAACGGAAATGTCTTCGAAGTAATTACTTTTTAAAATGCAGGTGGATATTTTTAGAGAACTGTTCTGGAGAGTAGTTAGTTGTTCCCTGGGGGGGGGGGATAGGGAGGTTTAGACAGTCGGAACGCAGCGCTGTCAAACACTGCTGTAATTTTGTGTGTCAATGTTCATTTGACCAAAACTCCCTCTCACTAGTCTACGGTTTTTACCTTCTCCTAACCCAGCAACAGCAATAAATAAGTGCCAATTTTTATTTTTTTACAACCCCAAAAAGTTACAAGTATACTGGCATATCCCCTATAAAAATCAGATCAATCGAAGTTGCTTATGAGGTAAAACGTGAATTTCAACATCAAATCGTTTTTCCGTCGGAAAGCACTTAATTAAAAATACCTTGTTTTAAAACTTAGTCTTTCTATTTTCAGTTAAGTTCAATGAATTCCCATAAAACTATAAAATTTAAATTTGTAAGAAATTTTTATTACCAACATTTCTTCAAACAAATTTTGCTCAACATTCTCTCCAAAATTTACGTGTGTTTTTTTGTACGCGATTTTGCTCGAACATTTCTTTGAACATTTTGCTCAAGAGGCTCGTGTAAATGTTTGTCGCCATTTCAACATCAAAGGAAAGTTTGTCTGTGTAAATGCGCCTTAAGGTGACGATATTCTTCTACATTATAAATGATTTGGATTGAGTGAGAACGAAATTTAGATAGATGATAATGAAAATCAAGGTTTGTAACTTATTTTTGATGAAAATGTACCCTAGATATCAAAAGGTCAAAAGGTTAATTGTATATGAAGTAGTCATCTAGCTAACTTTATATTAAAAATTTTGAACTACTTGTTAGGTGTTGTGGGTATATTATTTAGAATTTGGGCTAAGATATCTCAAAAAGTAGGTACCGACTTGATAGCTTTTCATCAATAATAAAAATAAATTTAATTCAAAATTTGTAGACGCAGCTTGGTTTAAGAAATGGCAGCCATTTTTAAAGATGCGATAAAAAATGTTATTGATCAGGCCATCAGCTAATAAAATCGGTCTTAAAGTGAAAGAGCTGCAGCAGTTTAAATTTATTCCAATGTTTTGAGCCACCAGGTATTTATTCAGTGGTCATCTTAATGAGATTACCTTGTGCAAATAAGAATATATTATAAATTTAATAAAAGGCTCTCGAACAAAAAAAAATAATTAAAATCGGACCACTAGAAGGAAAGATGGAAAATATCCTAAAGATGCTAATAGCAGCCATCTTTAGTGGCCACCATTTTGGTATTCTATACGGATTCAGAGGTGGCTCTGGATCTGAAAAGTTGTCTCTTATCATCAACTTTCATCACTGAAAGCGACATTTCTCAATCAAAAAGTGCACGATTTTTTCGATATTGGCGGCGTACCCCACGTACTACTAATGTAATTAGTAATGTTATCCACCTAAATCAGGCAAATTCACCACAGCGCGTCGTCGCAGTACAAAGACGAATTTAATTTAATAAAACACGTTCATCGAGCTGCCGTTTTTATTGAATTAATGGCATTAACAACAATAAAATTAGTTCCAATTGACCAATTTATTCGGTTTTCAGCTGCTTCGCGAGATACATAAATTGAAATCATTGTCTTAATTGAATTATGGCAAATAAATTTTTGAATATGCCTTCTAAATTAAACAGTTTATCATAATAATATTAGGCAATATTTAATCGAATTCTTAACATACCTCAACGATTACTGTTAAAGCATCTGTAGGACAAGTGGATCGATGAGTTATTGTCAGATAAAATAAATTAAATGCGGTATTTAGTGCTCTTAAGCCCAAATTAAACTAAATTAGATAGTAAAAAATTTTGTCAATTTCCGGTCGTGTTAGATATTTCTTTTAAAAACAAACGGAAGATGGCCGTGGGCAAAGTAAATCTAACGAAAAAACAAGAGTTTTTTTTAATTCAGTGCAAAATGAACATCCTAAATTTCGATTGCTTACACAGGTTGTGGAACCTAGGACGACGACGTTTCGTCCTTATTAGGGACTCATCAGCTAGGTGTACCATAATTTTGATCGCGTTTATGTGCTAAAGATTACGGCGGTTTTTTGCGATTTATAATCACTTGCTTGTAGACGGAACCTGCCTACGGATGGCATAATTTTATGCCTCTCACGGAATTGATGCTACCTTCACCTACTGCTAACTACAGTAGCACAGAGGGCGCCATTAACAGGATCTCTTCAACTTGAGCCGTAATTTTTGCCACATAAGCGCGACCGAAATTATCTGTCATAGTGTTCACCTAGCTGATGAGTCCCTAATAAGGACGAAACGTCGTCGTCCTTCCACAATTTGTGTGAGCAATTGAAACTCGAAAAGTTCATTTTGAAATAAAGTACAAAAAATCTTGTTTTTTCGTTATTTTTTTCAAGCCGACGCGACGATTTAAAAACTTATACGGTTGGCAGGACATTTTTAGCAACGAAACGTACCTCAAACCGTCAGAATTAGTTTTCAATTCAAAAGTAGCTTTATTTATCCAAAATACAAAAGCCTTGCTCAGATTTATATTAAAGTGTACAACATTAATAAAGCCTCAATGAGTCACAATAAAACCATACAGAATAAAAACAATTTACCAGATTACAGTTAAATTTGCAAATTATATCATTTATTACATAAGATAAAAAAAAAGTCACAGCAAAACTCACAAATTAAATTACATAGAGTGGTTCCCAGATAAAATGCGAACATGCATAACTAACAGGGCTTGCAACTTGTGTCTGTTTAGCATGAAAAATATGTTTAATGTTATGTGACAAATCTAACCCCCTTTTACGCATTTTATCTGCATTCCACTGCACATAAGCAAAAGAAAACAAACGGAAAATAAACACTCAAACAGATATTTGCCAATATAGTACAAGTTTCTTTACAATATTCTTGCAACAAATCAAATGTGATTCGCAAAGTTTTATTTTGTTAAATTTCTTGAGGATTCAGCTCGTTTATTGAGACTTAGTCCATATTTGTCAATAAAGTTCTTCGGAAATAAGCTTAAACTAATTTTAATGGGTAAAATGAGCATGAACATAGTGTTGGAAAAAAAAAATCTACCCAAAGAGAATCAACGATGGTGAACACTAAACACTAAAATAACGCTTAAATAATTCAGCAACTTTCACCCCCTTTTCTTGTTCATTTTCTTGCTAATTGGTCTGCTAATTTTTTAGACATTAAAACTAGTGGACCAATAATATCTGAACATGGCTTGTAGTTAGTAAGCAATAAATAATCCCTTAATTTTTCATAACTGATCATAAATCTTTCCATAATTTTTTAAGTAACATCTTTCATAGTGATAGTACAGGAAATAAAGCTGCTTATTTCGAGAAAAAAATAATTAATTTGTAACAACCATTTTTTTGGGTCAATATGTACAAAAGATCTTCTGTTTTAAAAAAAAAAAATAGGTATACAAATTTCCCATTTTTGTAGTACTTAGAACACACAAATATTATGTTAATTATAGATAGCAAAGAGGTCAGTCAAGCCACACCCCCCCCCCCCGAAAGATTTTCGAATTTTTATATGCTTATAATTTTGAACTAATTTTAAACCACTTTTAAAAATTTTGAATCACACTCCTGCCTGGTTTTTTTCACATTCAAAATGGGAGGTGCAGCCGGACGTCAAGCTAAAAAAAAACAGGAAAGAGTGTGGTTAAAATTTTTAAAAGTGGTTCAAAATTAGTTCGAAATTGGTTCGAAATTATAAGCATATCAAAACTCGAATATCTTTCGGGGGGAGGGGAGGTGGCTTGATTGACCTTAGAAAACTCTTGACCAATTTAGCAGCCACATTGGACGACGCATGTTCCAAACAAATTTTCGCGGATTGGATAAGATTGGATTACAATCGAAACTATTGCCATAAAAATAGTCGTTTTCAAAACTAGTGGCTGAAATACAGGAAATAAAGCTGCTTATTTCGAGCAAAAAATAATTAATTTGTAACAACCATTTTTTTGTGTCAATATGTACAAAAGATCTTCTGTTTTCAAAAACAAAAAATAGGTATACAAATTTCCCATTTTTGTAGTACTTAGAACACACAAATATTATGTTAATTATAGATAGCAAAGAGGTCAGTCAAGCCACACCCCCCCCCCCCCCGAAAGATTTTCGAATTTTTATATGCTTATAATTTTGAACTAATTTTAAACCACTTTTCAAAATTTTGAACCACACTCCTTCCTGGTTTTTTTAATATTCAAAATGGCGGGTGCAGCCGGACGTCAAGCTACACCCCCCTCATTTAAAGCGTGGAGAAAAATGAAAAGCAACTATCCCAAAATTAAGAACTAATTTCGAACTCCGAATATCACCAAAAAAAATGTCCAAATACCCATTAGTACCCTGTTTTTTTAGAAAATATGATGGGGGGTGCAGGTTGACGTCAAGCCACACCCCCCCCCTGAAAGATTTTCGAATTTTTATATGCTTATAATTTTGAACTAATTTTAAACCACTTTTAAAAATTTTGAATCACACTCCTGCCTGGTTTTTTTCACATTCAAAATGGGAGGTGCAGCCGGACGTCAAGCTAAAAAAAAACAGGAAAGAGTGTGGTTAAAATTTTTAAAAGTGGTTCAAAATTAGTTCGAAATTGGTTCGAAATTATAAGCATATCAAAACTCGAATATCTTTCGGGGGGAAGGGGGGTCGCTTGATTGACCTTAGAAAACTCTTGACCAATTTAGCAGCCACATTGGACGACGCATGTTCCAAACAAATTTTCGCGGATTGGATAAGATTGGATTACAATCAAAACTATTGCCATAAAAATAGTCGTTTTCAAAACTAGTGGCTGAAATACAGGAAATAAAGCTGCTTATTTCGAGCAAAAAATAATTAATTTGTAACAACCATTTTTTTGGGTCAATATGTACAAAAGATCTTCTGTTTTCAAAAAAAAAAATAGGTATACAAATTTCCCATTTTTGTAGTACTTAGAACACACAAATATTATGTTAATTATAGATAGCAAAGAGGTCAGTCAAGCCACACCCCCCCCCCCCGAAAGATTTTCGAATTTTTATATGCTTATAATTTTGAACTAATTTTAAACCACTTTTCAAAATTTTGAACCACACTCCTTCCTGGTTTTTTTAATATTCAAAATGGCGGGTGCAGCCGGACGTCAAGCTACACCCCCCTCATTTAAAGCGTGGAGAAAAATGAAAAGCAACTATCCCAAAATTAAGAACTAATTTCGAACTCCGAATATCACCAAAAAAAATGTCCAAATACCCATTAGTACCCTGTTTCTTTAGAAAATATGATGGGGGGTGCAGGTTGACGTCAAGCCACACCCCCCCCCTGAAAGATTTTCGAATTTTTATATGCTTATAATTTTGAACTAATTTTAAACCACTTTTAAAAATTTTGAATCACACTCCTGCCTGGTTTTTTTCACATTCAAAATGGGAGGTGCAGCCGGACGTCAAGCTAAAAAAAAAGGAAAGAGTGTGGTTAAAATTTTTAAAAGTGGTTCAAAATTAGTTCGAAATTGGTTCAAAATTATAAGCATATCAAAACTCGAATATCTTTCGGGGGGAGGGGGGGTGGCTTGATTGACCTTAGAAAACTCTTGACCAATTTAGCAGCCACATTGGACGACGCATGTTCCAAACAAATTTTCGCGGATTGGATAAGATTGGATTACAATCGAAACTATTGCCATAAAAATAGTCGTTTTCAAAACTAGTGGCTGAAATACAGGAAATAAAGCTGCTTATTTCGAGCAAAAAATAATTAATTTGTAACAACCATTTTTTTGGGTCAATATGTACAAAAGATCTTCTGTTTTCAAAAACAAAAAATAGGTATACAAATTTCCCATTTTTGTAGTACTTAGAACACACCAATATTATGTTAATTATAGATAGCAAAGAGGTCAGTCAAGCCACACCCCCCCCCCCCCCCGAAAGATTTTCGAATTTTTATATTCTTTTAATTTTGAACTAATTTTAAACCACTTTTCAAAATTTTGAACCACACTCCTTCCTGGTTTTTTTAATATTCAAAATGGCGGGTGCAGCCGGACGTCAAGCTACACCCCCCTCATTTAAAGCGTGGAGAAAAATGAAAAGCAACTATCCCAAAATTAAGAACTAATTTCGAACTCCGAATATCACCAAAAAAAATGTCCAAATACCCATTAGTACCCTGTTTTTTTAGAAAATATGATGGGGGGTGCAGGTTGACGTCAAGCCACACCCCCCCCTGAAAGATTTTCGAATTTTTATATGCTTATAATTTTGAACTAATTTTAAACCACTTTTAAAAATTTTGAATCACACTCCTGCCTGGTTTTTTTCACATTCAAAATGGGAGGTGCAGCCGGACGTCAAGCTAAAAAAAAACAGGAAAGAGTGTGGTTAAAATTTTTAAAAGTGGTTCCAAATTAGTTCGAAATTGGTTCGAAATTATAAGCATATCAAAACTCGAATATCTTTCGGGGGGAGGGGGGGTGGCTTGATTGACCTTAGAAAACTCTTGACCAATTTAGCAGCCACATTGGACGACGCATGTTCCAAAAAAATTTTCGCGGATTGGATAAGATTGGATTACAATCGAAACTATTGCCATAAAAATAGTCGTTTTCAAAACTAGTGGCTGAAATACAGGAAATAAAGCTGCTTATTTCGAGAAAAAAATAATTAATTTGTAACAACCATTTTTTTGGGTCAATATGTACAAAAGATCTTCTGTTTTCAAAAACAAAAAATAGGCATACAAATTTCCCATTTTTGTAGTACTTAGAACACACAAATATTATGTTAATTATAGATAGCAAAGAGGTCAGTCAAGCCACACACCCCCCCCCCCGAAAGATTTTCGAATTTTTATATGCTTATAATTTTGAACTAATTTTAAACCACTTTTAAAAATTTTGAACCACACTCCTTCCTGGTTTTTTTAATATTCAAAATGGCGGGTGCAGCCGGACGTCAAGCGACACCCCCCTCATTTAAAGCGTGGAGAAAAATGAAAAGCAACTATCCCAAAATTAAGAACTAATTTCGAACTCCGAATATCACCAAAAAAAATGTCCAAATACCCATTAGTACCCTGTTTTTTTAGAAAATATGATGGGGGGTGCAGGTTGACGTCAAGCCACACCCCCCCCCTGAAAGATTTTCGAATTTTTATATGCTTATAATTTTGAACTAATTTTAAACCACTTTTAAAAATTTTGAATCACACTCCTGCCTGGTTTTTTTCACATTCAAAATGGGAGGTGCAGCCGGACGTCAAGCTAAAAAAAAACAGGAAAGAGTGTGGTTAAAATTTTTAAAAGTGGTTCAAAATTAGTTCGAAATTGGTTCGAAATTATAAGCATATCAAAACTCGAATATCTTTCGGGGGGAGGGGGGGTGGCTTGATTGACCTTAGAAAACTCTTGACCAATTTAGCAGCCACATTGGACGACGCATGTTCCAAACAAATTTTCGCGGATTGGATAAGATTGGATTACAATCGAAACTATTGCCATAAAAATAGTCGTTTTCAAAACTAGTGGCTGAAATACAGGAAATAAAGCTGCTTATTTCGAGCAAAAAATAATTAATTTGTAACAACCATTTTTTTGGGTCAATATGTACAACAGATCTTCTGTTTTCAAAAACAAAAAATAGGTATACAAATTTCCCATTTTTGTAGTACTTAGAACACACAAATATTATGTTAATTATAGATAGCAAAGAGGTCAGTCAAGCCACACCCCCCCCCCCCCCGAAAGATTTTCGAATTTTTATATGCTTATAATTTTGAACTAATTTTAAACCACTTTTCAAAATTTTGAACCACACTCCTTCCTGGTTTTTTTAATATTCAAAATGGCGGGTGCAGCCGGACGTCAAGCTACACCCCCCTCATTTAAAGCGTGGAGAAAAATGAAAAGCAACTATCCCAAAATTAAGAACTAATTTCGAACTCCGAATATCACCAAAAAAAATGTCCAAATACCCATTAGTACCCTGTTTTTTTAGAAAATATGATGGGGGGTGCAGGTTGACGTCAAGCCACACCCCCCCCCCCTGAAAGATTTTCGAATTTTTATATGCTTATAATTTTGAACTAATTTTAAACCACTTTTAAAAATTTTGAATCACACTCCTGCCTGGTTTTTTTCACATTCAAAATGGGAGGTGCAGCCGGACGTCAAGCTAAAAAAAAACAGGAAAGAGTGTGGTTAAAATTTTTAAAAGTGGTTCAAAATTAGTTCGAAATTGGTTCGAAATTATAAGCATATCAAAACTCGAATATCTTTCGGGGGGACGGGGGGGTGGCTTGATTGACCTTAGAAAACTCTTGACCAATTTAGCAGCCACATTGGACGACGCATGTTCCAAACAAATTTTCGCGGATTGGATAAGATTGGATTACAATCGAAACTATTGCCATAAAAATAGTCGTTTTCGAAACTAGTGGCTGAAATACAGGAAATAAAGCTGCTTATTTCGAGCAAAAAATAATTAATTTGTAACAACCATTTTTTTGGGTCAATATGTACAAAAGATCTTCTGTTTTCAAAAACAAAAAATAGGTATACCAATTTCCCATTTTTGTAGTACTTAGAACACACAAATATTATGTTAACTATAGATAGCAAAGAGGTCAGTCAAGCCACACCCCCCCCCCCCGAAAGATTTTCGAATTTTTATATGCTTATAATTTTGAACTAATTTTAAACCACTTTTAAAAATTTTGAACCACACTCCTTCCTGGTTTTTTTAATATTCAAAATGGCGGGTGCAGCCGGACGTCAAGCGACACCCCCCTCATTTAAAGCGTGGAGAAAAATGAAAAGCAACTATCCCAAAATTAAGAACTAATTTCGAACTCCGAATATCACCAAAAAAAATGTCCAAATACCCATTAGTACCCTGTTTTTTTAGAAAATATGATGGGGGGTGCAGGTTGACGTCAAGCCACACCCCCCCCCCTGAAAGATTTTCGAATTTTTATATGCTTATAATTTTGAACTAATTTTAAACCACTTTTAAAAATTTTGAATCACACTCCTGCCTGGTTTTTTTCACATTCAAAATGGGAGGTGCAGCCGGACGTCAAGCTAAAAAAAAACAGGAAAGAGTGTGGTTAAAATTTTTAAAAGTGGTTCAAAATTAGTTCGAAATTGGTTCGAAATTATAAGCATATCAAAACTCGAATATCTTTCGGGGGGAGGGGGGGTGGCTTGATTGACCTTAGAAAACTCTTGACCAATTTAGCAGCCACATTGGACGACGCATGTTCCAAACAAATTTTCGCGGATTGGATAAGATTGGATTACAATCGAAACTATTGCCATAAAAATAGTCGTTTTCAAAACTAGTGGCTGAAATACAGGAAATAAAGCTGCTTATTTCGAGCAAAAAATAATTAATTTGTAACAACCATTTTTTTGGGTCAATATGTACAAAAGATCTTCTGATTTCAAAAACAAAAAATAGGTATACAAATTTCCCATTTTTGTAGTACTTAGAACACACAAATATTATGTTAATTATAGATAGCAAAGAGGTCAGTCAAGCCACACCCCCCCCCCCCCCCGAAAGATTTTCGAATTTTTATATGCTTATAATTTTGAACTAATTTTAAACCACTTTTAAAAATTTTGAACCACACTCCTTCCTGTTTTTTTTAATATTCAAAATGGCGGGTGCAGCCGGACGTCAAGCGACACCCCCCTCATTTAAAGCGTGGAGAAAAATGAAAAGCAACTATCCTAAAATTAAGAACTAATTTCGAACTCCGAATATCACCAAAAAAAATGTCCAAATACCCATTAGTAACCCTGTTTTTTTAGAAAATATGGTGGGGGGTGCAGGTTGACGTCAAGCCACCCCCCCCCGAAAGATTTTCGAGTTTTTATATGCTTATAATTTTGAACTAATTTTAAAACACTTTTAAAAATTTTGAACCACACTCCTTCCTGGTTTTTTTCATATTCAAACTGGGAGGTGCAGCCGGACGTCAAGCTAAAAAAAACAGAAAAGAGTGTGGTTCAAAATTTTTAAATGTGGTTCAAAACTAGTTTGAAATTGGTTCGAAATTATAAGCGTATCAAAACTCGAATATCTTTGGGGGGGGGTGGCTTGATTGACCTTAGAAAACTCTTGACCAATTTAGCAGCCACATTGGACGACGCATGTTCCAAACAAATTTTCGCGGATTGGATAAGATTGGATTACAATCGAAACTATTGCCATAAAAATAGTCGTTTTCAAAACTAGTGGCTGAAATAGTGCTTTTTTTACAAAAAAAAGCATAGTTTAGCCGCGAGTTGTTAACACTATTTTTTTTAATTCCTTTATCAAAAAATTCACGAAAAACAAGAAAATACTTTTAAAAATCTCGAACGAAGAACACTTCTCACAACACACTATCTTTACACTATAAATCAATGCCGCTGGTAAATGAAATAACAAGGGTTTACTTAGTGACGTTCATTGTTGCGACATTTTAATCTTTGACAGCTTGATATTTTGACGATGTTTTTAAATGCTTTTTTCGTAAATACTTGGTGAAAACTGGCGAAAATGGTTTAATTTTTACGACAGAATAATTATATTTTTTCAATATTACTGTTTTCCGCTATATATTTTGAATTTTGGGTAAAAAAAAGTTTCTTTTATGCCTTCATCAAAAACATGATTTTAGTAACTGTCTGCAGATAACTAAAGCATGGCTTTTTTTGGTTACCGGTGCAAAAAAAACTCTTTTTTTGATTATGGGTCCGAAAAAGATTTCTGTCCGTTTTTTACCCAAAATTAAAGAGAAATAGCTGAATATAGTAATATTGAAAAAATCTAATTATTCTTGCCTAAAAATTAAGCAATTTCCGCCAGTTTTAACCAAGTATTTACGAAAAAAATCATTTCAAAACTGTCAGATATTAAAATGTCGCAACAATGAACGTCAACGAGTAAAAAGGCACATTCCTATGGAAACGATTGTTATTTCATTTACCAGCCACCTTGATTTATTTATCTTCGTTCGAGATTTTTAAAAGTATTTTCCTGTTTTTCTTGGATTTTTTGATAAAGGTATTTAAAAAAAATAGTGTTAACAACTAGTGGCTAAAATAGTGCTTTTTTTACAAGCGTTGGTTTAAATAACGAGCGCAGCGAGGTATTTAAAAATGCGAGTAAAAAAAAAAGCACAGTTTAGCCGCGAGTTGCTAACACTGTTTTTTTTAATACCTTTATCAAAAAATCCAAGAAAAACAGAAAAATACTTTTAAAAATCTCGAAAGAAGAGCACTTCTTGCCACACCATCTTTATACTTTAAATCAAGGTGGCTGGTGAATGAAATAACAATCGTTTCCATAGCGATGTGCCTTTTTACTCGGTGACGTTCATTGTTGTGACATTTTAATCTTTGACAGTTGTATATTTTGACGATGTTATTAAATGATTTTTCCGTAAACACTTGGTGAAAACTGGCGGAAATGGCTTAATTTTTAGGCCAGAATAATTAGATTTTTCCAATATTACTATATTCCGTTATTTCTCTTTAATTTTGGGTAAAAAACGGACAGAAATCTTTTCTTGCACCCGTGATTAAAAAAAAAGGTATTTTGCATCGGTGAACAAAAAAGCCATGCTTTAGTTATCTGCAGACAGTAACTAAAATCATTGATTGACGTTTTTCACACACGAAGCTGTCTTAGTAGTGATAAAACGACTCTAAACTTATCGTTGTAGCCCCGCCAAAAAAAGTTATCATCGTTTTTAGAAAGCCTTGTCTTGTTTTCATTGGTCGACTCAAGGTTACATGAATGTTGAGTTTGTAGATAAGTTTTTATTTTATTTTTTGGGAAAATTTCACGTTAAAAATCTAATTGTTATTTTGACTCATTTAGAAACGAATAATCAAAAAAAAAGCCATACATTCAATTTTTAAATACCACGTTCTGATGACCACTTTTAGCATTTTTTTGTGACCTTACTATAGTTACTATTACTATCCAGTATACCAGAAAATAGCCTCTCAGACACTACAAATGACATTTTTAATACAAAATTAAACTACTTTTGATTTTCTAAATGTTTTCATAAAAAATTTAAAACCTGAATAGGGCGGTTAACTACCTACCTACGAATAATTTTTTCAGTTATAAATAGATAACAAACAAACCACAAACAAAACCTAAGAGCTAAATACTTTTTTTTATGTCCAAAAAGCTTTTGAAGGTGAAACCTTGCCTTTTATATTGCATATCGCAAACATAAAATGCCTATCTCACAAAAAAAATATTTTCCGGTTTTTTTGGGCATTGTCAATTTCAATATGTCTGTTGATATGCAGTAAAGCTAAGCCCGTCAGACGAATTTTTGTCATAGGGTACTTTTGTACTTTTGTTTTCAATCTTCTGAGGCATGAGAAGCTTCTTTCTGACGAAGCATTACTTACTGGCAAACATGCAAGAATGTTTTTATCAGGTATAAGCAGAGACCTAAAAACCATAGACCCTGAATGCCATTCATAAATTCTTATTTGTTTTGCCCCCAAGCTAGCCTGTGTGCCAAAAAAGGAGAGAATGATTTTTAGAACGTTGCTCGGCAACACTGCGGTAAATTTGTAGACGTATGTCCTAGATGCATCCATTTGTTTTACATACTCTACCAGTAGCGGCGAAAAATTAATAAATATGTAAAAAAATAGGTTAATTGCACAAAAGCAATAATTTGTAGTTTTCACAACTAGCGGTTAAAAGAGCGTTTTTTTACGAGCGTTGATTTAAATTAACGAGCGCAGCGAGTGATTTAAAAAAACTATTTTTTTGCGTCGGTAACCATGCTTTTGTAATTTATTGACGTCTTTTGGATGAAGTTATAAAAACTCACCCTCTTTCTTGTCACCCTTTCAGAATCCCGCCGCCAATTTAATTGTGTTAAATATTTTTTAAGTAAATCACTTGCATAATTATAAGTTTAAAATATGTCATATAAAATATGTTTAGATAAAAGTAAAAATATATGGAAATACCTACTCTTTTTTTAAAACTAATATTCAATTAAAGCTTTGAGAATTAAAATATTTTACTATACTCTATAATTTCATTTTACCCAATGTTATTTTACATAGGTGAGGTACACAGAACTTGAAACCCTTAGGTCTGTGGTCAGGTACCTGCTTTTCCAAATTTACAGACAATAAAACATAATAATATTTTCATATATTATTTTTAACAGGTTCCTGGTTCTAACAACAAAGCATATTAAAAAAAACAGCGTAATTATGCAATATAGGGTTTTCTGCCATTTTGGATTTTTTATGAAAAATTCTTTACGGTGGCACCTACTAGAGGGTCCCTAGGACCCCAAATCCGCCGGCGCCGGTTTTTTTTTATTTTCTTTTGGTTTTTATTTTTTTTTCACTAAAATAACCCAATCCAACACAGCCCAACTCAATCTAACCCAACCCAACCCAAAACAATCAAAAAAATACATTACAACCTGGGGTCCTAGGGACCAAAGTAGGTGCCTCTAGAAAGAATTTTTCATAAAAAATTAAAAATGGTAGAAAACTGTATACTGCATAATTACCAAAAACGGTAATACTAATAATTGAAAATAGGTAAAGGACGACACTGACCGGTAATTATCACAACAAAACTACAGCTGATTTTCACATTTACCTTTGAAACGAAATCCCTTGATTTGGGTATTCCAATTGTTTATACACGATGCACTCCCGCACCATCCTATAGTTTTTAACTTCACAAGTTTATAAAAATCACAAAAACCACACAAAACGTTTCGAAATCAGAAATATTTTGACACGGTCGGTATGCAACGCTGCAAAACATATATAATGAATGCTAACCACCAGTAGTGCGCAGAAGACGGCAAGGTATTGCGACTTGCCAGTCTTGTTTAGGGATCGTTGGGAGTATTGGAAAAAATATGGGCTTTTTATTTTTTATAAGTTTGTTTTTTATCTTTTTGTCTTGTAATTATAGTTTTAAAATAAATAAACATTGTTTTCATGATATTTTTGAATATAGCTGATTATAGTGGTAAAAAAGCACCAAGATTTTCATGAAATTTCAGAACCAATAAGAAAGTAACCTCAAGTTGGCAACAAGGCTTCATCCTACAATGCTTGCATCATTTGGGGAATACATTCACATCGCATACTGGCTCAGACACATTGGATCTTTTTTTATTATGCTCTTTGAGGAAAAGATATTGTATAAAGTGCGAGTTAGGATGACTACAAATATTTTTTTTAATTGATATAAAGAGAAAGAGAATACCTAATTCCGGTGATACGTTTTGCGAGATACATTGTTATTGTAGGAGCCAGGGCATTAGCATAGCATTCAGGGTCTAATGGTGTAGGTCTGTGGTTGATATGCAGCAACGCTAAGCCCGTCAGACGAATTTATGCCATAGGGTTTTTAAGTACTTTTGTTTTCAATCTTCTGAGGTATGGAAAGCTTCTTTCTGATAAAGCATTACTTACTGGCAAACATGCAAGAATGTTTTTATCAGGTATAAGGTATGTTTCGATTTAAGCTTTTGCCTACTTCTAAGCAATATTGTTTTCAAATACTGATTTCTTCCAATAAAAGTTCAAGAATTTGTGTTTTGGTATAAAACTTAATATAAATATATAAAATGTAAATATGTAAAAAGTAATTTTTTATGTCCGAAATGATTTTGTATAAAACTTGTTTATAAATAGAAACTCTATTTTTCGCAGTAACTACATCGTGTTGTTTATTCTTGGTGTGCCGAATTGAAAGACAAACTGTCCCAAAATTGTGTGTTGAGGAATTCTAGAATGTCATTAAAGGAACTTTCTGCAATTTCTCGTTTTTTCTCCAAATACTTTAGGCTTACAATGAACAGCATCTTTGTTTTCTACTTTTCTCTAGAGCGAGGGGGGGGGGGGCGATCGTTCCCCCCTGGAACCGCCACTGACCCTTGAGTTGACCAATGAAAATGTGTAACGCACAGTGGGTTTTGGTCTCCCGTTTTTTTCTCTCAAATATAGGTTCTTCAAGGAATATCCCAAAATCTGGTAAAATTGGTTAAAATATTGCTTTGAGATGTATGAAAAAAATTAGTACAAGTGTTTTTGTTTGAGTTGTACCTATAACTTCGTTAATTTCAATCCGATTTTATCGTCTGATACATCGTTTAAAGGATAGTTTCATCTGCTTTAAAAAGACTGCATTTGAGATATTTGCAAAAGTCTTATTCTGTCCTTTTTTTTTTAAATAAAAGGTCTTTTGAATATGTTCCCAGAATTTGCCGTCATCGGCATAGCGTCGATTTATTACATCGGACCAGCAGTATTTATGTATGTAGTATGTAGGCCCAATGTATGTTTGCCGACGCAACGCTACACTGTAGCCGTACGATTAAGGTCCGATATGGCTACATGGTACCGACCATCCGGCCATATAGCTGTTTAATTTCGTCGGTCTAACGAAGGTCCGTCGGTGGTAGCTTAAAGCGGCCCGACAATGACAAACCACAAAAGTCCGATAATGGGTGGATGACAATGCCCACATTGGCCTCTCAAAGCGGGCCGACGTCGGTGATTGACGAAGGCCCGTCGGTGTTTGCTTGAAACGATCCGACATTGGCAAACTACAAAGATTCGATAATGCGGGTGCTTAAACAGTCGGGGTGGTTGAATTGGCGAAAGAGGTGATTCTTGTAGAGAAGTACCACCATCTTGTCAAGTCGGCATTCTAGTTTGATTTTATATATATAATATTATCTTCTACTATACAGTGATATTAGCGCCATCAATACATACTAGGACGAAACTATTAAGCAGTTTAAAAATTTTAATGTAACGTACCATCGTCTGTTGCTGGTTGTCGACCAATCAAACAAAAATCTGATTAGGCCATCGTCTCTCCTAAAGCAGATAGAGTGCGTTTCGGCATAAAGTCGACTATAGTAAATCGGACCATCGTCAGTTGTCGATTCTCGACCAATCAAACAAAGTTCCAAACGGACCATTATCGGCCCTAAAGCAGGTAAGGTTTGCGTTGGCATAATGTCAACTATAGTAAATCGGGCCATCGTCAGTTGCCGATTCTCGTCCGATTAAACAAAGTTCGAATCGGACCGTCGCGCGCCGTTGGCCCTAAAGTAGATAAAGTGGTCGACGGCATAAAGTCGACTATAGTAAATCGGGCCATCAACAGTTGCCGATTCTCGACCGATTACATTAAGTTCCAATCGGACCATCATCGGCCCTAAAACAGATAAGGTTTGCGTTGGCATAATGTCAACTATAGTAAATCGGGCCATCGTCAGTTGCCGATTCTCTTCCGATTAAAAAAAGTTCCAATCGGAGCAACATCGGCCCTAAAGCAGATAAGGTTTGCGTTGGAATAATGTCGACTATAGTAAATCGGGCCATCGTCAGTTGCCGATTCTCGTCTGGCCCTAAAGCAGATAAAGTGGTCGTCGGCATGAAGTCGAATATAGTAAATGGGGCCCTCAATAGTTATCGATTCAATCGAACCGTCGTCGGCCCTCAAGCAGATAAAGTGGGCGTCAGCTTAAAGTCGACTATAGTAAAACGGCCCATCGTCAGTTGCCGATTTTTGACCGATTAAACAAAGTTCAAATCCGAGCATCGTCGGTCCTAACGTGGTTTCGGCATAAAGTCGACTGTAGTAATATGGACCTCTGTCAGTTGCCGATTATTGACCGAAAACTGTCCAACATCGGGTCAGCGTGTTGTCGCCAATGCCGATACACTGCCGACGTTGTCGACATTGACCTGATTCAATGCCGACGATTTGCGTTTGCTGGGTTGGCATAGGTGTCACAAATTTTTACACTCTCACACTAGCTATTTACCTAGAAGTGGACATAAGTACCCTAATAACAGTCCCAGACCTAAAAAGTACGTCCCTGGAACGTCCTAAGAAAAAGGTCTAAAAACATTTCCAAATGAACATTCAGGGGACGTCCTTTTTAGATCCTCATAGGTCGCGAAAGTCACAGCCCTAAAATGTACGCACCTGGAATGTTCCAAGAAAAAGATATAAAAACAATTCCAATGAAACGTTAAGGGACGTCCTAAACATAGACGCCATCTAGTTGCTAAATGAGCAGCTAATTAAAACTGCAGTATATAGTTTTAATTAGCTGCTCATTTAGCAACTAGATGGCGTATTTTGGTAAAATATTCTCTATCTTTTCCACATTCGTTTTATATAATAAAAGATACTTTTATTGTATAATGACTCCTAAATGAGTTTATATAAAAACGGCCAAGGGTCGTCCAAGTAAAGGTCCCAGGAACGTCGAAAGGGACGACCACGAGACGTTACATTTGACGACATTAATCGTTCCGAGATCGTTCCTGGAACGTTTGGCGACGTCTGTGGACGTTCCTGGAACGAATAAGAAGTAATATACCGTGGACATTCAAATAAGAAAGGTCAAGGAAGGTGCAAGCAAACGTTCCAGAAACGTCCAAAGGAACGTTCCTGAGACGTTACAATTGACGACATTGTTCGTTCCGGGAACGTTCCCTGAACGTTTGGCAACTTCTGTGAACATTCCTGGAACGAATAAGAAGTAATATACCGCGTACATTCAAATAAGAAAGGCCAAGGAAAGTGCAAGCAAACGTTCCAGGAACGTCCAAAGGAAAGTTCCTGAGACGTTACAATTGACGACATTGTTCGTTCCGGGAACGTTCCCTGAACGTTTGGCAACGTCTGTGAACATTCCTGGAATGAATAAGAAGAATATACCGTGGACCTTCAAATAAGAACGGTCAAGGATCGTCCAAGTAAACGTCCCAGGAAAGTCCAAAGGAACGTTCCTGAGACGTTACAATTGACGACATTGTTCGTTCCGGGAATGTTCCCTGAACGTTTCACGACGTCTACAGATGTGCCTGGAACGTACCATTGGTCGCGCCGGAACGTTTCAGGGACGTTTTTAAAACGTACTTGCGTTATTAGGGTACCATCTTTGCTTGAAAGTCTATCCCGGTTAATAAATTTTAAAATGAAAGCGAAAGACAAACAACTCGTTATACCTATATTTTTTCCAAAAATTTCACTCATTATTTGTTTCATCTTCTTACAGAAAGCGAAACTTAATGGTCGTTAAAAAAACACAAAAATTAAGAGGATCCAAGTGGTCAGTAGACCACCATCAATTAAAAGTAAAAAGCCTGCCTTCTTTAATGTAATGTTTTATTGTCTGAGAGCATCAATGAACAATTCAAGGCACAACCATCTTTAACATCTTTAATTAATCTTACGTTTTCCATTAATTAGTCATTAACTCAAGTGAAACCGATTTACAATTAAGGTGGCCCAATTTTGATAGATCTTAATTGTTGGTAAATGCAATAAACAACTTTATAAGTTAACTACCTGACCCGCAGCTTCCTCTGTGTTTTCAAAGCGTTGCTTTAAATTAAACTGATCATACAACGTGAATCGTTTTTAAGGAAATAATGTCTATGTATTGACTATATATCCGAGGAATGAAGTAATAAATACCGGTTTAGTTGTTTTTGCGTGATGCTGAAACAAATACACTGAGAAAAATATCCACTAATCCTAAGTAAGAATTCATTAGCCCCAAGTAGAAAATATGAGACAAGTGAACTGTATAAAATAACATATTAAAAAGTTTTATGACTATGTGGGATTGTTAGCTCTTTAGTCACACAATCAAGTGTTACCGGGTGTTTTGTTCGCATTCGTGTAGAAGGGGTTGATATGACAACATCTTTCAAGATGGCGGCCAAAAATCATAAAAAATACAACTTTTGCAACCGGGGTATGATTATACTCGATTCCGTATAACTCGAGGACGAGAATTCCAAAAAAACCACCTTCAAGGTCATCCGACCTTATCTTCTAAAAATCTTAATAATTCGACGTTTTGTCAGACCAACTTCAAATGTGCCACAAACTAGCATGTATCCAAATTCGATCGTTAGAGTTTTTTGCAGTTTGAAGCTTCATGACCTTGAAAAATAACCCAGTAAAATTAAGATATTGCCAAAATAACATACTAAAGGGCGCTATTCAACAACTATTAAAGCGAAGAGGACCAAATTTGGTAAGAAAGATAAGAAGGTCAAGACCAATAATATTCTTTTAAAAAAAATGGTTCAGCTATGACGAGTTTCAATATGGCGGCCGATATATCAAAATGGTGACCTATAACCACATTTTATTTTATCCTATTTCGTAAAAAAGCAAAAATGACAAGATGACCATCAATTCTTATTGACTTATAGCCGCCTACTATGAAAAAAAAAGTTTAGTTGATGCATGAATTTGATTGACCTTGAAAATACCATGTACACATGAAAAACCAGATTTTTGTAGTGTCAATCTCAATTTACCACTACACAAAAACTTTAAGTTTCGGAGATGAAGTTAATATGCTAGCGTTAGACAAACACTTCATTTAAAACCTCCCTGCCACTTTTTTTGGCTGGCTTCCCAGATGTTTATGCTATACCCCGGTAAAAATGACCTATATTTTTTGTTTCGGAACTGTGAATTTTATGTTCTACTCACTTATCTAGCCAACAAAGCCATTTAAATTACCTATAAGATAGTTAGCAGAAGTTAGATATACATTGCCATATTCTGGACCAGGTGTAGATACAGTTTTTGCAACCGGTGCATGATTAAACTCGATTTCATACAACTCGAGGACGAAAATTCCAAAAAAATCACTTTTGAGGTTATCCGACAATTTTTGCCATTTTCTCTTTAGAAAAATCTCCATAATTTAACGTTTTGTTACGCGAACATCTAGGCCGCCAGATCAAAAAAAATTCTAGGGAGGTTTAAAATGAAGTGTTTATCTATTGCTAAGATCTTAATTTCATCTCCGGCACTTAAATTTTTTGCGTAGTTGTAAATTGGAAGAAAAAACTACAAAAAGCTGGTTTTTCACTTGTATATGGTATTTTCAAGGTCAATCAAGGTCATGAATAAACTAACTTTTTTTTTCATAGTAAGCGACGATAAGTCAACAAGAATTGATGGCCACCTTGTCATTTTTGCTTTTTTACGAAATTGAATAAAATAAAATGTGGTTATAGGTCACCATTTTGATATATCAGCCGCCATGAGGAAACTCGTCATAGCGTAACCAAATTTTTTTTAACAATATTATTGGACTTGACATTCTTATCTCTTTTACCAAATTTGGTCCTCTTCGCTTAAATAGTTGATGAATAGCGCCCTTTAGTATGTTATTTTTGCAATATGTTCATTTTAATGGGGTCATGCCTAATAGTTTGAGGTACATTTGAAGTTGATCTGACAAACCTGAATTATTAAGATTTTTTGAAGAGAAAATGGCAAAAATCTTGTTTTTGCGATTTTCAAGGTCATTTAAGATCAGATGACCTTGAAAGTAAATTTATACTAATACTGTAGTACCGAAAAACTAGTATAAATCCTAAAATAGGACTTTAAATAGAATAAAAAGTATATTTTTGCTCTTTAGATGCTAGTTTGGTCCCCAAACTAAAAATTAAGTGCTCCTCTACTTTTAGCAGAAAATTTAAAAAAAAAAACGGTAAAACCACTAGGTTAACGTCAAGCTAGCAGTCCCATCTATAATTCTCGGAGAAAAATGTTATGTGACTATTTTGAAATTAGGTGCTACTGAAGTGCTCCCTGCATATTAAATCAAAACTTTGAATTTTTCTTTTGTGTTTTCAAAAAAAGCAGGGACCGCTAGCTTAACATAAACCTAGCGGTTCCACAGGTACCCCTTCAGATAACCCAAATTTTAATTATTTTAAAATAAAGAGCAATTTAAGTGCTACTTTGGCCCGTCTTTCTGAAATGAAGTGCTCTTTTCGTTTAATTAATTTCTTGGTAATTTCACACAAATTCGAGATAATAAGCATAAAATGATTAATATCTTCAATTTGCGAAAACCCTGGGTTGGTTACGCTGGATTAGGTTGGATTGGTTATGTTGGATTATGTTATGTTGGGTTGGTACAAGGGTCATGATTGGGGCACGGTTTAAAAAAATATGCGCGAAAACCAGAGTTTAATCATTTTATGCTTATTATCTCGAATTTGTGTGAAATTATCAATAAAATTGCATTTTTTCTATTTTTCGCCACAACAAAAAGAGCACTTAATTTTCGATAGACAAAATTAGCACTTAAATTGCTCTTTATTTTAAAATAACTAGAATTTGTTAATGTTAAGCTAGCGGTCCCTACTTATTTTTTCTGCGAAAATACCAAAGAAAAAATGTTTTTCAAAGTTTTGATTTAACATTCGGGGAGCACTTAAATAACACCTAATTTGGAAATAGTAACATTTAATTGTTCTCCAAGAATTATGGATGGGACCGCTAGCTTAACGTGAACCTAACAGTCCTACCGTAATTCTAATTTTCTGCTAAACCTACAAGCGCACTTAACTTTAGTATGGAGACCAAATTAGCACCCAAAGAGCACCTATCGTCGTTTTTTGATTTTATTGAAGTGGGAGCGCCTAGTTTATATAGGTGCTTTATCCACTGTACCATGCGCTTATAAAGAAATAAGTAGAAACCGCGTAATATAAGCCTTTTGGCGGATTCTTATGGTCGACTGAAAAGTGTTAATCATGATTAAAGCTTAATCAGATAATTTTCGCGTTTGGTGGATATATATGGACAAGCATCTCTAAACCAACGGTTAACAGGTTTATTTCCGGTCATCGATTTTTTTAAACTTATTTCCATCATGATCTCCCTATAAATAGAACAATTATCGTTGCAAATGGGATTGTCGAATTCTTATAATTGAAATACTTTGACAAATCATTATAGGCATGCATTATTATTAGGATGAATATAGCTTTCCACATGATTTTTCAATATTTAATGCCTTCACTTGTCCTTAGTAGAAAAGTTCACTAACCGTGAATGAAGGGAAAATTCACTTACCACTAACAAAAAAGCTCACTTGGGATAGTCTTCTGAGTGTAGACAAAAACAAAAATTCTGAATATTTGATTTTCTATATATATATATACAGGGTTCCTAAGATTTTCCTTAGGGATAGGATTTCAATAAATCAAACAGAAATGGCATAGAAAGTTCTGCGCGCAGAAAAGAAACAGGTATATTGAGCAATGGTGCCAGTTTGTTATTATCTCCGGACTGCTTTCATGAGAAAAAATTGTCGCCACTCTTTCATTGTGAGCATAAATCATAGTTGCAATAATAACCGTTGACAAGATGTCTGCAAATTCCGCTAGATGGCGGCCACACCATGAGATGATCGAGGAAAAAATGAGATGTTTTCAGGTCCAAACCACAGCTTTTTCTTGCTTAAAGGAGGCGGCAGGGTCCATTATTTACGATACCGAGCGATAAACTCGTGAGGTTGTTAACATTAGAAAGAAATATCTTCGCTTTTAATTAAATTTCTTTCCATTCTGTTCTACTAGTGACATCTATCCGGAAACGGCCAAACTATGCAGCTAGCACTAGTAGCCAAAGAAATCAATAAACGGCGCTGTTTTTCCTGTAGAGCTTTTTGCTTGCGATATTATTGATTTTAAATAAAGCTGGCCCTACACTACATTTGATATTTTCGAGGTGTTTTATGACATGATCTCGAAACATGTAGCGAACCAATTCTTCAAAACTAGCGGGAGGGTAAAAGCGAAAAATAAGGGGCTGCCAATATTTGTAACACCCAAAAAGGGGTGAACAGATTTATTTTGCTCTGTTTCTTTACAAAAAACTTTTTTTTTACAAAAAACTTGAGCTCTGCCACTTTTTTAAATTTTTTCTTCAACTTTCTCGAAATTTTTGTCATACCGTAGAAAAAAATTATTTCCCCCATGGTCATACTCTACTTTTATTCGAAAAAATTTAGAAACAGAGACGGGATCAGTTTTCCTAAAACGGGAGATCTTGGTTTCGAGTGAGAAGATAAAGGGCGCCGCAGGCAAAAATTTTTCAATTAAATTAGCCGAACGCAAAAATGTTAGAAAAACAAAGCATGAAATAAAAATGGCGCCGCTTACAATTTTTTTTCAAAAATTACGTCATTTCGGGAACGCAAAGAAATAGGTCTAAAGAGTATAATTTTTAAAAAAAAAATATCAATTTTCTCGCCCTCCTCCACTGGGACTACAGGGGCCATGCACAAATTACGTAATGGTCATAGGGGGGAGGGGGGTTACAAAACGTTACGTAGGGGGGAGGGGGGTTTTCGACAGCGTTTGCATTTGTGTGAAACTAAGAAAATTTGGAATGAAAATAAGTGAAGTTTTTTTTTTTTGGGGGGGGGGTAGTGATCTTGAAATCGTTACGTAATATTAGGGGAGTGGCGTGCCAAACCGTTACAAAATATTACACGGCCCCACATCTGACTGTTCCTCCTTTTTGATTTCGAATCAAAGTGCCAAACCCGGGTTGGACGTTCAAAGGCATCAACCCGTCCTATTTGCTTGACAAAGTTTCTACGTAAACTGTGCGTAAGGACAATGTTTACAAAATGAAAAGCCGAAAAATATTTTTTTTTACGATATCTTTCATCAGTTTGGTATTAAAGTCGAACAAAAATAATTTTTATTCTAGTCCTAAAGGTATGAAAATGGAAAACATTAGAAAACAACAACCTGGAATGGATTTACTACGTGTAAGATGTAGTGACAACATCGCCCCATGCCTATCCTTTTCTGCCTAATGTGGTTTTCCGTTTGTCTGCGTCTTATACACGGCTGCTTGGCCCCCTAAGGATTTGCTTAGGAACCCTGTATATATATCGTTTGATTAAAAGCTAATTTGTGCCTTTTGCTGACACTGACTGTAGTTGCGTAGCACCGAAAGATGACGTATTGCACAAATATTTAAAATGGAGGATGGCTCCCTGAGGCCAGAGTAATCTGATATAACTACTAATTATCTTTTATTGACAAGAAAGCAGCTTAATTATGCACATAAAAGCGTGGAAGTGTAGAAGTTATAAATATTCATAAACAAATAATATCGTTTTAGAAATTTGGCTTGATTCGGACAGTTTAGCAATTAAACAAAGCATGCGTAACATGCAAATAAATAATAATAATTTGTAATTAATTTCATTTTGGCTTCCTTTTTTATCGGAGAACTATAAAAGCTTTATGAAAAAGCATGTAGGAGAAGAGCCGGCGGCTCAAAACAAATCTCTCTAGAACGCGCTGTCACGTGACTCCTAAAAGTGGTGGGGCCGATCTCTTGAAATAAAGGGGAGAGGCAGAGCAAAAAAAGTGTTGTTTAGGAACATTAATAATGTTATAGAGCCGAGGGTGAAAAAGTTTTGCCATTTTAACAAAAAATTCTTACCGATTGCTGCCTTTTATAAATGGTGGTCACTGAAATTATTTATTATAAAATATTGTTCTCGTCTTCTGCAATTTTTTGTTTTTTGTATTAACTGTAACAAAATTAGTTAAACATCTTTTTTAATTTTGGTTATATATCTATCTTTTGTATTTGTAAGAGTTCATTTTTCGTATTATCCTATGTTTTTTATTTCATAGTTTAATTTTATAAAATTTTTAAAATTTAAAAGAGCTCCTAATGGTAGGCACTAATCTATTTATAAAATGAAGGGAAAATTTTGGCGTCCTTATAAATTTACAAAAAATATTTGTAGCGTATAGGGCAAGGGGTGAGGGAATAAATCGAAAGAAATTTTCCTCGATCAGGATTGAACCCGGGACCTCTAGAATCTATCTATTTATTGTAAATTACTGACTTTGTAATCTTTAGACTTCTGTAAGTGCAAAAGCATAATAAGCACCAATCAAAAATTGAACTGAAATGAATTGAAATAGGGTACGACTGGGAAAGTTTTAACTATAGATTTGCACCATTCTCACTCCCTTAACCTAGGCGCCATCTTGAAAGATTAAATCGGTTTTTTGCCGTTCATTTTGCAGTAGAAAAAAAATCAAAAGAACATTTTGTAGGGAAAAAGAATAACTACAAAACTTTGCCTTTCAAAATAATAGTAGCTTTTTTGTTCATACTCGGAATTCCGTTATTTAAACAAAACGAGCATAATGATATCAGTTTTTTCACTATTTCTAATTTCCTTTTAATCTGATTGAAAATTTCTTTCAACAAACATTGAAGAGCAACAAATTCTTTAAATTTTATGATCAAAAACTTTTTTTAAATTAATTATTTTTATACAAAAGATTTGTGGCGTAGAGAGCAAAGGGTGGGAGAATAAATCGGAAAAAAGTTTTTCCTCGACCAGTATTTGAACTTTCGTACAACTAATAATCGTGAATGTGTACCTCCTTGTCTTTATAACATGTCTAGGTTTCTAAAGCCGCAGTAGGCGTAGGAAGATCTCCCCACTACTAACAAATGAATCGGACGAAAGGATTTCCGAATATCCAGTTAAAACCCCAGTTTCTCGGTAGCTCAGTTGGTAAAACATTAGACTGGTATTCTAGAGGTCCCGGGTTCAAATCCTGGTCGAGGAAAAACTTTTTCCGATTTATTCCCCCACCCTTTGCCCTCTACGTCACAAATCTTTTCTACTAATCTATTTATTGTAAATTACTGACTTTGTAATCTTTAGACTTGTGTAAGTGCAAAAGCATAATAAGCACCAATCAAAAATTGAACTGAATTGAATTGAAATAGGGTACCACTGGGTACCACTAGGGAACTATAGATTTGCATTGTTTTTATAACATGTCTAGGTTTTTAAAGCCGCAGTAGGCGTAGGAAGATCTCCCCACTACTAACAAATGAATCGGACGAAAGGATTTCCGAATATCCAGTTAAAACCCCAGTTTCTCGGTAGCTTAGTTGGTAAAGCATTAGACTGGTATTCTAGAGGTCCCGGGTTCAAATCCTGGTCGAGGAAAAACTTTTTTCCGATTTATTCCCCCACTCTTTTCCCTCTACGCCACAATTCTTTTCTGTAAATTTATTAGGGCGCTAAATTTTCCCTTCATTTTGTAATTATTTTTGTTGTATACTTCGTCAAATGTTCAACAAACTTCAACGATCCTGCAGTCGCTCTCAGCACGATTTAAAAATTGCTGGAGGACGGGGACTTTAAATGAGCCTCTTTGTGTTACGAATCCTGGTCCTCCAGCGATTTTTAAATCGTGCGCAGAGCGACTACAGGATCGTTGAAGTTTGTTGAACATTTGGCGCGGTGTACAACAAAAAGAATTAGTGGAAAAGTGATCGAAAAATGGGGACCCCACAAAAAAGCCGAATTTATAAAAACCGAAACACAATTGAACAGAAAATAAAACTGAAAGTAAAACTCGCGGCATATCGGACAAAGCGTTTTTGTTTCTTACTTCATTACGACCAGGCCTCCAATTTCTAATGGAGAATCCAGACACGTACAGACCTGTTTCATCCTTATTAATTATATTATAATCTAAATTTTATAGGACCCCATAAAATTTAGAGAATTTTCTGGTCTACTATGTTCGTTGAAAATTTTTTTCAATCAGAGTAACAGGAAATTAGAAATAGCGAAAAAACTGATGTCATTATGCTCATTTTGTTTAAATAATGAAATTCTGAGTATAAACAAAAGCAACTATCATTTGGAAAGGCGTCATTTTGTAGATATTGTTTTTCCCTACAAAATGTTTTTTTCATTTTTTTCTAGTGCAAAATTAGCAGAAGTTATGAGCACACACCAATTGGGACAAATGGGTATCAGGTTTTGAAAATTGCTTTAAACTTAAATAAAGTACATTTTTAGTCCCTAGGGTCTAAAAAACTTATTGAGGTATCATTAAGTGGTTTTTTTTTATCATTTTTAATATTTTTTAAGTCTTTAATGCGCATAAATTAGTATATAAACCACGGGACTAAAGTGCCTTTTAACTTATTATTCCATAATTTCATAATGTACTATTTTGAAGTTTAGGTAGAAAAAAAATATATTAGTCCCTTATTTTACGGACTAAAATGACACTAAACCTCAGTATGTAACTAAAAAAAATTTTAGGAGGTAAAAGTTGCGTTTTCAGTTCAAGTAAAATAAAATTTTAAGGAGTTAGATTTTCTCCTTTATAAAAAAAAAGTTCCACTTATTTTACACGTTTTTTTTATCATGGACTGATCAGGTCTCCTCACACCTATTATTCATCACACGCAACTTAGTTATAAACGTAAGGGTCGCTGGCTCTTCTACTATTCGATGATTGTAAATCAATTAAAGCTATGTAAAAGTGACTGACACCTAGGTTTATAGGCGAATAAACTTGCAGACTAACTAATTTAAATTAATGTTTTCCTTATGTGGAACTTAAATGATCTGTTTGCAATCAGATGCTGATTTTAATCAACACTGGTTTCTTTTATTTTGTACAATAGTATTGTCAAAAATATCTAAAAACTACAAAAAGTAAAAACTAAATTCAAACAAATTTAAATAGATTATTTCACTTATATCTCTTACAAGACAAGTGTGATTTTATATAATTACAACGAAAATTTCTCTCATACGTAAAACTGTCCATAAGAGGACTGGAATTATCGCTGAATTAAAAAATGATAATTCGCTAGTAGGTGATAATTCCACTGCTCTGACGCGATCTCAATAATACAGGGTTCCTAAGCAAATTCTTAGGGGGCCAAGCAGCCGTGTATAAGACGCAGACAAACGGAAAAGCACATTAGGCAGAAAAGGATGGGCATGGGGCGATGTTGTCACTACATCTTACACGTAGTAAATCCATTCCAGGTTGTTGTTTTCTAATGTTTTCCATTTTCATACCTTTAGGACAGGACTAAAAATTGTTTTTGCTCGACTTTAATACCAAACTGATAAAAGATATCGTAAAAAAAAAATATTTTTCGGCTTTTCATTTTGCAACCATTGTCCTTACGCACTGTTTACAGGCTGGGAACTGAGATACATGCAAATGCCTAACCTAAAGCGTTCATACACGGACGGAGAAATCGACTGAGATATTTTCGTAGAAACTTTATCAAGCAAATAGGACGGGTTGACGCCTTCGAACATCCAACCCGGGTTTTGCACTTTGATTCGAAATCAAAAAGGAGGAACAGTCAGATGTGGAGCCGTGCACAAATTACGTAACGGTGATTTTACCAATTTTTGACCCCCTCCCTATGTAATGTTTTGTAACGGTTTGGCACGCCACTCCCCTAATATTACGTAACGATTTCAAAACCACCACCCCCCCCCCCCCCAAAAAAAAATCTTCACTTATTTTCATTCCAAATTTTCTTAGTTTCACACAAATGCAAACGCTGTCGAAAACCCCCCTCCCCCCTACGTAACGTTTTCTAACCCCCCTCACCACTATGATGATTACGTAATTTGTGCACGGCCCATGTAGTCCCAGTGGAGGAGGGCGAGAAAATTGATATTTTTTCTTAAAAATTATACTCTTTAGACCTATTTCTTTGCGTTCCCGAAATTACGTTATTTTTGAAAAAATTATTTATTTCGTGCTTTGTTTTTCTAACATTTTTGCGTTCGGCTAATTTAATTGAAAAATTTTTGCCTAAGGCGCCCTTTATCTTCTCACTCGAAACCAAGATCCCCCGTTTTAGGAAAACTGATCCCGTCTCTGTTTCTAAATTTTTTCGAATAAAAGTAGA
Source organism: Oxystoma pomonae (assembly GCA_963921995.1). Lineage (NCBI taxonomy): Eukaryota > Metazoa > Arthropoda > Insecta > Coleoptera > Brentidae > Oxystoma > Oxystoma pomonae. The sequence goes on from OY998169.1 coordinate 13,180,543, forward strand.
GTATGACCATGGGGAAAATAATTTTTTTCTACGGTATGACGAAAATTTCGAGAAAGTTGAAGAACAAAATAAAAAAGTGGCAGAGCTCAAGTTTTTCGTAAAAAAATGTTTTTTGTAAAGAAACACCCCTTTTTGGGTGTTACAAATATTGGCAGCCCCTTATTTTTAGCTTTTACCCTCCCGCTAGTTTTGAAGAATTGGTTCGCTACATGTTTCGAGATCATGTCGTAAAACACCTCGAAAATATCAAATGTAGTGTAGGGCCAGCTTTATTTAAAATCAATAATATAGCAAGCAAAAAGCTCTGCAGGAAAAACCGCGCGTTTATTGATTTCTTTGGCTGCTAGTGCTAGCTGCATGGTTTGGCCGTTTCCTGATAGATGTCACTAGTAGAACAGAATGGAAAGAAATTTAATTAAAAGCGAAGATATTTCTTTCTAATGTGAACAACCTCATGAGTTTATCGCTTAGTATCGTAAATAATGGACCCTGTCGCCTCCTTTAAGCAAGAAAAAGCTGTGGTTTGGACCTGAAAACATCTAATTTTTAATCTCATGGTGTGGCCACCATCTAGCGGAATTTGCAGACATCTTGTCAACGGTTATTATTGCAACTATGATTTATGCTCACAATGAAAGAGTCCGGAGATAATAACAAACTGGCACCATTGCTCAATATACCTGTTTCTTTTGTGCGCGCAGAACTTTCTATGCCATTTCTGTTTGATTTATTGAAATCCTATCCCTAAGGAAAATCTTAGGAACCCTGTATATGAAACGTTGCAGGTCACCCTCCTGCAAAGCATTATATGTATATCGCGATTGCTATGGAATAAACAGAACGACTTACGGCCTTAGCACGCTGAGTTTCCAAGTTTTCCGAGTTTTGATACAAAATGAACATATCAGAGAACAGAAAATATGAATTGAACCAGGAAACGCCGGTGAGCGAGATTGCAAAAATTTTGAAGGATTGGGCAGAAACTTTGAAGAAAGAAAACGGTGAGGAGTATAAAGAAACTACCGTAAAAACAATTTGGAACGTCACAGAAAAATTAATCATGGATGAATATTATGAAAAATATGGCATATAGCTTGACACATTTCAAGATATAATTTTCAAATCCGCAAGAAAAGCAAAAAACGCAAAACGACGTGATCTACAGTCCCAAGAGGACAAGAGAAAACTAAGCTCAACTGCCTTGAAATTTGATGAAATGCAGAATCTAGTGAGTAGCTGTGATGAAGGGACACCAGACGGGTTGCAAAAGAAGCTGTTCTTTGTGTTATCCTATGAACTAGCTTGGAGAGGAGGAGAAGGCTGCAGGGCCAAGTTGCAGTTTTTTAAATAAGAAGTGGACAATGCAGGTGAAAAGACTAACAGAATTAAGTACAATCACTTTCTGATAAAATTTATTTATCGAATTCCAATAGCTGTCGTGACATTTTTGAGTTGGACAAGGCTGTGACAACAAAATATGACATTGAGTGAACTTTGACACCTTGTGACAGAAAAGGTTGCTAAATCGTAAAGAATATATTGTATATAAAATCGTCGTATGCGTTTTATGTGTCGCAAAATGTATATAAACAAATTGTTTGCGTTTGTCAATGGTACGGTACTACTTTATTATAATAAAAACTATAAGTTGATATTGGCAACCGAGTTTTCCATTAAATTATTTTTCTGATTTTTATAAAAATTTTATAAAATTAATCGGTTTCAATTGGTTACTGCGGAAGAAGTTAACAAAAATATCATGAAAAATAAACCGGTTATTAAATTTATTGTTTATTTTATAATTTTTTGTGTTTTCGTTCGTAACATAATTCTTTAAATACCACTCGAGCTTCAAAACTCAATAATTTTTTAAGCCCGCGTGTTTTCTTTACAAATTTCAATCCTCCTACGGAGCCGTGAAAAAAAGATCAGCAACAAAAATAGCTCAGTCTTATAGATTTTTACCTGCTCGACGCATATCCATCGCTTAAAATATTTTAATTTTTTTGAAATAAAATATTACTTCCGCCGTTACATATGAAACTTGGCTTATTTAAAAACTTCGTTAAAGCTATGAATAGAGATCTTCCTGCCTTCAATCACATAAAACAAAAATTTCCCAGAATAAGTGACGCCAAGATTAATGAGGGAAAGTATGTGGAACCCCAAATAATTTGAAGCTGTGCTTGAGGGAAAAGAAGAAGAGGCATGGGAAATTTTGGTGACTAAATTGTTTGGAAATAAAAGAGCATAAAATTAGCCAGAGATTGTAAACAAACTTCTACAATCATATGGAAATATAAGATGTTATATGTACACTTTCTACACTCTCACTTAGACAACTTCCCCGAAAACTGTGGAGATGTAAGTGACGCACATGGATGAAGATTCCATCAAGAAATTGCAAAATGGAAAAGAATACCAATGTGACATAATAAAAATAATTAGTTTAATTTGCCATTATTTTAGTTAGATATAAATTAATTAGATTTAGTAGTAGACTGGTCACAAAGTTTAGTAGTTCTTATAATATTAAGAGATATGATAGTTTATGAAAACCCAAATTATTAGTTAAAAGCAAGGTCAACTAAAATTCTCAAATGGCGTGTCTATGCAATAAATGGCACTAAAATATTGTAGTCCTAGTTTTTATTTATGACCTAAGAAAATTAAAAAAAAAATTGGCTATATTTCAGTCATAAACAAAAAAAAACTCTATTTATACCACGACCTTTAAAAAAAATTCAAATTTGTTGTCTAGAGTTATTGTTAATTTTAAAGCTCTAGTGGTATTATCTCCGAAAACATGAGCCATATGACACATTATTTTGTTGGTTTTTTCGCCCCTCTTCCGTGTTAAAATCGACTGGTCAATTTAAGTGTCCCAACTAAATTCTTGTTCACGAGTTTTTTAAAGACTCATTTTAAGTTCAAGAAAACCTTCGCTCTAGTGGTGTAATATAAAAAAACATACCCAATTTATTATTGGTATGTAGGGGAGACTGGGACAGATTATAAAAATTTAGGTTTTATAATAAATATTACTCAAAAAAATCTTAGATTTTGACGGATTTTTCCTTCATTTTACATTTTGGATGCCTTTAGTGATTTTTATGTATTGAAAATATAATGGAAGGGTTTAAAGACAATAGAAGCATTGTAAATAGTCAAAAAACATAAACTAATTAAATTTATCAAGGATATTTTAAATATTCTCCTCCGAAATAACCTAGATTTGAAATTAAAGATCCGTCTGAAGACTTTAATTTTTTAAGTTCAAAAAATCACATATCAAAGTTCAAAAAAAGTGACTAGATGATCGTGTAAAATTGTCTTTCATTATGCAAATAAAATACAATAATATGTTATACTTAAAAATAATAAAAAGCAACTCGTGATATCCCTACATACCTGCGGAAATGTACGCAAATTTTAAAGAACAGACACTTAAAGAAAATATTTTAACGCATCGGTAACGGTATGCATAACGCGTTCAAATCAAGCCAAAATACACCTATGGAATATATACGAGTTTTCTTTGGGGGAGGGACAAAATGCAAAAACTTGTTTTATTAAAAGACAAAGAATATAAGAAGCCGAACCGAACTTTAATTAAAAAGATAAAATAATTTTACCCATTAACAAATTAACTTTTTGTCATTCCTTAATAAATCTTTCTAGAGCTAAATCTGCATCAAGAACTATATATCTCTGAATATTCCTAAGGGCTAAGCCCATAAAGATAGTTGAATATATTTGGCTAAACCACAGAATGGTGTAGGTCTGTGGGCTAAACCAATCAGCCGCTCTTGGGTTGTGCTGGATTTCAACCAAGATTTTTAGGCGTTTTAACGTCGAAAAGCTTCTCACTGCCGATGCCGTAGCAACGCTTGCAGACAAAGTGCAAATATATTAAAAAATAAAAGTCAGGTACGGAAAAATATCTTTATCGCATTTATTTAAAGCTTCAATTACTGAATTACGAATATTTGTTTTATTTTTGTCTCTTGAAATATAATTATATTATACTATAACTAGCAGAAGGTATCATTGAGTAAACAATTAAATATTAAGAGTGCTAATACACAAATATAATTATCACAGTTTCTTCAGTTGAGTCCTAAAGGTAGTACAGTAACAAGAGTTAACTCACTTACCTTATTCACTAATCTAAAAATTATTTAAGTAGGTATGTTTTGGCCATAGTTAGTTTGATGGAACTCAATGTAAAAAAGGTTATGGCGCCTGGAGTTAATTTGAGACACAGAGAGGGAAATATTATTTAGTACTTCAGGACAGTCTATTTTTCCATTGATTATTTTATACAAAAATATATTGTCAAGATAATTGCTACGATCTTATAATGAAGGAATATTTAATAAATTAAGTATTGCCCCAATTAATATTTTCCTGAAAAAATTTCACAAAGAGTTGTGAATTTTAACAAACCGTTCGCGATCTGAGCTCTCACATCAAAATAATAGAACACCATGGTAGGTTCTAGCTTTTTTACCAAGAAAACAATGTTTACTCTGTCGAAAGCCTAGTAGAGGTCTGTATAGATTACATCCACCTGAGCATGACTCTCTAATCCTTTCAACAGTGCGTCAGAGTACTAAGTACCACTAATAAATAATAGCATAGATTTTAGCCGTGAACATACACTCAAATATTTACTAAAATGAAGTTAACTGTTTAACATTTCTAGCATTTATGAAGTGTGAAGTAAGTACCAAGATTAAGGAAAAAAGGAAAATGGGTCCGGGTGCCCCAGAGACCATGGAGGACAGACATTATTCCCCTGTCCCCCTTAACTTAATAAGTCCTTGTTTAAGAAACTAACGAAAGCTAATTATTAATTCAATAAAGCTTGTTAGTAATAAAATACGAATGTGTTTAAGATAATCGTAGTTGGCATTTAGGAATATGGATCGGAACTCCTATTGAAACTAGCGTAGTACTTTTTTTTGTATAGGTATACTGATACGTTTTAACATTAGCTTTAAGTTTCTAATATAAAAGTGAAAATCCTATTTACGTTGTCGAGAATATTGGGCACTAGGGCAATTGTCGTCTCTAGGCTTAGAAACTGTCGATCCATAACTCGGTCATCACCTTTAAACGCATTACCCATAGATCGTATCGTGGTTCAAAAGAAAATTGAAATGCCAGTCAATGAAAGAAATTTACGATGAACTTTGGACGTTCTATTTATTAAAATGCAACGCATATTAAATAGGTACGTGAAAAATCAAAACAAATTATGATCTTGTCAGCGGTAGCCAAGGGGGGTTCTTTTGGACATATTGACAACTTATTAATAGTTTTTGTTTCTAATTTTAAAAACAAGTCGGCAAATTATGTCCTTACACGAAGATTTTTGTTTAGTGTTTCAGACGACTGCAGTTAACCAACTTTACAATAGAAATAAATACTTAAACTTCCAAGTAGTAGTCCTTTTGGGGGGGGGGGTCTGAACTTAGATTAAGAAGAGACAAGATACTTGACACTTACGGAGACTTTGGTTATATGGAACAATGTTTACCTTTCTGTTGTTTACAGTAAACACAACAGTGGCGTACCTACTTAAATATAAATTTACACATGAATTATATTATTCCAATTTTACTATTATTATATGAAATCTGCAAAATAATTTAAATAACATGCAAAAAATAATTCTGCTAATTTGAGCTTTGGAAGCTCCCTAATAATAAATGTTTGAAGTGGTTTTACACAAAATAAATGGATTACAAGGTTTCTATATGATTTATTGCAATTTCAATTTTCAACACAATCAAATTATGCCAAATATTAAAACAAACCCAGTTCATATCACCTTTAGCACTAAGAAGAAAGAAGAAAGAAAAATAATATAATATTACCTACTAGCTAAAAATGATGTTATGGTGTTCACGAAATGTTTCTCATTCAAGCAAATGTAATTTTAAAATCTCTTACATAGCACAGAGGACCTAGGTAATCTGTGGTTATAGGGGCCTTTTTGACATGGGAAACATAGGTAAAACTATATGATTTTATGTTTCTTTAATTCGACAAAAGCAATATTTTGTTTGAAATAGAAAATTTAAGTAGGTACCTAAAAATAAGATAAAACATTGTAATTTTTGCTCTAATGATCCATGACTTAATAACCTACAATAATAGTTTACTAAAATACATCTAAAAACCACTTACTCCTTGTTCTAAAGAGTCAAGTTTTAACTAAAGTTTACTGGTATTGACACAACAAATCCAACACATATCAAGAGGGAGTAAATCTTATGCTAATATGCAAGTTTACCAATTAAAATAAATAAGGTATATAATGTAGGTATGTATCTATATTATATACTGTCTCGAGGCAAAAAATTTGGCACCAATTGTGATTTTAGTTCAAAATTTTTACTATGATTAAAAGTATAAAAATTACTAAAAATAAAGAAAAATTTTAAAAAATATGCAAAGCATTTTTGTTTTATAAGCAGCATGATAATATACTATATTATCAACGGCTATAAAAATGTGTGCAAAATTTCAGTTGAATCAGATTCTTATTATGCAATTTCCCAAAAAATTGCAAAGGTACCACTAAAAGTTAAAAAATGAACAAAATAAAGAAAAACTTAACCTAAATACATGTACTTATTATTACCTTGCTTAATATGATTTAATATTCATTTTGAACAACATAACATAGGGAAACTTATAAATTCTTCATACTCATCTTTGTGTTACAAAGACTTATGCTGTCGCCGTCTAAGTTCGCAGAGATGACTTACCTATTTGTTATTTTTTCTGGTCATTAGCAGAAAATTACTTACGCTGACTTCTTTGGTACACAATAAAAAGTCAATAATGCTTGGGGTTATATAGAGATATCTGGGGCAAACGAAAAGACTCAAATATCAATTCGAACGGCGAGCGCAGATGCCAAGGGCGGCAGTATAAATCAACCTTAATATTCTGATAAGAAGTAGGAATTCAATATTCTTAAGGCGCAATTACACAGACGAACATGCTCAAACAAAAGCTCGTGCAAAAGATCTAAAATTTTTTGCGTGAACATTTTTGTGAGCTTTTCTTTGAACATTTTGTTCGGGTAAATTTTTGAGCAAATTATTGCTATCTGTTTTGGAAATATATTTTTAAAGATGAGAATAAATAAAATTTCACAACAGTGATCAGCGATCTCAATTCTTTAAAAAAATGGAACACCAACTTTTATTTTAAATTTTTGTGAAAAAAAGCCGACGGCAAGCGAAACATTATTCTTGGCTATCAGTTTTTGCAGATGGATTAGGGTTACTTATATTTTTTTCTTAGGGTTTTTCCCAGATTTGTTTGCCCGGGCTTTTTCTTTTGAGTTTTTTTTATTTCTTAGGGTTTTATTTCCTAAAGTCAAAAAAAAACCCAGGAAAATTTTTCTTTCCCAAAAAAATTTTGAGTTTTTCAAATATCGTCAAAAAACTCAAAAATTGCACTTTTAAGCGGTAATCCGCGTCTCACGACTATGAGGAGTGGTGGGGAGGGGATTTTTTTTAAACATATGTTTGTGACTTTATTTTACCCTTAGCTTTGATTGTTTTTTTTTAATTCCTCACACCAGATTTACCTAGTTAGTTTAAGGCCCCAACGGTTGCTTAAAAAAGCAAAAGGTTCATGAAAATGCTGAAGATAGATATTTACTGTCAATTTAATGTAATAATCAAGGTCTTTTTGACACTGACACTGAACAAACAATATGCAAAGGAGCAACATTCCGATTCAGAAGTCCAGTCTATTACTGCTAAATTATATTTTTTTAGACAATGGTCGGGATGGTAGGATTGTAAAAGTGGGTAACAAACGGGTATTATTTAGACCGAACGTGCTTTTGTTCATATATTTGAGATTTAATAAAATGTATATAGGTTTTTTAATTTGACTTAATTATTATTGTATTGTGTTTTAAACTAGGAAGTAAAATAAAGAGATATTCTTTTAAACGTAAATTTTTTTCATTACATTTTACAGGCAACCAGCAATAAATAAGTGCCATTATTATTTTTTTATTCTCGTTTTTCTACAACCCCAGAAAAGTTACAAGTATACTGGCATATCTCCTATAAAAATCAGGTCAATCGAAGTTGCTTATGAGGTAAAATGTGAATTTCGACATCAAATCGTTTTTCCGTCGGAAAGCACTTAATTAAAAATACCTTGTTTTAAAACTTAGTCTTTCTATTTTCAGTTAAGTTCAATGAATTCCCATAAAACTATAAAATTTAAATTTGTAAGAAATTTCTATACCAACATTTCTTCAAACAAATTTTGCTTAACATTCTCTCCAAAATTTACGTGTGTTTTTTTGTACGAGATTTCGCTCGAACATTTCTTTGAGTATTTTGCTCAAGACGCTCGTGTAAATGTTTGTCGGCATTTCCACATCAAAGGAAAGTTTGTCTGTGTAAATGCGCCTTTACAAACCTGAACGTATGTGAATTAAGTTTTATTGTTGTTGGCAAGTTTATTTAAGGACTTTACCTACCTTTATTTTATCGCCTTTATAAAAAAACCTTACAAAAACCTTCGAAAATATCTTATTTGATGCATTGGGAATTGACTACTTCATCACAAGTATTTTAAATTTTGAAAATTAAAAAAAAAACTTGGTGGTTGATATTTTAATCTAAGGATATACTAATTTAAGTATATATTTCATAAACTTTCTTTCATTTTCTGTGTATCTACCTGCATGTACCACCACTGACTGATTTCACTTGCTCTCTTTTTGTTTTCAAAACAGTGGGAGATTTATTGATATGATATTTTCTCCTACCCGTAAAAAAACACACTACAAACGTTTTTCACAAAATGTGGTTTTAAAAACACTTATACCTGCTTAAAACATCCTGAAATTTTAAAATAAATGACACGAAAAAGTTTGACGACGGGTGACGGACTGCGCTCTGCCGGACTTTCCCGACCACAAGCCGATCACGACCAAAAGTGGTTACAGAATTCTCTGTCTGTATCTAGGCAAGTCAAATTAGGTCGAAAAAAACCGTTTTGAGGAATTAATTCCCTGCGGGCTGGAAATCGTTTTAATACCTCTATTTGGTTCTAAATGTGTGTAATCAGAGTTTGCACCATCCCAGGTGGTAAGCTTAACTTTTAGTAGCTAAAAGACCCCCAATTTTTTGAACTTTTTTTTAGTTTTTTGCTTGTAGCTAGTAAACGGTGCGTCGGACGGTAAATGCCATTCTAGTTATTCCAGCCGTCTCATGAGCGAGTTTACTCATGTGTTGTTCAATTATTATTAATAATAAATGCTATATAATGTCATCGAATCGGGCCCAAATATTTTCAACGCTAATTTTGTAGCCTTTTTTTACCTATTTTGCAACGGTTAAATTAATATTGCAGCTGTAGCCGTTTTCTGGAAAACGGCTGCAATATTAATTAATAGGAAAAAACTACAATTATTTTGAAAACTTTTAGTATGCGATTCCGTCAAACAGACCTAGCTACAAAATTTGTGTTTATTTGATCTTCCTATGTTGGGAATTTGGAACCTTTGGTTGCACTAAAACAAAATTAAAATTATGATTAATTTCCACAAACCAAAACTACACTTTTTTGCACTCGACGCGCGTTTCGCTAACAACGTTAGCATCATCAGGAGACGATAAACAATGAACTAAATTAATCTATGCTCTATCTTATATACAATCCTTTAGTGGGCGGAGATAAGACTAATAATTTGTGATTGATCACGATTTTTAATCCTATCTCCCCTCAACCAAAGAATAAAGTGTACTAAACGGGATGGGTCCTCTATCTTTATTTAAACTATTTCTGGATTTAATGATTTCCATACTTTCATATGCATTCAAAAGTCTTTTGTTTGGTACACTTTTTAGAAGTCTTAGGTTATCTAATGTGAATCTGTGATTGTTTTCAAAAGCATGCTCGGCCACACTTGACTTTTCTGTTCTTCCGTATTTTAAGTGTGCTAAATGTTCTTTAAAACGTGTTTGAATAGAGCGTCTCGTTTGGCCAACATATTTTTTGTCACAATCCATGCACTAAAGGATTGTATATAAGATAGAGCATAGATTAATTTAGTTCATTGTTTATCGTCTCCTGATGATGCTAACGTTGTTAGCGAAACGCGCGTCGAGTGCAAAAAAGTGTAGTTTTGGTTTGTGGAAAACAATCATAATTTTAATTTTGATCTTCCTAGCTTTGACAGTTACTAAAGTTATAGGGTGGCCCCTTAGCTTAACGTTTAAGTCGCGTTTTCTCGAAATCGGCTACAAAATGAATTTAATCGTAACAAAATAGCTACAAAAAGGCTACAAAATAAATCGGTGAAATATTTGGGCCCCTTATCCCCAGGTTAACCGACGTCGCAAAATGTAATTTTTCACCGAAATGAAAAATGTTCCCTGTTTTCAACATTCGATTTCGGCTATATCGAATTTGACGCTTGACGTTGACGGATGTCATTCGAAACAGAATTTAGTTTTCTGAACCGTTTATCAGATACAAATAAGAAACTAGAAAAACTGTAAAAATTTAGCGAGTTTTTGGCTACCAAAAGTTAAGCTCACCACCTGGGATGGTGCAAATTCAGATTACACCCATTTAGCACCGAATAAAGGTATTAAAATGATTTTCAGCTCACTGGGAATCAATTCCTTAAAATATCCTAATTTGACTAGCCTAATCGAGCAAACGTCTTTTAAAAGGATAAAAAATATTCGAGATTTATCACCTTCGTTTTGTTTTGATTTTATTTGTAAATAAACAGTGGTTATTATTTGCCAAGGAGTTTTCGTTGGACCAGACATCTTGTCTCTTTTTAGTCTAAGGGTCTGAAAGTAAATTTCCCAAGTTTGTGTTTCCTTACTCCTCTGGGACCATCCGCCATTTTGAAAAATATTTGTAACCGAGTTTTCTCCATTTCTATTGGTCGTAGGCGAAAAAGTCTGAGATTAAAAATATTCGGCAAAAAATTTGGAACCGATTTTCTCCATTTCTGTCAGTCGAAGGCAAAAAAGTGTAGAAACAAAAATCTTTGGCAATTTGCAATATTTTTTGAAACTTACCGCAAATATTTTTTTTTCTTCAGTGACATAAAAATTCATGTTTTGGCCATTTAAAAAAAACTCCCATAGCACCGCAGGCAAAATTTTTAAAGTTTAAGACATCACACCAAACACACGTCACAAACTGGAGTAAAGGGTCAAAATAGTGGGGGAGCCATAGCCCTCCCTGGGGCCCTTGATCATGATTAATTTATTGTAGATTGAGATGGACCTTCTGGGGGGGAGGGATTAACCCCCAAAACCCCCCACTGCCTACGCCACTGCATTATTTGTCGTCGGAGTTGCCCATTTAGTAGAATCGAGCTGGACCGGTATTCTCGTAATACGTAACGTTTTGAAGTCGCTAAGCGAAACGAATAGCGAACAGCGCGCTCAGCGACACGCTGACCGACGACTTTTCGTATTCGCTCTGCCGAACGCGCTGCCCTACGAGCAGACACAATCAAATTCGCTTAGCACATCTTGGCATCACCGAATTTTGCATTTTTATTTCTTGTTAGTCTTGTCGCTCCTTTTCTTTTTCTATGTGTAAGAAAGAGGCCATTACGTGATCGATTTCGATCCGTAGTTCAGAAAGGGTATATCAAATGGTGACTTGCACAAGTGCATGTTGATCCTTTAAAAAATTACTTGATGGTTTGGTTTAGCTCAGTTAAACCCGCCCTTTGACCCTGTGATATAAAGTAGTAGCACGTTCCCGCACAGTGTGCGGGAAAATGTTTACCCCGAGACTTAACCGCACACCTACAAAAAAATTCCGCACATAACCTAACCAATTCAACAACAAACACAGAATTCATACATCCACAAGAGAAACCTCGCGCGTGGAAAAATGTATGTTTTCATGGAACTGTTGAATTAAAAAAAGAAAATAGTAATTTTTAGTACATTTATGAATAAATAAAATGACAAAAGATAAAAAACATGAAAATGGTAATTAGTGTGAAAAATGTGATATTTCAGAAAAGTAAAGAAAATACAGACGAAAACACAGAAATAAAGGTCAATTAAGCTATTTATTTCATGTTTGCTAATTTCATATTTCATGAAAGCTTTTAGTTTATTTTTGAAAGAAAACAATTAATGTGGGCAAGAGCCTAACAAAACCAGATATTTTTTGGTACACATCCGATGAAAGATACAAAAAGCACCGCTGATCAATGGCTTTTTTTACCCTTGGTTTTACAGAATTTTGATTTCTTCTATTTCTAGTATTATAAGGATGCTCAATTATTTCGATGTCGATTTTGATAAGAAAAGTTTTTGTTGCAATTTTTTGGAAAAAAAGTGGTCTTAACTCGAGCATCAAATAGTAAGGTTGATGTGTACGTGTTTGTCAGCCGTCCCCAAGCTACTAATAGGAGATTTTTATTTTTCTAATTATTAATAAAAACGCAAACTGAAAAAACTACTATATTTTCTGCAGCACTCTACAAAGTATTGTAGGGTAGGAAAATCGTACGCGCGGAGGGTAAATGGTAGGTGTTTCTCAAACGGTCGCCACGCGCTGAGCGCACTTCGTCGACGCCTTGCGTTCAATATACGTGAATACCATTTTTGTTACTTTGGCCACGTGGTATGCGAATATTACGTTATCATACGGTCAGCGAGTACGAAACGCCGAGCGTATTTAGTTACGAGAATACCGGTCCTGGTACACGTAAGGTGGATGGAGCATGCTTGGTATTACCTAATGCAGCGTTGCCAGTAGAGAGGACAATGATTTTCTCTACAGACCGCTTCAAGCTACTGCGAACATAGGGGGAATCAAGTCCAATTTACTCTCCGTGCCGTACGACCGAGGTGTATTCGAAGCACGCTGCAGTGTTATCTTTTGGAAATTCATTTTGTTTTTATTATTTTGTTTTATTTCTGCCTTGCTCGAGAAACAGATGGGTAAGTTCTTAATTGAAATAATACATTTTTAAAACCAAAAATGGATGTCTACGAAGTTGCCGAAAAAGTGCAGATGGTCAAATGGTCAAATCGTCATAACCCAACACACGTTCGATATTGGTCGAGGTAAAATTTGCATTTGTATTTTGACGTAAGAACACAGTATCCCCAAAAACTAAATGTTTGGGGGGGGGGGGTATTATAGGGAAACACGTAATTGGGCCATTTTTTATTAACGGCAATTGCAATTTGAATGGTCCTAGATACTTGGATCTACTGCAGCAGCACATTATTCCAACTGCTAGGCAGTTGTTAGGTGTAAGATTTGGTGAAACATGGTTTCAACAAGATGGTTGTTCCGCTCACAATGTTGGCCTTGTTAGGGAATATCTTGATAATGTATTTCATAATCGGGTTATAAGTACACGGGGAACTATTTTATGGCCAGCTCGATCTCCCGATCTTGCTCCTAATGACTTCTATCTGTTTTTGAAGAAGCTTTTCAAATTATCACCCCTAACATGCTTGGAAACATTAGAAGGGGTTTTTATAGTAGGCTCGGATTTTGTCTAGCCGAGCAAGGAGGACTTTTCGAACATTTACTTTAATTTTTTTTTGACTGGGAGAATCTTTTTGGTTTTTAGAATGTATTATTTTATTTTGAGAACTTGCTTTTATTTTGTTTCTCCTTATTATTTTCATTGTAACCAGTCGTCACTGATAAATCTGAGCAGTTGACAATAAAACGCTCTTATTTATCAGTGACAAAAAATAAGAAAATTACGTTATAAAAATTTGCGTATTTGTTGACCAAATTCCGGTTTCATTGACTACGCTCCACACAGCACCGTGGTTAGAGGCGTACTAAATACCAAAGGAAAAGTTGAAAAGGGTTTATATATTTTAGTTGAATTTCTTTGATTAAAATAGTCTTCTTGACAACGTTTTATGATGTTTTTAAAATGTTGTGTCAAAAACAGATGTTTTACAGCACAAGTGCTTACTGGATTCAGATATACTCTGCAGATCGCCACTATTAGGGTGTGGTAAAGGTAACAATTAGGTAGGTATTACCATTGTCAGTTCATTTTATTAATTAATATATACGTCTAAAGCATCCTGTCGGTTCGCATGGAAAGGACGTAATGCATTTTCGGATAGTTCTAAAATATTGACCGGTCAATTGACCACTGACCAGACCCTTCTGGTGGTCCGATTTTAACCAAATTTGGCAGAGACAATTCAACTACATAAACAAACACATCCAGTAACATTTTACCCCCCTCACCCCCCAAATAAGGGTGCTAGAGCGAAAAAACACGATTGACCAGTGAAAAAGTTGTGGACCGGGCCCTTATCTTTAATCAATTTTGAACAAACTTGGCAGAAATGTAAACGTACCTAAAGAACACGAGCTGTAAAGGTTTTACCCCCCTCATCCCTTAAATAAGGGTGTTAGAGCAAGAAAACACGATTGACCAGAGAAAAAGTTGTTGACCGGGCCTTTATCTTTATCAGATTTCGATTAAACTTGGCAGTAATGTAAACGTACCCAAAGTACACGTGCTGTAAAAATTTTGCCCCCCTCACTTCTCAAATAAGGGTGTTAGAGCGAAAAAACAAGATTGACCAGCGAAAAAGTTGTTGACCGGGCCTTTATCTTTATCCGATTTTGATCAAATTTGGCAGAAATATAAACGCACCTAAAGTACACTTGCTGTAAAAAAAAATTTAGCAGCGCGTGTACTTTAGGTACGTTTACATTTCTGCCAAGTTTGATCAAAATCGGATAGAGATAAAGGCCCGGTCAACAACTTTTTCGCTGGGCAATCTTGTTTTTTCGCTCGACCATCCTTATTTGGGAGGTGAGAGGGATAAAATTTTTACAGCACGTGCAGTTTAGGCACGCTGACATTTCCGCCAAATTTAATCAAAATCGGAAAAAGATAAAGGCCCGGTCAACAACTTTTCGCTGATCAATTGCATTTTTTCGCTCTAACACCCTTATTTAAGGGGTGAGGGGGGTAAAATTTTAGCAGAGCGTGTACTTTAGGTACGTTTACATTTCTGCCAAATTTGGTCAAAATTGGATAAAGATAAGGGCCCGGTCAACAGCTTTTTTGCTGGACAATCTTGTTTTTTCGCTCTAACACCCTTATTTGGGGGGTGAGGGGAGTAAAATGTTACTGGATGTGTTTATTTCTGCAGTTGAATTGTCTCTGCCAAATTTGGTTAAAATTGGACTACCAGAAGGGTCTGGTCAGTGGTCAATTGACCGGTCAATGTTTTAGGCACACCCTGCATTTTCCAATTATCTAAATACCTTTTTTTATACGACTCGGCGATGCCATAAGATCGCCAAGAAACAAAAACGGCTCTCTACGCCAAATTTGCTGGCTGAAACGCCGATGAAAACAAAACAAACCAGAAAAAGCTCCAGACGTGCCGCACAAAATCCTTTTAGCCATCTCGCTCTTCCTCGCAGGTTCTCAATGGGGATAACCGAATGTTTTTTCTCATTTCTCCCCGCTGAGTTTATTTCAACAAAGTGCATTCACAGCAAACGATCTGCAGTCGCACGGGCAAAGCGATGGTGTTTTGACAATTGCTTCTTGGCGCTCGGTAGAGGCACTGCGCGATCTTTAGTAGGCTTTATTCACGTTAATATTACCGTCGATCTTGAACATTGAACGACAACAAAGTCTTATTTTTTAAAAGTCAAAGTGCGGTGTTTTTAAACAGGGTCAGTGCGCTTGATCTCAGTTTAAATTAAAAAAAGTTATAGTGGTTAGATTTATTTGAAGAATATATACTTATAAACAAAAGATTTAATTTAATTAAAAAAAAATATATTTTCTTAATTGCAACTTCTCCTTTTGGTACACGAGAGTGGCAAAATTGGTCGACTTCGTCTCGTATTTGGATTACTTTCAATTGATTGAAAAGGTAAGAAAGTGAGTTCGCTCATATAGTACGTGATTGAGATGAGCTCTTTGATGTTTACGCATGGCATAAAAAAATAAGAATTTAATTAAGTCATGAAATAAGAATGCAATATTCAAATTCTGTAAGGATAAGTATTCATAAAATTATTGGATATATTCTATCGCCTGAGATTTAAAATGGTAATTATGCAGTATACGGTTTTCTGCCATTTTTGATTTTTTTTCAAAAATTCTTTATGGGGCACCTTCTAGGGTCCCTAGGACCCCAAATCCGCCTGCGCCCGATTTTTTGTTTTACGAGAAAAAAGGGTGCCCTGGGAGGGTTGTAATGTGTTAATTGTTTTGGGTGAGTTTGGATTAGGTTGGGTTGGACTGTGTTAGTTTGGGTTGTTTTAGTGAAAAAATTTTTTTTAAAAAATCAAAAAAAAACAACCGGCGCAGACGGATTTGGGGTCCTAGGGACCCTAGAAGGTGCCCCCATAAAGAATTTTTCAATAAAAATCAAAAATGGCAGAAAACCGTATACTGCATAATTACCTTTAAAATTATATACTATTTAATATCTTTGGAAGTCAATTTTGGCATAGAAGATGCGATTAAAGAGGCTATTAACTTTTTTGTGGCTTAATAAGCAATATATGTTTTAATTACACACCTTTTTTTGGGGAAATTTAATAGCGTGTTTGCGGAATTTTTCTTTCGGAATGGATTTTATACAGAAGAAGTTTGTTAAATTTTGCACACGGAAAACTCGATTCTGAAATTGGTACTATTTATTGCACTTACCGTGTGCAAAGAATTTTGCGCACGGATGTGTTAACTTTGCACAGTGATGTGTCATCTTTGCGCATGGTTTTTTAATTTACTGCTTTGAGAGATGATGAAGGAAAGGTAATTATGGAGTACCTATACGGTTTTCTGCCATTTTAACGTTTTTTTTAGCCGGTTAATATGCTTTGCCAGAAGTACGAAACCGTCGGCGCGTTAAAAAAATTCCTTTTTTTTCAAAAGTTACAGCCAAAAAAGTTTGAAAAATATCAGACTAACGGGACCGCGGGACATTCTTCATTTAAAACAGTGTAAAATATGTCAAAATACAGGCCAATGATCAAACTTTATGTGTCACTTTTTTTATTTTTTTTTTAATTTAAATTTTCAACACGATATTTTGGATTTTCCAGCAAAACCGAAATTTTACGTCATTTGCAAAGAATCAAGTAGACTTTTTGGTTTGCTGGTAGGTCATCCGCACGGGCGCACAGGGAGAGAGTGCGTTCACCAACGTGCTAATTTTGGTGCGTAATTTAAATTTGAAAATTTTCTTCAATTTAAACAAAATTTAGGCGTGTTTTGCCCAACAATTTTTCTATTTTTCTAAACAAAAACAAAGTAAATGAAGTCTGGGCCAAAAAGTTTTTGAAAACGCAACCCAAGCCACTCCAATCCTTCTTTTATGAAACCGAACTCAACCCAAGATAAACCAAATCAACTAATCCCTAATCTTTTTTGGTTAAAATCAATTTAATTTCTGTTGAATACTCAACCCAACCCTTCTTTCCCAAAACCAAAAACAATCTAAACCCAAGGTTACTAAAGTAAATTGGCCAGTTGGTGAACGCACTCTCTCCCTTGCACCCATGCACATAAAATGTCGGTTTTGGAGTCCAAAAATATCGTGTTGATATTCTTTCGATGATTTTTCGGAAAATTGAAATTAAAAAAAAATCTAGAAAGTTACGCATAAAGCTCGATCCTTTGCCCTATATTTTGACATATATAACAGTGTTTTAAATTAAAAATGAACCCCACCCAGCATCCCTTTTCACTCCGCGGTCCCGTAAGTTTGATATTTTTTCACATTTTTTTGGGTGTAAGAGAGAAAAAGAAAGTTTTTTGACGCACCGACGGTTTCATACTTCTGGCGTAAGGGATTTTTCTGCAAATCTTAAAAAATGATAGAAAACCGTATACTGCATAATTACCGAAGGAAACATCAAAGTCATATTTTCCAAAAAAAAACGGGTTCGAAAGTTCCAGAGTTTTTCGGTTCAAACAATAGCTAATCAAAATTTTTCGTTCAAGTCAAATTTAAATTGGTGCTAAAGGCAATTTTCCCAAATTTTTTGCTGAAAAATTGAAACTTGTGCATGAAAAAAAACAAAAACAGCTTTAGATATTGTTATTAAATATTAATAATAACCTAACAGGAGAGAAAAAAGAAAAGGAAGTTATAGAAACCCTCTTCTGAGGGAATTATTTCAACCTAGCATCTAAAAAGATAAGATCAAAAGATCTTGGACGGAATAACGAAGATTCAAAATTGAATGAGTGAAGTAACCAAATTCAAAATTGGTTGATTCCACCCAAGGTCTATTATTAACTTACTAAATCTTTTTTTATTTTTGCTTGTAGTATTGGTTGTATTAGCCCCTAAAATAAAGTAGACGAGCGCTAATTGAGACTTTTTTTGGAAACCAAATATTAAAAACCCAAAAGTTTTTAGATAGAATATAATATATTTTTGGATCGCGAAATATTTGTTATACTTCATTTTTTTACTTTAAGTAATTTACGTAAATGTTGGACTAATTTTACATAATTAGACAGGCGACTGTCAATCCATATTTTCTTTGAATATGAGCAAAAGAACAAAAATTAATTTGCATTAAATGACAGTAAATTTACACATACTTATAATTAATCACTAAATTTTTATTGTTGGCCTTTAACTAAGCTTTTTTCCTGTCTCTCCGTCTGTTTGTTCTAGTATGACCCCATTTTAATGGGACTTTCTTTGCTGTACACATAAGTTGAATGTCTTTGGCTGTATATCTTGGATTCCTGGGCTTTACTTCATTAAAATTAGTTCACGGAAACAAAAGTTTTGACCATTTAAAGGGAGAAAAACGAGGAAAAAACTGGTAAAACCGCAGGCAAAGCTGCTGGGTTCGGCTAGTATTAAATAAAGTACTCTAGATGTAGGTACTGCCTGTAATTCAATAATACCTGTTGTACTAAAGGAAAATCACAGTGAAATGCGCCAACGAATTGGCAAAAACTTAACTTCCAATCGCTTATACTTTCTTAGAACTTTAATAGTTTTTGTTAGAATTCGACGAGGAATTCCGGCTTTTTATATTTTTAATTTACATTTTTGTTCTAAAAACCCAATGCTCCTAATAAATTGGATGTTTTCGTTACATTCTAGAATAGGCAAATGTCACAAAGGACCTAACTAAACTAGTTATTTTTGTACCTGGGGCGTAAAGAAGTACTTTAGCGCCCGAGGTTTTTTCCTGTTGCCCGTGCAACGATACTTTAAACGCAACCTAATTTATTGAATTTATCTGTTGATTGCAATTTTCCTATTCACACTATTTTTAAATTATTTCTCTTTTTTAATCCCAAGATTCTATACAAAGCACTAAAAAGTTGAAAATAATTATTTAACTTGATATAGGTATCTTGCCTGACAACCTGGTACCTATATATATACGAAAATACCAAACTCGCTCATTACAAGCGTCTTTTTATTATTATTTACTCCTCTAATAAGATAAAAGTTGCAGTTCAAAATAATTTGCACCCATAATTTTTATTATGGTATGAGAAAGTTAAAATAGTAGTTTTTACAACTAGTGGCTAAAATAGTGCTTTTTTTACAAGAGTTGGTTTAAATAACGAGCGCAGCGAGGTATCTAAAAACGCAAGTAAAAAAAGCACAGTTTTGCCGCGAGTTGTGAACTATTTATTTTAATACCTTTATCCAAAAATCCAAGAAAAACAAAAAAATGCTTTTAAAAATCTCGAACGAAGAGCACTTCTTGCAAGATGGTGTCTTGTTACACTATAAATCAAGACGGCTGGTAAATGAAATAACAATATGGTTTCCATAGTGATGT